>CM065300.1:39213169-39913169 GCA_032871835.1 Dipteronia dyeriana
GTCATATACGGACCATTCAACTAGAATCCTACGAAGACTCTAATTCAATACACAAGATCTTCGAAACAGGAAAGAAGGCAAATACGACTTCAACGAGTAGCCAATCCTAATTAAACACTATCATCTTTCCTTATTTATGTAACAACGATTAGGGTGTTTGCACATATAAATACACCCATAATCTCATTGTAGAAAAGTAGAACACATAAAAAATATACAAGAAAGAGAAGAGAAAGAGAGAGATACGCCAAAAAAGAGAGATTGAGTGTATAATCATTCTTTTCATAATGAGTTTTTCTTGCAGTCACTGGCAACCGTGGATGTTTCCTCACCTTGGGGGTTTACCACGTAAACTTATGTGTGCATGTTTTTTCCTTTTTTTCTATTTTCTCCATAATAATTTCGACAATTAGAAAAACTTATTAGACGTGTGATCAATCCTATGTGATCCAAAAATCACCGTCAATATAAGGTTTCATCAAAAATAGGTTTTTTTGGGACGAGTACTTCTCCTCAATGTTAAGATGGTCGGATTCTAGGACCTCAAATAGAAAGCTAGTTTGGATTAATATCTATGGAGTCCAACAAGCTACTGATGAGACTCCTTTTTCATGAAGCTTGGAATTCAGATCAGAATTCCAGTGTCTGGTGGAGGAAACTTTTGTGAGAAATAGGCTTGACAGGGGATCAACATTTCTTTGGAGAAGATCTTTTCGGTTCAAATGGAAGCTGATACAGAACAATTGACCCTTTGGTGGTTGAATCAGTTTTTAGGTTTGACGGATTATGTTCCTATACCTTCGGTGAATGTCTCACCGGATTCCAGCAAAAGGTTCTTGCCAGAAGTTCAAATGTTTTGTGCATTGATGGTTTAGATGGGACAGAAGAAGCTGATAATAGTCAGTTTTGATGCAGTGACAGCAGGACCAAAAAAAGCCATCCCTACCAGTACATTCATAGGAAAGGGCATGAGAAAGTTGACAAGAGTGTTTCGGAAGTCAATCATTACCAATCGAAGAACGCTAGTGCCCAAGTAGGGGAGGTTGGTGGAAAAGTTGAGGTTGAGAAAGGAAAAAGGACGTGGGAGCAAAAAATCGAAGGCTAGAAAGCTGCCCCCTTTCCATGGGTATGCTAAGCTTTCTATTGGTAAAACAAAATTATCATCTTTCAAAATTGACAGATCAAGACAGTTATAGCTCGTCTACTTCAGACTCAGATCGAAGTGGATGTACTTTTTTAAAAACTCATTGTCTGAAGGGAGAATACTCATCTAAGATCAAAGAAGTTGGGCCTTTGCAAAGTGGGCCTGACATGGTATGGGTTGAGGCTAACGATCAAATTGGGCCATTGGGCAATGAAACCAGCTTGGAGCTTGTAAATGTGGTCTAATAGAATATATATGGTAATGTAGTGGATCTAACAGGGGGTCGTCCCATGACAGGATCCAAGGAAATTGTTAGGGTTTAAAAAATGGGCCATCTTGAGGTTTGGCCTAAAAAACAAGCTTTGTCCTCACAAGAAGCAAGTAGAGAACACAAGTACTTTTTCAGTTTGAACGAAACTCAAAACATCAGCCAACCTTCATAAGAATCAGTCCCAGCAATCGATAGCAATATCTATGGAAGAGATATTGTTACTGGTGTTAACACCCCGACTAAGGATCCCATGAAGAGAAAAGGAAAGAAGAAAAGTATTTCTTCTAAATGATACGGCATGAGAACTAGGAATCACAAGGTTGATGAGTCGAGAGCTGATCCAAACGAGACGGTCGAAGAGAAGGAAGTAACTTTAATGAAGTGGAATTTAGAAAAGGAAATGGCTAAAGTTATTGAGAGGGGTTTAGCTTTATGAGTTAGTTTTAACTCTGGAAAAGACTTAGAGCACCAAGTAGAAGGTATGGGAAATGGTGAGATAACCAACAACAGAGAGTAGTGGAACTTGGATGAAGAAGTGGCAAAAATTATAGAGACTGACAAGGGTATTGGTTTCGATTCCAATAGTAGGGAGGAGGAGGTCGCAATATTCGTTGCAAGGCAGGAAATTGAAGACGAAGAGAGGTGTAGAATCCATGAGGTTTAATCTGCTGGCTATTGTCTCTCACTCAGGTGTCTTTTTCTTTTATGTTAGCAATGGCATGGAACATTAGAGGTTCAGGAAGGGTTGAGAAGAGGAAGTCTGTGGAAAACTTGGTTAACAAACATAGACCTACGATTTTGCTCATTCAAGAATCTCAGTTGAGTTGCTTCAATAGCAAAGTAATTAGTTCTATCGGTGGGTCTTGGCTTAACATAGGTATGGGAGTGGATTCGAAAGGGACAGTTTGTGGTTTAATTACATTGTGGAATGATAATCTGTTTGTAACAAAAGCGTGTATCAAAAATGACCGTTGCATTATCGTAGCTGGTGAATTAGTTAAGATAGCTAAATATGTTCTTTTTTGTAATGGCATGCCCCGATTGTAGAAAGAGATAGAGTGGAGTTGTGGCAGTTCATTCTAGGCTATCATGCTTCGTTTCTCATGCCGTGGTGCATTGAAAGAGATTTTAACACAGTGCTTAGTGAAGTGGAAAGGAAAAAGGGGGCACACAAAAGAGTTTCGATGAGGAATTTCTGCTCCTTCATTATACAAGCGAGATTTATTGATATCTCGATTCACGGAATATCTTTCAAATGGTCAAACAACAGAAACTTAGCCTCTTATGGAATGATAATCTGTTTGTAGCGAAATCGTGTATCGAAAATTACTGTTACATTACCATAGCTGGTGAATTAGTTAAGATAGCTAAATATGTTGTTTTTTGTAATGTCTATGCCCTAAATGTAGAAGGAGACATGGTGGAGTTGTGGCAGTTAATTCTAGGCTCTTAGGTTTCGTTTCCCATGCCGTGGTGCATCGGAGGAGATTTCAACACAGTGCTCAGTGAAATGAAAAGAAAAAGAGGCCACACAATAGAGTTTCGATGAGGAATTTCAGCTCCTTCATTTTATAAGCGAGAGTTATTGATATCTCAATTCATGGAATATCATTCAAATGGTCGAACAATAGAGACTTAGCCTCCTGGGTCTGATTTGATAGATTCCTAGTCTCGCCTGGATTCTAGATTGGTTCCCAAGTTGTCTCAAAAAGGTTTTCCAATAAGTGTTTCAGACCATAATGTTGTTACTATTAGTGAACCAAGAGAGGTTGGGCCCTTACCCTTTTCGTTTCTATGTTAGCTGGCTTGAGGATGCAGATATGATAAAGTTATCGAGGGAATGGTGGAGGAGTTGTAAGTTAGAGGGGTCTTACGATTTTGTCTTATCGGTCAAGATAAAGTTCACGAAAGATATCATAAAGAAGTGTGTACATGCCAAGAAAAATGTTTCTCCTACTGTTGCGGATTGTTAAGAATGTTTAGAAGAGTTGGATATAAGGGCCATTTGTGACGATTGGTCAAAAAGCTTTGGAGTAGATCAAGTTACAACATTTTCAGAACTGTGGAAAGATATTATAAAGGATGAACAAATGTGGCATCAGAAATTGAGGGTGAACTGACTTAAGGAGGGTGATCAAAATTAGAATTTTTTTTCACCTTTTGGCCAATGGGAGGAGGAGGAGAAATCACTATAGATGGTGCCCGGTTTACGGCTCTCAACCTAGTCAAGGGGGGCATCCAAATTTTTTTCAAATACCAATTCTAGAATGTTACATGGAAACGGCCGTGTATCTTCGGGTTGAACCTCAAACCCCTTTTAGATGCAGAAAGGATGTCTCAAGAAAAGGTATTTCTTAGATCAAGAGGTTTCGAAGGAGGTGAGTAGTTGTGACGGGAACAAGGCACCGGGATTGGATGGTCTGAACTTAGACTTCATTAAAACTAATTGAGAATGGATAATGGTGGATTTCATAAGATTCATCCATGACTTTCTCAAAAATGGCTAGATAATTACATAATTGAACAAAACTTTCATTGCTCTCATACCGAAGTGTAGTAAGCTGGAGTCTATTAAAGATTTTAGGTTATCAGTTTAGTCAAGTCCATGTACAAGATTTTAGCAAAGGTTCTAGCCAACCATACCAAGAATGTTATGAATATGGTTATAAGAGATTCACAAATGGCTTTTGTCAAGAATCGCTAAATTCTTGAAAGTCTTGTCATTGCTGAGGATGTTATTAACATGTGGAAAAATGACAACACGGGCGGTTTACCGGTCAAATTGGATTTTAAGAAAGCTTATGATTGTGTTGATAACAGTTTCTTGGACACCATGATGAGAGAGATGGGCTTTGGTGAGAAATGGAGCAGAAGATGTGGATGTCGAGTTGCATTACAACTTCAAAGCTTTCATTCTTTGTTAACGGGAGCCCTACTAGCCAATTTGGGATGGAGAGAGGGTTCCATCATGGTGAACCCCTCTCCCCGTTCCTTTTCAACTTAGTGATAGAGGGTTTAAGTAGCTTGTTTTGGAGAGCTTGCCACTTTGGCTTCATGAGCGGAGTTAGTTTTGGCGACAACAAGGTTCATATTTCTCATCTATAGGTTGTAGATGATACGATTTTGTTCCTCAAGCCTAAATTAGAGTACCTTTGTAAAGCTAGAAGAGTTCTTAGATGTTTTGAATTGGCGGTCAGATTGAGAATCAACTTTGACAAGTCTTGTGTGGTTAGGGTGGGGAAAAATAGGAACAGGGGAGACTTGTGGGCTACAACCTTTGAATGCAAGAAAGCTGTCTTGCCAGTAACTTATCTTGAGTTACCACTTGGTGCGAATTCAAGGCTTAAGATCTTTTGGAATCCTTTGGTGAATCGCATTGAGAAGAGGTTGGCCTTATGGAAGATAAAATTCTTGAACAAATGGGGGAGATTGGTCCTTATAAAGTCGATTTTGTCAAGCATTCCTTCATACTTCTTGTCTATTTTCAAGGTTCCAATTAGGGTGGCCAACTCCTATGAGAAACTCCAAAGATCCTTTTTTGGGGGATATGGTATTGAGAAGAGGAAGTTCACGCCATTTATTGGGCTACTATATGCAACAAATAAGAATTTGGGTGGGTGGGGATTGATAAGATGGTGGATAAAATAAGAGTCTCATTGTTAAATGGGTATAGAGATTTGGTATTGAAGGAAACGCCCTTTGGAGAACATTATATGCGCTAGATATGGGATTCCTAACGCTAGTTTGGTTTGGGGATGGAAAGGTATTAGTAATGGTTCAGCTTTTGTCAAGGCTTTAGCCAGCCTTTTTGAGGAGAATTCTATCACTAATAGGATCATCAATGAGGGTCTAATGGTAGTCATTGGAAACGGTAGCATGGCAGACTTCTAGGATTTAACAGGAGAATATTCGATTCAGCTGAAGATTGCTTGCCTAAGAATTTTCGCCTTAGCTGTTAAGAAAAGTGGTGTGATTCAAGATTTTGGTAGTTCGCATTGGTCTCGTTGGACATGGCGGATAGCTTTGCGTAGACCTCTATTTGATTAGGAAAAGAGTCGGTGGAAAGTTCTTTTGAGGATTCTCAACAAGTTAGGAGAACGATTATGGACACTTGGCTTGGACTCATTGCTTCAACGGTAAGTTCTCTACGAGCTTGTTTCGATCATACCTTGAAATCCCTTCAAACGACTATTCTTTGGACTATAAGATTATTTGGCAAGGGATATGTCCCTCCCCCCTAAATTGAGATTTTCACCTGGCAAGTGCTAAGAGGCAGGGTTAAGGTGGGTAAAGTCTTACAGAATTTTGGAGTGGCTTTCTCTTCTTCTATGATTTGTCAATTCTGCAATGTTAAGGAGGAGAATGTTGATCATCTTTTCCTCTTGTGTCCGCAGACTTGGGAACTTTGGTCAATGTGTATAGATTGGCATAGAGTGGTGAGTTGCAGCAATAAGTCTTTGGTAGATTGGTTATGGGGTTGGGTAGGTCTGTGCCCAGCCATCAGATATAGACAAGGTTGGAATACCCTTTTCGTTGCTCTGTTATGGTCCATTTGGGAGTTAAAAAATCAAAGAATCTTTAATGGCATTCAGACCTCAGTCATTCAGGTTGCTGATTTGGTGAAGGTCAGAGTGGCGTGGTGGTTTAACGCAAATGGATCCACGCTTCCCATATCTTTTATTCTTCTACATATGTAGGAGAGCTGCGTTGATTCCAAACCCAGGAAGATTTCAATTGGCGAAGATTGGATTCCCCCAGCTGTTTATGTTTGAAGTTCAACGTGGATGGATAGGTGAGAGGAAACCCCAACGACGTATGGATAGGAGGTATTTTGAGAGATTATTCAAGGAAGGTGCTCAGTTTATTTTCAGATTATGTCGGGACCCTTGATTCCAATTCGGTTGAGATTTTAACCATTCATAAAGCAATCTCTTTATGTGTGAACACTCCTTTGTTCTGTAGTAAAGAGGTCGACTTCGTCACTGATTCAAAAGTGGCAGTTTAATGGATTAATGCAGAATGTTTGGGCAATTTGAACCATGTTCATCTTATTATGACATTCACAATTTTTTTGAGAATTCTTGGGAATGCTCGGTTTATTTTCAACCCTAGAACTACCAACTTTTTCGCGGACTCGTTAGCCAAAAAGGGGTCTGGTCAAGAAGGGGATAATCTGATTTGGGATTTTCAGTGAGTTTTGCGGCGTTTGGGGTCGTTTTCTGGAGGGGTTTTTGTTTGTTTGTTTCTGTTCTTTTCTTTTTCTTTGTTCTCGTTTTCTCTTTGTTCGCTGCTTCTGTTTTTACTGTTGTTGTTTTCAGGCTCCCAGTTTTGCCTGGCTCTAGGTTGTTGTCTTTTTGACTTTGGTCTTGTTTGTCCTCTGTTTGTTTTGCTCTAGCCGTTTCTTGGCTTTTCTTTGAATGAGCTGTTCAAATAAAAAAAAAATTGTGTTAGATTTCTTTTATTTGGTTGATTTTATCGAGAGATTATAAATTATATTTGTTTACGTTCCTCTCGTACTTTCCCAATATCGTTAGTGAAACCTTAAACTTGTTCTCATTAGAGGTAAATATATATATATATATATATATATATTTTTTTTTTGCATAATATGTAATTACATAAATATTTTCTTAGAAAGCAAATTTATTTATTATATTACTATGTTTTGAAATATTTTATTTTATACGTTTATATATGTTGATAAACTCATTTTTCTACTTAATTTTTATTTACGTATTTGTTACATAATTTTTTTAAATAAGTTTTACTTTTACTAGAACTATTTATTTAAAAGCATAAATGTTGTCCTTTTGTGATTTAGTGATGAAAATGTAATGTTATGTGCATATTTTGAAAGTAATGTTTTAGTTCAATGTCAATAGTAAATGAAATATGAAATGAAATGTAACGAAATGGTGATCACCAGTGATAATGTAAATACAACGCGTATGACAAATAAAATGTTATGATTTTGATCTTGTATCGATTTCTGAAATGTAAATGGATAGGTCACCGGGGGTATTGGTAACACTACTTAACTTGAGCTTAATTTTATGAAATGTTATTAACGCACTTGTACATTGAAAATGTTACTTTTGTAAGTTTTACTTGTATTTGAAAATGTTACCTTTTGCAAGTTTAATTGTATCTGAATATTTGAACATTCATGTACTCTTTAAATCCTATTATAAATTTCATAAATACTTTCGATTGCGTATTATACAATATTTATTGAGTTGACAGCTTACCCCTTGTCATTTAACATTTTACTGATTAAGTATCTTAGAAGTTGACCGCTAAGGTAATATACTTTCAGAAGTTGGCAGTTACTGAGATTATATGTAGTGTTTTCCTTTGCTTTGTTACTTAGAATTTTAGTTTAGGTGTTCGGTATTGTTTTAATTTCCTTTAGAGTTTTTTAATTTGATTGTTGGAATTATTTGGATATATATTTTCATTTTATAATGGTTTATTTGGAGTTATTCAATGACTATTAGTTTCTTTTGGGTGAAGTAATTCATGGGTTATGTTATAACATTCTATATCAAAGTGTTTAATTACTCTTAGATTTTTAGAGTGTTACACTACTCCTTTTTTTTTTAAGTATTACATTTACAGCTATCACAATAGGGCTGACGGGATTTGCCAAGATTAGATAATATAAGTACCGTCCGGATAACTATTCTCATCAACTAGGAGATAACTCACAACTTATGGTTGTAAAATGCATATGGTAGGACTCGAATCCCTGACCACCCGGTATGGAAGGGAGGTGCACTGTAATTTGCTAAGAGGTGATGTGCTGAGTAGTACAACTCCTTGAAATGGTAGTGTTCAAAACATTAATTTGAGTATCTACAGTTAGTATACAATATAAGAGGACAAAATATTATCACGGTGGCTCTATTGACACCCAAAAAAGTTCGCCCCGCACCACCCAATTTAAATTTTAAACTTTTCAATTTCCTCTTTAGGCCTTACAAATACCAAAACTAGCATTTAAATGCTGTTAAGTACTATTAACAACTCTTTCAAAAATAAGAGTATTATTAACAACTCAAATAAGTAATAATAATTTTTTACTCATAAAACCCGTTTAGTCAAATTTTTTTTTTTAAAAGCCATTTCCTTCTCCATTCTTTTCTGAAAAATACAGCTATGTCTGAAACTTTTGTTGGGAATTTGAACTGATGAACGTAGAAACTATATACCTAATATTAGCCCATAACTAATAGAAATTAATGTCTACTAATAGAAAATAAAATGAGAGAAAATAAACAATCACACGATAAAAGATATACGTGGAAAACCCTAAATAAGGAAAAAACCACGACCAGTCAGGACAACCGAGAAAGTTTCACTATATGATAAATTGTTACAACCATATACTCTAGGACTCTCTCTCACAACCCAAACCCCAAACTACCGAGTCTTGCCAAGCTCCTAAGCTCACAACCAAGCTTTACATCATGATTCTGAGCTCACAAGGCTTACAAGATTCTCACAAAGAACCTTCAATATCTCCTAGGTCTCCCATGAATATCACCCACGTATATCTGACTTGATCCACTGATAATCCCATTCTCTAGGGTCTCCCCAGGATCTCTCCATTCTCTAATGTTACAGATGTTTATTAACTCCACACAAAATAACATAGTTATACTGTTCTATTTATACTAGTTACATGTAGCTTAGACTAATAAGGAAATTCATCTCCAATATATATAAGACTTACTTATTCCATATAAATATTATCTTCTTTTATGACAAATCTTCTTGTAAAGAGAAATCTTTTTCCTTCAAAGACAAAAACTTCTAAAAGAATTACTTACCTTTTTCACTGAAGATTTTCCGTTCTACGCATGCTAATGATTGACTACGATTCGAGTCACGGTTACGAACCCGCTTCCTAAACCGTTACAAGTCATATGAAATTACTTCACTCAGAAAATCGTGAACCATACGCTGAAATGAACTACCTATTCAGTTTTTCATAGTCTTCAAACCTCTCTCAAACACCATCTCAAACTTCCAAACGTTTTCACGTCTTTAGGAAGTAGCACATCAGTTGAGTCTCATTTGGTTAACATTGGGTTCACTTGAGAATACAAGTCAGAACCTAACAAATTTGTCATCTCTATCATTCTAATTACATAAAGCCACCAAAAAAATGTTTTATTATCTTTCTTTCTTAAAACCTTAATTTTGTTTTGATAATTGAGAATAAATAAGCTGTTTTGTTGACTAGATTTAATCATTTTTGGTTTATTGTGGTTGACTCTAGCATATAGGTAGTGTTTTTGGAACAATTCATGGTCTCAATATTGAGATTAGAAGCAACTGATTTATTTTTTCTCTTTACAAACTTAAAGATTTAATGCAAAAACACCTAAAAACACTACAAATAAAATTATATCTATTTAAAAACTCTTTCAACAAAAAAAACTAGCAAGAATTTGAAGATGATTTCATTAAAGAAAAAAAAAACACCCAAGCACATGTTATTGTTACTGCTTTTGCAAGAAGAGTCACCAAGGAAAAACGTTTCAATCCAAACCACCTAAAAGCCCTAACAGTAAGGTTTTCCTCGATGATAACTTATTATGAGGTAATATACTTCATTTTCAAATTTTATTTGATTGAAATGTTAGTTTTGATTTTGAATATAATTTAGGGTTTGTGATGGGTAAGATGGGTAGGGGCGATGATTGAGTAACTCTTTTTTAATAAAATAATTGTGTCCTTTAAGGTAATTTTAAATATGGATATTTTAGTGAGAGAAAACCAAAACTAGCCACTGAAAATATTATAATTTCGTTTGTAACCACATACGAAATTTTAATCATTAATACCACATTTATGAGAAATTACCTCAATGCCCATATATAAAAACCTAAAACCAAAACAACAGTGGATAAACATTAGGGATTTTGGGTTTTCTCTCAAGTTAAAAGTAGAGAAGAGTGTGGTCGGTGAGAGAGAAAAGAGCATGGCCGTCGAAAGAGCTGTCGGAAGAGATCACCGTCGTTAACGCTAGAGCTGTCGGAAGAGAGCGTCGTCGTTGTCGTCTTCGCCGAAGAGATGAGAGTGCCATCGACATCATTGTTGAAGAGAAGATATCGCCGTTGTTGTCATCGTCAAAAAGAAGAGAACGTTGTCGCATCCCAAAGACAACTTTACCAATCATCGGAGAAGATTGTTTCTCAATTTGTAGGTATGGTTTTCTCTTCCCATTAGCTTTTTATCAATTTGATTTGTTGTTAAGAACATTGGATTTTGGTATGGATTTGTTATTAAGAATATTTCAATTTCAATTGTTTGGGTTGATTGATTTCCTGTTAAGAACATTTCGATTTCAATTGTTTGGGTTGATTGATTTCTTGTTAAGAACATTTCGATTTCAATTTTGATTTCTTGTTAAAAACATTGGATTTTGAGGTATTCGAATGGAAACATCATTGGGATTTTGGATTCTAATGTTGTGGAAATTGTTGATTTCTGTTGAGCAGTTTTGTGGTGTGGGGGGTTTTGTGATTTCTGATGATTTTTTCTACGGAAATTCGGATGGAAATTGTTTTGCTTGTTTTTCTGGTGTGGGGGGTTTTGTGGCTTTGGATTTTGGATTTCCCATTGTTTTTCTGGTGTGAGGGTTTTTGCTTTGAGTTGTGGTCTGTTTGTTGTCCTGCCTTGTGCTTTGACTGTCTGTTTGTGGGTTGCTTTGTTCTTGTTGTTGTTGGGTTGTTCTGCTCTGGTTGTTTTGCTTTCCTTGGTGGCTTTGGCTTGCCTTAATAAGACTTTATCTTGAAATCATACTTTATTTCGCTGGCACAAGATTGAAATCTTGCATTTAATTTGTAGCATAAAACTTGAAATCTTGCATTCAATCTGTAGCATAAAACTTAAAATCATTCTTTATCTCTTGCGAAAAACTTGAAATCTTTGAAAAACTTGAAATCATACTTTAAATATCTGGCATAAAACTTGAAATCAAGATTTAAATCTGTAGTATAAAACTTGAAATCTTGACTTGTTTTTTTTAAGTAACTGGTCATTTGAGTTTTTGAAAATGAAATCTTGTGGTTAATAGACTTGTTACCCATAAACATTCAGTAATTTTTAAAAGTTAATTTATATGGCTAACAGTGGAGATAATTTGGTTTACAAGCATGCAAAGGATAATTGGTTTGATGCTTGAGTGAAAATTTACTGTAAATTGTCTCATTTCACAATTATTAGAGATGCTATGGCTAGGAGTAACATGTTACGACGAAGGGAGCAGGGTGTTATCAAACAGTTTTTAAGCATGAACAAGGAGTTGTTTAGTGGTAAGCTATGCCACATTTTGCTATGCAAAGAGTTAAATTATCCTGGTGCACGTCCATATGAGATATGGTTTCGGGGTCAATCACCGTGAAGTCAGATTTGGAAAGAAGGAGTTCCTCATTGTCATAGGATTGAGGTTCGAACCGATGCCAGAGAGTGTTAACTCTCTACCTAAAGCCGCACCAGGCAGTGTACATTAATGATACTTTGGAGGATCCCCCACTCCCCTAAAGGATATTTTAGGTAGATTAAAGGGAGAGGAGTTTGATGAGATGGAAGAAGTTATTAAGTTAGGATATGTGTATTTTATGTCCCACATTATGCTTGGTCGGGAGTACTATTGGTTTGTTCTTGATTGGTTGTGGGGTTTGGTTGAGGATATCACAACGTTTGAGGCATTCCCTTAGGGAACTTACATTTATAGAGTTCCTAGAGATATGAAATCATCAACTGTATTTTGTGTATTTTGTGTCATTTACTTGGTTGGTTGGCAGGGTGTTTTGTTTTGGTTGGCAGAGTGTTGTTAAATTATGAGCTCGAAAAATAAATGACACTATTTAATAGGGGTGTTGTGCAAATATCACCAGTTTAGTAATGTAAGTTTAAAAGACACCATTTAACGTAAAGAGACTAGAATACCCCGACAAAATTGAAAAAGAGAGAAATTTATCGTTTTATGAGTCTGAGAAAAGCAAAAGTGAGAAAGAAACCGACGGCTAATTAACCGGAACTGGAATGCAGTAGATTTCGCAGCGATTGATAGAGGTAAGTTTAGTTTGTTTTATTTATCGATTTGTTGTTGATAACTTATCATTGCATTTTAGACTTGTTTTGTTGATTAAAGATGTAGATTAGGGTTGACAATGGTAGTGGTTTAGGTTTGGGTTTGGGTTTGGGTTTGAAATGAGGTTGAATATGTTATGAGGAAGATGAAATTCTGGTATCGAGCATTGTTTTTTTTTAAATAAATAAATCGAGAATATTTCAAGCGAAATCGAGGAGATTTTTTACAAAGATTCGAGGAAATTAATCATATGATCGAGATTATTTCTCAAAGGATCGAGAACATTTTCAAAGCATCGAGAATATTTTTAAAGGATCGAGAAATTGTTTGAAACGATCAAGAATATTTTTCTAACGATTGAGAATGTTTTTCAAAGGGTCGAGATTTTGTTAAATGATTGAGAAGATTTTTCAAAGAATCGAGAGGTTTTTCAAATGATCGAGACTATTTTCAAAGAATCGAGAATTTTTTAAAACGATCGAAAATAGTTTTCTAACGATCGAGAATATTTTTCTAACGATCGAGAATGTTTTTCAAAGGGTTGAGATTTTTTTAAAATGATCGAGAAGATTTTTCAAAGAATCGAGAGGTTTTTCAAAGTATCGAGACTATTTTCAAACGATTGAGAATATTTTTCTAATGATCGAGAATGTTTTCAAAGGGTCCAGATTTTATAAAATGATCGAGAAGATTTTTCAAAGAATCGAGAGGTTTTTCAAAGGATCGAGACTATTTTCAAAGGATCAAGAATTTTTTCAAACGATCGAGAATGTTTTTCAAAGGGTCGAGATTTTAAAAAATGACCGAGAAGATTTATCTAAGAATCGAGAGGTTTATAAAAAAGATCAAGACTATTTTCAAATGATCGATAATTTTTTCAAACGATCGAGAATATTTGTCTAAGTATCGAGAATGTTTTTCAAAGGGTCGAGATTTTTTAAAATGATCGAGAAGATTTTTCAATGAATCGAGAGGTTTTTCAAAGGATCGAGACTATTTTCAAAGGATCGAGAACTTTTTCAAAGGATCGAGAATATTTTTAAAATATCGAAAATTTATTTCAAACGATTGAGAATATTTTCTAATTTTTTTCCAGTTTACTGATGCACTGTTTCTGTGACATTGTAGATGACGAGCAGGTTGAAGGATTTGCTTAAAACTCCAGAGGGAGATTGGTTCAAGGGAAAATTGACCCGACACGACCATTTTGAAGCCCTTGCCCGTATAGACGATGCACTTAACCCGGTCTCTAAAGATTTCACTGTTGAGGAACGACGTCGGTTTATGGCCTCCTGTTTCGGGCATTTCATGTCGATGCACCGGGAGCTGAAGTTTTCAGGTGGTGTTATTCATCAGCTGCTGCTGCGGGAGTAGGACCATGACGGGCCGACAGATGAGATGCGGTTCTTGTTAGGGAACCATGTGGTCAGGTTTTCGAAGGTGAAATTTAGCCTCATAATCGGATTACGTTTTGGAGTCGTACCGGACACAAGTATGTATGTTATAGTGGAGAATGGCATACATCAACGATACTTTCTTAGACACGATGAGGTATCGTTGGATGACATGAGGGTTTTTCTTACCCGCGGAGAGTTTCAACAGGCGTACAATGCTGTGAAGTTGTGTCTCATTTACAAGTTGAAGTGGATATTGATGGGGGTGGACGAGAGATTGAAGATTCCAGTTTGGTAGTTTCGGTTGGTAGAGGACCTTAATGCCTTCGATGCGTTCCCGTAGGGTGCCCACATCTATAGGCATTCTATCTTTTCATTAAAGCATGTGTTACCGTGACGACGTGAGGAGTGACACCAGCAGTCACAAGGCGATGTTGTACATTCCGTGGAGGGGTACAACATTTACAGTATATCACATGCTCTTTTGGTAAGAAATTTGATTTCTAACATGTACATTAAATTTTGTTTCCAAAACTGTTTTGGATTATAACTGTACTTATCTTTGATGCAGATATTTACTTTCGAGGTGATCCTCCAACTGGACATCGATTTCGGGACTCGAATGGTTACAGACCTTTCTCCTCATATATTGAAGTGGGAGTTGGCCAAACAACCTAGAGGGAAGAAGATAGAAAAGATTTTTAGTGCTAGGGTAATTATTTAATTTGTTAATCATTATATTACTTACTATAAGTAACAATGACATTCATCTAACTAAGCTTTCAGATATCTACGAGGACAGAAATCGTGTCCACAACAACTAAGGAGATGGCATCGTACTTCGCAGGCCTAAGTGAGGGGGGAGCCCGTATGTGCAGAACGATAGGGTTCACCTTCCTACTGTCCCTAATCCGACTAGTAGTGCAGATCGTCCCGAGGAAGAGGGTGGGGGTGGGAGGTGTAGTGAGACGGAGCCTTCAGACCCAACGGGTGCAGATTTCAGTGGCATGGACACTGGAGGATCTGAGCCCTCTCCTCTACAAGTGAGGAGTAGAAGGGTTCGGTTTACCACCCCAGGACCTTATGCCGCTACAGGGGATTCCCGTGCAGGCGTTGGACGTGATGGGGAGGTAAGTTGAGATGGTAGTTTTGTTTTTATTAACAAGATCTGTTGATTGTTTTAGTACTTACAATGTTGCATGATTTCAGGCCCCGTGGGAACATCAGTTCAACGACTTATGTGAAGCCCTCCGGAAGAGTGAGGATGATCGACAACAACAGCACCGGGAGTTGCTGGATTTGATCTGGAAGAGCGAGGAGGATCGACAACAACAACATAGGGAGTTACTTGCATTGATTGGAGGCCTTCAAGGCTTCAGGACGCATATGTATCAATATAGGGAGGATCCACTTACTAGAGGGGCAGTTCCGGAGAGTGGGGCTCAGTCTCCCCTTCCCCCTCCTAGCGAGCAGCAGGCCCTACATCCCTATAGGAGTGAGCAGCAGGCTTCCCCTCCACCTCCGAGCGAGCATCAGGCTCCCCCTCTACCTCCCCTAGAGCAGCAGGCTCCCTCTCCATCTCCCCTCGAGCAGCGGGATCCCTCTCCCCCTCTGAGAGAGCAGCCGACCCCCCTCCCCTTCAGAAGGAGCAGCATGCTCTCTCTCCACCTCCCTTCGAGCAGCAGGCTCCCCCTCGAACTACTACTTTGATCCAGCCACACATGGAACAAAGCTCTTCATCGCAGAACACTCCGGTAGGGGGAGTTTGACAGCGGAAGCGTGTACAAAAGCACGGTTGGCAGTTGCTTAGCCCATACACAGACCCGTGTCGACCTAAGAGGGTGAGGGTAATACTTGAGGGACCTGACCATATATTTAATCCCTACGGACTGGTGGATGGTGACCAGTTGAAGGCTTACCGAGCCTTCAGGAAGAACGTAAATGGGGAACTGTAAGTAAAATTCTTTGTTATTTAGGTGGCAGCTTTTCATCTAATGAATTAAATAAATGTGTAGTTGATGGAACATTAATGCAGACGTAATGTTGATTTGCTGGAGCCAGTTGATGTTGCATGGTTCCATCGGATGCAGACCAACTTCATGGATGTTGATGAGGAGGTACGTGGGACCGTAAATTCTGTTTTTAATATTTGTTTTAGATGTGTAAGCCTCCTAACACTTTATTACGTGTATATATTCCCAGCATATGGACGTGTACCTCCATATTCTTCGGAAGCGTCAACGGGCTTTCCCGAATGTGTACATTCAGATGGTTAACATATTGGATACACAATTTTTTATAAGTACTGAAATTAGTAATGATTACCCATGCTTGTAGATTTCTATGGAAAACATTAATAATTTTGAGTTTATATTTCTACAGTCTATTCTGAAGCACCAGTACAGGAAAATGATACCTCGTGATTCTGGCGGGGAGATTACCATGGCGCGGTGGAATGTTTTAATGTCTTGGTGGAAAGATGACGACCTTATGACGGTGCTTGGTGGTGCCCTGATTGGATGCTGTCTGTGGCACGAGATTGACATGGTAAGTGTTACTTGGTTTGCAATTACAAATATAAATATCTTTGTACATCCTAACACATGCTGTTTACGTTTACAGGTCCTGATACAGTGCAACATTGGGTGCCAACATTGGCTACTGGTGACTGTCGACCTCACATGCGGGAAGATGTTCATAGTCGACCCCTGGAGGCAGGAGGTCCCATCCCATATCCGGAAGCAGTAGGTAGCCCCGTTGGGCTACTTTGTGCCCTTGATGTTGTATCAGGCAGGGTTTCATACTGCACGACCGATTGAACTTGAGAAATTTGACAAGACAAATAAACCTTTCTCAGTCAGCGTGGTGTTAAAAAAACGTATCCGCAGCAGAAGAAATCGTAAGACATTTTGTAACTCTAACTTTGAGATTCTGTTATTATAAACCTAATGTTTTTTTAACGCTTGTTAATATGTTCACCTGCAGGGGTAACTGAGGTCCCCACACGTTGAGATTGATCGAGTACTTACTGACGGACAGAAAGGATTTCGATTGGTCGGAAGACGATATGGGGATCATTCGGGAGAAGATGACAGTTGAAATATTTACAAACTCCCGGCCTGTTTAGATTTATGTAGTAATTCATTTGTATATTTACCAATTCTTTTGTATATGTATCAATTCTTTTGTATATGTATCAATTCTTTTGTATATTTATCAATTCTTTTGTATAAAAATGTTTACATTTGTATATATACAAATCATATTTAAATACAATTGCATTTCAGTTAATGAACAAGTCATATGAGTTCAAATTATCACAATGTCATCATATTAACATCTCAAATGTAGTATCTGTTTGTTGTGACCAACTGTATGACAGATACTACACTTGCGTATGTATTCCTCAGGAATGACTCTGCTCGGACCTTTATTTGTCAAAGTTGGGTTAGAACATCTCCTCGAATTATGCCCTGGTTTTCCACATTGTCTACAATTCTGTGTAGTTGTTCTCTCCGAAGACGAGATATGGCGTGAAGCCCTCAGTCGGCCTGCTTGTCTCCTGGAGCTTGGATTCAAAACGACTCTCTCAGCGATGTCAGATGGCACAATCCAAGTGGAAGGATGTCCAACATGCATAATAGGAACCGGGTACGCATCAATAAGTGTTTGTCGCTTGTAGTAGTCCGCACACAGGGATGTGAAATCCATGTTTCGGTCCCTGTAAAAACGTTGAAAACGATAAGATTCACGTTTAAGTGATATTAATCGTATACAAAATTGTATGATGTACCTTGCGGCGGCGATAGCGTGAGAACATGGATGAAGGTCCATTTGGAATTTGTTGCATTTGCAGATCTTCCGGGCTAAGTCAACGGTCCACTGTTTTCCAGCCCGCTTCACTAAGAATATGTTCCAGTCAACTGGATTAACGGTCATAAAATTGCACTTTTCAACACGTTTTAGGATCACAAGATGTGCTGTGTCGGTCAACTGATGACCCATGGATTGTGCAGCCCTATGACGATCGTGAAACCAACGTTGTAGCATATTCCTAATGAACTCTGCCAAAGTCAACATAAGAAGTTACCGTGCAAATTTTAGGCATGAGTTTATGTATTCTGCGGCATTTTTTGTCATGACTCTATACCTTCTGTCAGGGCAGTGTACACAAGACCACTTGTGTTGACCGGTATCAATTACATATTCATATGCATTCGGGGTGAAAGTTTCGTAACTCTTCCATGTGCCGGTTATATTGTAACTCGGTATACGCTCGGGCTGCTTTGTCCATTATTACGGCAATATCCTTTCTATGATATCGCTTCTTAATATTTTCATAAAAGTGCCAGCAACATATGGTATGGGTTTAGAAATCCCTGCTTTAATGCTTGCATGTTGATCAGAAATGAAAACCAAATCATCTATATGGCCAAGGGCACCTATCAAGCAATCCAAAAACCACTCCCATGATAGGTTGTTTTTCGAGTCACCGTGCCTAAAAGAAATTGGATAAACCTGTTCATTCCTATCTTGTGCAGTTGCAACAAACATTGTGTCCCCGAATCTACCCTTTAAATGGGTACCATCAACGACAATAACTTGACGCATACACCTCTGGAATCCTCTGAGTGAGGCACCCAACGATATGAAAAAGTATAGGAATTTACCATTTTCATCGCACTGTAAGTCAATGATTGTTCCGGGATTTTGTTGTTCCAACACGTAACCGAATGATGGCAGCAGTTGGAAGCTTTCCTCATGCGTTCCATAGGTCAGTGACAATGCATAATCAAGGGCTTGATGTGCCTTACTGTAAATTATTTGGATGCTATACATTGTTTTCATGTCGACAATTATGTCATTCGGACGCATTAGTCGACTATCCTGTTGCTGCAATCTAGGTGCAACCACTTCTCCATTTATAACTGCACTAACTTGTCGATGGCGGCGGTGAATCTCCTCCAACGGATAAGTGTGTTCGTTGATAAAACTACTTACTTGAAAGTAAGTCGCTTCATCTCTCATAACCGCTCTTAACTTACACGTACAGTTGTCCATCAAACAAACCAGATGTGATGTTGTCTTATTCGACCTTTTCACCTTCCACTCGAAGTTGTGCTGCATTGCAAAATGCCCAGCCAATCTCTTCAAATCCTTTGTAGTTGGTAAAAAATTGACCTTTATATATCATGCTGGTAGGTTGATCTTTTACCAAGTTCCTGCTTCCACCCATAGCAAACGAGTATGATTCTGCTCTTGGAATAACCTACGTTCTGGCATTCTCAGAATCAGCTGGAGTTACATCAGGTCGGACCTCAGATGTCCCAGCTATATCTACTGCAGTGGAACTACATCTGTGTACACATCTTGCACGTCTTTCTGTTTCGAACGGTTCTTCATCTTACTCATTGTTCGCTACATTATGTACCGGATGTAAATTTGGCTCATTAGCCACCTCATGAATTGGTAAGTTATGAGGTTCATTGTTCTTCTCATCATTCATGTCATCGTACATCTCACTGTATTGGTGGTTGTACTACCCAGTATTCATTTCAATTTGACAACCGAAATCATCGTCCAATTGAGCTCCAACAATATCACCATGGTCGGCTACTTCCTGTGGGACACCACATAGGTTTTCCTTACCGTCAATCCCACTTCTTTCTGTGAACAGGTGGTTGCTTTCGCCTGAAGATCGAAAATGTCGGGTGTTATCATGAGGAGAGATTTCTTCACCGATGACACCTTCTGCAGCCCTCTTAATTAAACTGACACATTCTTGAGGGATCACCCTATCTTCCCCTAGCACAAACAAAACATCGTCGTCATTTCTTATAAATGTGTGACATGTTGTCTCGGAAACGATTGATATAGATTGTAGATCAGTAATGTATTTGTTCACATCGTACTTCACAACGGTTTGTATGATCGACACCAGTTCTTCGTAGGTCATATTTCTGGACACATACATTCCTTGGTTATCGGAACCAAGAAACCTCTGACTTCCATCAAGTAATTGCTCCCATCGATCGTTGTAAGATATGACTAATCTATCCAGATCCATTGTCCTGTGAAAATCATCATCACAAACAATTATTAACAAATAAAAAAAATACTTTTACAATTACTAAGAATTACAAAAATTTCTCAACTGTAAGGGATCGAGAACATGTTCTTCGGGATCGAGCTTTTTTTGTGATGGATCGAGAACATTTACAAACGGATCGAGCTTTTTGGAAAGGGATCGAGAACATTTTCTAAGTGACCGATCTTTTTTCAAATGGATCGAGTACTTTTTATAAGGGATCGAAAAATTTTATAACGGTTCGATTCTAGAACTTTTATCGAGGGATCGAGAACTTTTATCTAGGGATCCAGAACTTTTTCTAAGGGATCGAGAATATTTGTCAAATTATCGAGAACTTTTTATAACGGTTCGAGAACTTTTATCAAGGGAACGAGAATTTTTTCTAAGTGATCGAGAACATTTCTAACAGTTCGAGAACTTTTTTAAGGGATCGAGAATATTTTTCAAATTATCGAGAACTTTTATCAAGGAATCGAGAATAGTTTCTAAGGGACCGAGAACTTTTTCTAAGGGACCGAGAACTTTTTCTAAGGGATCGAGAACTTTTTCTAAGGGATCGAGAACTTTTTTAAGGGATCGAGATTATTTGTCAAATTATGGAGAACTTTTATAATGGTTCGAGAACTTTTATCCAGGGATCGAGAACTTTTCCTAAGGGATCACGAACTTTTCCTAAAGGATCGAGTATTTTTTTGTCGAGCATTTTTTTCAAATAATCGAGCTTCTTTCAAAATAAACAAAAGCTCGTTCCAATATAAAATAAACTCGATTCATCTTTAAATATTCTCGGTCACACAAGAAAAAATTTAGGATCTTTTCAATGTTCATACATGTTCTTACAAAGACAGGAAACAACATATATTATCGAGGAATGAATACATTGTTAACCCACACAAAAATGAATGTAAAATATCTGAAATGCATAAAAGAAATTTAAGTGAAGATCATAAATATTTGTTATCTTCTAGTGCAGAATCTGGAGAGTGACAACTTTTTTAAAGAGAGAGATAATTTTTTCAGACAACTTTTTTGGGGAGATACCGACGGGTTTAGAAAATTGCTTTTTAAAAATTAAAGTTTAGGGGCAATTTGGATAGTTCACCATAATAGGTGTCTTTTAAACTTAAGTTAGGGTGACATCATTAAAAAGGTGACATATCTCACTATTTCCACGTTAAATTATCTTGTGTTTAGTGTTGCTAAATTGGTAGGGTGTCTGGTTGTGTTGCTAAATTTCGTTTTGTATTTTCTATAGAATTTGATAACAGAAACTGTGAAGAAATTGTATTTTGTTTCTGAATTGCTAAATTAAAACAGGTACTGCTGTGTTGTTGACAGTGTTAGACATTTTGAATTGGATTTGTCCTAACTTGAAATCACTTTTTAAATCGTAGGCACCAAACCTGAAAATATGCTTTAAATCGCAAGAACAAAACTTGAAATCATGCTTTAAATCCCAGGAACCCTAAACTTGAATCATGCTTTAAATCGCAGGCATCAAACTTGAAATCATGCTTTAAATCTTAGATACATAACTTTAACTTGGAATTACAACTTGTAATATTTTCAAAACTTGATATTAGAAAATTCCTAGTTATAATAATTAAACAAGCTTCTCGTAAAACCAAAGTAGTCAATACTAAGACAAAAACTTATAGACTTGAGTTCATACATGATATAAGTTCATACTTAAATACTAAAAGGTACAACAAAAAGTTCTTACTTTACTTAAGTTAATAATAGAACCTAAACATAAATTGAAATGACTAATGAGTAGTATTGCCATTAGTGGGAGTGCCCGTTATACGTTGGGAGTGGTTAACTAACGGGCATGTCTTGCGATTATGGCCAAGTACGTGACATACACTACATGCACGTTGTCTACATGTTGGCTGTGTCGGCTACTTAACTGTTATGAATTTGATTAATTGTCCATTATTTGGTCTTCGTTTTGGGTTGGGGCATTCGATCCTATTGTGACCTTCTTCGCTGGAGTTAGAATAATTATTTTTCCAACAAACCTCTCCGGTGGAAGGTATTCTTGTTTCTTTTGGTCTACCAGCTTGCCTCTTGCTATTAGGTGGAAGGACAATCATAGATCCCACCTTATTGGGTACTTCCTAAACAGATGGATGAGGTATTGGATTTATTGCTATGCATAAGCTGTCTGCATCCTGGAAGTGTTGTAGTCCTCTTGATAGAAGGAGTTGGAATTGGTCTTTGTAAACCTATAACAAACCAACTAAAGATTGTCAATAAACAACCAATAAGAAACCGACATGAATTAAAGAATTGAACAATGTACCTGGCAACAACTATGGCGTGGTCACATGATAGCCGATCCAAGTCCCAGTTACGACAAGTGCACGTATTCTTTTCAAAATTGACCAACCCATCACGTTAACCATCCTTGACTAAATATCAGGTCAACTCAATGGGATATACATGGTACGTAAATGACTATTCGTTCCTCTCCTTACAATGACCAACTCCTGCTCTCCCTAAGTAAGTAGGGTTCTTCCCCGCTTGCTCACATCTGTCATTAAACCATCTCTGTATCATATCTCTTAAGAACTCTATCACTGCAGTAATAGGCAACCTTAGAGCCTTGTGTATACAATTATTCAACACCTCTGTAATGTTCGTGGTCACCATTTGATACCTTCTTCTAGGACAATGGGAACGTGATCTGTTGCAACCCCAATCATTGGTAACACAACGGAAATAAGTTTTAAAATATTTATACATAACATAAACGATCTGGGACCAGTGAACTTGGGATCATAATTTTTTCGGAACTTATATATATATAAAATTATTACAATAATAAAATATACGTATATGTAGGAAATTTAAATCAATACTAATAAGAAGATTAAGAGAACCTTACCAACGTTTGGAGGCTCCTTCATTTCTTATAATGCTCCTTGTCTGAACCACTTGATCTTCCTACTATATCCCGAGACTGGTAACTGCATGTGGGTGCGTCACGATCCCATGAATGGAGGATGTAGAGAAAAGACTTGAAGTAACTCTTTCTTCTCAAGAGAAAAAACTTAGCACAATTCTAGTTATGAAAAATGAAAATAAAATATTATTATTTTTCTTTTCGTTTCAATGGTGTACACTGCACCTAAAACTTTTTCTTCCTTCATTTTATTTCTCATGCACTCAGTTGCTTGCAATCTCTATTGCAATTATTTCTATGCGTTTTTTTAATGATGTTTCATGCACATACAATTTGCATCATATGCAAATTCCTCTTTTGCACGTTTGTGTTGAATACACTTGCAATTTAGTTAGAGTTGAGATCTGATCACTTCTCTTGTATTTGTATTTATCTCATGCACGTTTCCAATTGCACACCTTTACAATTTAGAGTTGTGATCCGATCACTTCTCTTTTCTTTTGTATGTGTTGATATGTCTTTGTAATTACTTTTAATTAAAAGACTCTATCAAGTTATCAGTTTTTTTTTTTTTTTTAAAATACCTCATATATTTTATCTTAACTGGTAACATCACTTTTGAATTTAAACTTTTTAAATTCGAAATTGATATTTAAAATAAAATAATCAAATTATCTTATTTTCATTCAAACACAAATATCAATAACCATCCCCCAATTATTGATTAATAACATAATTAAATACCTCGCTCGCATGAAGAAATGTACGTCAGTTCGGGAACATGTCCTGAGCATGATGTCGTACTTCAACACGGCAGAAGTCCAGCGAGGCCATTGACGAACCTAGCCAAGTGAGCATCATACTAACGACTCTTCCAAAGAGTTTCGATCAGTTTAAGAGCAACTATGGGATAAACAAGTTAAAGTTCAGTCTTACACAGTTGCTCAATGAGCTTTCTACCTTTGAGTCCTTAATTAAGGACAACAAGGGTAAGACTGGTAAGGCAAATGTTTCCGAACCATCTTCCTCCTCAAATAATAAAAAGAGGAAGAGGCCTGTTAGGAAGGCGAAGGGTAAGCTCAGACCCAAGAAAGCCCAAAGCAAAAAGAAGAGAGCCTTTACCGACCAAGGCAAAGGAAAATGTTTCCATTGCGACAGGGTCGGGCACTGGAAGAGGAATTGTCCTCAGTACCTGGAGGAGGTAGCCAAGAAGAAAAAGACGAAAGGTAAATATGATTTACTTGTTCCTGAATCTTGTTTAGTGGAAGATGATTCTTCACCCTGGATAGCTGATTCGGGGCCACTAACCATGTTTGTTCTTCTTTGCAGTGGACTGATTCTTAGACACAGCTAGAAGAGGGAGCCTTCTCAATGCCTGTGGGGTCTAGGGATATCGTATCGACCAAAGGAGTTGGACCAATAAGATTGCAATTTTGTAATAATAATAGTTTTTTATTATTGAAAAATGTTATTTATATTCCTAGATTTACATGGAATTTGATTTCCGTTTCTAAATTGTTAGAACAACCGTATTCTGTTTCTTTTAATAATAAGTCTATTATTATTGAAAAGAAGGGTCTGAATATTTGTTCAGGAATTAATGAAAACAATTTGTATGTGTTAAGACCGTTAATATATACTACATTGCTTAACACCGAAATATTTAAGGTTGAAAAACCAAAAAAACTAAATGACATAAAATTTCTCCAGATAATGACACGTATCTTTGGCATCTAAGGCTTGGTCATATAAACCTTGACCGGATAGATAGACTAGTAAAAAATAGACTTTTAAATGAGTTAAAGGTTGGCACATTACCTATCTGCGAATCTTGTCTTGAAGGTAAGATGACTAAGAGACCTTTTACTGGGAAAAGGGCTTAGAGCTAAATAACCGCTAGAGCTTATACATACAGACGTCTACGGACCAATGAATGTTAAAGCTAGGGGTGGTTATGAGTATTATGTCACCTTTATAGATGACTACTCAAGATACAGATATGTCTACCTAATGTAACGGAAGTCGGAAGCATTTGAAAAGTTTAAAGAATTTCAAGCTGAAGATGAGAATCAATTAGGTAGAACTATCAAGTCACTACGATCAGATTGTGGAGGTGAGTACCTTGACCAAGAGTTTGAAGACTTCATGGTCGAGCATGGGATAGTTTCCTAACTCACAGCTCCCGATACACCTCAACAAAATGGTGTAGCGGAGAGGAGAAATAAAACCTTGATGGAAATGGTGAGATATAGGATTAGTTTCTCATCATTACCAAATTCCTTCCAAGGATATGCATTACAAACAGCGGCATACATTTTGAATGTAGTGCATTCTGAATCTGTTCCTAAGACTCTCCTAGAGTTGTGGAATGGTCGTAAAGCTAGTTTATGATATTTTTGCATATGGGGGTGTCTAGCACACGTGCTGAAGAACAGAACTAGAAAGCTAGACTCTAAGTCTGTTGTCTGCCTGTTTGTAAGATACTCCAAAGAGACCAGAGGTGGACACTTCTATAGTCCCGAAGATAACAAAGTATTTTTATCGACAAATTCAACGTTTCTTGAGGACAATTATATTAGTGACCATAAACCTTGTTCTAAGATTGTATTAAATGAGTTGGAGCCTGGTGAGACTTGTGCTTCATCATCAAGAGTTATTGATCCACAAACATTTGAGAGTCAGATGGTTCCTGATCAGGATACACTACCACCTAAACGTAGTGAGAGGGTTATGAGACAACCTGAATGCTATTTAGGTATAGGTGAGAGACAAGGTGTTGTCTCTGCTATTAGTGTTTATGATCTATTGACATTTAAGAATGCAATGGAAGATCCTGATAAAGAGGAATGACTTAAAGCCATGAATCTCGAGATGTAGTCCATGTACTCTAACTCAGTCTAGGATCTTGTAGACTTACCAGATGGGGTAAAACCCATACGGTGTAAGTGGATCTACAAGAGAAAGAGAGGAGTAGACGGGAAGGTAGCGACTTTCAAAGCAAGGCTAGTGGCTAAGGGTTATACCTAAAAAGAGGGGGTTAATTATGAAGAGACCATCTCGCCAATAGCCATTGTTTGAGTCTATTTGGACTCTCTTATCCATTGCTGCCTATTTCGATTATGAAATTTGAAAAATGGACGTTAAGACTGCATTCTTGAATGGCATTCTTGAATGGAAATCTTGACGAGAGCATCTATATGATGCAACCAGAGGGATTCGTGTATCCAGATCAAGAGCAAAAGGTTTACTAGCTGTAAAAGTCCATCTATAGACTTAAGTAAACATCTAGATCTTGGAACATTAGGTTTGATGATGTGAAAAAAACTATGGCTTCGAACAAAACGTTAATGAGCCTTGTGTCTACAAGCGCATCATTGACAAGAAAGTAGTTTTCTTGGTCCTATACGTAGATGATATCATACTCATTAGGAATGATATGGGAGTGTTATCTAATGTAAAGGGTTGGCTGGCTAGCCAATTCCAAATAAAAGATTTAGGAGAGGTGAGTTATGTTCTAAGGATCCAACTTCTAAGGGATCGTAAGAACAAACTAATAGCCTTGTCTCAGGCATCATACATCGACATGATTCTTGTGCAATTTTCGATGCAGAATTACAAGAAAGGTAATTAACCTTTCAGGCATGGAGTTCACTTGTCTAAGGAACAATGTCCTAAGACACCTCAAGAAGTTGAGGATACGAGACGTGTACCCTGTGCATCAGCAGTAGGTAGTCTCATGTATGCTATGTTATGCACGAGACCGGACATCTGCTATGCACTGAGGGTAGTCAATAGATATTAGTCCAACCTAGGATTGGATCATTGGGTGGTTGTCAGACAATTCTCAAGTATCTTCAAAGAACGAGAGACTATATGCTAGTGTATTCCAGACAGGATTTGATCTCATTAGAATACACAGATTCTGGTTTTTAGTTAAACAGGGATTCTAGGAAATCCACATCTAGATCATATTCACCATGGGTGGTGGAGCCATCATGTGGAGAAGTATCAAGCAATCTTGCATAGCTGACTCCACCTTGGAAGCCGAATATGTAGCCGCTTGTGAAGCTGGTAAAGAGGCTGTTTGGCTCCGTAAGTTCTTGAGTGATCTGGAAGTTGTTCCAGATCTGGCTAAGCCTATCACACTTTATTATGATAACAGTGGTGTTGTGGCTAATTCCAAAGAACCAAGAAGCCACAAAAGTGGAAAGCATATAAAGAGAAAGTATCATCTCATTAGAGAGATAGTGCAGAGAGGGGATGTGATCGTCACCAAGATAGCCTCACAAGACAATCATGTTGATCCATTTACGAAGATCTTACCGGCTAAAGTGTTTTCGGGTCACCTAGATGGTCTAGGGTTACGAGACATGCCTCACATGCTTTAGTGCAAGTGGGAGATTATTGGGGTTTATACCCAAAATATGTATTTTGTAAATGGATTTATGAAATAAATAAAAGAAAAGGTTCAATTCATTCTTGTTGTGTTGTTTATTTTATAACTTGTGCATATTAACATCCTGGATTGCCAGATGTAATCTCGAACTGTGTATATGAGTGTCATATACGGATGGATACAGTAAGAGACGTGCAATCTAAAGAGTCCATAGATAGCAAGTTTTAATACCCCCAGACTTCGTTGGATTTCAAACAAATCCCATGAAATCTGAGTTGAATGCAACCTGATTTCTAAAATCCAACAAAATCCAATCAAATCCAACCAAGTCGGAGTTGAATACACCACTCTAAGATTTCTAAAATCCTATAGATTCCAATCAAATCTTGATTGAATACAGCTCTTAAATTTAAAATTCTGGTTTCATATCTGCCAGTGTCCTCCACAAACAGTGCCCGATGGCCAAAAAAGGCACACATTTGTTATAGGAGCATGCCTCCTCTGTTAAGATTCAGAAGAACACAGGAGCAGAAAGAGGCGTGCTCCTCTGTTACTTAAAAAAAAATTAAATAATTTTTTTGAAAGGTAATTTAATTAATAATTAAAAATCAAAAAATATATTTTAGTAGATATGTTGATTAACTCTTTAAAAAGAATACTTAAAAGAAAAGCTCTTCACAAAAATATTTTAATTACCAAATTTTAATTTTTATTATTAAAAATTACTATAATAAAATTCAATTCATGATCAATTTTGTATCAAATATAATAATATAATACAATCCAATCCAATAGTAGCGTGGTTCAACACCAAACATAGAATAGTATTAAATATAGCGTAATGTTAGATTTTCCAAATTTTATTCCCAAATGGTATGACATGTGAGGTGTCAACATCACATCACTCAGCACATAATCTCATAATTTACTGGATGGAAACTCCTCATATAATCCATACAATCCGGTGTAATCCGGTGCGCTATACCAAACATGACCATATAGTATTAGAGAACAAATTATTATTTTTTATCATGCTTTTAATTACTATGTTTTATATAAGGAATTAATTACCATGTTTTGATATATAGTATTAGGAGAAATGCTACTTTGTCCAAATTCAGTGTCCAAATGACGTGACAATACTCTGATCCATTCATTTAAATAATGCAAATCTAATACAATTTAAATAAATAGATTATAGTGTTGCCACATCATTTGGGTACCAAATTTGGACAAAGTAGCATAATTGATAGTATTAGAGAACAAATTAATGCTTTACCAATCATACTTTTAATTACCATAATTTGATATAGAGTAATGCTATTGTGTCTAAATCTGATGCTCAAATGATGTGGTAATACTGTAATCCATTTTCTTTAAATCATATAAATCTAATACAATTTAAATGAATGGACTATAATGATGTCATATCATTTGGACACCGGATTTAGGTACCAAATTTGGGTAAAATGACATTATTGTTTGATATCTAGTATAGTATTAGAGAACAAATATTATTTTTTTATAATAATACTTTTAATTACCTTGTTTTGATATACATTACAGCATTGGAGAACAAATTATTATTTTTTTCTAAAAATTTTGTTGATTACCATGTTTTGATATATTTTGCAAGCATCATAACTGTTTATCCCGAATTTTTTAATATGAAGGCATCAAAAAAATGGATAAAATATATAAAAATTAAAGAAAAATAGTATTAGTGCATGAAAAACTCTCAAATTTTATTCATAAGTAGATTTCACTGAACTTGTCATCCAATCAAAATTCAATTAAATCGATAAGATTTCATGATGGTTCTTACCGAAATTAGAATATAGGATCACTTATGAGAGACTAAGGCCCAGTTTGACATTGCTTCCCCAGCTGCTTTTGGGGCCAAAACTGATTCCGGATCAAAGATATGGTGTTTGGTAAATTCCCGGGGAAGTGCTTTTGGTCACTTTTAGCTTCTCTCAACTGAGTTTTTGAGAAGCTACAAGTACATACTTTTGGATTTTGGCTTCTGCTTTTAGAAAGCGCGCTATAGTGATATTAAATGAAATTTTACCAACTTTCCAACTTTGTCCTTGCCTTTAACGAAATTTACCAAAAAAAAAATTAGGCTTACATTTCTGTACAAAAAAATTGTTGTCATATCTATACAAAAAAATGAGGTTAATTAATTCAATAAAGTAGAATAAAAATATAAATAAATAAATAAAGTAGAATAAAAAAAGAAACAAAGAAATAAAGAAACAAAGAAATAAAGAAATTGGGTTAATTAATTAATTAAAGTAGAATAAAAAATAGAGCTAATTAATTCAATAAAGTACCATAATTATATAACACTTAACACAAAACACAAATAAACAAGAAAAATACAAAATATAGCACATTAGCAACATTTAGATGTCTATGTCCTTTTAGTAATTTTACACACTCACAACACTTTTTACTTCAGCTTAATAAACACATTAAAATTGCTTTTAGTTCTCACAACACTTTTGAAAATCATTTTACCAAATACTCAACTGATTCTTCCCACAACAATTCCAAAAGTAATTCCTCCCACAACAATTCCAAAAGCACTTCTCTCCACAGAACAACAATGTCAAACTGGGCCCCATTCTCTCTCTCTCTCTCTCTCTCTTATATAAGGCTAAGAAGAGGCATGTATCTCAAATAACTAATGCACACTAAATAGTTTTATAAATTGTTTTGTCTCTTGACTCTTGTTCGGCACATATATACAATGGTGAGTAACTCTTCATTCTTCTTATCTCATTAATAATTTCGATGTTAATTAGCTTATTCCATCATACATGCATCCGAATCCGTAAGTTATGAGATTCATTATTTCATTTTCGTGCATGCAGGATTTTGTTCCCCGCGTATTAATAATCTTCTACATTGTTATTGTTACATCTAGTTTGATGATCAACATTGGAGAAAGTCAATGTAGTTTTAATGTGGTTGATGATGGTGCAGTTGGAGATGGCCAAACCGATGATTCTGCGGAATTTTTTTTTTAAATAATAATAATAACAATAATAATAATAATATATATTATGATTTTGTTGTTGATCAAAGAGTTATTGTTTGTTATTATGTGATATGCATGGAAAAGGTATTTTTAAGAGCATGGAAAGCCTTTTGTGAAGTTGACGAACGTACACCAACACTTCAAATACCAACAGGAAAAACATTCTTGTTACAACCTATTATATTTAATGGGCGTGGCAAGTCCCAAAACGTTCAAGTTCAGATAAAAAAAGTCGGGAAATATTTGCTTCCACAAACTTTCAGTCGGAAGACAAAACTCCCTACATCTGTTTCTTTAAACCATAATTGATGAATACTTATTTTTTTTTAAATAACTTATTTACAATCTTTATTGAATACAGATTTTAGGAAAAATTGTATAACCGACATCAATTAAAGCCCGGAAAGGTTGCAAATTCAAGTGTTGGCTATGCTTCAATTATGTCAACGGACTTATCGTGCAAGGATCAGGAGCAATCGATGGCCGAGGTTCTGCCTGGTGGAAGGTAGATATATACATATTATTTTGTACTTAAACATTGCCGAGTAGGTTTCAGGTCAGGAAAAGTGATCATCATATCACTCTGTAACGTTACAGAGTGTTACCTAATGGACTCTATAGCATTATATAGTCGATTCATATAATTTATAAGGTGATAATTATTATAATGTAATCTATTTTCAGGAGGACAAAGTTGCACGCGACCAAAGGTACAAAGATTACACGATTCCTTGATCGAATGTGGTATGTTGGATATAATTTTCTTGATCTTAACATCACTATTTGTTGATGTTAATTTGTTACTCACCATGTACAATGTTAATTCAAAGCATCGTTAAATTAATTATAGCAGGTGATGACTGCGTTGCAATCAATGGTGGCTGCAACAATATCAACGTTACAAGAATTGCATGTGGACCTGGTCACGGCATTAGGTTTGTCAGCAGAACCCTCGTTTTATATATATATGCACTTCATATTCGTGTGTGAATTTGTGATCATAGTTTGAAGCTACACTTTACGATCGAAATATATGCTTCATATTTGTGTGCTCAGTGTGGGAAGTCTAGGGGACGGAGGAGAATTGGATACCGTGGACCAGGTATAAGTTCGGAATTGTAGTTTCACTAGAACTGATAATGGAGCAAGAATCAAGACATTTCAGGTAATTCTATATCATTATTTACAACGAACAATTTTAAAAATTTATGAAATAATTTATATTTTAATTTTTTTAAGCATTAAAGAATGTCATTCAAAGTTAGATATTGAACATTTTTGTACTTTAATTTGTCATAGATATATAGGGTCAAACTAAATCAACTTAGATTTGTGACTTAAAATTTTGACTGTATTTACTCAACTTGGATTTGTGACTCAGTCGAATTACAGCAAAGAGGGCAATTATAGTTCGAAAAAACTAACCAAGCCAAATCTACGAAGAACAGATCTAACGAGAATTCTTTCTTTGGATAGCTGCCACAAGAAAACCTCAACTTTCGGAGGGCAAATCCCCCGCCAAAGAAAAGGGCATAATGAAAGAACACCCCTTCCATTGCTACCTTCCAAGGTTCTCCTAAAAGATCCGACAGAAAACATACCATTAGGACAAAACGACCAAGCTAGAGCGTCTAGGATAGCTTTTCTAATAGTTATGCTATTTAACGACATCATGAAGCATCTTCATTGATCAATTTCCCAGTCTAAAAGTGACCTTCTGAAGTTAACAACCCATACCCATCGATTAGCCTCCCATCAACCAAAATCCTTCGCAACCCCTTCCTTATTAGCAGCCAGCGCATAGATCCTCGAAAAAGCATATTTCAAAGGCGTAGAATCCCAACGTAAATCATTCCAAAAGCTTGCCTTGTCTCCCATCCCAACCACAATCTAGAAACCATCCTTTATAATACTAGAAACCCAAGATTTTTCACCAAATAATCTGTTAACATTCTTAATGAAAGTGGAACATGATTTCAATTCTAATCCCTCCCACGTCAAACCGTATTGACGAAAGCCGTACTTGGTACACATAATTTCTCTCCACAAGGCTGAATACTCTCTCCCGAACCTCCAAATCCATTTAGCCATTAAACTCATCCCTTGATCTCTAATCCTACCTATCCCCAGACCCCCATCTATCTTATTTTTGCAAACCGATTCCCAGTCTACTGCGTGAGTCTTTTTATTCACCAATCCATCATTACAAAACAACTATCTCTGTAATTTTTCTATTTTCTTTGCCACTCCAACCGGAATACCAAAAACAGACATAAAGTACGTCGGAAGACTATATAGTACAGCCTTAATAAGCACAAGTTTTCCACCTTTCGATAGATATTTTCTCTTCCAAGGAGCTAATCTGAGTTCAACCTTCTTGATGACCGGATCCCACAGAGATTCTTTACAAGAGTTACTGCCTAAAGGAAGCCCAATATATGTAATCAGAAGAGATCTAGTGGTATTGGATTGAAATCAAGATTTTTAGGATTTCATGACAAAATAGATTTTTTAGACTTTTTAGTGATATTTATAAATAACTTGAACCCAAAATTATCTTGTTATCTCCCTCAATATTTTCTAGATTTTTATCTCTCACTCAAAATCATCTTCAGCATTCTTAACCTCACACCCCCATCAAATTTTCATCATAAATTTTCAGTTCCCTCAATTTCCATACCTCATCAGATCTTCAGCTTGGACGAGTTGTGATCCATAGATGGGAGATTGGTAACCGGAGATTGGAGATAGGAGGGTGGAGTTGTGTAGCAATTTTACTTCGCTTTTTTTAACTTAAATTTCTTAGAACAGATGTTGAATAATGATTCCTAACGTGACATCTTTATTATTGTTCATGCTCCTTTGACAGGTGTAAATAATTGTTTATTTATGCACAAATTGTAATGACTAGTGTCGATAAAGATATAGTTGTTTTACTAATATATATATATATATATATATATATATATATATTTATATATATATATATAGTGGTTCTCTAGTAAGGACATCCTGAAATTATAAGTTAAGGACGCTCAATCACAGTCACACATTCATATTGGGTGTTGGTATTTGTTAATATGTGGGGAAAATTGAATACTACAATCGACTCTTGAAAATACATATTTATAAAATTCCAAAAAGTCTTGAAATAAAGTCAAGGTAATCCTAATAGTCTATAAATAAAGTCCAAAGACTCTTTCAGAATTCAAAAAGTCGAATCCATATAATCATAATAATCCTAAAAGTATAATCCTAATTATCCTAATAATCTTAATTATCCTAATAATCCTAATAGTCTTGCAAATCTATAAAATCCTTACACCCTAAAATTGTCCATTAAAATCTCAATCCAATACACCCCATAAGAACATTGAAATAGAAGATTTTGAGTTTCGGCTAAAAAGAATAGATAACTTAGAATAGAATCATATATTCGGTTTTTTTTTGAAAGTATAGGTTGTCATTTTGTTTGTTAATTAACGATATTGTCATATTGAAAAACAATATTAGCATATTGTTTTTTATTTTACAATCGCATTAAACGGGCCATAGTTCGGTCATGACAAAGAATTTTTAGTTTTCTTTTCAAGTTTGTTTTGGTTCAGCTTGTGTTTCTTTGATAATATTTTAAATCCTTGTTGGTTGTATTTTTTTTTTATGTTATAATTCTATGAGTGCTAAAATTATTTTTCTATATTCATGTCCAAAAGATTTGTATGCATGTTAACTGTATTCAATACATATCATCTTATGATTCATATTTTTTTTAACAAATAATATGTTTTACTACTCATCTATTATACCCATATATCATATATCATTCCATTTGGTTTGATTGTTTAGTACAACTCTATTATTTTGATTGAGATCGAGGAAAGTAAATATCGATCCTCGATATTTTTCTCATGTATGTAAAATTTTTCTTGAATATATCTCTGATATTTTTAATATACATCCACGATAATTATAGTTGTTATACGTATATTTTGTCGTGTCTACACGTCACTGACAAGGTGGACAGTCCATTGAAAAAATTGTCAGATGGGTATCCGAGTAGGCATCTAAAAAATACCCTTCAAGAAGTCAGGAACCCAAGTCTGAACACGGGTATTCGGCACGTTGTGTCCTACTCGGGACCGGGTACTTAGCACGTTATGTTCTACTCGGGACAGTATACCCAACACACGTGGGTGAACCAAGAGTCATGCTCAAATACGCAAGACATCCGTATCAAAAAGAGTTTCGGGAAGAATAAGACGCCGAACAGGAAACAGATTCCAAATCAAGCAACAACTCTACTTCAAGAACCGCACATCGAAAAGGAAATAAGTCCTAAACGGACTATACCACCAGAGTCCCATTCTATCTCCACACGATCTCCGAAAAAGGGAAGAAGATAAAGACGACTTCAACAAGCAGCCAACCCTAATTAAAATACAATTTCTTTTACTTGTATAACAAGGATTAGGGTTCTGTGCACATATAAATAGATCCATAATCCCATTGTAAAATAGGGATAACAAGACATACACAAGAAACATCATTAGCAGAGAGGCAAAAGAGATCGAGTGGTGTAATTCTTCATTTAAATAGTGGATTTGGTTTGGTTGTGTATTCAGCCACCCGTGGACGTTTCTCTGATCACCGGAGTTTTAAAATATAAATTCGTGTCTTATTAACTTCAAATTGCATTCTCTTTCTCTTTCTCTTTGACAGGTCATAACCAAATCCAACATTATTGACTTTCTCGTCCATCAAGAAATCGACGTCAACAACTGGCGCTAGAAAGAGGGGTGGACCTTCTATCTAATTAAGCAATGGTTGGTAGCGAAAACAGAAATAGTTCTGGGGATATTCGAAAATCTCCAGATAATGCTCATATAGATAGGAGTACACGAGATCCCACCACAACTGCCGAGAACCAACCAGCACCCCTTACTGGTTTCCAATAAATCCCTTCTACCAGTGAGGACATAGCACGAAGTTTTCGTGAGGCACTGTAACAGCTACTTAAGGATGCATCGAGAGAAGGAGTAGACATATTGGTTACGGAAGAGGCACATCCGCCAAACCCTCCACCTATAAGGCTCCGTTCTGTTAAAGTTGGGCCGAAACCAGATGTATCAGTAGCTGTTAGGAAATCAGGTCAAATCAATCAAGTTGGGGGTATAACACGTAACCAAGACAAGGACCATAAAACGCCCGAAGAAGAAAGACCACGCCAAAGATGAAATCACAGTCAGACGGGCCAAGATAGACACCGTAAATATGACCAGGGCAGGGATCGGTCATCGTCATCAGAGGATAGCGATCGACACCACCGTAAACGTCATCATGGAACCAAACTTCTGTAAAGATTAGCCTATGAAACTCGGGAACAGTGTGAAGAGGTGATGGAAACAGGTATGACGATTACCCGATAATTTAACCATCATAGAAGCCGGTAGGGGACAGATATGTCATGATTCAGAGCCTGACTCGAGAATTCAAAAATAACAGGCGTCAAATGGACGCGTTGATTATGTGATATGGATATAACGAGTTGTCTGATGATGATTCTAAGAGTTCTTTTACCAGGGACATTCTGTGAACCCCCTTCCTAGAAAGGTTCAGGATGCCACACGGGAACTGTTCAAGAAGGATACATGTCCTAAAAAACACGCCAGATGATATAAAAGCGCTATGGCCCAGTATGCCCAGAGCGACCCTATGTTGTGTCTCAATTTTCCATAAATTTTAGGAGACACGGGCTCAAGATGGTTTGGAAAACTGTCTCCGGTAAATACTAGGAGTTTCAGCGAATTGATCAGAAGCTTTTTGAGACAATTTCTAGGTAACGTGCATCTGAAAAAATCAGTAGCTTACCTTTCTCAGCTGAAACAAGGGAAAGATGAGTCGTTGAAGAAGTATCTAGGAAGGTTTGGCCAGGCGGTCTCAGAAATTGGTAGCGCGAATGACGGAGCAATAATCGTTACCTTCATAAACAACATACAGAACAAGCGATTATCTTTTATCCTAAGAAGGGCTCGTCTAACCAGATATGCAGATATGATGGATATGGCTGGAGGATATGCATTAGCCGAGGAAGAGGAATTAGCAACAGGAGGTTGTTATATGCATGGAGGGAGACCCGAACAAAAAGATGTTGAGTCGAAGGTACAAAATCGTAAAGGAAAGTAAAAAGGAAATAACAAAGAAAGAAGTAAGGACAAGGGAAGTGGGCGTAATGCTGACAAGACCACAGAAAAGTTCTGAGGAAAATACACGAACTACACCCCTCTCTGGAAAAAACTGGAAGAAATTCTTGTAACACTAGAAGAAAAGAATCTGGTGAAGGAGCCACGTCGGTAATCTCAATTTGCTCAGCTAGACACGACAAAATACTGCAGATTCCATAAGAAAATCGGTCATGAGACCTCCAAATGTTACCGGCTTAGAGACTATATAGAGACCCTCATTCGGGAAGGACACCTGTAAGATATAATCCTGAAGAAAGATGAGAAGTCAGAAATAAAGAAAGAGACCGAGGTAGATCATAATTCTAGTCGGAATAAAAGGGCCAGTCCCGAGGCGAATGAAGTATTACAAACTATCTTCGGAGGACCATCAACTGAGACAAGTAACCAGGAGTGGACTCAAGAAATCAGAGTAGCGGTGGACGTAAGCCAGAATTTTGATGTCAACTCCGTCAAACCAGACCCAAAAAGAATAAAGGAAGGATGAGACTCGATAATATTCATGGAGGCCGATTCACAGCGGGTTGATGTCCGACCAAATGACGCCCTCGTCATAAGTGCCCGAATTGGCCATAGAGAAGTCAGGAGAATTTTAGTAGACAATGACAGTTCGATAGGCATTCTCATCATGAATGTTTATGATCAGCTTAGGTTGGATCGAAATGATTTGCAACCTTTCCATACCCCACTCAAAGGAATCGGGGAGTCGAGGTCAGGTCTCTCGGGACTGCGAAGTTGCCCGTGAAAATCGGAGTAGCACTTTGTCAGAAAACAGTGTTACTCTACTTTATAGTGGTAGACCTAAACAATTGGCCTTATAATGTGCTGTAGGGTCGACCATTCCTGAACAAAACTAAGGCAGTAACGGCTACCTACGCTCTAATGATCAAGTTCCCAACTGAATAGGGGGTAGGAGTAGTTAAACGGTTCTAGGAGATGGCCAGAAGAGCTAATCTTTTGGTTTACAAAGATAAAGACAACAGTGAGCAAGTGTGCACCATAACACGACTAAATCAGATCGAGTAGGAATCACTGTTGTTCGAGTTTGATCCAATGGAAGAACCAAATGTACCTAAAAGTGAACCGATAGAAGAGGCAGTCTTAAAGAAAGATGAACCAGATGAGGAGTTCAAAATTGGAGCCAATTTGGAAGGAAAGGTTAAGAAAGACCTTATTAATTCTCTTAGAGAATACAAAGATGTGTTCGCTAGGAGTCATGAAGACATGGTAGGGATAGATGCCCGAATAATATCACATCATCTGGCGGTGGATCCAAACGCGAAACTAGTAATACAAAATAGAAGGTCATTTAACCTCGAGAGAAGTCGGGCAATTAAGCAGGAAGTGGATAAGTTACTCATTATAGGGTCGATCAAGGAAATCAGCTACCCTTAGTGGTAGCAAATGTGGTCCTAGTCTAGAAGAAAAATGACCAGTAGAGAATGTGCGTGGACTTCATGGACCTGAATAAAGCCTGTCTAAAGAACAGTTTTCCACTTTCGAGAATATACCAATTTGTCGATGCTACATCGGGCCACGAATTACTTAGTTTCATGGACGCTTACTTAGGATACAATCAAATCCGAATGAATAAGGTTGACGAAGAAAAGACAGCATTCACGACCGATCAAGGCTTATACTGTTATACCGTAATGCCTTTTGGGTTAAAATATGCTTGAGCAACATACCAAAGATTGGTAAATAGGATTTTTGGTCGTCAAATAGGAAGAAATATGGAAGTTTACATAGACGACATGTTGACCAAAAGTGTCTCGGCAGACGAACATGCTTCAGACCTACGAGAAACATTCGATATCTTGAGGAGATACTATATGAGGTTAAATCCGAATAAGTGCCTATTTGGGGTTCCTTCAGGAAGGTTCCTTGGTTTTCAAGTTCACCAGAGGGGAATCGAAGTGAACCCTGAAAAGATCCAGGCCCTCTAAAAAATAACTTCACCAAAAACGCTAAAAGAAGTGCAGTGCTAAATAGAATGCTTAGCTTCCTTGGACATATTTATTTCAAAGGCCACAGATAGATGTGCCACCTTTTTCAAAGTGATCAAAAAGAGGAAAGGACTCGAGTGGAACGAAGAGTGCGAGTAGGCGTTCCTGAAAATAAAAGAGTACTTAAGGTAGGCTCCTATCCTTTAAGAACCAAAAATGGGAGAAATACTCCACTTGTACTTATCCATTACAAAATTAGCAACAAGCTTGGTTCTAGTCAGGACAGAAGACGGAGTATAGAGGTCAGTGTACTACACCAGCAAGGCTCTTCTTATAGCTGAAACAAGGTATTCACAAGCAGAAAAAATGGCTCTAGCATTGGTTTCGGCAGAAAGAAAGCTGAGGCCATACTTTCAGGCTCATACAATCCAGGTTCTAACCGATTGCCCACTTAAGCAAATCCTACAGAAGCCAAAATTATCAAGAAGATTGACTAAATGGACAATCGAGTTGAGTGAATTCGATATTTAGTACATCCTCAGGACATCACTCAAAGGCCAAGCAGTGGCAGATTTCGTAGCAGAATTTATAGAACCAAATCTGGAAGTAAAAAAGATGTTGGCCAAGAGTTTTTCGTGGAATCTGTATGTCGTTGGTTCCTCGAACACTCATGGCAGCAGTGTAGGGATCGTGGCATGCACCCTGAAAGAAGATGATGTTGAATGTGCCATGAGATTCGACTTCAAAGCAACAAATAACCAAGCCAAATATGAGGCATTGCTAGTAGGACTTAGAGTTTGCATAGCTCTCGGAGCAGATGAGGTTAAGATATTCAGTTACTCGCAGATAGTCGTTAACCAAGTTTCAGATGAATATCAGGGCAGAGATGAAGGTATGATGGCTTATTTAGGCATAGCAAAACGACTCCTTCAAAGATTCAGAATTGTCCAGATCCTAGAGAAGAAAATGAGAAGACAGACGTTTTGTCCAAACTAGCATCAGCAACAACCACAATCAGGCCAAAAACTATTCCGGTCGTACATCTTCTCAAACTAATTATTGTTGAGCTGAAAAACTTTGAAATCTCAAAAATCCGAACTCCGTCAGACAGTTGGATGACTCAGCTAAAAGGATACCTAGAAGAAGGTGTTCTCCCGAAAGATCCCCTAGAAGCCAAACGCATCATGTACCGGATAGCGAGATACACATTAATTGGAGGAGAACTGTACAAAAGGGGGTTTTCCCGAACTCTCAAAAGATATGTATCAGAAGAAGATGCATATCGGATACTGTAGGAAATCCATGGTGGAGTATGTGGAAACCATACTGGGGGCAGGAGTTTAGCACACAGGGTACTCAGGCAAGGTTATTATTGGCCGTCTTTGTTCTCGGATGCACAACAATGCTCGGAAAGGTGTAGTGCTTGCCAAAAGATCACCGATGATATTCAGCAGCCTTCTGAACAACTTAGAAGCCTCACATCCCCATGGCCATTCACCATGTGGGGACTAGACTTAATTGGTCCAATGCCGGTAGGGACAGGATTGGAGCTAAGCACGCAATTGTGGCTGTTGATTATTTCACAAAGTGGGCAGAAGTTGAAGCGTTAATACATATCACAGAAGCAAATACCATGAACTTTATGAAGAAAAATATACTGTACAGATTTGGAGTCCCGAGTACTATTATCAATGACAACGGTACTAGTTCGATAATTAAAAATTCAGACAGTTGTGCAACGAGTACCAAATTGCAAATTATTATGCCACACCTGCCCACCCTCATACGAATGGGCAAGTTGAAGCAGTAAACAAAGTCATCAAGCACACACTCAAAGTAAAGCTAGATGCCAAGAAAGGTAGTTGAGTTGAAAAACTTCCTAAGGTGTTATGGGCATATCGAACGACAACAAGAACTTCTACAGGAGAAACTCTATTCTCTTTGGCATTCGGAACAGAAGATGTTATCCTGGTAGAAACATTATATATGTCACCTAGGGTCAAGCTATATGATGAAGACCAGAATGTTGATATGTTGTTACAAAGCTTAGATGAGCTAGAAGAGAAAATGGAGAAATCCCCTAGTACGAAATGTGGCATATTAGCAAAGAGTGGCCCGACACTACAACTCTCACGTTTGGATCAGGAAATTCCAACTAGGAGACCTAGTGCTTAAGAAAGTGTCACTAAACACAAAGAACAAAGTTGCAGGCTCGTCGGCTAACAAATGGGAAGACCCATACAAAATTGAAGGAATAGCTGGTCATGGAGCATATTGGATTGCCCGACCAGATGGAGGGGTTTTACCTCGGCCATGCAATGCCCAATATTTGAATATTTTTTATCCTTGAAATTTGTTTTTAATTTTTAGCCAGGATGTTTCTAATTTTTAGCAATTCTTAGATTTACATTGTTAGTTTTACAGTTATAAATAAAAACCCGACATGGGATTTCGAAAATCTAAACCCCGAAAATCTGAGCATGATAATAAGAACATGCGGAAAAGCATGATAATAAGAACATGCAAGCATAAAAAAAAATAAAAAAATGCTCGGGACCGTTAATTTGGCCAAATTCCCGAATGAGCGGAGAAACTCGAAGGAACACGCCAGTTGAGCAAAGTCAGTCGACCTTAGCCAAAAGGTAAACCCGATACACTAGATTCTAGAAAACGGCTAGGGGTACGAAAAATCCTGGTGAGATGTGCATCTGTGTTAAGCAGTTTAAAAGTTTAACTATTCGGTAAACCCTTACGCAGATAAAACAAGGAGACGTTCTCAGTAAGACTCAAACGTATGATCGTGGTGAGCCTCGATGTAACATTCGGGTAGCAACCGAGTATGAAGCATAAGTATAAATCTACATGTCTTTTTCTTGATGACTCGGTTAATAATGTTAGCCAGTTTAATAAGATACTTGGCAAATGAAATCGTGTTAGCCAGTTTAATAAGATACTTGGCACATGAAATCGCGTTAGCCAGTTTAATAAGATACTCGGCGATTAAAGAAGTTAACAATAGCCTGATTTGGCATTTCAAAATCATGACAACTTGGCAAAATATGAAACTTTCATTGATCATAATCCTTTACAAACGTAAAATTTTACAGTGACTAAGGCTGAGATGAGGATTTGGAGCAATTGCCAGTACTCATGTCAGGCACCATCTCGTACTCATGGAGGAGACTTTCGTTTGAAGGCCAACCGATTGATTGTGTCAACCGAGTCGTCCATCCACTCAATATAATCCATTCTAGGAACCGGTCCAGTGTCAGGCTTCGACCAGTCCACACCAGCTTCCTGACTAGCATAAAAGGTCGAGAGAGAATGTTCTGATGGGACAACTAAATGCATAGGATGGGGATCTTTGCCTTGGCTTCGATAGTAAGCTCTCAATTCCTTTATTTGAGTTCGAAGAGATTCTAAGGACAAGTCTACATGGTTTTTAATTGATAACTCTTAGTTCGCCCGAGCTCTATCAGTTGCCCGATTTTTGACTTTGAAGAATTCACTAGCCAAAACTAGCCCTCGCTGAAACTCCCTAAAGAGTAGGACGTCAAAGGCTGGGGACCTTTTGAAGCGATCAACCCCTTGGACCTCAAGTTTCAGCCTAGATTCCTTTGAAAGGGATTCAACGGTCAAGGTCTGGCACTTGAGGTCTTCGATTTTATGCTCATAAGATGACATGGCTTGATCAGCCTTCTGTTCAGCCTTAAGCATCGATTTGGAGGGACACAGTTTTTTCTTCTGCATAAGAAGCCCTCTTCTCAGCCTCTATTTGCTTAGCCAAATAGTGGTCGGTAAATTCTTAGGCAGAGCTCACTTCCTTTTGATAGGCTGCCTCAATCTGAGCACGGTTGTCCTCACTCTCCTTCAGCTGAGCTTCGAGACGCCTTATTTGATAAGTTTAATGTTGTTGCGTCTGAACTAACTCAGCAAACTCAGCAAACTCGACCACCACCTGCAAGGAAAAGTGAGTTAAAAATCCAAGACAATCATTAAGGCAAAGGACGAGATAGAAGACTTACATAGCTCGCGCTGTTGAAAATGTTTTGAAGACGATCTATAGAAAAACCATCCCTGAAGCGGCTCCAATGGTTATCCCTAATAAAAGCCTGACCAAATGACATCACTCTTAGCATATCCTGGGGGGTGGGACATAAAGGGTTTCCCGAGGATTCCGTATTTACATCTTCAATCTCAGAGGGTAAAGAATCCTTGTTCAGGTTCGAAGCTTCCGCTCTTCCCACAGGTGCCTCAGCTTGGACGCTTGGGGAAACTCTAACCTCGGTATCATCATCACTCTACTCAACAAATGATACCACCCAAGGAACTTTATGGGGATGGACGGGAGAATCAGGTGCCTTCCTTTTCTGGACCCGAGTGCGGCGGAAGCTGAGATTAGCCATAGGATCTTCTTGATCTTCAGTAATATCTTGAAAGGATTCAAAAAGACTAGGATCAAGGTTAGTTTGCTCATCTGGGGGTGCCCTAACTTCTTCCTCGTCCCAAACCATAAATTGCTCGACAGGCGTTTCCTTAACCAAGGAACTCAGCTCGCCAGATCCTGCACCGCCGGGATATCCTCTCTGTTTACCTTCATCTTCAAACACCCTCTGAGCATTGACAGTTCCAACAGGGCCACTCAGATTACTTGAATCCCCCATGGTCGGCCGAATGACCTCTTTAGGAATGTACTCAAGAATTTGATCAACTTTATCAAAATCTTTATCTGACCCATCATCAAGTGGAGCAACCCCTTCATTACTATGGCGGGAAGCTTCTTTTCGGCCTGCCTGAATGATCGATTTCACATGGCGAGCTTGAACGTCATAGACATGTCCGAGTCGTATACTGCATAAGTTAGAAAAGAACAATTTTAAAAAAACGTACTGGTGAAATGGAAACAAGAAAATTCTACTTACATCACCTACGATAATCTGAAATCTGATTAAAGAAGCCAAGGTCTATCATTTTCTTCTCATTAAAAAGATAAGACTTGCTCCTCTTTTCCAGAGTACGCATGGCCGCCCGAGCAAGTCTAGTCAACTTGGCGTCAGTAAAAATAGGTCGTGACTTATTCCAGCTATCAGGAGAACAGAAAAAATGAGGAACCCTTAACGCTTCTCAATCTTCTCTAGTTGAGAGCTCGATCTCTAGTCCCAAGTTCCCTCCGGCGAAGAAACAGTTATTCTTCCAATGATTGTTCGAGGTAGGAAAACCCCACACAAAGCCTTTCTTTTTGGCATCCGATAGAATATCAACTCCCCGATTCACTTTCGTCCTTTAAGGGATCCAGCTATCTGGCTTGCTGGACATAAGAAAATAAGTTTCAGTCCGACCAGACTGCCTTAGTGCGTAAAAATACCTAATTTCATGGGAAGAGGGCAGTGGCAAGTCCATCCGACTCCACATGTGCCACATACACGTTAGTATTCTATAGTTGTTAGGGCAAGTTGAGCTGGGGCTATCCCTGCCTCAGCAAGGAACCAAGCGATGAACGACTGAAGAGGAAGAGTCACACCATAGCAGTGCATGGACCTGTAAATCGCTACTATGTCCGCATGAGGGCTCCATATAACTCTATTACCAGCAGGAGCCATTAGAACTAAATCATCTAGATCAAACCGAGCACGATACTTCTCAATTTCAGCTTTCCTGACCACAATCGGTTCAACATCATATCCACTCGGGAAATCAAGAGAGAAGGGAATACGAGATGCATTATGTTCCTTTTCAACATCCTTCTCGTTAACTATTTACCTCCCGATTTGAGTGGCGCCTGAACCATGTTTGTGAACCGCACGGTTACTTTGATGATTTCTCATCCTAGATCGAAGAGAAGCCCTGTGATCAGAAATGAGAGACTCAGAACTGGAAGAAGATTCAGAGCTAGAACTTAAACGAGCATCAGGGGTAAAGCCCGGAAACATCAACGTCTAAAAACCTAGGCTCGTTAGGAGGGATTTCCCTCAATAACCTACGAATACAATAAACCAATTGAAAATCTCCATGCTCAAGCTCTTCGAAAGCATAACAAAAAGGTGCTGTCGTGAAATGGGATCCATCAGAACTGACCTTTAAAGTAGATGCGAAGAAACTAGGAAAAGCTTCGATGAAAAATCCTCAGTGCGCAATAAAATCCTGGGCTATTTGCTTCTGTCTGTGAAAAATGAACCATAACGGCTCCTTTTCAGTTTAAATAGGTTATTTAAAATTCGAAGACACAAAACCCTTGGGTCTCAAAAAGTGGGAAAAATCAAAAAGAATGATTTGATGATGTAGGCGGCATATCAGGTGACCTATAAGTCATTTCTCATAAATGCTACTAGAGAAATTGGGCGGTTGAAGGGCATGTGTCATGGAACGAACTGACCAAGCAGTCAGAATTCCAAAACGTCGCAATCACTGAGATTTCACGTGAAGGGACAGATTGCATTTACATGGTAGCCATTAAGACACATTATTAATGCAAGTCGCCGTTTAAGGATTATTATTCCTGTATTAATGAGGCATAAAAGATTGGAAGGTCGATCAAAATACTTTTACCAAGAACAAATTCCTACTCAGCAAAAATATTTTAAGGGGGTATTGTTATATGTATATTTTGTCGTGTCTACACGTCACTGACAAGGTGGACAGTCCCTTGAAAAAATTGCCAGATGGGCATCTGAGTAGGCATCTAGAAAATACCCTTCAAGACGCCAGGAACCCAAGTCTGAACATGGGTATTCGGCACGTTGTGTCCTACTTGGGACCAGGTACTTAGCACGTTATGTTCTACTCGGGATAGAATGGGAAACTCGAATAAAGAAACCTAACACACGATTCACACGTGGGTGAACCAAGAGTCATGCTCAAATACGCAAGACATCCATATCAAAAAGAGTTTCGAAAAGAATAAAACGCCGAATAAGAAACAGATTCCAAATCAAGCAACAACTCTACTTCAAGAACCGCTCATCGAAAAGGAAGATAAAGACGACTCCAACAAGCAATCGGCCCTAATTAAAATACAATTCCTTTTACTTGTATAACAAGGATTAGGTTTCTGTGTACATATAAATAGACCCATAAGCTCATTCTAAAAGAGGGAGAACAAGACATATACAAGAAACATCATTAGAAGAGAGGCAAAAGAGATCGAGTGGTGTAATTCTTCATTTAAATAGTGGATTTGGCTTGGTTGTGTATTCAGCCACCCATGGACGTTTCTCCGATCACTAGAGTTTTACCATGTAAATTCGTGTCTTGTTAACTTCAAATTGCATTCTCTTTCTCTTTCTCTTTCTCTTTGACAATTTATAATCAAATCCAACATTGTTGACTTTCTCATCCATCAAGAAATCGATGTCAACAACAATGGTTTGACTATAAGAAATTAAATGTCATTCTCTAGTCAGATCGGTCATGAAATACTTTTTTCAAGTCCTTAAAATTCCAATCGGTTGGAATTAGTGTAATTTTTTTTGTACTAACTTCAACCGGTTGGAATTCTAATTAGGAATGGATAAAGGTGGAATTCATGAGATTCATCCATTGCTTTCACGAAGATGGCTCGATAGTTAAAGAATTGAACAAAACTTTTATTGCCCTCATACCGAAGTGTATTAAGCCGGTGTCTATGAAGGATTTTAAGCCGATCAGTTTAGTCGGATCTATGTACAAGATATTAGCAAAGGTTCTAGCCATCCATACTGAGAATGTTATGAATACATTTATAGGAGATTCACAAATAGCTTTTGTCAAGAATCACCAAATTCTTGACAGTTTTGTCATCGCTAAGGAAATTATTACCATGTGGAAAAATGACAACACGGGTGGTTTACTGGTCAAATTGGATTTTGAGAAAGCTTATGATTGTGTTGATAATGGTGTATTGGACACCATGATGAGATTGATAGGCTTTGGTGAGAAATGAAGGAGGTGGATGTCGAGTTACATTACAACTCTAATGCTTTCGGTCTTGGTTAAAGGGAGCCCCACCAGTCAATTTAGGATGAAGATAAGGTTGCATCAAGGTGACACCCTCTCTCCTTTTCTTTTCAACTTTGCGACAGAGGTCAGAGGGTTTAAGCAGCTTGTTCATGAGAGCTTACAACTTAGGCTTGATGAGCAATGCTAGTTTTGGCGATAACAAGATTCAGATTTTCCATCTACAGACTACAGGTTGCGAATGATACGATTTTGTTCCTCAAGCCTAAATTGGATTATCTTTGTAATGCTAGAAGAGTTCTTAGATGTTTTGAATTGGCGGCCAGATTGAGAATCAGTTTTCACAAGTTTTATGTGGTTAGGGTGGGCACAAATGGGAACAGGGGAGATTTGTGGGCTACAACCTTTAAATGCAAGAAAGTTGTCTTGCCAATAACTTATCTTCGGTTACCATTTGTTGTAAATTCAAGGCCTAAGACTTTTTTGAATCCTTTGGTGAATCGTATCGAGAAGAGGTTGGCCCCATGGAAGAGAAAATTCTTAAACAAAGGGGGGAGATTGGTTCTTATAAATTTGGTTTTGTAAAGCATTCCTTTATACTTCTTATCTGTTTTCAAGGTTCCAACTGGGGTGGCCAACTCCATTGAGAAACTCCAAAGGTCTTTTTTTTTTGGGATATGGTGTTGAGAAGAGGAAGGTTCACGCCATTGATTGAGCTACTATGTGCAAAAATAAGAATTTTAGAGGGTTGGGTATTGGTAAGATGGTGGATAAAATTAAGAGTCTCCTTGCTAAATGGCTATAAAGATTTGGTATTGAAGAAAACACCAGTTGGAAGAGAGTTATATGTGCCAAATATGGGATTCCTAACACTAGATATGCGAACACTTCCTTATTCTATGGTAAAGAGTTTGACTTCGTCAGTGATTCTAAAGCGGTTGTTTCATGGATTAATGCGAAAGGTTTATGCAGTTTGAGCCATGTTCATCTTATCTATGACATTCATATTTTTTTGAGAATTCTTGGGAATGTTCGGGTTATTTTCAACCCCAGAACTACCAACTCTTTTGTGGACTTGTTTGCCAAAAAAGGGTTTGGTCAAGAAGAGGATAGTCTGATTTGGGTGTTTCAATGAGATTTGTGGCGTTTGGGGTCATTTTCTGGAGGGGGTTTTATTTGTTTGGTTCTGTTCTTTTCTTTTGCTTTATTCATGTTTTCGTTTTGTTCCCTGCTTCTATTTTTACTATTGTCGTTTTTAGGCTCCCTGTTTTGCCTGGCTCTTTTTTTCCGCTTCTTGGTTGTTGTTTTTCCAGCTTTGGTCTTGTTTGTCCCCTATTAGTTTTGCTATGGCCCTTTCTTGAATGAGTTGATAAAACAAAATAAGTTAGATTTCTTTTATTTGGCTGGTTTTATTGAGGGATTATAGATTCTATATGTTTAGGTTGCTCTCGTGACTTCTCAATATCGTTAGTGAAACTTTAAACTTGCTATCATCAGAGGTAAGTTGATTTTTTTTTTGCATAGTATGTTATTGAATAAAAGTTTTCTTAGAAACCAAATTTATTAATTATATTATTATGTTCTGAAATATTTTATTTTATATGGTTATATATGTTGATAAACTCATTTTCCTACTTAGTCTTTACTTTCATAATTGCTACATAATTCTTTTTAAATGAGTTTGACCTTTACTAGAACTATTTATTTAAAAGCTTAAATGTTTGGTCCTTTTGTGATTAGTAATGTAAACGTATTATTATAAACATATTTTGAAAGTATTGTTTTAGCTCAATGTTAGTAGTAAATGAAATGTGAAAATAAATGTAATGAAATGGTGATCATCAATGATAATATATATGCAACATGTATGACAAATAAAATGTTATGATTTTGGTCTTATATCAATTTTTTAAATGTAAATGGCCTCGTCACCGGGTGTATTGGTGACACTAATTTGAAAATACAACCACGATTAAATGCTCAAGGCTAACATAGAGGGGGTGAATAGGTTAGACACCTTTTTCGACTCCCTTAGAAACAAACAAAAGTTTTTCCCTCCAGATTGCTTGTATCACAATATATATATATATATATATATATATATATATATATTAATTAAAGACAATTAATCAATATATAAACATAAGTAAAGTGTGATACAAACAAGTAATTGTAACACATACACAATCTATATTATAGAAAGGAAGTCAACATATATAAAGAGTTCTATCCATAATACAAATATTAGAGAGATAGGGATAGAGAAAAGTTGACGCAAGATATAACGTGGTAAACCTCCGAAGAGGAAACATCCACGGGTTAGCAGCCACCGGCAAACAAAATCCACTAGTAGATAAGACAAGTAAAATATCTCAAGTGACCTATTCACCTAGAAACTACCCTCATATCCTACTCTAGAAGTTGTCACCACAATCCGAGGCCTCACACATCTTGTCAAGACTTCCTCGCTCACCTTATCCGGATCCTGACGACCCAAGGCAAGACTTCTTGCTCAACTAAGTCGTCACGACTCTAGTCAAGACTTCCTCACTCACCTATCCGAGTTCTCCCAACTCTACGCAAGACTTGCTCGACTATCCGGATCCTCACGACCCTAGCCAGGACTTCCTTGCTCGATAATCCAAGGCATCACGCCTCTTGCCAAAACTTCTTGCTTAACACCATAGGTCTCACACCTATTGTCAAGACTTCCTTCTCACAAGGTATCTAGGTGATCATGAATGCAAAACGCAAACAAGCACGCAACATAGAATGATATGATCAACACATCCTATGGAAAATACTAGACATGAGCATGAATGCACAAATCACATATAGTCTAGTTAATCATGCATGTGTAATCAATCTAGATTATGTAAGATATATTCAATATTAATCACAACCTAGATACATGCATAGATCTAAACTTGAATCACAAGATATGTTCAATAAATCACAAGATCAAGTTTAAATCACATAAACCTAAAATATACTAAAATCATATGACAAAGTCAATTAGATTTAAGCTAAAGTTCTAGAGCATATTCCTAATCATAGATTCAATCAAAACACATGAATAGCTCAAAAGAACATAAGCACATGTATATGTGATAAATTCGGCCAAGAGAGCCTAATACATGTGAGGAACTATTTTTCTCAAAATCAATCAATCAAAGATCATCAAATAGTCCTAGAATCAAAACTAGCACAATACAATCCCAAACATGTGATAACATATTCAAAATCAAAACCTAAATCAACATGAATGAATTCAATTGAAACTCAACCTAGCTTTGAAAGAGTTCAAAACTCAAATCAAAACACTCACAATATACAAATATATGTTGAAGAAGAAAACCCAAGGCAATTGACCAAGTTTTAAAAGAAAACTTTGAGAGAAAATCAATACCTTAGTTGATTTAGGTGCAGTCCCGTTTTTGTATAATAAGACACCAAAAACAGCAGCAAAACTTACTCAAAACTTTAGAGAAAATAATGAGGATGAATAGATGAACATCTCAAATTTGAATCACTGAAATCGGAGTTCAAAGTAAGAAGTTATGGTGTTTGGAAGATGAGAAAATTTAGAGAGAAAATTTCTGCACAATTGTTTTAAATTTCTTCTTAGAATGAAATGTGAGAGAGAAATAGTTTATAAAGGAGAGGGAAACTTGGACATGTGAAATGACCAAGAGGGGCAAGAAGTAGCCAAGCAAGCTTGCTGCCCGAGATGGCATGTGGGCATCTCGGGGCAGCAAGTCTTCTGCCCCGAGATGGCCATGCGCCATCTCGGGAAAGAAGTGCCTTGCTTGCTTCTTTCTCCTCCGACCTTCCTTCGCGTTCTTCGACCGTTCTCCGGCCTCCAAACTCAGAATTTGAATCCGTTTACGGATTACAAACCGTAACTCTCACACAGACATGGACATATAAGATACTCAACCTAGAAAATAATAATTCGACTCGATATACGAATACGAAGACAATGTATGCAACATGAGTTGAAATTGTAGCATCTTTTGACTTAGAACTTGAAATCAATAGTATGAGTAACCGAAATGACCAGAACTCAATCAAGAATAATTTAAGACTAAAATCAAGTTCAATTTCCATGTTATACAAACATATACACAAACAAACACAATTTACACTAGAATGCAAACTACATAGAGATAGTCTCTAATGATGCATTTTTCAAAACATGTTATTTCCATACCAATGCATAAGCATTCATCTTCAAGTGTGTGAATGTATTATACATTGTGCATAATGATGCAGGGACACATATGAATGAATTGTATGTGTTTGCCTATAATGGTGCACAACGATGCAGGGACACATATGAATGAATTATGTGTGTATGCCTGAGCCTTGTAAGAGAAAGATAAGATCTTAGTATACCTTTGTAGAACCAAATTGCATCCTTTCTCTTTGAAGACTTAGAACTTACTTTGACTTGTTGTTTCTTCTTCCTTGAAGCTTGTATCATCATGAATCTAAACAAATAAATCATTACAAGTAAACATCATTTTGATATGGAATTAATGCCAACACAAACTAAAACCTAACATAATTGACTTGAGCTTATTTTTATGACAAGTTATTAATCACTGTTGGACACTGAACATGTTACTGTTGTAAGTTTTACTTGTATTTGAAAGTGTTACTTTTGCAAGGTTTACTTATATTTGAAAAAGTTACTTTTTGCAAGTTTAATTGTATTCGAACATTTGAACATTAAATGTTATTATAAATTTTATAAATGTTGTCGATTACGTATTATGCAATACTTATAGATTTAATAGATCACCCCTTATCATTTAACAATTTGCACACTAAGTATCTTAGGAGCTGACGGCTAGGGCGATAGACTTTCATGAGCCGAAAGTTATTGAGATTATATGTAGTGTTTTCCTTTGTTTTGTTATTTAGAATTTGAGTTTAGGTGTTCAATATTATTTTAATTTCCTTTAGAGTTTTTTGAACCTTATTGTTGGAATTATTTAAAGGCATATTTTCATTTTAGAATGGTTTATTTGGAGTTATTCAATGATTATTAGTTTTTTTTGGGTGAAGTAATTCATCGTTTATGTCATAACATTCCATATCGAAGTGTTTAATTACCCTTTGATTTTTAGAGTGTTACACTGCTCCTTTTTTTGAAGTATTACATTTACAACTATTCTAAAATGGCTGCCGGGACCTGCCAAGATTAGATAATATATGTGTGGTCCGGATAAATACGCTCATCAATCAGGATAAAACACACCATCCATGCTTGTAAAATGCGTATGGTAGGACTCGAACCCTTGACCACCAGGTATGGAAGAGAGGTGTACTACTATCTTTGCTAAGAGGTGATGTGCTGAATAGTATAACTCCTTGAAATGGTAGTGTTCAGAACATTAATTTCAGTATCTACAGTTAATATATAGTATCAGAAGACAAATTTTTTTTAGGGTGGCTCTATTAACACCCAAAAAAGTTCGCCCCACACCCGATTTAAGTTTTAAACTTTTCAATTTTCTCTTTAGGCCTTACAAATACCAAAACTAGAATTTGAATGCTATTAAGTATTATTAACAACTCTTTCAAAAAACAAATAGTATTATTAATAACTCATATAAGTAATAATATTATTTTCTCATAAAACCCGTTTAATCATTTTTTTTTCGAAAAGCCATTTCCTTCTCCATTCGTTCCTAAAAAGTACAGCCATGATTGAAAATTTTGTTGAGAATTTGAACCGATGAACGTGGAAATGACGTGCCTAATATTCACCCATAACTCATAGCAATTAACTTCTTCTAATATAAAGTAAGATGAGAGAAAATAAACAATCACATAACACAAGATATACGTGGAAACCCTAAACTGAGAAAAAACCCACAGGTTGTCAGGACGACAGAGAAAGTTCCCCTATAAGATAATTTATTACAACTATATACTCCAGGATTATCTCTCTCACAACCCAAACACCAAACTTTCGAGCCTTGCAAGCCTCTAAGCTCACAACCGAGCTTTACATCATGACTATGAGCTCACAAGGCTCACAAGATCCTCACCAAGAACCCTCCAATATTCCCTAGGTCAACCATGAATATAGCTCACGTATCTCTAATTTGATCCACTGATATTCCCTAGATATTCCCCGGATATTCCATGGGGTCTCCCTAGGATCTCACCATTCTCTAATGCCACAGGTGTTTATTAACTCCAAACAAAATAACTAGTTATAAGGTTCTATTTATACTAGTTACATTATTTATACTAGTTACATGGCGCTTAGACCAATAAGAAAATCCATCTCTTATACATACAAGACTAACTTGTTCCACATAAATATTATTTCATTTATGACAAGTCTTCTTGTAAAGAGAGATCTTTTTCCTTCATGCATAATAACTTCCAAAAAAAATACTTTCCTGTTTCACCGAATATTTCCCATTCCATGAATGCTTATGATTGACTACGATTCGAGTCACGATTGCACACCCACTTTCTAAACCGTTACAAGTCCCCAGAAATTACATCTCTAAGAAAACTGTGATCCATACGCTAAAACGAGCTACTTCTTCAGTTCTTCATAGTTTTCAAACCTTCTTCAAACACCATCTCCAAATTCCAAACGTTTTCCACGTCTTTAGGAAGTAGCACATCAGTTGAGTCTCGGTTTGGTTAACCTTGGGTTCACTTGAGAATATGAGCTAACACCTAACAACTTTGTCATCTCTATCATTCTAATTACACAAAGCCACTAAAAAAATATTTTCAAATCTTTCTTTCGTAAAACCTTAATTTTGTTTTGATAATTGAGAATAAATAAGTTGTTTTGTTGACCAGATTTTATCATTTTTGGTTTAGTGTGGTTGACTCTAGCATATAGGTAGTGTTTTTGGAACAATTCATGGTCTCAATATTGGGATTAGAAGCAAAGAAGTTTTTTTTTTCTTTTCCAAACTTAAAGGTTTAATGCAAAAGCACCTAAAAACATTACAAATAAACTTATATCTAATCAAAAACTCTTTTTTTTTCTTTAATTAATGATCAACAACAATCATCATTAATTAAAGAAAAAAAAAGTCCATTTTTTGTTTTTCATGAGTAATCATCAAAGGGCTAAAAAACCCTTAATCTGGATATTCAGTTGTGCTTTCTATTTGAGAGCTCGGAGAGATGTGTGAAATCTTACAAATCTTTTGGTATAGAGCAAGGTTTGTAAAGATTTATGAACGCCCTTTCTATTTATACTTTCAATTTTAAAATCAATCCAAATCCAATACACTAAGATTTCTAAAATCCTATAGATTCCAATCAAATCTTGATTGAATACAGCCCTTAAATTTAAAATTCTGGTATCATCTCTATCGGCGTCCTCCACAAACAGTGGCCTATGGCCTCCCTAAAAAGAGGCACACATTTTTTTAGAGTCCATTTTTGCTCACCCCCCTTCAGGGGGGTGAGCATTACCCCCCTCTCGTATGGATGACATGTGTCTAGGGAGAGGTAAATTTGTCCTAAAATACGATAGTGTTTAGACAAATTTACCCTCTCTATGGACACATGTCATCCATGTGGGATGGGGTAATGCTCACCCCCCTTCAAGGGAGGTAAGCAAAAATGAATTCTTTTTTTTATGAGCACGCCTCCCCTGTTAAGATTCATAAGAACACAGGAGCAGAAAGAGGCTTGCTCCTCTGTTACTTAAAAAATATTAATTTAATTAAATTTTGAAAGGTAATTTAATAAATTATGAAATATCAAGAAATATATTTTAGTAGATATGTTGATTAACTCTTTAAAATAAATACTAAAACAAAACTTATTATGAAAATATTTTGATTACCAAATTTTAATTTTTATTATTAAAAATTAGTATAATAAAATCCAATTCATGATCAATTTTGTATCAAACATAATAATATAATACAATCAAATCCAATAGTTGTGTGGTTCAACACCAAATATAGAATAGTATTAAATATAGAGTAATGTTAGGTTTCCCAAATTTTATTTTCAAATGATATGACATGTGAGGTGTTAACATCACATGATTTAGGACATAATCTCATGATTTACTGGATGGCAACTCCTCATATAATCCATACAATCTGGTGTAATCTGGTGCGATATACCAAACATTGCCATATAGTATTAGAGAACAATTTTTTTTTATCATGCTTTTAATTACCATGTCTTTTTTATAAGGATCTAATTACCATGTTTTGATATATAGTATTAGGAATAATGTAACTTTATCCAAATTTAGTGCTCAAATGATGTGACAATACTCTGATTCATTCATTTAAACATGTAAATGTAATACAATTTAAATTAACGGATTATAGTGTTGTCATAGGCACCAAATTTGGACAAAGTATCATTACTGATAGTATTAGAGAACAAATTAATGTTTTTCTAATCATGCTTTTAATTACCATGTTTTGACATACAGTATAGTGTTAGAGAACAATTTTTTTTTATTAATAATACTTTTAGTTACCATGTTTTGATATGTAGTATAGCATTAGAGAACAAATTAATTTTTTTCTAATAATTCTGTTAATTACCATGTTTTGATATATATATATACAAATTAATTTTTTTCTATAAATTCGGTTAATTACCAAGTTTTGATATATATATATATATATATATGATCAAGAAGAGGCATGTAAATCAAATAAATGACGCACACTATATAGTGTTATAAATAGTTTGTCTCTTGATTCTTGTTCTGCACATATAGACAATGGTGAGTAACTCTTCATTGATTTTATCTCATTAGTAATTACGATTTTAATTAGCCTATTCTTAATCATATATGCATCGAAATATGCAAGTTCTAAGATTTATTATTTCATTTTCGTGCATGCAGGATTTTGTTCCCAACGTATTACTAATCTTGTACATTGTTGTTGTTACATCTAGTTTGATGATCAACATTGGAGAAAGTCGACGTAGTTTTAATGTGGTTGATTATGGTGCAGTTGGTGATGGCCAAACTGTTGATTCTGCGGTAATTTTTTTTACTAATATATATATATATATGTTATGATTTTGTTGTTGATCAAACAGTTAATTGTTTGTCATTATGTGATATGCATGGAAAAGACATTTTTAAGAGCATGGAAAGCCTTTTGATAAGCTGACGAACATACACCAACACTTCAAATACCAACAGGAAAAACATTCTTGTTACAGCCTATTATATTTAATGGGCCTTGCAAGTCCCAAAACGTTTAAGTTCAGGTAAAAAAAACTTGGATGATATTTGCTTCCACAAACTTTCAGTCGGGAGACAAAACTCTCTACATTTGTTCCTTAATTTAAATCGTAATTGATAAATACTTATTTTTTTAAAAATAACTTATTTATAATCTTTATCAAGTACAGATTTTAGGGAAAATTTTAGCACCAGCATCAGTTCAAGCCTGAAAAGATTGCAAATCCAAGTGTTGGCTATGCTTCAATTTTGTCAATGGTCTTATCCTGAAAGGATCAGAAGCGATCAATGGCTGAGGTTCTGCATGGTGGAAGGTAGATATATACATATTATTTTGTGCTTAAACATTGTCGAGTAGATTTCAGGTCAAGAAGAGTGATCATCATATCACTATGTAACATTACAGAGTGTTATCCAATGGACTCTGTAGCATTATAGAATCGATTTATATAATTTATAAGGAGATACTTATTCTAATGTAATCTAATTTCAGGAGGATAAAAGTTGCACGCAACCAAAGGTACAAAGATCATCAACTAATTAATTACTTTTTTTGATTTGAAAATTTTAACATAAAATTCATCGTATAATTATCAGCCAAAAAATATATAAATGTGTTTGTGTTCTTATTGTTGTTGTCGCATGCATTGTACCTGCATGCATTGTACCTCCACAGCTGTAATAATTTTAATTTAAGAGAGTTCAACATTCAAAACAGTCAGAAATTTCACATCGCAATAAACAACTGCAATGGTGGATCCATTTCTAACATTCACATAAATTCACCTGCTGATAGCCCGAACACCGACGGCATCAACCTCGTTAACTCAACACAAGTTCATATACACGATTCCTTGATCGAATGTGGTATGTTGGATTTAATTTTCATGATCTTAACATCACTACTTGACTATTTATTTATGTTAATTTGTTGCTCACCATGTACCCTGTTAATTCAATTCACATCAAATTAATTATAACAGGTGATGACTGTGTTGCAATCAATGGTGGCTGTAAAAATATCAACGTTACTAGAATTGCATGTGGAACTGGTCATGGCATTAGGTCCACATGCAACCCTTGTTTTATAAATATATTGGAAATTGTGAAAAATGTCACATATATTAGTTTGAACGTTGATATTTTGTATTAGTTTGAACGTTACAGTACTTTACGATCAAAATATATGTTTTGTATTTGTGTTCTCAATGTGGGAAGTCTAGGCGACGGAGAAATGGATACAGTGGACCAAATATACGTTCGGAATTGTAATTGTAATTTAACTAGAACTGATAATGGAGCAAGAATCAAGACATTTCGGGTAATTATATATAGTATTATTTACAAAGAAAAAATTAAAATATACCAAAAATCCTATTATTATTGACCAAAGTTACACTGGTTTACGCCCCAAAATTACAGTATGATTGATATTCATGTTACAGCAATTTTTTAACTTTGATTTCTTGAACCTTAAATTTTAACAAATCAGATGATATGGATGGATGGTTTATTGTTTTGGTCAATAATGTTGCAGACGAATTCTGTACAAGTGAACTCGTGTCATTCGTGGATGTGCACAGGACATCAGCGAACGAGCAAGCAATCACATTGGATTGCAGTAGTAGTGTGAAAGGTTGCAGGAACATTGTAATGAAGCAAGTGAATATAACTTCATCAAAACCTGGAAATGAGATTCGTGCCTTGTGCAAAAATGCTCATGGATTCTTTGATTCCACCAAACCTCATGTGTCATGTTCCTAGCCTGCCTTGATCATTGACGACAAAACATCATTTGATCATTATTAAATGTTCATTGTTCTGTCTCTCAAGAAGTTTTGTGTATTGTACTGTACTGTATTATATTGTAACAGTAATAATTTGGTAATAATGATATGCATAAATTTTCCTAACTAATTACACAACCCCAAATCAACCCAGGTATGAGCTATGTAAGTTGTTTTACAACCAAAATTACCACATCAATGAATACAACAACAAATTTTCTTTTATCTCTCAACCTCTCTCGTCTCTACTTCAATTGTTCTTATCTTCTCCTTCTGTCTTCTTCAATATTTTCCTGCAAGTCAAAATTCTTCACACAAAACCTACAGGTCAAAGTTCAAACAAATCAGAAGATTCATCTAATATGCATTGGGCATGACAAGATTAAAGATGAAGAGATCGAAGAAACTGAGAACGAATAAGTGATTAAAGAGAGATTGACCGTTCATCGATCACCGATTACGGGATGAAGAAGAGATCGACGAGAAAGAGATCATATGGACGTCTGGAACCAGATTTAAAGAGAAAGAAAGAAACAAAGAAAGAAAGAAAGAGAGAAAGACATCGAAGATCAAAATAAGAGCAACTCCAATGCAATCGTGGTTTGTGAAAAAAAAAGTTATCACATAGGATTAATATACATTCCGTTAAAAAATCTTTCTTCTATGCAGCCGTGCATATTCAACCTCAAGATGACGTGGTAAAAAAAATATTAGACATTATCAACATGACCGTCCACTTTCATACGGTTTGTTGCATAGTCATTTTTAGGTTGACTCAGCAAACATTTATGATTGACATTAATTTTTCATTTATTTTTATAAGGATACAAAATAAAAAAGAAAATAGAAATAAAATTGGACACTTCATTAAAACAAGATTTGTGTTAAGCGGAAGTATTGGAGATTAAATTTTAAGTTAATCGTCTATCAAATCCATATTTATGTCATATAAGAAGCAAGTCTTTTGACATTGTTGTCATGTCAACAATAATTCATATGCAAGCCACTTTTGCATTGGAGATGCTCTAAGAGATTAGAGGAAAGAAAGAGTGAGATGTTTGAGATTTGAGAAACTAGATCACTTTTTTAAAAAAAAAGTTTAAGAAAATTGTTGAGTGGAACCAACGGTTCCAAAACCGAGGTAGAACCGCCTGATTAGAACCATCGTTCTGCTCTGATTCAGCATTTTAAAGAATCAAAATTTCAGTTTCGGTTCGGTTTTTATGCCTCCGATTACGGTTCGGTTCCACAAACCGTGGTCATGTCTAGTATCAAGTTACAGTTTGTTCATGTCTAGTATTAAGTTATGTAAATGGGTAATGACCCAGAGTGTGACCCATCAACCCGCCAAGTTAACCCAACTTGACATAAGTAAATTACATAACAATCCCCTAAAATATTTGAAAATTATGATATTTCGTTAAAAGTATCAAAGTTTACTTTATGGCATAAAAGAGTGTTGCTAACTTGCAAATCAATTTTATCCAATGACGTAGTTATAATTTATCATCCGGGCTAACAATTATACCATTTTTTTTTAAATAGCAGATATATAGAACAAGAGGAAATCCAACAATACAAGAAACAGGCTGAGCAAAAACCTGACTCCAGCCAAAACGAAGAAACCAAGCCAAAAAGACCCGACAGAGAGCACACAAAACAGAAAGAAGAAGCCAAACAAGAACAACCATAAACAATCAGAAAAGAAAACCAAACCGAGCACCAGTAGCAGCTGAAAAGAACATGGCCACAAAACCAAAACCCTCCCTTTAATAGATTGACATGCATAGAAAAAGAGAGGCTCTTTCAATAAAGCGCAGTAAACATTCAGCAAAATCAGGAAAAAAAAAACTCAGAAACCACCAAAAAACAGAAATTGCAGCAAGAGAATTTCAATTCCTGATTCTTGGAACCCAAACTCCTCAACAACTTAAAAAGATGTTACCATGTGACAAAGGGTTAACAAATTCTTGGTCCAAAAAACATCAGCTCTACAAAACAGAGCCACACCCACCCACAAAATAGAGCAAGAAGCAAACCAGAGCAAGCCAACAGAAACTAAAAATCTCTCCACTCCACAATCTCCCCGACCATTGAAGACCTTTTTTGCCAATTCATCGGCTATATCATTCTCATCTCTTGAGCAAAAAATCATTGAGGTGTTGCCTAACAACCGTAGCATCGAACGAATATCAGCTATCATCTCCCACAAACATAGATTACTAAAATCTTTGTCATTAACCCATGAGACTGCAATGCTTGAATCACCTAATGATGATTTCTTTCTTCACAAAAAGGTTTCGAGACACACATGGTACAAGCCTTATGAATTGCCTTCAATTCCATCGTGTTGATATCCAAACAATCCACTTCAGCTGAAAAAGTGCACACAATTTCACCTCTAAAATCTCTCAAAACCCCCCCAATCCCAGCCCTTCCAGACAACCTTCAAACAGACCCGTCCTCACTAAACTTCAGAATCATGGCCTTGGGTTGTCACCACACCGTCTTCGCTGATATTCTCCTCGCATTTGCATCAACACAACACCATAATTAACAGTGAATAAGGGATATTGTAATTGTATTATTTTAAAAACGATAGCATATTTGAAACAACCATGGAAATTTTGTGAACTAAGAACATTGAAATAGACCACTTTGATTCTCATCTATAGAGAATAGATAACTTAGAATAGATTCATGTATTCTTTTTTTTTTTGAAAGTATTGGTTCATGTATTCTCCTATTATTGATATATCTTCTAGATTATATTATACTATTATCAAAGGTGTAGAAGTTTATGCAGTTGTGAATCAAAAGTTCTTAAATCCAAAAATGTTTGTTCTTTGGATTAAAGAGAGATTGACCGTCCGTCGATCGCCAGTGAAGGGATAAAGAAGAGATCGATGATAAGAGATCAGATGGAAGTCTGGAACCAGATTTAAAGAGAAAGAAAGAAAGAAAGAAAGAAAGAAAAAGATCGAAGATTAGAGAGAGATATAATATATTAGAGGAAAGAAAGAGTGAGATGTTTGAGATCTGAGAAACTAGATCACTTTTTAAAAAACAAAGTTCAAAAAAATTGTTGAGTGGATCCACCGGTTCCAAACCGGGGTAGAACCGCCCGATTTAAACCATCAGTTCATTTTGATTCAGCATTTTAGAGATTCGAAATTCCAGTTCCGATCCGGTTTTTATGCCTTCGGTTACAGTTCGATTCGGTTTGATTCCACGAACAGTGGTCATGTCTAGTATCAAGTTACAATTTGTGCATGTCTAGTATTAAGTTACGTAAATGGGTAATGACCCGGAGTGTGACCCATCAACTCGCCATGTTTACCCAACTTGACATAAGTAAATTACATAACAATCCCCTAAAATATTTAAAACATTTGAAAAATATGATATTTTGTTCAAAATATCAAAGTTTACTTTATGGCACAACAGAGTGTTGATAACTTGCAAATCAATTGTCATGCAACATTACTAAAAGTCGTTATCGAGAAGGGTGGATTAAACGATGAGAGAGAGAGAGAACTCTAGAGAGCATGACCCCTTTGGCCGTGAAGGGAATCAGGTAGGAAATAACGACAAGGGATGTAGAAGGGATTTTCGAGAAGAATTATTCTCTATCTTCGTCGACAATCTAAACCCTTCTGTGGATTCTATGGGTTTGTGGGGAATTTTCAAACCTTTTGGAAAGGTTATGGATGTGTTCTTGTCTACAAAGAATAGGCTGAGAAGAGAACATTATGCTTTTATTCGATTCGGGTCTTTGGAGGAAGCCAATAAGGTGGAAAGGATGACGAACGAGATGTATATCTATGGGTGGTCTATTGTCTCGAAAGTTGCTTCTTATGGATGGAACAGGAGAAGGTCTATAAAGTCCAGAGAGATCAAGCAGGCTAACGAAGAAAGGATGGCAAAATAGGGGTTTTGAGGAAGCTTTCCACATCAGAATGGCTTCAATGAAATTTGTTCCTTTGTTGAAGTAGTAAAAGGGGACCAAAGTATGAGCTTTGGTGGGGGCATGAAGGGGGAGGAGAAAGCACTGACTATGGAGTGGAGTAGTCAGTTAAACGATCATGAGTGGCTTAATAGGGTGGATGTGGGTGTTCTAAAAAAAATTACAGTAGTGACAAATATGAACTCACGTTGAAGTAGCAGGGGTTTCAACTTCTCTTCTTCTTACATTAGTGATAAAAGTATTTTATGGAGTTTTGATTCTGATTATAAGATGGAGGGTTTATTAATAATAGATTTTTTGGGAGGATTGTTTCTCATCGATGGTTAGAGGGTCTGAATCTCTAATTCCAAAATCAAGAGTTGCTTGGATTAACTGCTCAGGGATCCCGATATGTTACTGGAATCAGTTATTTATTCAAAAGCTAGGATCGTTGATCGGTGAACCCCTCTTGATAGCTGAGGAGAAGCTATCAAGAAGTCGTTTAGACAAAGAGAGGTTATTGGTTTTGATGCCTAAGGATCAGCCCTGCTCTTGCATTATTAAGGTTGTTGTTGGTAACAGTTCGTTTGAAGTGAAGGTGATTAAAGATTGGGTTTCGGTTGATGCTATTTGGCTGGATAATTTCCTGGGTTTGAAGAAGAAGCTTGGTTTTGAAATTTTGAATTTGGAGTCAAAAAAGGAAGGGTTTGAAAAGTGTACAAGGAAGGGGCACATCAATGAAGACAATACAATCGATTGGGGTTGTGATATCCAAGAGAAAAAGAAGCATGATTGTGGTGTCAGATGGGGGTCTAAAAAATGGGAAGAGAAGGCTGGAAAGCAAGAGGGTGGCGTGAGTTTTCACAAGAAAAGTATGAGAAGTGACAAGTGTAGTAGAAAAAGTATGTGAGAGAGAAGTAATACCAAGAAAGTGGTCAAGGATTCTTGTGGTGGGGGTAGGCTAGCCGATTTGGAGAATGATGAGTTTTTGTTAGGAATGGAGGAGTTAAGGCCTAGTGGTCTTAGTAAGGGCTTGGTGGGTCCTTGTGTTGGAATAGTTGGAGTTGAAAAATATGGTAGGCCAATCATCAGGGATAATTGAGAGTTTTTAATCGGAATGGAAGAGTTGAGGCCTAGTGGTGCAAGTGGGGGTTTAGTGGGTCCTTATGTTGGAAAAGGCGGTGAGAAATGTATTGTTAAGGGTGGGAACAGTGGGGGTGAATACGACAGGTATTCAAAGAAGTGAGAGTTTGGGGAGTAGTAAGAGTATAAAGATCTTCGGTGCTAAAGACCGTTCTAGTGGGGGTGTTTCAGTTTCGGGTGATCAAGTGGTTTTTATTAATTTTGAGAAGGGTAGGGGTTTGTTAGGGTCCGACTTAAGTTCAACGAGAGGTGATTGGGTGGTCCAACTATCGTTTTGTATGTTGATCTTGGGGATTTGGATATTTTTTCTCGGAATGAGAAAGTGGGGGCTTTTGGAGATACTTCGTATTCTTCCGATAAAATACTGGGAAAAAATGATTTTGTTTCCTCCAAGAATCCATAGGATGAAGACTCAGAGTGCAGCTCGTGGTTACAATTTAAGTGTTGTTGAAGAAGCGTTGGCAAACCGAATGGACAAAGGGAAAGATGATGATAAAGGCCAGTCTTCTTTGCTGTTTGTTGTTTGCTGTTTACTGTTGTTGTGTTGTGTTTTCTCTTAAGTGTTGGTGTATTTTGGGCTTGTTGGGCAATTTTTGTGGTGGGATTGAGTTGCTTGTTGTAACTTGTTTTTGGGTCCTTGCTTTGGCCATGGTCGGCCCCTTTTTGTTCTATGCTTTCGGCCACCAATGGCTTTTATCAATCAAATTGCCGTTCAAAAAAAAAAACTTGCAAATCAATTTTATCCAATGACGTAGTTATAATTTATCATCTAGGCTAACAATTATACCATAATTAACAATGAATAAGGGATATTGTAATGGGACATTTGCAAAAGTAGTCAAATCAGAAAATGAATTATTGTTTTTAACTAACTTCTATTTTTTTATTGTTTGTAACAAATTATTATAATATATTATTATTTTTAGCTAATAAATTACAAAAAATATATTTTTGTAGATATGTTGATTAACTCTTTAAAAAGAATACTTAAAAGAAAAACTCTTCACAAAAATATTTTGATTACCAAATTTTAATTTTTATTATTAAAAATTACTATAATAAAATTCAATTCATAATCAATTTTGTATCAAATATAATAATATAACACAATCCAATCCAATAGTAGCATGGTTCAACACCAAACATAGAATAGTATTAAATATAGCGTAATACTAGATTTTCCAAATTTTATTCCCAGATGGTGTGACATGTGGGGTGTCAACATCACATCACTCAGTATATAATCTCATGATTTACTGGATGTCAACTCCTCATATAATCCATACAATCCTGTGTAATCCGGTGCGAAATACCAAACATGGCCATATAGTATTAGAGAACAAATTTTTTTTTATCATGCTTTTAATTACTATGTTTTTTTATAAGGATTTAATTACCATGTTTTGATATATAGTATAAGGAGTAATGTTACTTTGTACAAATCCAGTGCCCAAATGATGTGCCAATACTATGATCCATTCATTTAAATAATACAAATCTAATATAATTTAAATAAATAGATTATAGTGTTGCCAGTCATTTGAACACCAAATTTGGGCAAAGTAACATTATTGATAGTATTAGAGAACAAATTAATGCTTTACTAATCATGCTTTTAATTACCATGATTTGATATAGAGTAATGCTACTGTGTCCAAATCTGATCCTCAAATGATGTGGCAATACTGTAATCCATTTTCTTTAAATCATACAAATCGTATACAATTTAAATGAATGGACTGTAATGATGTCACTTCATTTGGACACCGGATTTGGATACCAAATTTGGGTAAAATGACATTATTGTTTTATATCTAGTATAGCATTAGAGAACAATTATATTTTTTTCTAATAATACTTTTAATTACGTTGTTTTGATATACATTACAGCATTGGAGAACAAATTATTATTATTTTCTAAAAAAATTGTTGATTACCATGTTTTGATATATTTTGCAAGCATCATAACTATTTATCCCGAATTTTTTAAATATGAAGGCATAAAAAAATGGATAAAATATAGAAAAATTCAAGAAAAATAGTCTTAGTGCATGAAAAACTCTCAAAATTTATTCATAAGTAGATTTCATTGAACTTATCATCCACACAAAAATTCAGATCAAAATTCATTTAAATCGATAAGATTTCATGATGGTCCTTACTGAAATTAGAATATGGGATCACTTATGAGAGACTCAGGCCTAGCTTGGCATTGCTTTCCCAGCTGCTTTTGGGGCCAAAAAAGATTCCGGACCAAAGACAAGGTGTTTGATAAAATCCTGGGAAGTGCTTTTGGTCACTTTTATTTTCTCCCAACTGAGTTTTTAAGAAGCTACAAATACATACTTTTGGATTTTGGCTTCTGCTTTTAGAAAATGCTCTACAGTGAAATTAAATGAAATTTTATCAACTTTCCAACTTTGTCCTTGCCTTTAACGAAATTTACCAAAAAAAATCGGGCTTACATTCCTGTACAAAAAAATTGTTGCCATATCTGTACAAATAAATGGGCTAATTAATTCAATAAAGTAGAATAAAAAATAAATAAATAAATAAAGTAGAATAAAAAATGAAATAAAGAAATAAAAAAATTGATCTAATAATTCAATAAAGTAGAATAAAAAATAGGGCTAATTAATTCAATAAAGTACTATAATTATATAACACTTAACACTAAACACAAATAAACAAGAAAAATACAAAATATAGCACATTAGCATCATTTAGATGTTTATGTCCTTTTAGTAATTTTACACACTCATAACACTTTCTATTTCAGCTTACCAAATACATTGAAATTGCTTTTAGTTTTCACAACACTTTTGAAAATCATTTTACCAAACACTCAGTTGATTCTTCCCACATCAATTTCAAAAGAAATTCCCCCCACAGTCATTCCAAAAGCACTTCTCTTAACGACACAGTAATGCCAAATTGGGACCCTATATAAGGCTAAGAAGAGACATGTAACTCAAATAACTAATGCATACTATATAGTTTTATAAATAGTTGTCTCTTGACTCTTGTTCGGCACATATATACAATGGCGAGTAACTCTTCATTGATCTTCTTATCTCATTAGTAATTTCGATCATAATTATCTTATTCTTAATCATACATGCATCCAAATACGTACGTTCTGAGATTCATTATTTCATTTTCGTGCATGTAGGATTTTGTTCCCGGCGTATTAATAATCTTCTACATTGTTGTTGTTACATCTAGTTTGATGATCAACATTGGAGAAAGTCAACGTAGTTTTAATGTGGTTGATGAAGGTGCAGTTGGAGATGGCCAAACTGATGATTCTGCGGTAATTTTTAATAATAATAATAATAATAATAATAATATTAATAATAATAATAATAATAATAATAATATATGAGTTTGTTGTTAATCAAACAGTTAATTGTTTGTTATTATGTGCATGGAAAAAGTATTTTTAAGAGCATGGAAAGCCTTTTGTGAAGCTGACGAACGTACACCAACACTTCAAATACCAACAGGAAAAACATTCTTGTTACAACCTATTATATTTAATGGGCCTTGCAAGTCCTAAAACGTTCAAGTTCAGGTAAAAAAACACGGGAGATATTTGCTTCCACAAACTTTCAGTCAGAAGATAAAACTCCCTACATTGTTTCTTTAAACCATAATTGATGAATACTTAATTTTTAAAAAATAACTTATTTATAATCTTTATTGAGTACAAATTTTAGGGAAAATTGTATCACCGGCATCAGTTCAAGCCTGGAAAGATTGCAAATCCAAGTGTTGGCTATGCTTCAATTATGTCAACGGTCTTATCGTGCAAGGATTAGAAGCAATCGATGGCCAAGGTTCTGCCTGGTGGAAGGTAGATATATAAATATTATTTTGTACTTAAACATTGCCGAGTAGGTTTCAGGTCAGGAAGAGTGATCATCATATCACTCTGTAACGTTACAGAGTGTTACCTAATGGACTCTGTAGCATTATAGAGTCGATTCATAAAATTTATAAGGCGATAATTATTATAATGTAATCTATTTTCAGGAGGATAAAAGTTGCACACGACCAACTGTACAAATATCAACTAATTAATTACTTTTTTTATTTGGGAATTTTGACATAAAATTCATCCTATAATTATCAGCCAAAAAAATATATAATTGTGTTCGTGTTGTTGTTGTTGTTGTTGTATGCATTGTACCTCCACAGCTGTAATAATTTTAATTTAAGAGAGTTCACCATTCAAACAGTCAAAAATTGCACATCTCAATAAACAGCTGCAATGGTGGATCCATCTCTAACATTCACATAAATTCACCTGTTGATAGCCCGAACACCGATGGAATCGACCTCTCTAACTCAACTCAAATTCATACACACGATTCCTTGATTGAATATGGTATGTTGGATTTAATTTTCTTGATCTTAACATCACTATTTGTTGATGTTAATTTGTTGCTCACCATGTACATTGTTGATTGCAGTATTTTTTATCTTAATCAATTTAAAAGAAAATTCGTTCACTTAGATCGGTGATTCTAATAGTTGAACACTAATTAATCTAATTAAATCCTACTCTAAGTGCATGAAAACTAAATGAAATAATGCTTGTTTCGGGTTTGTAATTTTTACTTACTAATATGCAAAATCAAATAACTAAATTACTCAAAAGCTCACACGAAAATATATGAATATGAAGGAATGCTAGGGAATTAATGCAACCTAATTAAACTTCTCATTGTAATCCATAAGTCTCATTGAAGCACATAATTCAAATTGATAGAGTTTGTTTCATGAAGTACCTAATCTTTCCTAGTACTCACACAAGGTCATGTAATGAGTAAGGGTTAGAATTAGTTTCTAATTAAAAACTCTAAACTAAATCACACATAGCATGGTCATGTATATGGAAATTTTCTCAATTATTAAGCTTGTAGTTAATGACTAAATGGGATGGTCACCCACATCTAACCCTCAACATCAAAAATTAACTAATCTTAACACAAACATTCATTGAGGTCTCATTTGAATATAGGGGAAGGAATTAGAGCAAGTATTGCAATGAAAGAGACTACCAATGTCATTAATTAATAAGCATAGACCATAGGATTACCAAGAGTCGTTCAATCGGTTTACACTAATCCCCTAACTCAGAATTAGTTACACATCAAAGAAAGGAAATAAAACAAAGAAGAGTGAAAGAAGAAACCAAGATTGTTCATTGAGGTTCCTTGACTTTTAAGCTTCCTCTTCTTAGCTTCCAAGTTCCAATATGGGTGGATGGGAAAGTTTTCAAAGAAATGTGATGATGGGGTGAAAGTGTCTAAACTTTCGTGTGGCTGATGATGCCTTTCCTCAAACTCATAAGGGTATTTATATGGGTCCAAAAATAGGTCAAGAATCAATAGAGGGACGCGTGCAACATACTGTCACGTCTTTGATTGTCGCGGTTGTCCATGAAGGAAGTTCAACCGTGACACCTCGCCTCTCATTCTCTGCATCTTCTCTTCAGGTGACACCTCGCATGACAATGTCCAAGGAAGTTTATGTCGCCCGGTATGTCACGGTTTCCCATGACAGAACTTGACCGTGACATGTCACTTCTTTGGTAGTTCACGTGTGATCTCCAAACGACAATTCTGGCGAGTTCTAAAATAAGTTGTTATCGCTCATGGTGTCGCGGTTGTCCAAGACGCCGCTCCCCGACCCCGGCAATTCGCCCTTTTGCCCAAGTTTCTGATTTCCAACACTCTTGAGTCTCGACTTCACTCAAATCACCCAAATGATACCCATAATCATGATATCCTCCAAAAACACTCAGTCGAACAATTAAACACTTGATTTTACTAGAGAATTAAGCAACAAGCGTAGGAAGGGGGACTTGAAAACTAGTGTTATCATGGCTCGATCAATTGTTAATTCAAAGCATCGTTAAATTAATTATAATAGGTGATGATTGCATTGCAGTCAATGGTGGCTGCAACAATATCAACGTTCCAAGAATTGCACGTGGACCTAGTCATGGCATTAGGTTTGTCATCAAAACCCTTGTTATATGTGTGTGTGTGTGTGTGTGCGCTTCATATTCGTATGTGAATTTGTGATCTTAGTTTGAAGCTACACTTTACGATCGAAATATACGATTCATATTTGTGTGCTCAGTGTGGGAAGTCTAGGGGACAGAGGAGAAGTGGATACCGTGGACGGGTTCGAAAAATTAATGAGGGGTTTTTTGTGGAAATATCACCACATTAATAAATCATATTTAAAATGCACCATTTAAAGTGTGGAGACGAAAATACCTATGCCATCACTGTCGTTGTGAAGAAAGATACAAAAAGTAAAGAGACAAAAAGTGAATCGGCGGCTTCGTTTTCACGACGACGGTACCGGAACTTGGAAACCAGTGTCATCTAGAGAGTTGAACAGATTATTGCAATCGATCAAGGTTAGTTGAGCTAGAATTTGTATCATTTTGGTTGTTGATTAATTGAATGAAATGTTAGATTAGGTTTTATTTGTGGATCTGAGAATGAAAATGGGTTAGGTTAGGGTTTTATATTTGTTGAAAGTTGTTGAGAAAGATGAAATCGAGCTTTTATTTGCATTCGAGTTTTAATTTTTTTGAGATTTTGACATATAATCGAGCTTTTATACAGAAGCTTTGAGCTTTTGTATAAAATCTCACAGCTTTTATAAAAGCTCGGAGTTTTTGTACAAAAGCTCGAAGCTTTTATATAAAAGCTTGAAGCTTTTATAAAAGCTCGGATCGAGCTTTTGTATACTCAGATCAAGCTTTTATGCAAAAGCTCCGAGCTTTTGTTTATAAGGTTAGAGCTTGTTATTCTCAGGATTCACAGGGTACATAATTATGTTGTTGTTAAATTTCAGATGACGAATCGGTTGAGGGAGTCGCTTAAAACTCCAGAGGAAGAGTGGTACGAGGGTAAAGTCACTCACCATGACCATTTTGATGCCCTTGGCCAGATAGACGATGTCATTAATCGAGTATCTGCATAATGGGCTGAGGAAGACCGACATCTGTTCAGGGCGTCCTGTTTTGGGCATTTATTGACCGTGCACCGGCCGGTGAAGTTTTCGGGTGGTATTATCCACCAGCTACTTCTGCGGGAGGTGCATCATAATGGGCCGTCAGACAAGATGTGATTTATGATAGAAACTCATGAAGTGAGGTTCTCGAAGGTAGAATTCGGGTTGATAATCGGATTACGGTTCGGCGTACTAACAGATACGAGCCGATATGTTAGTGTTGACAACGGGCTACTTCATTGGTACTTTGGTTGTAAGGATGAGATTTCATCCTTGGAGTTGAGAGATGTCCTAAGGCAAGGCAAGTTTTAGCAGGCATACGATAGTGTGAAGCTATGCCTCATCTATATGATGAACTGGATACTTATGGGATTGGACGAGAGAGTGAAAATTCCAGTTTAGCAGTTAAGGCTAGTGGATGATCTGGACGGTTTTGACGCGTTTCCATGGGGTGCACACGTGTACAGTCATTCCATATTTTCATTCAAGCATGTGCTTGACGGGCGATGGGAGCGGTTCCAGAGATGCCAACAAGAAAGGGACCTGACAAACACATGCAAGAGGCATACAACATTTATGGTTTATCTTACGCCCTTTTGGTAAGATTTTTATGAATAAAATCATTTACGTTTGTAATCGTCTGTACGGAATTTGAAAATAATATAAATTTATTTGTAGATTTTTACTTTTGAGGTGATCCCTGAGCTTGGGACCCAGTTCGGGACTCAGGTGGCTACCGATATGTCTCCCCGAATTTTGAAGTGGGCGTTAAAGATACAACCGATGGGGGATAGGTTGTTGAATATATTCACATCTCATATAAGTTTCTAAATTGTTAATGTTAATAAAAGATTCAATTACACAATGTTCTGACAACGTTTTCATATGTTTGCAAGGACGAAATTGGTGGCCACCGAAGTTGAGAGGGTTGAACCCTATTATACAGTCATAGCGGAGGTGATACCGGATCCTTTGGGTGGCGGACAAGAAGGTATAGCGGATTCAGTAAGGGCTAGTCCAAGTGATACAGATGTTATACCGGAGGAAGAGCAATGTCGTGTCAATGAAGAGATGCATACAGACATATAGTTGCCCCGTAAGAGACCCTAGAGGCAGCGGCGCGTACGATTTACGATGACGAAACATAATGTTGCAGATAGCTCACGAGGAGATGTTAGAGGGGCACGCGAGGAGATGTTGGAGGGGCACGCGAGGAGATGTTAGAGGGGCACGCAAGGTATGTTTAAATTGTTGTTCTGCATTTATTTGTTTCAAACACATGTATGTGTGCATGACTGACATTGTGTACTTGTTTTCAGGACCGGCTGGAGCGTAGAATCCAAGCATTGGAGGGTTCAGTCCTAGCTTTACTGGATGATCTGCAGAGAAGTGATAAAGAATGAAACAGGCAGCATCAGCAGCTGATAGACTTAGTCCAAGCTTTGTGAGGATCGGCATCATAGACAGCAGGAGAAGGCCCACTGTCCCATGATCAAGATGATTCGTACAGAGACGTCGTGGGTGGACGTAGTTCTGTCAAGGGGACAGACCCGGATAGAGTCGTAGGTGGTATACAGGGTATCGGACTAGAGACATATTATACCGTACCCGATACAAAGGTGCCCGGACCTGATACACAGGGTATTGATATAGACATTGAAGGCACTGGACAACACCAGGAGACTCGTGCTGACAGTACACCTGAGTTTCCCCTGCTTATGGAAGTGCAGAAGACTTTGTCCAAACGAAATCGCCATTTGAGGGATTCGTCCATCGGACTTGGCTCTGCGGTTACACAGCATGAGACCCCTCATCCTCCCACCGACACAGTCGGATCATCCCATGGGATCCCTCCTCCTCCCACCAACACACCTGAATCATCTCACGGGATCCCTCCTCCTCCCACTGTCACAGTCGGATCATCCCATGAGGTTCCTCCTCCTCCCATCGTCACAGCCGTAACATCCTATGGGATCCTTCCTCCTCCCACCGACACACTCAAATCATCCCACGGGATCCCTCCTCCTCTTACTGTCACAACTGGATCATCCCATAGAATCCTCCGCAGTCTCCGTATCCTCTGTACGCGTAAGCACTGGTGGTAGCTATTGAGCCCATACACTGACCCGACTCACCCAAAGAGGTCTAGAATAATACCGGTAGCATCAGAGCATATATGCAATCCTATAGCATTGGTAGATGTTGGGTAGTTGGAGGCCTACAAAGCATATAAGAAGAACCGTCCACCAAGGGGTTTGTAAGTATCAGATGTGTAACTTAATTTCTGCACCAACATTAATTTGTTTAATTGGTCTGATATTAAGAAAAATGGGTTATACAGGCGCGATGTTGATATCATAAAGCCAGTAGATGTGGGTTAGTTCCACCTATTCCAAGAGAACGACATGGAGTTGTTTGACTCGGTAGACAACTAAATTTATCTGCGTTTGACTTTTTTGACACTTGAATTTTAACAATGTTTCCAAATCTTTTTATAGCATATGGATGCGTACCTGCCCATCTTACGGAAACGTCAATGAGCATACCCCACTGTGTACAACCAGAGGATAAAAATTCTGGGAACTCAGTTCTTTGTAAGTGTTTGTTGGTTTGTGTGTACTTATTTATCAATGAAGTGATCCTAACTCACAATAAGGATTTGTTTGTCTACAAACATTGTTGGAGCACCAGTGGGAGAAAAATATGCCTCGCGATGCTGATGGTGAAGTCAAGATGCTGGGGTGGAAGATCTTGCAGTACAGATGGTCTGTAGAAGACCTTACAACCGTACGTGGATTTCTCCTGGTAGGAACCCGGCCTTGGCACGAGGTTGACATTGTAAGTGTTATAAAATAATTTCCAAATTTTGTTTCTCCCATAATTATAGTCAACATAAGTTGTTTTATCATATGTATATTTTACCGGTACAGGTTCTTATTCCTTACAACATCGGACGCCAGCATTGGCTTGTGGCTAATGTGGACTTGATTGTCAGGATGATACATATCCTAGACCCCTTCAAACAGGAGGTCCCCGTCAGCATAAGAAAAAGCTAGGTACGGCCACTCATGTGGTTTCTCATCTCCATGTTGCATCAGTCTGGGTTTCACGATGACGGGCCACCCAGTAGGGAGAAGCTCAAGAAAGAGAATAGGGCTTTTGGGGTGAGCCTACCGTCAAAAATAGCTCTGCCGCAACAACATAAAAGGTATTATCCTATTATAGTATGTACACGCAATCCAATAAAAATTATTATCTTTGTAACGGGTGTATATGTCGTGCATTGCAGCGGTAACTGTGGATCGCATATGTTGAGGCTGATAGAGTACATACTGGCAGACAGGATCCAGTACGATTAAACAGAAGACGATATGCCCACCATATGGAAAAAGATGGCAATGAAGGTGTTTTGTAACTCCCAACCACAAATTCGAGGATTGAATGTTGTACAGTAGTGGAGTTGTATTAAATTATGTAATAATATTCATTCATTGATATATGTTGAATTTTTTACAATGCACTTTTGACAAATTTTACATCTCGTTCTTCAAAAGGAAACTAAAAATTAACATCCCTATTTAATCTAAAAATAATAACGCAACATTTTCACGTCGTACAATTACAAATAATAAATATGGGTTATTTCCAAATGCGGCCAGTCATACTACGGTATATCCTTTATCATGGCACGCCTATTTATTGTGTCCAACTGAATGATAGATGTTACACTTGCACCGATATTTTGGAGGAACAACTCTGCTCGGACCATCATTAATCAAAGGTGGATTATGACATCATCTAGCATTATGACCTGATTCTCCATATCTTCTACAAGATTGGGTGGTTGTCCTCTCCAAAGACGAGGCATGTCTGCCCCCCCTCGGACGTCCTATTTGCCTCCTCGATAATGGATTTAACACCACACAATCGGTAATGTCGGTGGGGAATATCCATGACGACGGATGGTCAATAGGCATAATAGGAACCGAGTACGCATCGATTAGTGTCTGTCTCTTGTAGAAGTTCGCACACAAAGATGTATAATCCAAGTTTCGCTCCCTACAATAACAATTAGATGGGTGTCAAATTCATTTGCAAGTACCCAAAATATATGAAATAAAAGTACTATACCTTGCTGTTGCAAGTGCGTGTGAACATGGAAACATGTCCATTTGAAATTTGTTGCACGTGCTAAGTTAACAGTCCACTGCTTCCCAGACTGTTTCAGGGAGAATATGTTCCAGTCAACTGGATTGACAGTCATATAACGACACTTGTCAACACGTTTCAAGATCACAAGATGTGTTGTGTCGATCAACTGATGACGCATGGACTGTGCAGTACGATGGCGATCTTGAAACCACCCATGTAGCATATTCTTAATGAAATCTGCTAGTGTTAACATAGGCAAATGCCGTGCAAATTTTAGGCATGAGTTTATACATTCAGCAACATTTGTTGTCATGAGCTTATAACTTCCTTTCGGACAGTGTACACGGGACCGTTTGTGGGGACCAACTTCAATGACATAATTGAATGCATTCTGGTACAGGTTGCATAACTCTTCCATTTGGCGATTATATTTCAACTCAGTGTACGATGTAGCTATTTTATCTATTATGAATGCTACATCCTTTTTGTGAAATCGTTTTTTCACATTTTCATAAAAGTGCCAGCAACATATCGTATGGGTTGCATCGGGAAAAACTTTAGAAATCTCAGTTTCAATGCTTGCATATCGATTGGAAATGAAAACCAGATAATCAATATGGCATAGGGCACCCTTTAAGCAATCCAAAAACCACTCCCATGAAAGGTTTTTTTCTGAGTCACCGTACCAAAAAGCAATTGGATACACTTGTTCGTTCTCATCTTGTGCAGTTGCAACAAACGTTGTACACCCCAATCTTCCCTTTAAATGGAAACCATCTATTGCAATAATTGGACGCATACACCTCCTAAATCCTATGAGTATGACACCCAACGACATGAAAAAATAGAGAAATTGATGCGTGTAATCGTGTTTATAAAATCAATACTAGCAAGTGCACAAATCGTGAAGAAAAGTACAACGACAAGTAAGGATCGTTTCCACGAGGACTAGAGATTTAACGATTTAAACATAGTTCTAGTTAAAGCTAAATTAAAGTAACAAGAAGATTGTTGAGTTTGATTTAAAGCTAAAACTAAATTAAATTAAAACTAAGAAAACAATTGAAAAGATTGGGTTGTGGTCAAGGGTGAGAAAACACTAGGTCATCAATGATCCCCAATTATAAACACTCAATGCATGGATTAATTTGTAAAAAGATTAATCAATTCAAGGGTTCATTCTTTATCTTTAATATGACTATTACCGTATGATCGCGGGATGAGTCAAGTATTCCCAACCATTATCCACCCTTGGTCTATGGTGTGAACAATGATCGGAAAACCGTTAAGCGTAAGAAATAAGAACCAAATTCTATACTTTGCTTGGTCTATGCTAAAGATAAAATTCATTCATTCAAAGAGCATTAATCAAGGTTAGGTTTGGTCTATACTCTAACCCTAATTCTCAGATAGTCTTAACCCTAAAATAATGCCAAATAATTATCCACCCTTTGTCTATGGTGTGAATAATTATTTAAACTAATGAGAGTCAAGCAATTAAGAATAATGAACAAATCAAGAATTGAGTTGATGAAATAATACTATTAATCCAAATATGAGCATTCACAAAAGGTTCATATTGATTCCCTAGTTATGGATTTAGTTACACATTATGAAAATAGAAGGAAAAGAGAAAGACTTGATAAAACCCATTGAGGCCTCAAACGGATTCTTCAAATCTTCAATGATAAATTCTTCTTCGTCTTCGAATCTTTGAATGCGTAACGATGAATGAAAGAATTTTTATGTGAGGTATGGTGATGGAGTGTTGGGGGACGGCTTCCATCTCTTAATTGTAAAGAACATGGAGTATTTATAAGTGATTTTTCCTTGTGAACCCCCAATTCTTCTTAGGTTTAGGAAATCCATCAAGTGGGAAAGTTGAATGACCCAAGGAATGATAATTCTTTACTAAATTGAATTTCATCTTTTGATATTTGACTCAAAATTTGAGTTTTGGAAGTTTCCCAAACATGTTTTGGTATTCTAAAATCATTAGAATTTGATTTGGAAAGTTTTGGAGCAATTCTAGAGCAATTCGGAGTGGTTCCGCCAAAAATCCATCAAACCGCGGTCTGGGTCACTCCGGAGGTCGCCGCGGTCCAGACCGCAGAGTTCCTCTACCAAGTACCGCTCCATCGACCACTGGTTAGGTCTTGTGCATGGACGGCGGTCTAGGCCGCGGTTGACTATCCAGTACTGACCTTCGATTACTAAATTGCACATAACCTCTTCTAGGAATATCGGAATTACGATCCGTAAATTGCACTGGAAACTAGACTTCCAGGGATTTCAATACATTGTAGTAGGACACACAATTCAATCTGAGCTGAAAGATATAGGCCCCGCAATATTACTGTTCTGCACTGGTCTGAAAATTGATTTTTTTGCTCTTTTTCTCCAAAATAACATCCAACACCTCTTGAATGTAATGTGACCTACACATGCTCAACAAACACATAAAATACCCAATTTTATCTAAGAACAAAGCACAAATAATAGGAAATGGGGACCTAAAACATGTACAGAAATAGACCGATCAAATACCCCCAAACCTATCTTTTGCTAGTCCTCGAGCAAAACTAGAATAAAAACAAAAACTAAAAATAAAATAAAAATAAACTAAGCCACTTTCGTAGGGAACATGATAGCATTGAGTGTATGCTACAAGCCTTTAAACCTTTAGGTGTTCCTAGTAGGAGGAGTTTTGTCTCCTGAGGGTTTACAGTTATGCTACCCACAAACATATTTCTACGAAAAACCAAATAATCAAAATGCAAACTCACATGTACCATTCAAAACCAATACATGCTAGAGCCACTGAATAAAGACTAAAATTATGCCACAAATTTGAATGCATGCTTATTTTTAAATGAAAAGCCCATACTCAAGACACTCTAGCTTCAAAAACACATTCGTTAAATGCCGTAGATATAATTCGCATCGACTTTAATTCTCACAGGATGTCACTCATTGATTTCACACATAACCTAGGCAAATACACTCATCAAGCATATGTGAATGGAGTTTATGCACAAGAAATTTAAAGATATAATCGCATATGAATATATAATAAAAATAACGCTTGATTTTATGCAAAGGATCTTATGAATGGAATCATATATTAAGAACAAGATAGAGTACATGTTTACCTTTACTCTCGAGCTAGCATTCCCAAAAGATCAATTAGGTCTTTTCTTTGGTTGTAACGGGGTCATTGGGTGAAGGTTAAGAAAGAGTGGGAAAAGGATAGTAAACAAACCTAGGATCATATCGAGAAATTCTTTGGTAATCTTCATACTCGGCCGAATTTCTTCAAATTCTTCATTCCACTTGCATCCAGGCTTCTTGAACAATTTTTGTTCATTCTCCTTCTTGAGTTGATTTTGATTTCTCATCACTTTCATAATAAAGCTCTTTCCCTTTCACTTATATTCGATCTCATTCTTTTATCTTTCTTTCTCTTTTTTTTCTTTCTTTTTTTTCATTCTTTTTTTTTATTCACTCTTTTTTTTATAAGATGAGAAATTGAACATCAATTACATAATTCTTCCAATACCTTCTTTGCATTTGATCTTCTAGCTTTGTCTTGGTATATGCACATCACAAATCACCCATTTCGAACTCTCTTCAATTATCTTCATCACCTCAATATGATCCCAAGCTATAAGGTATGGCTAATATATGGCTTATTGGGGTTAAGTAAATGTGGGTGATGAAAGAAAAAGGCTTATAGTGTCTGGCTTCAAAATTAGCTATGGAGCACACACATAAGGTAGGAAATATTTAAGTTCTTTTAAGTGAGTTAAAGCACACATTGCCTATATCACTTCTAATGGTTCAACCAAAGCAAGGGCAAAGTTCACATGTGATATCTTTGTATTATGAATGTTCTTTAATATCCAATGCATAACCTATTGAGATCATTTCTAATGCTAAGAACCTAACGAGTGTTTAGGAGTGGAAATAAACAAAACCCTCTATAATGATATTATGTACGCTTTTTGGCTTAAAGAACTCACAAGGGTAGTGTCCACTATTAATCATGGTTATCCAATTAAGCATCATATCCACCATCATATCGAGAGCATGCCATAAATTTTGAAAAATGTAAGCAAGACGTTAGTTTAAACTCAGTGAATAAAGCATATATTACGGCTCTTCAAGCACACAAAAGAAGCATCGAAAAATAGAGGACAAACAATTCAAAACTGGTGACTTTCTAAAATGACCTACGTTTGTTCTTTACCACATATCTCCCAAATGATTCAATAAAAGATAACCAAAATTTAACACAATAAACTAGACATATAAACGCACACTTTTCAATTGAAAATATTTCAAAATTCGAATCGGAAAAATAAAAAAACAGACGTGGAACACAGTTCACGTGCAGATTTGCAAAAACAGGGCGACCTTTGGTCGAAGAAACATTCATAATTTTTAAACCACTACCCAGAATTTTACTCTCTTTATACCGTTAGATTCATATCGAAAAATCGAATAACTTTACATGGACAGAAAAATTTATTTCCTCACCAATGAATACAGTTTTAATAAAACGTTTGCCTCAAAAAAAAAAAAACAGGGCACTTTTTTGTAGATTTGAACAAATCGCTCAATAAAATAAAATAAACATGAATTCACACCCCCAAACCTAATCTAAACATTGTCCTCAATATATAAAAACAAAAATTTAAAAATGAAGCAAAAAGAGAAGTGGAGGGAGAAGAGGAACATGTGCAGCCAAAGAAGAACAATAAAGGAAAATTAGCCCAGACAACACACTTATATAGGTGCGTGAAATCATGCCTTAACGCGGTCTAGGTCTCTTACCTGGGCCACGGTCTGGGTAGCGATGATGCCTAAAATTGCTTACCTAAAACTTCAAAACGCACCGTTTAACTCAAGCTACCGCGGTTCAAGCATCGCCTCTCAAGCGGTTTAGCCAACGGTGATTCACAGCAGATCAACGTTTTGCTTGCCGTGGTTTAGACATCACTTCTATGGAGCAGTCTATGCCGCGAGAAATTCCAGTGTGTGCCTGCTTGTTGGGCCGCGGTGGAGGCATGTGCTTCAGGGGCGGTCTGCGCCTCGAAGTTTGACAGAGGGTACATGCTTTGCCTACCGCGGTATAGACATGTGTCTATGGAGTGGTCTTGACAGCGATGCTTGAACTAAATTGTTTTCAAAGCTTCCTCTGCACAGTTAAATATACACAAATTAGAAGCACCTATTCTTTGTCATTCAAAACCACAAGATACCCCCAAACCTAAATTAAACAATGTCCTTGAATTAAGCACAAGATTAAAAATTTGACAATATTTAATTCTTGCTATAAAGGTTATTGTAATACACTAATTATGACTCGAAAATAAAGAAAAATAAAAATAAAAATAAAAACAAAAAGAATTGTACATGGGTGGATTGTCTCCCACCAAGCGCTTTATTTAACGTCTAGGCGAGACGTATGAGAGTGCTACGGCTCTAATGGTGATGCAACAATCTCATATTCATCACCTATTTTCTTCAACTTGAAAGTTCCACCACTCTCAATGTTCCTTAGCTCAACCTTTTTGATCCATACTTTCTTCACATTCGTTGGATTCATTCTTCCTTGTTTATATTGTCTTATATACTCGTAGCATCTTGGTCGAATGTGACCTTTCCTGTTACAAAAGTGACAAACGGGAATAAAATTATGAAAGTTACCTCTCTGGTGGCTGTTGTTCAATGATCGATCTTGATTCCGTCTATTTCTCCTTCTTCTTTTTGGAATTCGATCTTCCTTTTTGGTGATGGAATTACTTGACTCATCTTTATTCACCTTATTGATCATGACTTCCTCCAATTGCTTCTTCTCATCCATGACCATTGACTTGATCTCTTGCTCCACCCTTTTAAGGTTTGCAATGTCTTCAAGTTCCTTAATCTTCATAATCTCTAAGGCTTTATCTCTTTGTTCAATCTCAGCCTTCATTAGCTTCATCCGGTGATCAAACTCCTCTTTGAGCTTTTCAACCTCTTGAGAAAGTACTTCATACCTTTGTAATGAAGTCTCTTTTTCTTCCAGTAATTCAGTGATCTTTGTCGTCAATTCAAAGTTAAGAGCAAAAATCATTTGTTTGTCATCTTTTAACTGTTCAATCATGTTCTCATATCTTGCAGAATGTGAAATTTTGCTCATTTTGCCATTTCGAGACTCTTTTAAGGCCGAATTTGATTCTGGACAAACTCCTGGATCTACTAATTCCACATTGAAACAATCAGCAACACCTACCGGATGTTTCAAATGTTCAAAAACGTCAACATTGATTGTCTCATCAAACACCGTCATGGAAACCTTCCCATTATGCACATCTATGATAGCCTTAGCGGTTGACATAAATGGTCTACCGAGCAAGATAAGGAAGTCAATTGTATTGGTGCCTTCTTCTTCCATATATAGTATGATAAAATCTGCAGGTATAATAAGCTTGCCAACTTGGACTAGACCATATTCCATAATTCCACGAGGATACCTAATAGATCGGTCGGCAAGTGAAAGCTCCATGTTGATTGGTTTTAGATTACTCAGCCCCATCTCTTTATATACAGTATACGGCATCAAATTAATGCTCGCCCCTAGATCCAGTGTGGCTCTCTCCTTCCTTGTTTCTCCCATTGTGATTGTGATTGTGATGTTGAAACTTCCAGGATCCTTGAGTTTCTGGGGCAACTTCTGTTGGAGTATTGCACTTGCTCCATCTGGAATTGGCATTGTCTCGTGTGAATCAGTCTTCCTACTTCTTGAATTGAGTTCTTTAAAATACTTTGCGTAGGTTGGCATCTTATGAATCTCTTCCATGGTTTGCAGACTAACATTGTCATTTGACAGGATATTATAAATCTCCTTGAATGATTGGTTGAGCTTGTTCTTTTGAACTCTGGATGGAAAAGGAATAGGTGATTTATGAATTTTCGATGTATCCTTGGACTTTTCTACCTTAAGCTCTTCCTTTTCTCCTAGTTCACTATTCCTCTCCGAGAAACCTGAAATATGAAATATTAATAGCAGCATTAAATAGTTCAGCAAGTTTTTATTATTTAAATCTTTACCTTTCCACTGGGCTGTGATTGCCTTTGCTTGCTCAGTATGGCTTGGAAATCTTCCTGGTTCATTCCTTTGATTGGCTTCAACTAGTTGCCCAATCTGTGTTTCCATCTTTCTTAATGAAGCATCTAAATTCTACATTCTCATATCAGAGTCTTGGAGTCTTTTGTCCACATTTTGTATAAACTGCTTCATTGTATCTTCTAATGATAGATTTGTGGGTTGAGATACAAGATTTTGCTAGGTACCATCATTATACTGTCTCTGGTCATAATTGTTGTTATTTCCCCACTGGTTCTCGGTGCCTTGATTATCTCTCCAATAGAAGTTTGGATGATTTCTCCACCCTGGATTGTATGTGTTTGAAAAAGGATCATTCCGAGGTCGACAGTTGAAAAGTTCATAGCTTGTACTTCTTCCTCATTATTCGGTCCAGGACCTCTTACTTGATACACTTCCGCATTATACCCTGGTTGCTCATATCCCTTGCGTTGTTCTTCTCTCATTTGTCCCACTTGATTGACAAGTACTTCCATAGTTTTCTGCATTTGTGACATTTGCATTGAGTTCCAGGCACTAGTATCTATTTCATAAACTCCCTTCCTTCTCCTAGAGTTCTTCTCGCCAGAATTTCTAGCAAGTTTTTCGAAGATAATTTGCAATTCTTCTGGAGTCTTGTCTGTCATGGATCCTTCACATGCATTATTCACTGAGACAGTTGAGACGTCATTCAGTCCACCATAAAACCACTGCCAGAGTTGGTAAATTTGATATCCATGCTGAGGACAATCAAATAAAAGCATCTTGTAACGTTCCCATGCATCATAGAATGACTCTTGGTCCCCTTGAAAGAAATTTGTAATCTTGGACCTGATCTCACTGGTTTTCTGAGGAGAATAAAATTGATTAGTAAGTCTATCTACTACCTCTTCCCATGTTGTCAGTGAAGCTGGAGGCAAAGTCAAAAGCCATGTCTTCGCCTTTTCCTTGAGAGCATGTGGAATACACCTCATACGCAACTGGTTTTCTGTCACCCTGGTGTTTGGAAAAGCTTGAATTGCTGCATAGAACTCTCTAAGGAATTTAAGTACATATTCATTCGAAAGTCCATAGAAAGCAGGCAGGAGATTGTAATGGAAACTTTTCAGCTCATAGTTTCTAGCTGCCTCATCCAGTGCAATGCAAAGAGGGTGATTATCAACTATAGGACTGTTGTAATCCTTCATGGTCTTGATAGGTACAACTGGTAGATCCGGAACCTCTTGAATGTTGCGATTTCCGTTGTCACCCATTGTTCTTTGTCCAATGCTATCAATGTTGTCGTTCAATGGTAGTACTACTCCTTGCAGCGATCTTCTAACTTGCATTCACCGTTAACACTTGAAACAAAGGGTAGACACACAATAAACTACGAAAATAAAATAAAATAAAATAAACTAAAAATCTGAAATTAATGACTCTACTACCTAACTAATTAAATCTATTACTAAAACTAAAACTAGAATTAACCAATAAATTCAACTAGTCCCTGGCAGAGGCGCTAAAAACTTGATATGTGTAATCGTGTTTATAAAAACAATACTCGCAAGTGCATGAATCGTGAAGAAAAGTACAACGGCAAGTAAGGATCGTTCCCACGAGGACTAGAGATTTAATGATTTAAACCTAGTTATAATTAAAGCTAAATTAAAGTAACAAGAAGATTGTTGAGTTTGATTTAAAGCTAAAACTAAATTAAATTAAAACTAAGAAAACAATTGAAAAGATTGGGTTGTGGTCAAGGGTGAGAAAACACTAGGTCATCAATGATCCCCAATTATAAACACTCAATGATTGGATTAATTTGTAAAAAGATTAATCAATTCAAGGGTTCATTCTTTATCTTTAATATGACTATTACCGTATGATCGCGGGATGAGTCAAGTATTCCCAACCATTATCCACCCTTGGTCTATGGTGTGAACAATGATCGGAAAACCGTTAAGCTTAAGAAATAAGAACCAAATTCTATACTTTGCTTGGTCTATGCTAAAGATAAAATTCATTCATTCAAAGAGCATTAATCAAGGTTAGGTTTGGTTTATACTCTAACCCTAATTCTCAGATAGTCTTAACCCTAAAATAATGCCAAATAATTATCCACCCTTGGTCTATGGTGTGAATAATTATTTAAACTAATGAGAGTCAAGCAATTAAGAATAATGAACAAATCAAGAATTGAGTTGATGAAATAATACTATTAATCCAAATATGAGCATTCACAAAAGGTTCATATTGATTCCCTAGTTATGGATTTAGTTACACATTATGAAAATAGAAGGAAAAGAGAAAGACTTGATAAAACCCATTGAGGCCTCAAACGGATTCTTCAAATCTTCAATGATAAATTCTTCATCGTCTTCGAATCTTTGAATGTGTAACGATGAATGAAAGAATTGTTATGTGAGGTATGGTGATGGAGTGGTGGAGGACGGCTTCCATCTCTTAATTGTAAAGAATATGGAGTATTTATAAGTGATTTTTCCTTGTGAACCCCCAATTCTTCTTAGGTTTAGGAAATCCATCAAGTGGGAAAGTTGAATGACACAAGGAATGATAATTCTTTACTAAATTGAATTTCCTCTTTTGATATTTGACTCAAAATTTGAGTTTTGGAAGTTTCCCAAACATGTTTTGGTATTTTAAAATCATTAGAATTTGATTTGGGAAGTTTTGAAGCAATTCTAGAGCAATTTGGAGTGGTTCCGCCAAAAATCCATCAAACCACGGCCTGGGTCACTCCGGAGGTCGCAGCGGTCCAGACCGCAGAGTTCCTCTGCCAAGTACCACTCCGTCGACCGCTGGCTAGGTCTTGTGCATGGACGGCGGTCTAGGCCGAGGTTGACTATCCAGCACTGACCTTTGGTTACTAAATTGCACATAACTTCTTCTAGGAATATCGGAATTAAGATCCGTAAAGTGCGCTGGAAACTAGACTTCCAGGGATTTCAATCCATAGGTATTAGGACACACAATTCGATCTGATCTGAAAGATATAGGCCCCACAATATTACTGTTCTGCACTGGTCTGAAAATTGATATTTTTGCTCTTTTTCTCCAAAATAACATCCAACACCTCTTGAATGGAATGTGACCTACACATGCTCAACAAACACATAATATACCTAATTTTACCTAAGAACAAAGCATAAATAATAGGAAATGGGGACCAAAAATATGTACAGAAATAGACCGATCAGAAATCTACCATCTTTGTCACACTGTAAGTCAGTTATTTCCCCTAGATTTTATTGCTCTAACACGTAGCCAAATGTTGGCAGTAGTTTGAAGGTTTCCTCATGCGTTCCATAGGTCAGTGACAACTCATATTGCAGGGCTTGATGTGCCTTACTGTACAAGATTTGGATACCATACATTATTTTCATGTCGGAGATTATGTCATTCGGACGCATTAGTCGACCATCTTGTTGTTGAAGTCTAGGTGCATCCACTTCTCCAATTATTAATGCACTAGCTTGTCGGTGATGATAGTGAATCTCCTTCAAAGGACAAGTGTGTTTGTTGACAAAACTTCTCACTGGAAGTATGTCCCTTCATCCCTTCTAACAGCTCTTAATTTCCACGTACAATTATCCATCAAACAAACCAAATATAATGTTGTCTTATTAGACCTTTTCACCTTCCACTCAAAGTTCTGCAGCATTGCAAATTGCCCAACAAGTCTCTTCAAATCCTTTTTAGTAGGAACAAATTGCTCTTTATATATCATGCTTGTAGGTTGGTGTTCAACCAAGTTCCTGGTTCCACCCATACCAAACGAGTATGATTCTGCTATTGGAATAACCTACGTTGTGACAGTATCAGAATCAGATGGAGTTACATTAGGCCAGACCTCGAAAGTCCTAGCTATATCTGCTGCACTGCAACTAAATCTTTGTACATGTCTTGCACGTCTTTCCGGTTTGATAGCCTCTTCCTCTTTCTCATTGTTAGCTACATTATCAACCGGATGCAAATTTTCCTCATCATCCATCCGTTGCGTCGGTCCAACATTCAGTTCACTGTTCTGCTCATTGTTCATGTCATTGTAGAAGTCATTATAATGGTGGTTGAACTGCCCATCATTCATCTCAATTTGACATCCAAACACATCGTCAAATTGAGCTCCAACTCATTCACCGTGGTCGGCTACTTTCGTTGGGACACCACACAGGTTTTTCCTACCGTCAATCCCAATTCTTTTTGTGAACAACTAGTTGCTTTCGCCTGAAGATCGAAATTGTTGGGTGTTATCACGATGAGGGATTTATTCACCAATGACACCTCATGTTGCCCTCTCAATTAGATTGACACATACAGAGGTGTCATTGGTGAATAACAGCTGCGAGCTTTTATAAAAGCTTGGAGCTTATATATAAACGTTCGGACCGTACTTTTATATATCAGCTCCGAGCTTTTATAAAAACTCATATCGAGCTCTTAAAAGCTCTCAGCTTTTATAAAAGCTCGGACCACTTTTATAAAAGCTCAGACCGAGCTTTTTTTTAAACCACAAGCTTTTACAAAAAACTCTTGTTTTTATAACAAACCTACAAGCTCGACCTATATTCTCGAAAAATAAGAAATAAGCCTTGTGCACATTCTGAAGACTAAATGTTCATACATTTGTTGCATACATCTTAAATCACTTGTAAAAACATGACAAAACATTAGGGAGATCACAAAAATAAGTTACCTGCAGATTTGAAAAATATTTCTGACAAGCCCTTTAGATCGATTTCCACACTACTTTTTTGGAGAGAGAATTAAACTTCTCTTTCTGAAACCGAAGATGAAAGTACAAATACAACTTTTAAGAGTAATTTTTGTAGTTCGCCATAATAGGTGTCTTTAAACATAAGTTATTAATATGGTGACATCATCACAACACAAGAAAAAAAAAGGTGACAATCCTCACCATTTCCACTACCGTGGACCAGGTATACGTTCAGAATTGTAGTTTCACTGGAACTGATAATGGAGCAAGACTCAAGACATTTCGGATAATTCTATATTATTATTTACAACGAACAATTTTAAAAATTTATGAAATAATATATATTTTAATTTCTTTAAGCATTAAAGAATGTCATTCAAAGTTAGATATTGAACATTTTTGTACTTTAATTTGTCAAATATATATATGGTCAAACTAAATCAATTTATATTTGTGACTTAAAATTTTGACTGCATTTAATCTATGTCAATTTTCAGGAAGGTTCAGGGTACACTAAGAATATCCATTTTCAATATCCTGCTTAAAGAAACCAAAAATCTAATCATTATTGACCAAAGTTACACCAGTCTACGCCCCAAAATTACAGTAAGATTAATATTCCTGTTGCAATAAATTTTAAAGTTCGATTTCTTGAACTTTAAATTTTAACAAGTCAGATGATATAGATGGATGGTTTATTGTTTTGGTCGATAATGTTGTAGAAGAATTCTGTACAAGTGAACTACGTGTCATTCGTAGATGTGCACGGGACATCAGCATATCAGCGAATGAGAAAGCAATCACATTGGATTGCAGTAGTAGTGTTAAAGGTTGCATAAACATTGTAACGAAGCAAGTGAATATAACTTCATCAAAACCTGGAAACAAGATTCGTGCCTTGTGCAAAAATGCTCATGGAATCTTTGATTCCACCACACCTCATGTCTCATGTTCCTAGCTTGCCTTGATCATTGACGACAAAACATCATTTGATCATTATTAAGTGTTAATTGTCCTATCTCTTATGTAGTTTTACAATTTAATAATAAAAACTTGCTTAATTTTCGGTTCCGATCAGATGAATTTGAATGTGTATCTGAATTCTCAATCAGCCGAAGATCAAACAATAAGATTCACTCACCATGGTTAATACCATCTCCAGCTTGACATATATAATAAATAAATGACAATTGAATTTTTTCTTGCAAGTAACATAAGTTCAGAAACAAAATGAAAAATATCCGTAAAATTTCCTTTCTTGAGGAATTGTTGAAACAAATGGGGTTTGGTTCGCGATGGAGAAATTGGGTGAGGAATTGCATATCGTCTCCCAAACTTTCTGTTTTGGTAAATGGGAAACCTTTAAGAGAATTTGGCTTGGAGAGGGGTCTTCGCCAAGGAGATCCTCTCTCTCTATTTTTATTTATTGTGGTGGCCTGAAGGGTTGAATGCTTTGTTCAGAAAATCGATAAAGCTGAATATGATAAAAGGAGTTCTTGGCTTGGAGGAGGAGCATATTTCCCATTTACAGTTTGCTGATGATACTTTAGTTTTTCTACAACCTAAGGAATAGTAGCTTTAGAATGCTAGGAGAATTCTAAGATGTTATGAGCTGGTTTCGGCTTTGCGTTTGAATTTTCATAAAACGTCCATTGTTGAGGTGGGTAAGGTGTGCAATCAGTCAAGGGATTGGGTTGGTATTTTTAGGAGTATGGGGGTAACTTTGCCTATCTCATATTTGGGGTTGACTCTTAGAGGTCATCCGGGTTCAAAGATCTTTTGGTCAGATTTGGTTAGACGTGTGGAACGTCGCCTTGTGCCTTGGAAAAAAATATTTCTAAACAAGGGAGGTCGACTGGTGCTTATTAAATCGGTGCTGAACAACTTACCAACATATTTCATGTTTGTTTTCACTATGCTGGTTAGCATTGCTCAAACAATTGAAAGATTGAAAAGGGATTTTTTTTTTGGGTGATAGGATTCAAAAGAGGAAAATTCATTCTATTTAGTGGGTAACTCTTTGCAAAAGTAAAAAGGAAGGGAGCTTAGGTGTCGGTTCGGTTTTAAACTTGAATAAGAGTTTATTGGCCAAATAAGTGTGGAGGTTCGATGTAAAGAGTTCTCCTTCATGGAAGCGAGCTATTTGGGCTAAATATGGGATCCAAAAGGACATTTTACGGTTAGGCTTGTGGGGCTAATAGTTCGGTCTTTACAAAATCAATTGCCAAGCTTCTGAAAAACGGGTCGATCTCAGCTCAAATTTTGAAGGTGGGAGTGAGGGTGTTAGTAGGAAATGGGGACAGAGCCAGGCTTTGGTCAGACATTATGGTGGAAGGGTCTTCTCTTAAAGAGATTTTCCCAAGGATTTATGCTCTTGCTATGTATAAATTAGGTTTATCAGAAATTATGGGCATAGGAAGGGGTCAGAATGGGAGTGGGAGATATCCTTAAGAAGGAATTTGTTTGATTTAGAGATTGACCAATGGAGGTGTTTCTTAGGTTGTTTAATGAACACTAAAGTTATGGATACAGTTCATGATTCAGTGAGTTGGGTTCATGATTCGTCTAATGAGTTTTCAGTTAAATATTTTCAGAGATATTTGGAGAATGGGCATGATCAGGAAGAGAAGATCTTCAAGGAGGTTTGGTTAGGTATTTGTCCTCCCAAGATTGAGTTTTTCATCTGGCAATTACTCCATGGTAGAGTTTTAGTTAGGGAGGTGCTTTCTAATTGTGGGGTTCAAGTAGGTGTGAATTTGGAGTGTCCTTTTTGCCAAGACAATGTTGAGTCAATTGACCACCTTTTTTACGGTGTAAGAGGACTTGGAGACTATGGCAGAATTGTATTAGCTAGTGGGGGTTTTCTTATTGTATTTCTCCAACTTTAATAGGTTGGTGGAGGGGGGTGGCAAAATCTTTGTACTAAGACAAATTTGAGTAGAGCTTGGAAGTCTATGTTTCTTGCAGTAGCGTTGTCTATATGGGAATCTCGTAATCAAATTATTTTCAAGGATATTCCGATAGACTTCATTCGGGTGGAGGATATTGTGAGATTCAGAGTCGAGTGGTGGTTTAAACACTTTGGAAAAGGTTCTTCGATTCCTATAACTCTTATTCTGTTGAACATTGTTGATTTTTATTCGAAAGCCTCAAAAACTAATTATTCTAGATTTGAGAAGTGGATTCCCCCTACGACTAACGGCTTAAAGTTCAATATTGACGGATCAGTGAGGGGGTCTCCTGGTTACGCTGGTATAGGTGGTGTGCTCGGGAATCACCTTAACAAGGTTTTGTGTTTTTTTCGTCTTTTGTTGGGGTTCAGGATTTCATTGCATCATAATTGCTTGCCATTGCAAGAGCCTGTGATTTATTTGGATCTAGACCAGATTTGTTGGGATGGAATCTTACAATTGCTTGTGATTTTAAACTTGCAGTGGAGTGGGTGACAAGTAGGGATCTTGAAGGTAGTAATCATGAGCAGATTATTTTACACATAAGGAATAGCTTAGTTAGTTTGGGGCAGGCTTCGATGGTCTACTGCCCTCGGACTTCTAACTCTTTTATAGATAACCTTGCTAAGAATGGTTCTGCTGGTTGTAAGGATGTGTTATGCTGGAGTGAGTGATGGTTTTCGTGTGGGGCTGTTTTCTTCTATCTTCATCAACGTTCCTCCTTTTTCGCTTCATGGCCAATATCGGTGTCTCCAAGGCTGCTGTTTCGGCAGCCTATTTCTTTCGATCTTGGTGGTTGAATTTCGTTTCATCCTGCTCACTTCGAAAGGCCTTCAGATAGTCTAGAGTGGGGTGACATTTGTCTTTGCTTTTTTTCTTTCGTGTTTTTCTTGTGTGAGGGTTTGGTGCTTGTGTGTTGTTTCTTAGGCTTCTGTTTCTTTTCTTTTGTGCAGGTCTTGGCTGCTCTTTTCTTTTGTTGTGCTTACTTGCTCTTGTTCTGCTTCTTTTGTTTAGGCGTTTTCCTATTGTTTGGCAGGGCCTCGGCTGTTTTGTTTCTTACCTCTTTGTAGTTGACCTTTGGCCTCTTAATAAATTCTTAAAAAAAAAATAACCTTAAGAAATCAGCAGTTCAAATGCTTATAAAAACCTAGAAAATTGAAACAAAAAAAAATAGAGCTTTTCCGACTGGAGATGGCAGCAACCGTTTGACCACCTTCGATTGGAGGATGCAATAGCAAATTGAAGGAGTTAGACGGTTTCGTTTCGATGAGTGAGTGACTGATTGGGTTTTAGGTGAGGAAGTATATGACCTCGTCACAAATATTTAATTGTAAAGGAAGTTTACGTCCTTACCAAGTGATGATGTGCCCAAACATATCGGTACCAAAATGATGCCGTTTGTGGGCACGTCACCATCTTTTGCCGATATGTCATGTCACATAACTACCGCCCAAGTGATGACGTGTTAAGCCACGTCTTAAGAAATCCATGTCGTGTACGAGGCATGTCATCAACTATCTCATCACGTTATATTATGAGTCCAAAACAGATGTCTTATTTCTAAATGTATTCTACATCATGACACATATACCCTATATTATTAATGGGATTCATAAAAAATTAAAATAATTTTCATATACCCTGCATTATTCATGTTACTTTCAATAACATTTTTTTATCTCAATTCTCTCTCGATTCCAAAGATCCAATACTTTCAATAACAAATGGTAAGAGTTTTGTTTTGTATGTTTTTTTTTTCTTTTTAAGAATAAAAAAAAATCAAAAGTCTTATATGGGGAAAAAGTAAATGGGTAATGACCCAGAGTATGACCCATCAACCCGACGTGTTAACCCAACTTGACATAAGTAAATTACATAACAAATCCCCTAAAATATTTGAAAAATATGATATTTCTTTCAAAGTATAAAAGTTTACTTTATGGCAAAAAAAAGTGATACTAACTTACAAATCAATTTCATCCAATGACATAGTTACAATTTATCGTCTAGGCTAATGATTATACCATAGTTAATGATGAATAAGGGATATTGTAATGTACTATTTTAAAAACGATAACACATTTGAAACAACCATGGGAATTTTACAAACAAAGGGGGGTGTATTGGTTCAAGATTTTATTAGACAAATTGGGAAAGTAAAAGTCCAGTGGTATTGGATTGAAACTTTTTAACAAGTTTGATAAGTCTATTGATATTCGATATAGACTTTTAAGATTTTTTTTTTAAAGTCCATATTGTCTTGTGGTATTGGATCTAAACTTTCAAGAGACAGTAAATTGTCTAGTGGTATTGGATTGAGACCAAGATTTTTAGGATTTCATGACAAAATAGATTTTTCAGACTTTTTAGTGATATTTATAAATAACTTGAACCCAAAATTGTCTTGTCATCTCCCTCAATACTTTATAGACTTTTCTCTCTCACTCAAAATTATGTTCAGCTTCCTCAACCTCAGCACCGCTATCAAATTTTCATCATAAATTTTCAGTTTCCTCAATTTTCATACCTCATCAGATCTTCCATATCCCATTAGATCTTCAGCTTGGACGAGTTGTGGTCCACTGATGGGTGATTGGTAACCGGAGATTGGAGAAATGAGGGTGAGTAGTGTAGCAATTTTACTTCATTTTTTTAAACTTAAATTTCATAGAACAGATGTTGAATAATGATTAATAATCGTGACATCTTTATTATTGTTTATGCTCTTTTGATAGGTGTAAATAATGGTTTATTTATGAACAAATTGTAATGACTAGTGTGGATAAAGATATAGTTGTTTTACTAATATATATAGTGGTTCTCTAGTAAGGACATCCTGAAATTATAAGTTAAGGGCGTTCAATCATAGTCACACATTCATATTCGGTGTGGGTATTAGTTAATATGTGGGGAAAATTGAATACTACAATCGACTCTTGAAAATTCATATTTATAAAAGTCCAAAAAGTCTTGAAATAAAGTCAAGATAATCCTAATAGTCTATAAATAAAGTCCAAAGACTCTTTCAGAATTCAAAAAGTCGAATCCATATAATCATAATAATTCTAAAAGTATAATCCTAATTATCCTAATAATCTTAATTATCCTAATAATCCTAATAGTCTTGCAAATTTATAAAATCCTTACACCCTTAAATTTTCCATTAAATTGGATATTGAGAAAGCTTATGATTGTGTTGATAATGGTTTCTTGGACACCATGATGAGAGAGATGGGTTTTGGTGAGAATGGAGGAGGTGGATGTCGAGTTACATTACAACTCTGATGCTTTCGGTCTTGGTTAACGGGAGCCCTACTAGCCAATTTGGGATGGAGATAGGGTTGTATCAAGGTGACCCATTCTCTCTTTTTCTTTTCAACTTCGTGACAAAGGTCAGAGGGTTTAAGCAGCTTGTTCATGAAAGCTTGCCACTTAGGCTTTATGAGCAGTGCTAGTTTTGGCGACAACAAGATTCAGGTTTTCCATCTACGGACTATAGGTTGTGAATGATACGATTTTGTTCCTCAAGCCTAAATTGGAGTATCTTTGTAATGCTAGAAGAGTTCTTAGATGTTTTGAATTGGTAGCCAGATTGAGAATCAGCTTTCACAAGTTTTATGTGGTTAGGGTGGGCATAAATTGGAACAAAGGAGATTTATGGGCTACAACATTTAAATGCAAGAAATTTATCTTGCTAATAACATATCTTCGGTTACCATTTGGTGTAAATTCAAGGCTTAAGACCGTTTTGAATCCTTTGGTGAATCGTATCCAGAAGAGGTTAGCCCTATGGAAGAGAAAATTCTTAAACAAATGGGGAGATTGGTTCTTATAAATTCGGTTTTGTCAAGCATTCCTTTATACTTCTTATCTGTTTTCATGGTTCCAATTGGGGTGGCCAACTCCATTGAGAAACTCCAAAGGTCCTTTTTTTCGGATATGGTGTTGAGAAGAGGAAGGTCCACGCCATTGATTGGGCTACTATGTGCAAAAATAAGAATTTATGGGGGGCGGTATTGGTAAGATGGTGGATATAATTAAGAGTCTCCTTGCTAAATGGCTATGGAGATTTGGTATTGAAGAAAACACCATTTGGAGGAAAGTTATATGTGCTATATATGGGATTCCTAACACTAGATATGTGAACACTTCCTTCTTCTATGGTAAAGAGGTCGACTTCGTCAGTGATTCTAAAGCGGTTATTTCATGGATTAATGAGAAAGGTGTAGGCAATTTGAACCATGTTCATCTTATCTATGACATTCACAATTTTTTGAGAATTCTTGGGAATGCTCGGGTTATTTTCAACCCTAGAACTACCAACTCTTTTGTGGACTTGTTAGCCAAAAAAGGATCTGGTCAAGAAGAGGATAGTCTGATTTGGGATTTTCAATGAGATTGTGGCATTTGGGGCAGTTTCTAGAGGGGGTTTTATTTGTTTGTTTCTGTTTTTTTATTTTGCTTTGTTCTCGTTTTCGCTTTATTCCCTGCTTCTATTTTTAATGTTGTCATTTTCAGGCTCCCTGTTTTGCCTAGCTCTTTTCCGACTTCTAGGTTGTTGTCTTTTTAGCTTTGGTCTTGTTTGTCCCCAATTAGTTTTGCTAGGGCATTTTCTTGGCTTTTCTTTGAATGAGTTGATAAAAAAAATAAGTTAGATTTCTTTTATTTGGCTGGTTTTATTGAGGGATTATAGATTCTTTATGTTTAGGTTCCTCTCGTGACTTCCCAATATCGTTAGTGAAACCTTAAACTTGCTATCATCAGAGGTAAATAGATTTTTTTTTTTGCATAGTATGTAATTGCATAAATGTTTTCTTAAAAACCAAATTTATTAATTATATTATTATGTTCTGAAATATTTTATTTTATACGGTTATATATGTTAATAAACTCATTTTCCTACTTGGTCTTTACTTACATAATTGTTACATAATTCATTTTAAATGAGTTTTGCCTTTACTAAAACTATTTATTTAAAAGCTTAAATGTTTGGTCCTTTTGTGATTAGTAATGCAAATGTATTATTATATACATATTTTGAAAGTAATGTTTTAGATCAATGTTAGTAGTAAATGAAATGTGAATAGAAATGTAATGAAATGGTGATCACCAATGACAATATATATGCAGCACGTATGACAAATGAAATGTTATGATTTTGGTCTTGTATCAATTTTTGAAATGTAAATGGCCACATCACCGGGAGTATTGTTGACACTAATTGACTTGAGCTTTTTTTATGACAAGTTATTAATCGTTGTTGTACATTGAAAATGTTACTGTTGTAAGTTTTACTTGTATTTGAAAGTGTTACTTTTGCAAGGTTTTCTTGCATGGTTACTTTTTGCAAGTTTAATTGTTTCTGAACATTTGAACATTAAATGTTATTATAAATTTCATAAATGTTTTTGATTGCGTATTATGCAATACTTATAGAGTTGATAGCTCACCCATTGTCATTTAATAATTTACAAACTAAGTATCTTAGAAGCTGGCCGCTAGGGCGATAGAGATTATATGTAGTGTTTTCCTTTGTTTTGTTACTTAGAATTTGAATTTAGGTGTTCAGTATTATTTTAATTTCCTTTAGAGTTTTTTGAACCTTATTGTTGGAATTATATAGAGACTTATTTTCATTTTAGAATGGTTTATTTGTAGTTATTCAATGATTATTAGTTTCTTTTGGGTGAAGTAATTCATCGTTTATGTCATAACATTCCATATCGAAGTGTTTAATTATCTATTGATTTTTGGAGTGTTACACTACTCCTTTTTTTTGAAGTATTACATTTACAACTATTCTAATATGGCTGCCGGGACCTGCTAAGATTAGATAATATATGGGTGGTCTGGAAAACTACGTTCATCAATTGGAAGAAAACTCACCATCCATGCTTGTAAAATGCACATGGTAGGACTCGAACCCTTGACCACCAGGTATGGAAGAGAGGTGCACTACCATCTTCTTTAAGAGGTGATGTGCCAAATAGTACAACTCCTTCAAATGGTAGTGTTCAGAACATTAATTTAAGTATCTCCAGTTAATATATAGAATCAGAGGACAATTTATTATTAGGATGGCTCTATTGACACCCAAAAAGGTTCGCCCCACACCCAATTTAAGTTTTAAACTTTTGAATTTTCTCTTTAGACCTTACAAATACCAAAACTAGCATTTGAATGCTATTAAGTATTATTAACAACTCTTTCAAAAAAAAAATAGTATTATTAATAACTCATATAAGTAATAATATTATTTTTCTCATAAAACTCATTTAATCAGTTTTTTTTCGAAAAGCCATTTCCTTCTCCATTCTTTCCTAAAAAATACGGCCATGATTGAAAATTTTGTTGAGAAATTGAATTGATAAACGCGGAAATGACGTGCCTAATATTCACTCATAACTCATAGCAATTAACTTTTACTAACAGAAAATAAGATGAGAGAAAATAAAGAATCACAGAACACAAGATATACATGAAATACCCTAAACTGAGAAAAAACTCACAGGTTGTCAAGACGACAGAGAAAGTTCTACTCTATGATAAATTATTACAACTATATACTCCAGGATTATCTCTCTCACAACCCAAACACCAAACTTTTGAGCCTTGCAAGCCCCTAAGCTCACAACCTAGCTTTACATCATGACTATGAGCTCACAAGGCTCACAAGATCCTCACCAAGAACCCTCCAATATTCCCTAGGTCTCCCATGAATATAGCTCACGTATCTCTAACCTGATCCACTGATATTCCCTAGATATTCCATAAGGTCTCCCCAGGATCTCACCATTCTCTAATGTCACAGGTGTTTATTAACTCCAAACAAAATAACTAGTTATAAGGTTATATTTATACTAGTTACGTTATTTATACTAGTTACATAGAGCTTAGACCAATAAGGAAATCTATCTCCTATACATACAAGACTAACTTGTTCCACATAAATATTATTTCATTTATGACAAGTCTTCTTGTAAAGAGATATCTTTTTCCTTCAAGCATAATAACTTCCAAAAAAAATACTTTCCTGTTTCACCGAATATTTCCCATTCCACGCATGCTTATGATTGACTACGATTCAAGTCACTGTTGTACAACCACTTTCTAAACCGTTACAAGTCACCAGAAATTACATCTCTAAGAAAACTGTGATCCATACGCTAAAACGAACTACTTCTTCAGTTCTTCATAGTTTGTAAACCTTCTTCAAACACCATCTCCAAATTCCAATCGTTTTCCACGTCTTTAGGAAGTAGCACATCAGTTGAGTCTCGCTTTTGTTAACATTGGGTTCACTTGAGAATATGAGCTAACACCTAACAACTTTGTCATCTCTATCATTCTAATTACATAAAGCCACTAAAAAAATATTTTCATATCTTTCTTTCGTAAAACCTTAATTTTGTTTTGATAATTGAGAATAATTAAGTTGTTTTGTTGACCAGATTTTATCATTTTTGGTTTAGTGTGGTTGACTCTAGCATATAGGTAGTGTTTTTGGAACAATTCATGGTCTCAATATTGGGATTAGAAGCAAAGAAGTTTTTTTTTTCTTTTCCAAACTTAAAGGTTTAATGCAAAAGCACCTAAAAACATTACAAATAAACTTACATCTAATCAAAAACTCTTTCAATAACACACCTGTAAGAATTTGAAGATGGCTTCAACAAAGAAAAGAAAAACACTCAAGCACATGTTATTGTTACTGCTTTTGCAACAAAAGTCACCCAGCAAAAGCGTTTAAATCCAAACCACCTAAAAGCACTAACAACAAAGTTTTTCTCGTAAATATCTTATTATGAGGTAATATCCTTCATTTTTAAAATTTATTTGATTGAAATGTTAGTTTTGATTTTTAATATAATTTAGGGTTTGTGATGGGTAAGATGGGTAGGGCGGGCGATGGCTGAGTAAATATTTTTTAATTAAATAATTGTCCTTTAAAGTAATTTTAAATATAGATATTTTAATCATACTATTATTTTTATAACTCGTTCTTAATTAAATAATTGTGTCCTTTAAATTAATTATATATATATATATATATATATATATATATATATATATTAGACATACTGTTATATTTATTAAAAGATGGGTGTTAGTAGAACTTTTATGGGTATCAATAGGGCCACCCTTATTATTATTATTATTATTATTATTATTATTATTATTATTTTCTAATCATGCTTTTAATTACCATATTTAGATATATTAGCTTGTTTGGTGCACCGGACTAGACAATACTACTAGCACACCTTACATTGACGTGATGATTTTATACTATCTGAACCTTATTAAATTATACTGAGAGGTGTTCTGAACTGAAATACAGAGCAAAGATATAGGTAGAACAATGTGTTTTGTAAAATTGGTAGGTTGGATGATAGAATGCTTAGCGTCGTTTCGCTTTTTCGAGACTCAACCGGTTCAATTATGATTTTATGCTCTTCATAAACTATAGATCGTGAAATTTCATGCAATCTAGAATCAAGAATTTCGTGATTTGGGGTTCCCCTCTCAGAGTTACATCAGTTTCAAAATTATTGTTCTGGTTTATGTTTTTTTTTTCTAGGGTTTCACCTTTGATTAGCATTTTAGATTATCATCCGGTTAGTTTAAGAATTTTGTACCTTCATGAAAGTTGTAGAACATGAAAATACGTGCAATCTGGAATCAATAATTTTGTGGTTTGAGGTTTTCTGCTAAGAGTTACATTAGTTTCTTTATTGTTATTCTGGTTTGTGTTTTTTCTCTTGGGTTTCGCCATTGTTTTGCATTTTCGAGTATATTCTGTTCAGTTTGTGAATTTACATCCCTCTTGGAAGTTGTAGATCATGAAATTATATGCAACTAGGAATCAATAAATTTTTTATTCGGGGTTTTCTGCACAAAGTTACATCAGTTTCAATATTGTTGTCCTGATTGTGGATTTTTATGCATCCTTGAATATAAAAAAAAAAAATTGAGGTTTTCGGCTTGGGGTTGTGTTTGCTGCTGTTGCCAGATGTCCTCACTTGGACCATGGTTTCTCCTCCCATGCATAGCCTCACTGAGGATCCAATGTCTTTGGAGGCTTCATTGTTTTCCTCTCCGCAGTCAAGCTCCTACTTGTGGTAAGGGGACGGTTTCTTCCAATAGTAAGGGGTGCAGTTTGGGTATTATGTTGACAACTATATCTTCTTTGGGTGATCAATCGGTTACTGTTGGAGATTCAACTCAGTTACCTGTTATGAATTCTAGTCCCTTGGCGGGTGGCAAGTCGTATGCAGATCTTTTGAAGACTCATGAAGCTTCTGCTCAGTCCTTCCCTTTGACTTCTACACCTTTACAAAAATGGAGGATTTGTGTCTATTCGGGCTGATCCGGTTGCTTATCAATCCAAACTTGAGTTGTGCAAAACTGCTCTTATAGGGCGTGTGGTTCTTTCTAGTGCAGAGCGTCCTTGGAAGCTTGTTGACCTCAAGGCTAAGCTTGGTAAGCATTAGATGATTTTAGATGATTGGAAACTTATATCTTTAGGGAAAGGCTATTTCCATATCATTTTGAAGTCTCTTGGGGACAAGAACAAGGTTTGGGGTTTGGGTTCGATTAATCTAAAGCCAGGAGTTCTTCATCTTCAACCTTGGGTTCCAGATTTTAATCTCTCTTTGCAGAAGTCAACTAATGCATATGTTTGGGTTAGGTTCTATGATTTTTCTTGGGAATATTGGCACCCAAAGATCATTTTTTATTTGGCCAGAGGTATTGGGGTCCCGTTGAAATTGGATAAGGCTACTATTGATGGTGCTTTTAGGCACTATGCTATGGTTTTAGTGGATGTTAACATGTCTGCTTTGCTTCCTTCCTCGGTTCTTTTAGAGATGGATGAGATTCATAGCTCTTTTATTTTGGTGGAGTATGAAAACTAGCAGTCATTTTGCTCCATCTGTTCCTCCATTGGCCATTTGACCGGCTCTTGTCTTTGGAACAAATCTAAGGCTCCTACTGCTAGTGTTGGAAAGTCATCTCAGTCAATGGCCGAGGTTTCTGTTGAGGATACATCTTTTCAGCCAATTCACTCTCAGTCCTCTAAGATGGTTTATCATCCGATGGATAAAACGGTTCAGGAGGTCCCGATCTCCAATGTTTTTGCTGCTATTTATCAAGATTTGGGGCCTATATATTCTGTGGTGGTTCATCAGTCGGTTTCTTCGGGTCCTTCTTTTGTTCAGTCCTCAGATTCTAGTTTGACTATTTCTTTGAGCAATCTTTATTTAGATCCTTCATCCACTGTTATGGGTTCGATCCCAATTCCTTTATCAGGCGCTCATAATATTCAACAGGTTTGTAGCCTTCTGCCACATATGGCTCCTCCCTCTTCCTCTGTTGTTGTTTCTTCAGGCCCTCTGGTTATGGACTCTATCTCTTTGGGTGTCCCTAATCAGTCTTTAGGTGTCGGAGTTTTGGCTGCTTCTTCTGGTCTGACCATTCAGAATGATAAGCTTTTATCGGATTCTTAGGCTGAACTTCACTTTATTATTGATTCTTCTTGGGCTAAACAGGTGAAAGCTGAGGATTTGGATTCTCATGGTCTGGCTTAAAAAACCATGATGGTCAAACGTAGGTTGGAGTTATATAAGTCCGAGTTTCAGACTACTTCTAGCAATTCCCATGATCAGCATCCTTTATTAGAACTGTCGTGGTATTGGGAACAACTCTTCGAAACGTGTGCTCAAAGATTTGTGTTGTTCCCATCGGCCTTCCTTGGTTTGCATTTCAGAGCCCATGGTAGCTTTTGATTCAATTTCTTCCAGGTTTTGGTCTTCTCTTGGTCTTCATTTGGTGGGTATGAATGATAGGGGTGTATTGATTCCGTCTATTTGGGTATTTTCTTGTGACTCTATTTCAGATACTTAAATAATTTTGTGTCATGAGCGGTATTTGACCGTCTCCATTTCTATCGGGTCTGTGATGCATTGGTACACTTTTGTTTAAGCTAGTACCTCTGCCTCGGTTCACCGTGTGCTTTGGCGTTCTCTTCGGGCGATGGCTGGTTCTTTTTCTTCCTCTTGGTTGGTGGTTGGTGATTTCAATGCAGTTTTGGGTGCTCATGAGTATTTGGGTTCTCGATCTCCTGTTAGGGGTTCTTGTGAGGACTTTAAGTCGATGATTAAGAATTGTAATCTGATTGGTATTCAGTCTCAGAGTGCTCGTTTTACTTAGGTTAGGGGTCGTTCTAGTCGCACTAGAGTTAAGCAGAGGTTGGACAAGACTTTAGTTTCTGAGGGTTGCACTACCTATTGGCGTGATATCTCTTGTGTGGCTCTCCCCCGTCGGTTTTCTGATCACTGTCCGCTTTGGATTCTGTTCGCTGAGTCCTAGGTCTCTACTTCTAGACCATTTCGTTTTCAAAGTATGTGGGTGGATCATCCTAAATTCATGAATCTGGTTCGCTGGGTATAGAGCAATCCTTCTATTAGTTGACCTTCTCAAGTAGTTATTGGTAAGCTTAAGAATCTAAAAAATGCTCTCAAGTCTTGGAATTTGGAGGTTTTCAGTGATCTCAATTCTAACATATCTAGGAAGTCTACTAAGCTTCACTTCGTTCCGTTCAGAGCCAAATGTCTTATTTGGGTTTTTCGTAGAAGCTTTTTTTGATTGAATAGTGCATTCATCATGATCTATATGTGCTTTTACGTAGGCAGAAGTGCTTTTTCCATGATCGATCCAGAGTGAAATGGTTACAGGATGAAGATTGTAATTCTTCCTATTTTCATTCTTCGATCAAATGTAGGCAATGTCGGAGTGTTTTGTCCTCACTTTCTATTGATGGGGTTATTTCAATTGATCAAACAATTATCAAAGATCACATTGTCAAGTTTTATTTGGATTTATTCTCTTCTGATTCGGTTCAGATTGATGAGGATCTTTCTATTGTGGATGACAATGTTCCCTATTTTGTTTCCCAAGAAGAGAACTCCCTTCTTGTCATTATTCCCTCTGCTGATGTTATCCATGATGATGTGTTTACCGTGGATGTTCTTTCAGCTCATGGGCCTGATGGTGTTTCAGGTCGTTTTTTTCAGTGTTGTTAGGAGATTATGGGTAGAGATGTGATTCTTACAGTTCAGGATTTCTTCCTTTCTAGAGTGGTTGGCCCGGGTTTGAATTATATTTTTATCGTTCTTCTTCCGAAGATGAGGGATTCAATAAGGTTGATCAGTTTCGTTCTATTGTGCTTGGTAATTTTCTTTTCAAGATTGTTATCAAAATCTTGGCTGAAAGGTTAGCTCAGGTTGTTGCTAGGATTATCTCTCCACAACAATTTGGTTTCATTAGAGATCGACACATTGAGGATTACTCTCGCTTCTGATTGTGTTAATGTGCTTCATAAGAAATGTTATGGGGGTAATGTGGCTATGAAAATAGACATCCGAAAGTCTTTTAATACTCTTGATTGGAAGTTCCTTTGTCGAGCTCTGAGGGCTTTTGGTTTTTCTCAAACCTTCATGGATTGGATTGTTAGCATTCTGGGCTCTTTGAGATTGCCTGTTTTGATTAATGGATCTCTTATTGGTTATTTTAGTTGCTCGAGAGGGGTTAGATAGGGGATCCTCTCTCTCCTCTTCTTTTTGGTATCGCTGAGGATTTTCTCAGTAGGTTACTTTCGAGGATGGTGGAGTCGAATCAGCTTTTGCCTATCTCTTCTCCGAGGGGGTTTTCTGCTCCCACTTATTTGTTATATGCCGATGATGTTTTGGTCTTTTGTAGGGGAACAGTAAAAAACTTATGAGTGTTATGCATGCTTTCAAAGTTTATGGTAGCATTTCGGGTTAACTTGTTAATTAGAGTAAGTCCTCCATCTTTTTTTTGTCTTCGATTTCTGTAGCTCGAATTAGTTCTCTTCAGTCCTTAGTTGGGATGCAGATTGGTCAGCTTCCATTTTCTTACTTGGGGGTTCCTCTTTTTCGGGGTAAGCCAAGGAAAGCTATTTTGATGCCTATTGTAGATAAGATTTTGCCTAAATTTGCCAAGTGGAAAGGTAAGTCCCTTTCTTTGGTTGGTCGGGCTACTTTGATTCGTTCGGTGATTACTGGCTCCTTTGTACAATCTTTTATGGTTTATAAATGGTTGGCTTTCTTAACTAAGATGGTTACTGAAAAGATCATAAATTTCTTATGGACTAGCACTTGTGAGGAGTGCAAGTTGGTCCGTGTTGCCGGGAACTGTTGTTGTAAACCTTATGCTCTTGGTGGACTTGGTTTGAAAGATCTAGCCTTATTGGACGATTCATTACTTCGGAAGCTCACTTGGAAGTTGATAACTTCTAACAATTTTGCTTTTACCTTTTTACGCGAGAGGTATATTAGACAACTGCAGAAACTTCATGGAGGTTACATCACCTCTTCCATCTGGCCTTCTTTTAGAATTAAGGATGGTATCTGGCTAATCAGGGAAGAGTCCAAGAGGGATTTTTGGCGTGATAATTGACTTGGAGTGCCCATTTTAGATCTACTTGGGATTCCTGATTTCCTGGCCACACATCTTCGGGCTAGGGTTTCTGATTTCATTCGAGATGGTAGATGGATTTTGGATGATCACTTTCCAGCTCGATTTTCAGATCTCTGCTTTCAGATTGATAAGTTAGTGATTTCTCCAGTGACAGATTATTTGGTGTGGCCTCACTCTAGGGACAGTATTGTTTCTTGTAAGGCAGCTTACTCTAGGATGTTTCATGACATCCCGCAGGTCCCATGGTGGAGGGACGTATGGTCTCACTATATCCCCCTATCTCGTTCGGTTCTAACTTGACGGCTTTTGCTTGATAGGCTCCCCACCGACGATCGTTTGTCCAAGTCCAGTTTCCATTTAGCTTCCAGATCTAATGTTTGTGGAGCTAGTTCGAAATCTGTGGATCATATGTTTGGACAAGATTTTTTGAAATATTAATGGCATTCATGTCATTACAATAAAGGGTTAGAGTACCTTGCTCAAAGCTATAATCCACAAGCATTTGCTTCATCCAAAGGAGTTGTGTACAAGCACTCCCAGTAGCTATATACTCAGCCTCGGCTGTGGATAATGGTATGGAATTTTGCTTCTTGCAAAACCATGACACAATATTGTTCCCTAGGAAGAAGCAACCGCCCGATGTACTCTTCCTATCATCACAATTACCTGTCCAATCTGTATCACTAAAGCCAACTAAACTAGCATTAGTGTCAAATGAGTACCATATCCCATAGTTGGATGTCTCATTCACATATCGAATGATTCTTTTCACAGATAAGGGATGGGATTCCTTGGGATTGGCTTGATACCTAGCACACACACCAACACTAAAAGCTATATCGGGCCTACTATCAGTCAAGTATAGCAAGCTCCCTATCATGCCACGATATAGACTTTGATCCACACTTTTTCCACTAGCATCCTTGCTAAGTTTCAATGTGGTACTCATAGGTGTGTCACAATGCTTGGCATTCTCAAGGCCAAATTTCTTCACTAGGTTCTTGGCATATTTAGCTTGGGATATGAAAATCCCATCAAGCATTTGCTTGATTTGCAATCCTATGAAGTAATTGAGTTCACCAACCATTCTCATTTCAAACTCGTGAGTCATGACATCAACAAATTGTTTAACTTTTAAGTTGTTTATGGAACCAAAAGCTATGTCATCAACATAAATTTGAGCTATGAATAGCTCATCTTTAGTACACTTGATGAACAAGGTCTTGCCAACACTTCCTCTAGAATAGTCATTGACAACAAGATAAAAAGTGAGACGTTCATACCAAGCCCTTAGTGCTTGTTTCAACCCATATAGAGCCTTTTTGAGATGATAAACATGATTGAGGTGATATGGATCCACAAACCCCTTGGGTTGCTCAACAAACACTTCCTCTTGTAAGAAGCCATTGAGAAATGCACTCTTAACATCCATTTGATGCAATTTAAACTTTTGCACACAAGAAATGGATAAGAGAAGCCTAATGGACTCCAATCGAATGACGAGAGCAAAAGTCTCCTCAAAGTCGATACCCTCAATTTGTGAGTACCCTTATGCTACAAGTCTAGCCTTGTTCCCCATAATGTTGTCATCCTCATCGGATTGTTTCCTATAGACCCACTTGGTGCCTATCACATTAGCATTCTTAGGCTTAGAAACTAGAGTCCAAACCTCATTTCTTTCAAATTGATTTAGCTCTTCTTACATAGCAAGTACCCAAAACTCATCACTTAAAGCTTCATCAACCTTTTGGGGTTTAATTTTAGAGGTGTAGCAAGTATAGCTAATTTGATTTGCTAACTGATGCCTAATCCTAACACTTTCATTCACATCTCCAATGATGTCACTCTTGTTATGAAGATGTCAAACCCGAGGAGCAGGTTCCTTAGAGTCCAATGTAGAATCTCTATCAAGAAATTAAGAGACCTCTTTCTCAAGATTTGACTTTTCATCACTTGAAGTCTCACCGATCTTCACCAAGGGAGAATCATCAACCATACTAATCTCCTCATCATGGTTACTAACCTTATGCCTACAATCATCTATGATCACATTGGATGATTCCATAACACTTTGTGTCTTCAAATTAAAAACTCTATAGGCCTTACTATTTAGAGCATAGCCAATGAAAATTCCCTCATCACTTTTGGCATCAAACTTGCCAAGTTGATCACGGTCATTTAGAATGTAACACTTGCTTCCAAATGAGTGGAAGTAACTAACATTTGACTTCCTTCCCTTCCACAATTCATAAGAGGTTTGCCTAGTACCGGGCCTTAAAAACACTCTATTTCCTATATAACAAGTTGTATTCACTGCCTCGACCCAAAGATTCCTAAGAACATTGTTGCTAAGCAACATCACACGAGTCATCTCTTGGAGGACCCTATTCTTCCTCTCTACAACTCCATTTTGTTAAGGAGTTTGAGGAGCCGAGAACTCATGGGAGATTCCAAGACTCACAAAAAATTTCAAAGCAAACATTTTTAAATTCTCTCCCATGGTCACTCATAATTCTCTTAATGCATTTTATGTGTGAGTCCTTCTCATTTTGAATTTTAGTGCAAAGCCTTTTAAAATTTTCAAAAGTTTAAGATTTTTCTCTAAGAAAGTAGGTCCATGTAAATCTAGAAAAATCATCAACACACACAAAGAAGTACCTCTTGCCACCGAGACTCTCAGTTTGCATGGAACTCATAAGGTCCATATGAAGAAGCTCTAGTGGCTCCTTGGTGGCAAGATACTTACACTTTTTATGCACACTCTTAGTTTGCTTTCCTTGTTGACAAGGTCCACACACTCCCTTAATCCTATTTCCAAACTTAGGAAGGTCTCTCACAACATTCAACCTCTCAAGAACTTTCAAGTCTTTGAAATTCATATGACCTAACCTTTGATGCCATAATTCAACTTGATCACAACCAGAAAAATTGCAAGAGATGCCATTGGAATCAAGATAGTAACAATTGTCACTTGATCTCTTGCCTTTCAATAGAACTTGTCCATCTTCTCTTAGAATAGAGCAATCAACTTTGCCAAACATAACCGAAAGCCCTTCATCACTTAAATGTGATATTGTAATAAGATTGGCTTGCAAGCCATCTACATAAAGAGCATTAGGCAATGAGGGAAAACCGGGGATGGAAATGTTTCCTTTTTCTAGAATCTTCTTACGTGAACCATCACCAAATGTGACAAATCTACCATCATCCATCACAAGAGTTTCGTTTCCGGTCATGTGCCTAGATTACCCACTATCAAGGTACCAAGTATTGATGGCTTTGGCTTTCAAGGCTACTTGAGCCACATGACAACAAAATTCATCCTTTCTAGTCCACCTAGATGAAATATTACTATTTCTAGGAGTCATGGGTTCATTTTCTCCAAAATTCCTAGGTGCATACATTTTGGCTCTTCTAAGCATATTCTTCTCAATCATGCTTTCAAAACGACACAACTTAATAAATTTAAAACAATTCGGCCTTATGTGACCTTTAACACCACAATAATGACAAATGAGAGTAAAGTAAGAATTCATACCATATCCTTAAGCAAGCATGGAAGACTTCCCTCTCTTTTGAGTTGTCCTTTGATGTTAAGATGAATCTATTTCATGAAAGACCCTTTGTGATGGAGCCAAATTAACTCTCCCTCTTGGTTGTGGGTGAAAGATCCTTTGTTGACTTTGAGAGCTCCTTGGAGGTTGAGGTCTTGTTTGATGAGCTCTAGCTTTTGGTGGATGTGTTTTAACTTGAGACTTTGTTTGAGCTTGCTTTGATGATTCACTAACCTCATTTGATCTCATTTGTTAGTGTGACTCTTGAACCTCTTTGTCCTCTTGACTCTTGACAAAGATGGTATTCTTCAAGGAAGTGTCATCCTTGCCTTTAACATATCCTAAGCCCGTTTTATCACTAGGACTCTTTCTAGATGATAGCATCTTCTCAAGTTTCTCGGTTCCGAATGTCATCTTGGCAACCAATTCCTTTGCTTCCTTAAACTCAATCTTTAACTTCTCTTCACTCTTCTTAATGATCACAAGCTCTAATTTCAAGCACTCTTCTAACTCTTTTCCACTCTTCACTTTCTCACTCAAGCTAGTTATCTTGAAAGTCAACTCTCGATTCGCCTTTTTCAACTCTTGAATCTCTTTCTTCTTTTTCAATCTAGACTTTTCAAAAAACCTCATGAAGTCTACATAGTTCATTTCCTCATCAATCTCAAACCTAGAGTTAGAGGAGGTACTCTTATCACTAGAGTTGTCTACTTCTTCCTTATCACTCACAACTTCCTTGCCATTATGAGATATTGTGAAGGTAATGAAGTTTGCAACTCTATCTTCATCATCCGAAGATTTTTCTTCCTCTTCTAAGTCTTCACTATCACTCCAAGTGGCCGACATCGCCTTCCCCTTTTTCCTTTTCTTTTTCTTTAAATTTGCACATTCTAGAGCAATGTGACCAAAACCACTGCATTCATAGCATTGACTGCCCTTCTTGGAGTCACTTTCTTGAGACTTTTCAATCTTTTTGAAGGGAGTTTTCTTTTTCACTTCCTTTCCCTTTGACCCAAAACCTTTCCTCTTAAACTTCATGAATTTCTTGAAACTTTTAACCATGAGGGCCATTTCTTCATCTGAGTCCTCCTCTTCTTCAACCTTAGTGGTCTTCAAGGCAATCCTCATTTGCTTCTTCGGAGGTGTGGGTGAGGTGTTCCATCTTGACTCATAAGCTAGAAGTCTTCCAATGACTTCACTTGGCTTCATTTTCTTGTACTCACTATTCTCTTCAAGTGTCGTCACCTTTGATTCGAACCTTGACGGAAGTGACCTCATAATTTTTTACTTGACTCTTCTATCTGAATAGGGGCCACCAAGTTAATGGCTTTGGTTGACAATATCCATCAACTTCACTTGGAAGTCATTGAAGCATTCATCCTCCTCCATCCTAATCATCTCAAATTGCATTTAGAGGACTTGGAGCTATGAGTCCTTAACTACCTCGGTTCCCTGATATGTCGTTTGAAGAATGTCCCAAGCCTCCTTTGCAATCTTAGTGTTTTAGACCAACTTGTATTAATTATCATCCATGGCGCAAAGGATGGCATACAAGGCCTTGTCATTCCACTTGGATGCTTCAAATTCCTGAGTACTCCAACTAGACTTGGGCTTGAGAGTTTCTACACCATCGTCATTGGTCATTGGTCATTGTTGGAGGAATATACCCATCTTCATTAGCCATCCAAGCACGGCCATCTATTTGGTAAAGATAGCTTCCATCTTGCCCTTCCAAGAAGCATAATTCACCCCATTGAGCAAAGGGGGTCTTGTGCTTGAGGCTCCCTCATGACTATTTCCGTTTCCACTCATAGTGTTTAAGGGTAATAAATGATATGAAGATGCAAATGTAATGCAACACACAAAATGAAAACAACCAAAATGCACAAGGTAAGACACACACAGTGCACGGATCACCTAAGTATATCTAGGCAACGGCTCTGATACCAATAGAAATTCCCTAGAAAGTGTGTGTCTATAACCTAGAGGGGGTGAATAGGTTTTAATTCGACAGATTACCAATTTTGCGAATTAATCAATATTATTGATTCTACCCGATTTTACTAAGTGTTCATGCAAGAGACAACAAACATAAAACAGTAACAACACGCAATATATACGTGGAAAGCCTCCAAATAGGAAAAACCACTGGTTGTTCAGTGCACCACACTAGATCCTCAAAATCCACTATTGAGAGAAAGTTTACAACCTAGGTTGACCTCCCGTCTAACCCTCCAGTTACTAACCCTTTCACTCTACCTAACTGGCCTTAATAGTGATTTTGGATCACCAACCTTGTGCATTAATCACATAGCCACAAGCTTAACCAATAACAAAGATATAATGGAAACCTAAGTGAATATGCAAGAATATTTTATATGCAAAAATGCTAGGTCAAGACATTCATGCTTATCTAGGATTAATAATGACAATTAAAGCAAATCCTAGATATCAATGTTCTAAATGCAAAGGCAATAAGAATTGGCTTGAAGGGTAAAACCATTCTAAATTCTAGCTATCACAAATTAGTGCATCTCAATCAACAATCAATACACAAGCATGTCATAAAAGCAATTAACCATTCAAGCAAGCATTTAATAAGCAATAGAGACTAAAACCCTAGGTATACATGTCTTTGTAATGAAACTATGACGTCTAGAGCATGTAGAAGTTACCTAGTCAAGAAGAAGATGATGCTCCATGCTTGAATGATCCTAGAATGAAGCTAGATGATCATGAGATGCAGTTGGGTTGAGTAAAAATGAGTGTTTGGGAGTCCCTCTCTCTCTAGAAAAACTAGAACACATAAAAATGGCTTCTTGGACTCTTAAGAACCAAAGAGAAAAGAAGAGAACATATATATATATGATGCTCTACATAAAATGGCGTTGTTTTGGAAGAAGTGCAACCAAATCCCGTTAGGCAAGTGTCCAGACCGCGGCACAAAGAGCGGTGCATCTCCTGGACAACGTCGATGTGCATGCAGGTGCACAGACCGCGGTCTCGATAGCATGCAACGACTGTTAAACTCCGCTTGGGAGACCGCAGTGCATGCAACATGCACAGGCCGCGGTAGCCACAGCGTGTAGCCTCTGGTAAACACCGTTGTGCAGACCGCGGCGTAGACACTGTACAGAGAGTGGTCTGAGCCGCGGAACAGAGGAAGAAACCCCTCTTTTTAAGGCACAAAAATGCCTTCAACACTTAAACAAAAATAATACACACAAGGCACACAAAATGGAAAATAAGCATGCAAGCAAGACAATTAAAAGAAAATGCATGAGTGTGTGTGTGCACTAATACCTCTTCAGTAAAAGTTAAGCAAGTGATTTTACCTTTGATGCTTGAGCTTGGTTACGAACAATGAAGCCCTAAACTACCCTTATATATTGATCCCCAAATGTGGTTGTCAACAAAATAAGTCAATCAAACACCGAGGAACTTACAGTAATAGGAATAATGTAACTTTATCCAAATTTAGTACCTAAATGATGTGACAACACTATGATTCATTCATTTAAATCATTTAAATATAATACAATTTAAATTAATGGATTATAGTGTTGTCATAGACACCAAATTTGGACAAAGTATCATTATTGATAGTATTAGAGGACAAATTAATGTTTTTCTAATCATGCTTTTAATTACCGTGTTTTGATATACAATATAGTTTAGAGAACAATTTTTTTTTTTAATAATACTTTTAGTTACCATGTTTTGATATACAGTATAGCATTAGAGAACATATTAATTTTTTTTCTAATAAGTCTATAAATTACCAAGTTTTGATATATATATATATATATATATATATATATATATATATATATGACCAGGAAGAGGCATGTAAATCAAATAAATGACGCACACTATATAGTGTTATAAATAGTTTGTCTCTTGATTCTTGTTCTGCACATATATACAATGGTGAGTAACTCTTCATTGATCTTATCTCATTAGTAATTACGATCTTAATTAGCCTATTCTTAATCATATATGCATCCAAATATGCAAGTTCTAAGATTTATTATTTCATTTCCGTGCATGCAGGATTTTGTTCCTGGCGTATTACTAATCTTCTACATTGTTGTTGTTACATCTAGTTTGATTATCAACATTGGAGAAAATCAACGAAGTTTTAATGTGGTTGATTATGGTGCAATTGGAGATGGCCAAACTGATGATTCTGCGGTAATTTTTCTTCCTAATATATATATTATGATTTTGTTGTTGATCAAACAGTTAATTGTTTGCCATTATGTGATATGCATGGAAAAGGCATTTTTAAGAGCATGGAAAGCCTTTTGTGAAGCTGACGAACGTACACCAACACTTCAAATACCAACAAGAAAAACATTCTTGTTACAACCTATTATATTTAATGGGCCTTGCAAGTCCCAGAACGTTCAAGTTCAGGTAATAAAACTCGGACGATATTTGCTTCCACAAACTTTCAGTCGGAAACAAAACTCTATACATTTGTTCCTTTAAACCATAATTGATGAATACTTATTTTTTAAAAATAACCTATTTATAATCTTTATCGAGTACAGATTTTAGGGGAAATTTTAGCACCAGCATCAGTTCAAGCCTGGAAAGATTACAAATCCAAGTGCTGGCTATGCTTCAATTATGTCAATGGTCTTATCGTGAAAGGATCAGGAGCGATCAATGGCCGAGGTTCTGCATGGTGGAAGGTAGATATATACATATTATTTTGTGCTTAAACAATGCCGAGTAGATTTCAGATCAAGTAGAGTGATCCTCATATCACTATGTAACGTTACTGAGTGTTACCCAATGGACTCTTTAACGTTATAGAGTCGATTTATATAATTTATAAGGTGATAATTATTCTATTGTAATATATTTTCAGGAGGATAAAAGTTGCACGCGACCAAAGGTACAAAGATCATCAACTAATTAATTACTTTTTTTTATTTGGAAATTTTAACATAAAATTCATCCTATAATTATCAGCCAAAAATATATAAATGTGTTTGTGTTCTTATTGTTGTTGTTGCAGGCATTGTACCTCCACAGCTGTAATAATTTTAATTTAAGAGAGTTCACCGTTCAAAACAGTCAGAAATTTCACATCGCAATAAACAATTGCAATGGTGGATCCATTTCTAACATTCACATAAATTCACATGCTGATAGCCCGAACACCGATGGAATCAACCTCGCTAACTCAACACAAGTTCATATACACGATTCCTTGATCAAATGTGGTATGTTGGATTTAATTTTCATTATCTTAACATCACTATTTGACTATTTATTGATGTTAATTTGTTGCTCACCATGTACATTGTTAATTCAATTCACGTCAAATTAATTATAACAGGTGATGACTGTGTTGCAATCAATGATGGCTGTAAAAATATCAACGTTACTAGAATTGCATGTGGACCTGGTCATGGCATTAGGTTTGTCATCAAAACCCTTGTTTTATAAATATATTGGAAATGGTAAGAAATGTCACATATATTAGTTTGAAGCAATAGTACTTTATGATCAAAATATATGCTTTGTATTTGTGTTCACAGTGTGGGAAGTCTAGGCGACGGAGAAATGGATACAGTGGACCAAGTATACGTTCGGAATTGTAATTTAACTAGAACTGATAATGGAGCAAGAATCAAGACATTTCGGGTAATTATATATAGTATTATTTACAACGAAAAAATTTAAAAATATATGAAATAATTTATATTGTAATTCCTTTAAGCATTCAAGAATGTCATTCAAAGGTAGATATTGAATGTTTTTTAACTTTAATTTGACAAATATATATCAACATCTAAGTCAATTTTCAGGAAGGTTCGAGGTACTCTAGAAATATCCATTTTCAACATATCTTGATAAAAGAAACCAAAAATCCTATTATTATTGACCAAAGTTACACTGGTTTACGCCCTAAAATTACAGTATGATTGATATTCCTGTTACAGCAAATTTTTAAGTTTGATTTCTTGAACCTTAAATTTTAACAAATCAGATGATATGGATGGATGGTTTATTGTTTTGGTCAATAATGTTGCAGGCGAATTCTGTACAAGTGAGCTACGTGTCATCGTGGATGTGCACGGGACATCAGCGAATGAGCAAGCAATCACATTGGATTGCAATAGTAGTGTGAAAGGTTGCAGGAACATTATAATGAAGCAAGTGAATATAACTTCATCAAAATCTGGAAACGAGATTCGTGCCTTGTGCAAAACTGCTCATGGATTCTTTGATTCCACCAAACCTCATGTGTCATGTTCCTAGCCTGCCTTGATCATTGACGTCAAAACATCATTTGATCATTATTAAATGTTCACTGTTCTGTCTCTCAAGCAGTTTTGTGTATGGTACTGTACTGTAATATATTGTGATAGTAATAATTTGGTAATAATGATATGCATAAATCATATGCTTTGTAATAATTTGTTTTTGCTTGTATTAAGTAGACATGCCTACGGTCTGGTTCTGTTCGGTTCTGGTTTTCGGTTCCCGGTTTTGAACCTACGGTTCCAGTTCTGGACAGTTCCGATTTCAGGTAACCTAAACCAGAATCGGAACCTCCATGAGAAAGGTTCCGATTCTGGTTCTGTTCCGATGGTTCTATCCGGTTCAGTTCTTCCTTTTTTTTCTTTAAAAAAATACCTGTCTTACCTCTTTAAGTCATACATATCTCTCTCACACATGCAAATATACGATACTCAACCAGATTTTCCCAAATCACCTTCATCTCTCTCACACACACACACAAATCAACCCCAAATTTTCATAACTAATTACACAACCCCAAATCAACCCAGCTATGAGCTATGTGAGGTGTTTTACAACCAAAATTACCACATCAATGAATACAACAACAAATTTTCTTTTCTCTCTCAACCTCTCTAGTCTCTCCTTCAATTGTTCTTATCTTCTCCTTCTGTCTTCTTCAATATTTTCCTGCAAGTCAAAATTATTCACACAAAACCTATAGGTCAAAGTTCAAACAAATCAGAAAACTCATCTAAAATGCATTGGGCATGACAAGATTGAAGAAGAAGAGATCGAAGAAGAAGAAGAGAATGAATAAGAGATTAAAGAGAGATTGACCGTCCGTCGATCACCGATGACGGGATGAAGAAGAGATCGACGAGGAAGAGATCGACGAGAAAGAGATCATATGGAAGTATAGAACCAGATTTAGAGAGAAAGAGAGAAAGACATCGAAGATCAAAATAAAAACATCTCCAATGCAAGTGTGGCTTGTGAAAAAAAGAGATACCACTTAGGATTAATATACATTCCGTTAAAAAATCTTTCTCCGATGCAACCATGCATATTCAACCTCAAGATGACGTGGTAAAAAAAATATTATACATTGTTAACATGACTGTCCACTTTCAGACAGTCTGTTGCACAGTCTTTTTTTAGGCTGACTCAGCAAACATTTATGATTGACATTTATTTTTCATTTATTTTTGGTAAGGATATAAAATAAAAAAGAAAAAAGAAATAAAATTGGACACGTCATTAAAACAAGATGTGTGTTAAGTGGAAGCATTGGAGACCAAATTTTAAATTGATCGTCTATCAAGTCCATATTTATGTCACATAAAAAGCAAGCCTCTTGACATTGTTGTCATGTCAACAATAATTCATATGCAAGCCACTTTTACATTAGAGATGCTCTAAGAAATTAGAGGAAAGAAAGAGTGAGTTGTTTGAGATTTGAGAAACTAGATCACCCTTTTTAAAAAAAGTTTTAAAAAAATTGTTGAGTGGAACCAACGGTTCCAAAACCGGGGTAGAACCGTCCGATTAGAACCGTTGGTTCCTCTCCGGTTCAGGATTAAGAGAATCAAAATTCCAGTTTCGATCCGGTTTTATGCCTCCGGTTACGGTTCGGTTCCACGAACTGTGGTCATGTCTAGTATCAAGTTACAGTTTGTGCATGTCTAGCATTAAGTTATGTAAATGGGTAATGACCCGGAATGTGACCCATCAACCCGCCAAGTTAAACCCAACTTGACATAAGTAAATTACATAACAATCCCTAAAATATTTGAAAAATATGATATTTCATTCAAAGTATCAAAGTTTACTTTATGGCACAAAAGTGTGTTGCTAACTTGCAAATCAATTTTATCCAATGACGTAGTTATAATTTATCATTCGGGCTAACAATTATACCATAATTAACAGTGAATAAGGGATATTGTAATTGTACTATTTTAAAAATGATAGCATATTTGAAACAACCACGGAAATTTTGTGAACTAAGAACATTGAAATAGACTACTTTGATTCTCATCTTTAGAGAATAGATAACTTAGAATAGATTCATGTATTCATTTTTTTTTTTTTGAAAGTATAGGTTCACGTATTCTCCTATTATTGATATATCTTCTGGATTATATTATACTATTATCAAAGGTGTAGAAGTTTATGCAGTTGTGAATCAAAAGTTCTTAAATCCAAAAATGTTTGTTCTTTGGATTAAAGAGAGATTGACCGTCTGTCGATCGCCGGTGACGGGATGAAGAAGAGATCAATGAGAAAGAGATCTGATGGAAGTTTGGAACCATATTTAAAGAGAAAGAAAGAAAGAAAGAAAGAGAGAAAGAGATCGAAGATTAGAGAGAGATATAATAGATTAGAGGAAAGAAAGAGTGAGATGTTTGAGATCTGAGAAACTAGATCACTTTTAAAAAAAAAAGTTTAAAAAAATTGTTGAGTGGAACCACCGGTTCCAAAACCGGGGTAGAACCGCCCGATTAAAACCGTCAATTCATTCTGATTCAGCATTTTAGAGAGCCGAAATTCCAGTTTTGGTCCGGTTTTTATGCCTTCGGTTACGGTTCAGTTCGGTTCCACGAACAGTGGTCATGTATAGTATCAAGTTATAATTTGTGCATGTCTAGTATTAAGTTACGTAAATGGGTAATGACCGGGAGTGTGACCCATCAACCCGCCATGTTTACCCAACTTGACATAAGTAAACTACATAACAATCCCCTAAATTATTTGAAAAATATGATATTTCGTTCAAAGTATCAAAGTTTACTTTATGGCACAACAGAGTGTTGCTAACTTGCAAATCAGTTTTATCCAATGACGTAGTTATAATTTATCATCTAGGCTAACAATTATACCATAGTTAACAGTGAATAGGGGATATTGTAATGGGACATTTGCAAAAGTAGTCAAATCAGGAAATTAATTATTATTTTTAACGTAATTCTTATTTTTTATTGTTTGTAACCAATTATCATAATACATTATTATTTTTAGCTAATAAATTGCAAAACTACCCTTTTTCACGCAGTTTGTCACGTTAAACGTGACATAAGTGGGATATTTCATGTTTAACGTGACGCATCGTATGATATCGTGGAATTATGTATTATTGAAGAAAATGAGATATTTCATACCTAACATGACATACATAAGATATCTCATGCCCAACGTGACATATATAGGATATTTCATACCCAACATGATATTTATGGGATATTTATGGGATATTTCATGTCTTACATGAATACTGCATATAACAGATATTTTATGTCCAACATCACATAAATGAGATATTTTATTTCCAACATGACATACATGAGATATTTCTTACCAAACATGACATATATGGGATATTTCATGTCCAACATGACATACATGAGATATTTCATTTCCAACATGACATACATGAGATATTTCATACACAACATGACATATATGGGATATTTTATGTCCAATGTGACATACATGAGATATTTCATGTCCAACATAACAAACATGAGATATTTCATGTCTAACATGAAATACTTCATACATGGAATATTTCATAGTCAACATGAAATAAATGGGATATTTTATACCCAAAATGATATTCATGAGATATATCATGCCCAATATGATATACATTGGATATTTATTGTCTTACATGAAATACTGCATACATGTGATATTTCATATCCAACATGACATACATGAGATATTTTATTCCCAACATGACATATAAGGGATATTTCATGTCAAACATGATATATATGGCATATTTCATGTTTTACATGAAATACTGTATATATGGGATTATTCATACCCAACATGACACACATGAGATATTTCATGTCCTACATGAAATACTATATACATGAGATATTTCATGTCCAACATGACATACATGAGATATTTCATTCCCGACATGACATACATATATGATATATTTCATGTCAAACATGATATACATGGCATACTTCATGTTTAACATTAAATACTGCTTACATGAGATATTTTATGTCCAACATGATATACATATGATATTTCATTCCTTAATAGGAACTATAAAAAGCTTTAATTTAGCATTCAATTACAATGGTCGTTGAGACGCTTTAGATTACGTGGATGTGGAACTTATTAGGGAGTGAGTAGAAAACTAGTTGTCATACAATGAGTTGGGGGAGAATATGTAAGTTCTTGCATTGTACATCCACCTAAAAGGGAAAGACCATCGGGCATGCCAAAATGATTTAGGATACATTCTTCCTCAGAAGTACCTCTTTTAAAGGTATGTACCAATTATGGAGGATCTGGACCAATTATGCTTAGATATAATATTCAGACATGCTCAAACGTGGAAGCAAAACCATGACTTACCATAACATTACAACTTTTAACGAGTGTAGATTGTTAACTGTTGAAACTTTCATTTTATGTTAGTCGTTGAATGTTATTTACAGTCTTAGTTTTTGTTAGTCGTTTAAACAATTTAGAATGTTAATAAGCTTTCCTCTATTTACAGACACTTTATTTTTTTATTTTAAAGATTGGTTAATAACTTTGGACTAAAAACATATGCATGGCAGAAATTTCGGTAGACTTTCCTCTGTTTGTTGATATTACAAAAAAAATCTGATTATCTGCATTAATCACAATATCATATTTCAGGAACACAACACAACATTGTATTATAAAACCATATCACTCTACCCACTATAGAGTCTCGATTAGTTAGTTCTAATTAGAAATAATATTTTTAATGTCTAGACAACATCTATCTAATAATATTAGCATAGCAGCAAAGCTTGAACAAACCATTATACAGTTTCACTTCTAATGCCCTTCATATCGCCCGCTATGAAGTCCATTTGGTTAGATTTATCTTGAACAGAATTTTCCATGTACTTCATGATGAACACACAGCAACTCTTCCTGCATTTACCAATAATAATTGTCAATGTCTGATGCAACGGATAAAATCACACAAAACACCAATGAATTAAATAAAGGGGGATAAAAGATTCAAATCCATTGATTCATGCACGAATACCGGAAACGAACCCTACTACTATTCTGTTGATCCATGCACGGATACTAAAAAAATAGGCTTCAAATTCATTGACCCGCACAAGGTACCGAAAATGGACGATAAAAGAGAAAACTCTTTAATTTTTATTAATCATCAAAAATTGATTCTCAAAACCTAATACAAACTACTTAAATAGTATAATTAAACACAAATCTTTTAGGATTTGATATCTCCTAAAATTCCTAAACAAGAAAAGAATTCTAAAACTTCTAAACCTAATCAGGAAAAGAATCCAAAAAAAAAAGAGCTAGAAAAAAAAAAGAGTTCTAACCTGAAAAGGAAAAAACACCTAATTAAATTTAAAATTAAAAGAAACATAATTATAGATATTAATTACAAGAATATTTTTAAATTAAAAATTCTTCAAGAAAATCTTCAATAATATCTCCTGCCAATAAGTGGAAATAGTATTAAGAATTTGAAAAAAAAACATGTTAAACATATTCAACGGTTAATAACCAAGTTAAGTTGTTTATAGCAGATTTGTCTATTTTTTTTGTTGAGTCGTTTTATAAAACACCTTGAGTGCCTTACTTTCAAAATGTTGTTTATTGACTACTCTAAGCTTGACCAATCCTTTAAGAACCAGAAACTCAACTCTTCATCATCACAAACTCATTTTCAAAACATGTTCCTTCACAAGACCAACCAAAATATCATTCAATTTCACAATAAAAATCATACCAAAACTCCACCATTTTCAAACAATAAAAAATAGAAAATTTAATGAAGAAAAGGGAAATTAAATAAATAATATTTTAAAATAATTAAAAAGGTCAATTTTTGGGAGATCTAGGAACCCATATCTCCCAATATTTTTTAAAATTTTAAAAAAAATAGAAAATTATTGATGAAAATCCCGGATCTTCCAATTCTTCTTTCGCGGGAGAAAAAACACAATAAAAATCATGAAAGCAACAAAATTAATTAATTTAAACGAATCAATATAATACAAGGATAAAAAACCCAGTTGTAGAAAAAAAAATAGAAAGTAAATATCTCTTTTTTTTCTTGAGCAAAGAATTAAAGAAATCAAAGCAAAAAAAAAAACTTCATAAACCAACCTTTAAGACTTAGATACTAGAAAATTATTCTTTTTTCTCCAAAAAACTAGCAGTTGTAGTCTGATCTTCAAACTTCTCTCACTTTCATAAACCTATCAATATATCTTAAATCTTACAAAATATAAACACAAATTAACATAATATCAAGAAATTAATAACTGAAAAGCCAATAAAAACCAACCCCACATAAAAAAAAGATATAAATAGATCAATAACCAACCTAAAAACAAAAGACCAGTTAATCAAAGAAAAAAGAGAATTTAAATTCAAAGACCAATTAACATAAAACGTTAGGAGTGAATAAAACAAGAAATATAAAATAATAAAAAACAAAAAGACAAATGGTGGGTACAAGACTCAATAACAAAACTAACCGATTACAAAGAAGAAAGTGAAGATAGAAACTCATATGGTTTATAAATCTCAGTTTCTACGCTCAACTCCAAGAAAGTTTCCACCAACAGTAACAAAGAAAAGAAGTAAAATAGTAATTACATACATGCAATAGTAGAAACAGTGGCAGAAGAGATGAAAACAGTTAACGGATCTGCAACGTTGAATCGTAGTCGGCGGAAGCAAAATGAGAGATTGAGAGTGAGTGAGTGAGGTCAGACACCTTTTAGGATTTATGGTTAGATTTAAAGGTATATATATATATATATATATATATATATATATTTAGTGAAATAGAAACAAATTGGTTTTTTTTCTTTTTTTACAAACAAGGGTATTTTAGATAATGTAACTTACACTTGGTTAAAAACAATAACTTAAATATTTTTGATTAAAAACAATAATCCATTATGTAGTTAGGTTATTTTTTACAATTTTCACTATTGTAATGTACTTTTTTAAAAACGATAGAACATTTTAAACAACCACGGAAATTTTGTGAACTAAGAACATTGAAATAGACGACTTTGATTCTCATCTAAAGAGAACAGATCCATGTAACCATTTTTTTTTAAAGTATAGGTTCATGTATTCTCCTATTAATGATATATCTTCTGGATTATATTATACTATTATCAAAGGTGTAGAAGTTTATGTAGTTGTGAATCTGAAGTTCTTAAATCCGAAAATGTTTGTACCTTGGCATAACTGTCTCGGTCACTCAGGATCTATAATGATGTGTAGAATCATTGAAAATTCTCATGAACATCCATTAAAGAACCAGAAGATTCTTTTATCCCATGAGAATTTATGTACTGCATGTTCCCAAGGGAAATAAACAATAAAATCATCTTGTTCTAAAGTCATCATTCTTACAAAGAATTCAAGGGGATATATAAGGACCTATTCATCCACCAAGTAGACCATTTCGTTATTTCATGGTTGTAGTTGACGCATCTGTCAGATGGTCACATGTTTGTTTATTATCAACATGTAATGATGCTTTTGCAAGACTACTTGTACAGATTATCAGGTTTCGGATACATTTTTCTGATTACTCAATTAAATCCATACGCCTTGATAATGATGGTGAATTTACTTCCAAGGCATTTGATGAATATTGCAAAGTGGTTGGGATTGATGTTGAACATCCAGTTCCATATGTTCATACTCATAATGGATTAGTAGAATCACTTATTAAACGAGTCCAGATAACTGTAAGGACTTAATTATTACGAAAGTAATTATCGATTTCTGTATGGGGGCATGCTATTTTACATGATGCTGCATTAATCCAGCTTTGGACCACTGCTTACCATCAATATTCACCAGTTGTACTTGGCCATCAACGAGATATATCTCATTTATGTACTTTTGGTTGTGCGATATATGTCCCAATTGTGCCAACACAAAGAACTAAAATGGGACCCCAAAGGAGTTTGGGAATATATGTTGGTCTTGAATCACCATCAATTATTAGATATCTAAAACTTTTTATTGATGATCTTTTCATAGCACGACTTACGGATTGTCATTTTTAAAAAAAAAAACCATCATTAGATAAAAATAAAACTTCTTCTGAAAAGAAGCGTGAACATTTATGAAAAGTTCTATAGGAAAAAACGCACAGTGAAAGCGAAAAGTTTGATTGGTATATTTTTTAAAAAAATATTTTAAAAGAAAAAACATTAACCCTTGATCAGTTAACATATAATAAAATTATTGTACCTTTTTCTCGTGACGATTGAAGTTGAATCGAATTAAAATTGCAAGATCTTTTAATCCAATCACGAACTTGAACCACCTAGGAGTGTAGGCTCCCTTTCTTTGAATTGTGTACCTGGGGATGGAAAATAAAAACTTTTTCGTTTTATTAGTCACAATAATCCTTCTAGAGAAAAAAAAATGTTTAGTCACTTTTGAATTCTCAATCTTTTGATCGAAAACTCGCGTGAACCTAATTCAATATTGTGCACAAAGCCTTTTGATATAAAAGCTACTAGTGCATTATCGAAAATAAAACATTCTTTCATTCTTTTCCTTTTGGTCGAATTCTCACACCTTTCTTAGAGTAGAACGATTTTTTTAAGCAAAATAAAAAACTCTCTCTTAAGACTAGGGTCTTGGATGAATTCTCTCTCAAGATTTTAATCTTGACCGAATTCTCTCTCTAGACAACTAGGGTTTGCCGAATCGCATGATAGGTGTATATATAGGTGGCCAAAATCCTATTTCTATTTCACCAAGACTCTTATCAATATTAGGATTCAATCTTTCTCTAACGCATAAGTGTATTATTCAATAGAAAATTATTGAATATAAATTAAATTGTGACTTTATCAAAAACTTTCTAAATTTGACCGATTGTCAATTAAAGTTTTGATAGATATCAAATACTTTCTAATTTGACTAGATAAATAAATTCCTTTTATTTATGAACTTATCAAATAAATTGTTTGATACTTATCATACCAGCAACAATAGTATGACACTAGGAGACCTTCTCCTACTTAGAAAATGATTTTGACTTTTAATTAAATAAAATAAATTAATTAATTACCATTTACTAAATAATAAAATAAAACAATATTTTAGGCTAATATTCTTTTTGCCATAAATCTTGCTTGGGTGTTTGATGTATTTAGTTTTCCCTTAAAAGAGGATTTTTCTCTTTACCGCGGTTGAGACCGCTCTCCACGCATTGCCTCCGTCGTGGTCTGCATAGTAGTGTTCTCCAGGTGTTGCACACTGCTGCAACTGCGGCCTGTGCTTGTTGCATGCACAGCGTCTCCCAAACGGAGGTTCCCAAGTGTTGCACCACCCTCTGTACCGCGGTCTGAACACTTGTATGTACCGCGGTCATAACAGCGATCATGACAGGATTTAGTTGCCCTTCGTCCAAAACGATGTCGTTTCGTGTAGGGTACAATATATATATATATATATGTGTATGTGTGTGCTCTATTCTATTCTCTTTGGTTGAAGGGGGTCTAAGAAGCCATTTTTATTGACCAAGCTTTTCTTTGAGAGAGAAATTGACTCTAATAGAGAGAGAGCTCCCAAGAACTCATTTTGACTCAACCAAACTCCAATCCATAAGCGTCTAGCATCTTCTTGCATCTTCCAAGCATGGATTCTCTTGTTTGTCTTTGACTAGGTAATCTCTACATGCCCTAGAATCTCTTGTTCCATTCTTATGACATGTATGCCTAGGTTTAGCAATTATTGTTGATTAAATGCATGTCATTGAGTTTAACTGCATATATAACATGCTTGGATTGTTGATTGTTGGTTGAGATTTATATTTTGTGATGTCTAGGATTTGTAACCATTTTGATCTTCTAACTAAATCTTTATGCTTTGCATTTAGATATTGTTTAGGTCTAATTGATTGCATTTATTAATTGCATTGATTGTTCTTTGCCATGTTTTATAACAACTTGTGTTGATTGGTTTTTTGTTTGATGACTAGATATTAGACTTTCATAGCTACATTTAGTTATGTCTTATAGCATTCATATAGACATTGATATCTAGGAATTGCATTGATTGACGTCCTTGAATTCCTAGATAAGCATTTAGTGTTGCCTAGCATTACTTGCATGTTTGAATATTTTATCATATTCACTTAGGTTGTGTTTGACTCTTCATTGAGGGTAACTTTTGTGACTAATTGGTTAGTGCACAAGCATGTTGATCAAGAATCACTATTAAGGCCTTCTAAGTAGAGTGAAAGGGTTAGTAACTGGAGGGTATGACAGGAGGTCAACCTAGGTTGTAAACTTTCATTCAATAGTGGATTTTAGGATCGAGTGTGGCACACATATCAGCCCGTGGTTTTTTCCTTTTGGAGGGTTTCCACGTATATATCGTGCTTTTATTGTTTTAAGCATAATTATTTTAATCGAATGCCTGTTTATTTGGGGAAGTTTTTGTTAATATTGATTAATCAAAAAACTGGCAATTGATTCGATTAAAACCTATTCACCCCCCCCCCCCCTCTCTAGGTATTAGACACACACGTATTTAGGGAATTTGCAATTGGTATCATAGTAGGTTTCTAGACGTACTTAGGTGATCCAAGCTCTTGTTTGTGTGTCTTGCAGTTGTTTGCATTTGTTTGTTGCATTACTTTTTCATTCATATAACCCAAAACACCATGAGTGATTTTGAGAGACTAGAGAGTGCATTGATCTCTGAACCATATATGCTTACCAAGGATAACTACTCCTCTTGGAAAGTGAGGATGGAAGTCTTTTTGTGTGACCTTGATGTAGAAGGTTACTCACCTCCCACAGAAACACAAGAGAATGGGGCTTCTAAGTCTAAGCCCAAGTCCAAATGGACAAATGACAAACTCGAGGCTGCCAAGTGGAACTCAAAGGGTCACCGTGCCTTAAATTGTGCAGTGGGTGAGAGTCAAGCAAAACTCATCCAAACCACTCGAGATGTTCGAAAAGCTTGTGAGATTCTAATAGTCATCCATTAAGGTACCGTGAAAAAAGAAGATAAAAATTCAGGTACCTCGAAGATCAAGCTTCAATGTTTTGATTGTGGCGGCTATGGGCACATCTTCACAGATTGTGGAAACTCGAAGAGCAAGAGTCAAAAAGGCAAATCAAAGACCCACTGTTGTAGTGAAAGTGAAGAAAACTCTTCGGATTCTGAGGAATGTGAAAGGAATCACATAGCCTTTTACGCTTTACATGATGATAACTCTAAAGCGGCCACAAGACATCCATCACTCAAGGTCGACATTGAAGAAGCTAGCTTAGATGATGATTGCCACGAGAGCACAAATGGTAGAAACTTCGATGAAGAAAGTTCAAGCTCCAAGAACTTGAGTGATGAAGGATTTGGTTATGAAGACTTTATTAAAAGTCTTCAAAGGTCCTTGAAGAAGAAAAATGAAGAAATCAAGAAGTTGAAGGAGGAAAACCTTCAACTAAGGACCAAGTTAGATGACTCCTTGAAGATGGGCATGATTGATGCATCCAAATATAAGAAGGAGATTGAAGATTGCCATCAAATGATGAAGGCAATGAAGAACGAACTTGTCAACAAAGACAATTCCTTGAAGATTATTAAGGATAAAAAGATGAGGTGCCTTGAAGAATTGAAGAAAATCAAGGTCAAACAACCTCAAGCTCAAGGAAAATGGAAAGCTTCACCTCCACAACATCCTAGGAGGAAGATTGATCTTGGAAAGTCATCCAAGAATGGCCAAGTGAAGATGCCAATGAAGAATGGAGCTAATTCTCAACAACCAAGATCTCCACCTCCAACCTTTCCTCAACCAAGGAGGCAAGCCAAGTAACTCAACCAAGGAAGCATGGCAATCCGGTTCATCAACAAAGAAGAAGAGAATCGGCTCAACACCAAAGGCAACATCAAATGCATGACAAGTCTCAAATGACCGCACAAGGATATGGTATGACTCCTAATTTTATACTTGTCATTTTTGCAGTGTTGATGGTCATATTAGACCAAATTGCTTCAAGTACATTAACATATGTAGAACTAAGAACACGATTGAAAGAAAAAAAGCTAGAACCAAAATGCTTGTGTCTAGGAAAGCTAGTGTTAATGATCCTATGAGTAATATGATGGTCTTGACCATTAGGAATGACAGTGTGTCACCTAAGTGGATTAGAAAAGATGAACTCATATGCCATTGTGTTAAGGGTTCACCCATAGGCTCAACTAGGTCCAATAGACTTGGTAAGTCTATATGGACTCATATCCCCTCTTGATTTGTTTTGATTGACCCCATATGGGGAGCTCAAGCAAAGAGTGCAAATTGGCAATGCATTGTGCTCATTGATAATATTTATGCTTCTTTATTAACTGCTTGAGATGATTAGGTGTACATTTTTTTTAAGTGTGCAAATTTGCTTTACATGCAATCCATGTCTTATTTATGACCAAACATGCATTTTTGGAATAGGAGAATTGATTGGGAAGTACATTTTGAATGACCTACAATTGATCTCCATGACATGTTGATTCTTTACATGGCATGCTATAAAGTAATATGCATGATGAAATTATTGAATGCTTTAAAATGAATACAAAAATGTGTGTGAAAGCAATTATGAGACTTCAATCAATAAGGATCTTGTATCCATTTCAAGGATTTTACAATCCAAAAGTCTCTCTCTCTCTTTACTTGTCGAACAAGGCTACTATCATACGGGCATTCCATCGGGAAAAATAAAAAAGGGCACAATAGTCGCTCATGTCTTGTTTTGCTTGTAAAGTTTGATATAGTTGTTCTTAAAATGAATTTATTTTACAATCTATATCTTACTTATTCTATGACAAAGGTGAAATTGGTTTGAATTCATCTTGAAAACCTTTGTTATTTTGCTTTGTCAAATACCATGTTTTTGATCTTGAATACAACTTGTCTTGTATGCAAAGCATTCATTCACACAATTTTCATGGAATAAAACTCCTTGATTCTCTCTTCTTAATTGAGTTGCATAAATTTTTTTATATGATTATGCAAATGTCTTGTGCCATAAGCTCTTATTGCTAATGCCTTCATAAGGAGATACTCCTTTGTCTGTCTCATGACAAAAATGGGGAGTAATGTGGATTTATTTAGGAGGAGTTAAGAGTGGCATGATTTAAGAGGGAGTTGAGAGTTGCATATGAGGGGAGTTTGACTCGTTGAGAGGGAGTTAACCTATTTAGAGGGAGCATTTGCATTTGCATTGTTGATGCATGTTGCTTGTTTCTATTGTATGCAAATGCTCTTGTTTTATATTTTTTTGATCACCTCACATACACTTGTCTTGGAAAGTGTAGTTATTTTGTTTTGTAGGGATGATGATTCTTCAAGAGATGGATGACTTGAAGATCTAGTTTATTAGGCATCTTTTTGAAAAGTAGAAAAACTTTGTTGACCCCTGTTTTTTTTTTGTTTTTTTGTGAGGATGAATTGTGAGTGGCGGTTTTGTCACGAAATAGTCAAAGAGGGAGATTGTAAGTTCCTTGGTTTTTGATTGGCTCATTTCGTTGACAACCACATTTGGGGATTAATATGTAAGGGTAGTTTAGGTCATCATTGTTCAAGAACGAGCTTAAGCTTCAAAAGGTAAATCACTTGTTTAACCTTGTTTAAAGAGTTTTCAGTACACACACACTCTCATGCATATTTTTGATCATCTTGCATGAATGCTTAATTGCCTTAATTAAGTGTCTTTTTGCCATAACTCTTGCTTGGGAGTTTGATGCATTTAGTTTGCCCTTAGAAGAGGATTTTCCTCTTTACCACTGTTGGGACCGCTCTCTATGCATTGCCTCTACCACGGTCTGCACAGCGGTGTTCTCCAGGCGTTGCACGATGCTGCTACCGCAACATATGCTTGTTGCATGCACAGCGGTCTCCCAAACGGAGGTTCCCAGGAGCTGCACCGCTCTCTGTACCGCGGTCTGGACACTTGCCTGTACCGCGGTCCAAACAGCGGTCATGACAGGATTTAGTTGCCCTTCGTCCAAAATGATGTTGTTTCGTGTAGGGTACAATATATACATGCTCTCTTCTCTTCTCTTTGGTTGAAGGGAGTCCAAGAAGCCATTTTTATTGACCAAGCTTTTCTTTCAGAGAGAAATTGACTCGAATAGAGATAGTGCTCCCAAGAACTCATTTTGACTCAACCAAACTCTAATCCATGAGCATCTAGCATCTTCCAAGCATGTATTCTCTTGTTTGGCTTTGATTAGGTAATCTCTATATGCCTAAGAATCTCTTGTTCCATTCTTATGACATGTATGCCTAGGTTTATTGTTGATTAAATGCATGTCATTGAGTTTAATTGCATATATAATATGCTTGGATTGTTGATTGTTGGTTGAGATTTATATTTTGTGATAGCCAGGATTTGTGACCATTTTGATCTTCTAACTAAATCTCTATGCTTTGCATTTAGATATTGTTTAGGTCTAAGTGATTGCATTTGTTAATTGCATTGATTGTTCTTTGCCATGTTTTATGACAACTTGTGTTGATTGGTTTTTTGTTTGATGACTAGATATTAGACTTTCATAGCTATATTTAGTTAGGTCTTATGAGCATTTATATAGACATTGATATCTAGGAATTGCATTGATTAACATCCTTGAATTCCTAGATAAGCATTTAGTGTTACCTAGCATTACTTACATGTTTGAATATTTTATCATATTCACTTAGGTTGTGTTTGACTCTTTATTGAGGTTAATTCTTGTGACTAATTAGTTAGTGCACAAGCATGTTGATCAAGAATCACTATTAAGGCATTCTGGGTAGAGTGAAAGGGTTAGGAACTGGAGGGTATGAGGGGAGGTTAATCTAAGTTGTAAACTTTCATTCAAAAGTGGATTTAAGGATCGAGTGTGGTGCTCATATCAGCCCGTGGTTTTTCCCATTTCGAGGGTTTCCACGTATATATCGTGTTTTTATTGTTTTAATCATAATTATTTTAATTGAATGCTTGTTTATTTGGGGTAGTTTTTGTTAATATTGATTAATCACTCCCCCCCCCCCCCCCCCCCCCCCCCCCTCTCTAAGTATTAGACACACACGTATTTAGGGGATTTTCATGAACTTAATTAGAACTCTTGGGAAACTCTTAAAAACAGCTGAATGCTTGAAAAATGAATTTGAAATGAAAGATTTGGGAAAGACAAGATATTGTCTCGGCTTTGAGATCAAACATAGATCAAATGAAGTGCTTCTCCATCAATCAGCATATATTGAAAAGATTTTTAAAAATTTCCATAAGGATAATGCTCATCCATTAAGTACTCCTATGGTTGTTAGAACTCTTGATCGTAAAAGGACTCTATTCCATCTAAAAGACAATGGTGAAAAGATACTTGGTCCTGAGGTACCGTATCTTAATACAATTTGTGATTTATTATATCTGGCTCAATGTACTAGACCAAATATTGCATTTTCTGTGGATGTGTTGGCTAGATTCAGTTCAACACCAACTGGAAGACATTGGAATGAGATCAAACATCTTTTTCGTTACTTTATTGGAACGAAAGATTTAGGATGATTTTATTCAAAATCTAACAATTTTTCAGGTTTACTTGGTTATGCTAATGTCGGGCATCTGTCTGATCCCCACAACGCTCGTTCACAAACAAGATATGTTTTTAAATATAATGGCACATCAATATCATGGCGCTCCACAAAACAGACTTTGGTCGCTACATCCTCTAATCATTCTAAAATCATCACACTTACAAAGCAAGTCAAGAATGTGTTTGATTAAGGTCAGTTATTCATCATACTCAAAATACTTGTGGATTTTCATTATCTATAGAAATGTCAACACCGATATTTAAAGATAATACGACTTGTGTTGCTTAAATTAGAGGGGGATATATCAAAGGAGATAGAACCAAACATATTTCTCCTAAATTCTTCTATACTCGTGAGCTTCAACAAAGCAGACAAGTTGATGTTAAGCAAATACAGTCTACATATAATCTTGCAGATCTGTTTACTAAAGCATTGCCAACATCAACTTTTGCTAAGCTAGTATATGGAATAGGCATGCGTCAGCTTTGTAAATTACAGGATTAATACTGAATCTTTTATAAAGAGGGAGCATTCAATCAAGAGGAACAAAGTTTTAAATGGACATACGTGTACTATACTCTTTTTCTCTTCGATCAGGTTTTGTTCTTCTAGATTTTCCTAACAAGGTTTTTAATGAGATAGTTTGAAGAATGTCCAACCTCACTAGATCTAGAAGATCATTGAATTTTTGTTTTAACTAGGTTTTGTCTCGTTGTGTTTTTCTTATAAAATTACAATTCAAGTGAGAGAAATCTAAAGAGGAATATTGTAATTGGATGTTCGACCTCATCTCTCCTCATTTAATCTCTCAACTTGGCATCACCCACTTGCTTCATCATTGCTCACATTGCAAGTGGTGATCAACTCTAATTTACCCATATATTTATATCATTTCCTTAGTAAATTCCAAACACTTGTAATCAATACAAAAGTAATTCTTCTCTTATCTCTGATCTCTCTCTTACTTCTCTCTTCTTTATGTATCACTTATCTCTTCCGACACTCATCTTTCATTTATTTATTATTCAATTGTTCTTTAACCGTTTTTCTTTTTATTTTATAATATATATATATATACTCACATTTGAATATTTGATAACTTGGCCATTTGGCCATTTGCCTTGAATAGATGATGAGAGGCGGTCATGAGCAAAAAGCAAGTGGTCTCCTATGAAACAAAGCAAATGGCTTTCAAAGCACTACATGTGTGTAACACTAGTGGAGATGCACTTGGTAAATTTATATCATTAAACCTTAAATATAATATTAAATTTTAAAAAGGCTATTTGAAGGTGGAATCAATTGGTTTAATTCCTTATATGTCCTTTTAATTTATTTCCTTTTTATCTTTTCTTTTTTACTTTTTAAACCTTTTATATTTTTTTGTGATTTGTTTTCATGATAAAAAAACATATATACCCTTGTTTTTTTCATTATTCTCAACTTCAACTAATTATGAATAGATCTGTTTGGTAAAAGGATGGATGATGAGGTAGTTTACAAATTTTAAATTACTTTTCTAATATTATAACAGTAAAAATACAAAAACACCATTTCACAAGTTCAGAATCTCCATAAAATTTACATATAATAACTAATTATGAAGGATAACAATGTCAATTTACGTTTATGGCTATTGTTTTCGAAATTGAAAATATATCATTTTGTAATTGTGTCAAGGATCAATTACAAATTTTACGTCGGACCTACATTATTAAACGAATGTTAAAAAAAAAGCATGACACCTGCATATTTCTTGCAATCTCTTTCCGGCTTCTTGCAGCTTCTATATCGCTACATCTAGTCTACCTATAGGCTGTGTTTAGGTGCAATGATGATTAAATTGAGGATCTCAGATGAAAATGTGTTCTTATCTTCTTACAATACATGCCATTGCAAAAAAAAAAATACAAATACGTATTAGTTAAAAGCGATTTAAAAAGGTATAGTTTGTTTGAAAGAGAAGAACAGTTTTCAAATCGGTGCTCTGAATCTAGGTAAGTAAATTTTTGATATGGTGTATTATTTTGCTTGATTATATCAAAATATAAGTTAACCCAGTTAATGAGAAATCATGAAAGAACAAAAAGGGTTGCTATTACATGGATCTAAAATGAAAAATTAAAGGAAAAAAATAATTGAAATTCATATCTAATTAAAAAAAAGATCTAAAAATTAAAATTCTAATTTTGAAACAAAAAAGAAAACTAATATAAAAATTTGGAAAAGAGAAACACAGAATCTAAAATTTGAATCTCAAAATCACCACACAATACAACACACCAATTACTCCATCCCACTCCGCTAAAACACACCACACAGATGTTGAGATCAATCTTAATATTGACTCGGAACACAATACCGAAGTGTTTTGGGATAAACTTTCAAGGCACAAAAATGAGTCTGAACAGGATGCCGCTAAAGAAACAATTGATTATCTACAAAAACATTACAAGTTTGAAGTTTGTGATGTTAACTTCTCGAACTACCAATATTATAAGTGGTGTTATCACATGATCAGTAGAGGATGTGATGAGATACTTGAAGAGAATAAAGCTTTGAAAGTCAAGATTAAACAATACGAAGCTATTTTAAAGTAAAAATATGATGACGCTTGTACATAATGTACTGCTGATAATTGATAACGTTATTATAAGATGTAATTGATATTGTATCTATACCTTGACTGAATGGTTTATCGAATACTATGAAAAAATCATATAAGAAAATATTACAATCATATATATATATATATATATATATATATATATATATTATTAATTGTCTTGTTAAAAATTATATTTAAGATTTAATACTATAAATTTGGCATGTGCATTGCACGTGCCTCTTCTACTAGTGTATATATATATATATTATAATATAGATGGCTTTCCATCACCGTTTGAGGAGAAATATCCACCTTTACATTGCCTCACGTCTAACCAATGAACAAGTGGCCTTGTAGCTTTAAACAGCTATATATATATATATAGCTAGTAGATAAGACAAGTACAATCTCTCAAGTGACCCCTTCACCTAGAAACTACCCTCCTATCCTACTCATGAAGATGTTGCCCTCATGCTCAACAATCTGAGGCCTCACACCTCTTGTCAAGACTTCCTCTCTCACCTTACCGGATCCTCACGACCCAAGGCAAGACTTCTTGCTCAACTATCCGAGTCCTCCCAACTCTAGTCAAGACTTCCTCACTCACCCTTTCGGATCCTCACGACCCTAGGCAAGACTTCTTGCTCGACTATCTGAGTCCTCCCGACTCTAGTCAAGACTTCCTTGCTTGACAATCCAAGGTCTCACACCTCTTGCCAAGACTTCTTGCTCAACAACATAGGTCTCACACCTATTGTCAAGACTTCCTTCTCACAAGGCATCTAGGTGATCATGAATGTAAAAAGCAAACAAGCACACAACATAGAATGCTATGTCAACACATCCTATGGAAAATACTAGACATGAGCATGAATGCACAAATCAAATGTAGTATAGTTAATCATGCATGTTTAAATCATCTAAATCATGTAAGATATGTTCAACATTAATCACAACCTAGATACATGCATAGATCTAAACTTGAATCACAAGATATGTTCAATTAATCACAAAATCAAGTTTAAATCACACAAACCAAAAACATGATAAAATCATATGACAAAGTCATTTAGATTTAAGCTAAAGTTCTAGAGCATATTCCTATTCATAGATTCAACAAAACATATGAATAGCTCAAAAGAACATAAGCACATGTATTAATGTGAGAATTCGGCCAAAAGTGCCTAATACATGTGAGGAACTATTTTTCACAAAATCAATCAATCAATCAAATATCATCAAATAGTCCTAGAATCAAAGCTAGCACAATACAATCTCAAACATGTGAAAACATAGGCAAAATCAAAACCTAACTCAACATGTAAGATTTCAATTGAAACTCAGTCTAGCTTTAAAAGAGTTCAAAACTCAAATTAAAACACACACAATACACATATATAAGTTGAAGAAGAAAACCTAAGGCAAATGACCAAGTTTTAAAAGAAAACTTTGAGAGAAAATCAATACCTTAGTTGATTTAGGTGCAGTCCCGGTTTTGTGTGTTTAGACTCCAAAAACAGCAACAAAACTCACTCAAGCCTTCAGAGAAAATATGGAGGATGAATAGAAAAACACTCTCAACTTTGAATCACTCAAATCGGAGTTCAAATGAAGAAGTTATGGTGTTTGAAAGGTGAGAAAATGTAGAGAGAATTTTCTACACACAAGTTTAAATTTCTTCTTAGAATGAAATGTGAGAGGGAAGGAGAATAGAAAGGAGAGGGAAAATTGGGCATGTGAAATGACCAAGAGGGGCAAGAAGCAGCCAAGCATACTTGCTGCCCGAGATGGCACGTGGGCATCTCGGGGCAGCAAGCCTTCTGCCCCGAGATGGCCACGCGCCATCTCGGGAAAGAAGTGCTTTGCTGACTTCTTTCTCCTTCGACCTTCATTCGCGTTCTTCTACCGTTCTCTGGCCTCCGAACTCGGAATTCTAATCCATTTGCAGATTACAAACCATAACTCTCACACGGATATGGACATATAAGATACTCAACCCAGAAAATAATAATTTGACTCGATATACGAAGACGAAGACAATGTATGCAACATGAGTTGAAAGTATAGTATCTTTTGACTTAGAACTTGAAATCAATAGTATGAGTAACCGAAATGACCGGTACTCAATCAAGAATTATTTAAGACTAAATTCAATTTCAATATCCATGTTATACAAACAAATACAAAAACAAGCACAATTCACACTAGATTGCAAACTACATATAGATAGTCTCCAATCATGCATTTTTCAAAACATGTTATTTCCATACCAATGCATGAGCATTCATCTTCAAGTGTGTGAATGTGTTATACATGGTGCACAATGATGTAGGGATACATATGAATGAATTGTATGTGTGTGTCAATAATGGTGCACAACGATACAGAGACACAAATGTATGAATTGTCTGTGTGTGTGTCTATAATGGTGCACAACGATACAGGGACACAAATGTATGAATTGTGTGTGTGCCTTAGCCTTGTAAGAGAAAGATAAGGTCTTAGTATACCTTTGTAGAACCATATTGCATCCTGACTTTAAACTTGCTTTGACTTGTTGTTCATTCTTCTTTGAAGCTTGAATCATCATGAATCTAAACAACTAAATCATTACAAGTAAACATCATTTTGATATGGAAGTAATGCCAACACAAAATAAAATCTAACACCGACAGAATATTCTGTTAGCTTAATAAAATATTCCCGAGTCAACTCAGTCCAGAAATGTTTTGTGTCCAACTCAGTGCAATTTTCACCCGTTTTCAATCAAGTCGGACCTATTTCCAGCTATTTCAACCGTTCCAGACGCAACCGCGCCACCATTTTCAGCTAATTTGTTTGTAAGTATTGTCCTTATTTATTCAAGCTTTATTAACTTTGTTTTCAGTCGCAATAGAAGATCCTGATCTCCAACACGATTGCATAAAAGTAACCCGATATGTGATATACTTGCATCTCATAATTCTGGATATATATATATATATATATATATATATATATATATATATATATATATATATTCTGTATAACAAGATGGCTAATGTCGTCAACGGAACCTATATATTATAGCTCTGGATTTATTTTTATGCAATAAATGAGACTGCATATGCTATGTCTCGGGACTGACTTCGACTGTGTCTGCAGATAAATTGTTTAAATATTCAGCATTTATTTTTTATACAATATATGAGGCTGGCTTATGCCCTGTCTCAGGACTGGCTTAGGTTGTGTCTTAGGATTGGCTTATGTCGTGTCTCCAAATAAATTGTTTAAATATTCAGCATTTATTTTTACGTAATATATGAGACTGGCTTATGTCATGACTCGAGACTGGCTTCTGGTGTGTCTTAGGACTGGCTTCGTTCGTGTCTCCAGATAATTATATAATTATTATGCTCTTTAAATATTCGTATTATTTACTTATACGTAATATATGAGATTGGCTAAACCAAATAACCATAACTTAAAGTTTCTAGATTTATAATATTTAAGTTGGGAGGATTTTAGAAACCGGTGAAAACCTAAAGTTTTGGACCCAATGTTATAAACATGAATGTCATACGGTACGGTTTTGAAAACAGATGAGAACCTGGAGTTCTGGATCCAGTGTTATATTCATGAAAGTCATACTTCATTATTTGGAACCTGAGATTTCAAACTCGTTTAGAATCTGAAGTTATCTTATATATATAAAGTGATATGTTTACATGTCATTCATTTGAGAAAAATGATCTACACACCCAACAGGATATTGTGAGTATCGTAAAAAAAGATTTAAGATTCTAACGAATAAATGAAATTGGAAATAATATTTTAACCATTTCATACACATCCAATAGGATGTTGTCAGTATCAGGAAAAAAAAAAGATTTAAGATCCTAACGTAGCATTTATTTCTGAAAAAAGATCTACACATCCAGCAAGATGTTGTGAGTATCATAAAAGGATTTCAAATCCTAATATCACATATAATCATATTGTAGAAAATATTTTATCCATTTTATATTTGCTCCTGAAGGAGCAATATCAAAAGAGTGAATTTGGATATATTTATAGTCATGAGTTATCAAAACATTTCCCAAGAATGGATATTTGTAAATGACAAGAGAAAAATGTTTACAGAATAAACCTAATGAAAAAAATATAGAGAGATTATTATCATTTCAAATGAGATATAAAATGGCATTATACGTAATGTTCATAAAATTTCTAAATGAAAATATATCTTACCGAGAGTGCAACGACTCGTACAGTTTCTACAAAGTCAGGAATATTTTATAAACTGGGAGAGATTATTATAATTTCAATTGAGATATAAAATGGCATTACACATAATGTCCATAAAATTCCTAGAAGGAAAATAAACAGCTTGCCGAGAGTGCAACGCCTCATACAATTCTGTGGAGCTAGATATATTTCATGAATTTGACTTTGCTTTGAGAAAATGTTAAAATTGTTTTCCTAATCCAACGGATCTGATAGAAAACTCTAGAAGAGCCACGATATTGTTTTTAAACAATACTCAGTTATTTATCAATGATACTCGATATTAGTCAAACAGAACATAAAGAAATATATTTATTTCAAGGGCAAATAAGATTAAGACAAGATCAGATCCAGTAGATCTGATTAAAGACTCTTGAAGAGCCACAATCTTATTAGCAGATGGTATTAAGTTATGTATCACTGATATTTTATATTCAAACAGAATATAATGAAATCTGTTTAATTTCAAAGATATACGGAGGAATGGATATCATATTGAAACTATGAGTAATGAGAATGTTTAATATATGCACATTACTTCTCATGATTCAGAACATCAACTCATTATAGAAACGTCGCGTGCTTTATCATCTGGATTATATTACACTATTATAAAGAGTGTAAATTTTTATGTAATTATGAATCAAAAGTTCTCAGATCCAAAAAAAAAATTGTACTTTAGCGTGACTATATCGATCACCCTGGATCTACGATGATGCTTAGAATCATTGAAAATTCTCATGGATATCCATTAAAGAACCAAAAGGTTCTTTATACAATGAGAACTTATGTACTGCATATACACAAATGGAGACTAATAATAAAACCATCTCATTCTAAGGTTAGTTTTGGATCCTCATCATTCTTATAAAGAATTCAAAGGATATATGTGGACATATTCATCCACCAAATGATCCATTTCATTATTATATTGTTCTAATTGATGCATCAATGAGATGATCACATGTTCGTTTATTATCAAACATCGCTATATTACTTGCACTGATTATTAGTTTTTCAGGTATATTAACTTGATTGAACTTACAAGATATTTGATGAATAGTGCAAATCAGCTGGGATAGATGTTCAACATCTAGTTTTGAGATATACTCATAATCAAAATGGATCAGAGGAATCAATTGTCAAACATTTCCAGGTATTTGCAATAACTTTATTTTTTCGATACAGTTACTAAATTCTATATAGGGACTTACTCATTTTTAAGCTATTTGATTGTGTTGTATATCTTCTTATTACATCTCTGGCATGATCTAAGATAAGGCATCTATATCATTATGAGGTTAATGATGATTTTGATTAATCTTCTATTAGATCATTTAAACTTTTGATAGTGTATATATTTAAGCACAATCTATATATTATCATATTGATTGATTTTCAAATGGGAAAGTTTCTCTATAAGAGAAAAGTAAATGAAAAGTTACTTATATACAAAATAGAGATACCAGTTTGGTTCTCTATATATATGTGTGTCTTATTTCAAATCTTTATATATCTCAAATATGAAAGATAATTGATTATCAGATGATTATTAATATGTTATCTGATATATTAAAGGTAACAAGATTTTATAAGTTGCTATCTCAAAAACCACAACCGGGTAATTGTTCATGCAAAACAATCAGAGCAAATTGCAACAAATAAATCATATGATGCATATCATAAGCTTATGAACCTTTGAAAGGTATCGTTATCGGGATCTCAAAGATAAACAAAACTGAAGTTATAAAAAATCCACTTTCTCTAAATCAACTCTATAAGAATCTAATATATCTAAAAAGACACAAATCTATGAAATGACTAAATCCATTAAAACGAAAGTAATCTCAACAGAGAAACAAGAATATAGAAATTGAGAAAAATTTTATAAATCATACAAGTCTATGAAATGACTAAATCCATTAAAATGGAAGTAATCTCAACAGAGATACAAGAATATAGAAATTGAAAGAAATTCTATAAATCATACAAGTCTATGAAATGACCAAATCTATCGAAATGGAAGTAATCTCAACAAAGATACAAGAATATAGATATTGAGAAACTTCTATAATGTGTATGAGAGAAATGTGGAATCATAAGAAAACAATCATTGATGATGTATTTTTATACACAGTAGCGCTACTGAAATTATAAATGAGAATTATGATTTTCATAATATCAATGATTGTAGACAAATGTATGATTGACCTAAATGAAAAGAAGCAATTCAAGAAGAATTGACTTCATAAGCCAAAAATAAAATGTTTCGACCAATAGTACTTCAGACACCTGGAGATGTCAAACTAGTTGGATATTAATGAGTTTTTATACGGAAACGTAATGAGAAAAACAAGATCGTGAGATATGAGGCACGACTAATAATACAAGATTTCTCACAGAAAACTTGGAATTCAAAGTATTATATACGATTACGTTCCAAATTTTAATAAATTTGGCTATGTTTGAAAGGCTTGAAATACGTCTTCTAGACGTAGTTATCATTTATCTATATGATTCAGTCAATGCATATATATATATATAATCCATGAAGGATTTAAAATGCTAGAAGCATATAAATTGAGATCTCGTAATCTGTATTTGATGAACATACAAAAATCATCATATGGATTACAATCAGTATAGGTGGATGTGGTATAACCGTCTTAGTGAATATCTGATAAAATAAAGATATAATAATCATATTATATACTCATGTGTCTTCATAGACGTGTCTTTGCCTATAGTGACACAATAATTTAATAATGCTTCATAAAGCAAATATTTACTTATAATCTCCCCTAATCATTTATGATGTTATTGTATTTCATGAAATAAACATCAGTGTGCTTCAATTCAGCAATCTATAAGATTGCTTCAAATGAACTGTTATTAGGGGGAGCGTCCCATCTGAGAAAGCAGATCAAATGAGGTATACTAATTATATTGTGACATATGTGCATTGTACTCTTTTTCCTTTCAATCAGGTTTTTGTCCCATTGGGTTTTCTTGATAAGGTTTTAATGAGACAATTCTCTAAGCACACACAAAAATCATTTGATCCATAAAGATCATCATAAAAATTACATTGATCTAGTTGATTATCGTATATATATTGTTTTGATCAAGAAGATCATTGTAACTATTACTTTGATCTTGCTAATCATCGTATATATGTTACCTTGATCCATAAGATCATCATAAATATTATTTCGATTCAACAGATGAATGAATATATTCGCTATGGTTTTTTATCCCACTGGATTTTTCCTAGCAAAGTATAAATGTAAGAAATATTTTGAAGAAACAATAGTTCTGGACATATGTGCACTATACTCTTTTTCCCTTCGATCAGGTTTTATCCCACTAGGTTTTCCTAATAAGGTTTTTAACGAGATAGTTTTAAGAAATATCCAACACCACAAGATCCAAAAGATCATTGTATATATTTTTGCCGAGGTTTTTATCCTATTAGATTTTTCTTAGCAAATTGAAATATAAGTAGTGGAAATCCAAAGGGGAGTGTTATAATATAGGTGGCTTTTAACCACCGCTTAAGGAGAGATATCCACCTTTACATTGCTTCACGTCTAAACAATGAAGCAAGTGGCCTAGTAGCTTTAAACATATATATATATATATATATATATATATATATATATATATATATATATATATATATGTTGATCACCCTTTTGTAAAACAGTTTAATTGAAGTTTTATAAATAAATACACTAGTTCTCTCGTTCTCTCATCTTTTCTCTCTCTCATTTGTTTCTTTGTTTATTATTTGCTAATTTTACCACAATATGTATATATATTCTTTTATATATGAATACAAATTTATTTACAACATATTTGCAATAATAAATTGTTAATACTTCTAATGTTGCAATTGACTTTGGAGTTCTTACCAAACCGTGTTCGCAAGTGATATGTCATTATCTCATCACTCACCACATAATCTAATGATTTATAAGATATTGACACGTCATTGGTGAACTCCAATTGGTAACAAATTTTGAAAACCTAACAATACTCAATTATATTACATATACAATCAAATTAAAAAAAAAACTAATAACACTTATATTTGTCACGTGTTGCTACCACATCAAAAGTAAAAAAAAAAAAAAAACTATTATAGTATAGTACATATGATTATAATATTTCCGCATGATATTCAGTTGTAAACCATTTATTGATTTAAGTCCTCTTACCCAAATCTTCCACATTGTAAACGTAAAGCACAGTATAAAAACATATTTATATAGTCACAAAGAAAAGTTCAAACTATATAGTTAACATTATAGGTATAAATACTCTTTTAAAAAATTACAAATTTAGAATAGCAGTAGCAAATAGCAACTACAACTTATAATTTACAACATAATAATAATAATAATAATAATAATAATAATAATAATAATAATAATAATAATAATAATAATGTTACAAATTACGGTTGATGATTCACAATCATCATTAGGTTTTCGTTTTAAAATAGGTTTGTATTTTTTAATTTTAGCTTTCAAAACTTTATTCTCTTCGACTGCATCATAGTGTCCTCTATTGATTCTGCGATAACACCATTTATAGTATTGGTAGTTCGAGAAGTTGACATCACAATCTTCAAATGTGTACTGCTTTTGTAGATAATCAACTGTTTCCTTAGCTGCATCTTGCTCATACTCATTTTTATTGTTTGAAAGTTCATCCCAAAACACTTCGGTATTGAGTCCAAAGTCAATACTAAGAACAATCTCAACATATGCTTTAAACAGTTATGGACCATTAACTTCGTATTCATAGCTATATTTGTTTATCTTTAGTTTTTCAACAACATTTTGAAACAGGTTTTTATAACATATATCGACACACAAAGTTTCCATACTGACTATTCTGCACATGCATAGGGAAAATATAATCATATCACAATTTATTTAATTAATTAAAAACTTAACATATAACACCAAAAAATATCAAACTAAACTAGCAAATTACTAAGATAGTAATTTGACTTCATGGAAGCATATTTAAGATTTGTTTTCTCTCATACCAAGCATAAATCACACATTCAAGTTAATAATATTTAGAGAGGTGTTATTGACACATCCCTTACCATACTATTTATACCCCACTTTTAATTATTTAATATATTTTTTTCTTTATCAAAATTACTTAGAGGACATACAATTTAAGAAAAAAAAAATCTTCCACGTGATAAATCTAATAAAACTCTGTAAGAATTTGATTAACACAAATTTAACATACGTAAGCACAAAATTAATCCAAAAGTTTAACCTAAACATGTTTCTATGTCATGCTTAATCGAACCCTAAATACATGTTATTGACCCATGTCAATTCAAGAGAAAAGAAATCATTCGAGAACGGAAGTATACCTGAATCCATTGCCAGAGAGTGGTGGATGGGAGATCTTCCAAATTATCACAATCCTTATGACACAAAAGTGCTCTCTCTTCTCTGGTGATAGGGATCCAGAAAAGCCAAAAAGTGATCGTGTAATCTCGGGACCATAACCCTATATATAGTAAACATATTATTATATGTTTTGCTATTTCTAATTTGGCCCCTCATCAAATTAGAAATAACACTCTAGTCTACATATTAATTTCATGACAATTATACCCTTAAGCCTTAAACCTTTAGTCTTAATTAGACCACTTTAATTTAGGCTTAACCAAAAGATAGCATGACACATTTAATATTCACATGTGTGGCCCCACACGTTGGAATTTTCCAACAATCTTCCACATGGCCACATATGTAACTTTACAAATGTGTATGACTTTATGAGCTCTAAAATTTTGCTTACACAACTTTAAGATATATCCGAACAATCTCTTTAATTGAACATGCCGATATAAGATCAAAGCGGTTTTCTTCACATTTAGCATGACTAAACCCATCAATGGTCATGTATACCAACATAACCAAATGACATAGATCAATCATGGATGCGTAATTTGGAAATTACATGCAATGTGATCTATATATGTCTATTTCCAACTGGTATAACTTTATTCTTTAGTAAGATCAATACTTATCACAATGTAATAGAGTGAAATGCACTGAATACTTTATTTCTGATCAGAAAAATATCCAAATACATAAATGCATAAGTATGACCAAAATCAAACATAGAGTAATAAATTATAAAATGGTACAAACTCCTACTATAATGTGATATCCTCGCACAAAATAGCACCCATAAGAGCAGTGTGCTCATGAAAGACTTTGGGTGGTAATCCCTTTGTAAGCGGATCCGCTATCATGGAGTTTGTCCCAATGTTCTCTATAGATATCTGTCTACTCTGCACTCTCTCCTTCACAACTAGAAACTTAATGCCAATATTCTTTGACGTAAATGAGCTCCTGTTGTTAGAATATGGCATTGCTGACTTATTGTCACAATATAGTTTGAGTGGTCTTTCAACACCCTCCAGAATGCGTAACCCAATGACAAAATTCCACAACCATATTTCATGGTTGGATGCCCTATAGCATGCTACAAACTCTGCTACCATAGTGGAAAGAGTTATGAGTGTCTGATCGGCACTCCTCCAAGAAATAGCTCCATCAGTCAACAGGTAAATGTAGCATGATGTGGATCTCTTACTGTCTTGGCATCCAGTATAATCGGAGTCGGAATACCCACTGATCTCTAACTAATCCGATCTCCTATATATGAGCATGTAATTTTTTGTTCTCTTCAAATACTTCATAACCCACTTTGCTGTTATCCAATTATCTATCCCAGGATTACTTAAATATTTGCCCAACATACCAACAATATACGTAATATCTGGACGCGTACACACCTGAGCATACATCAGACTCCCTACAGTTGAAGCATAGGAAATCTTCTACATTTTCTTAACTTCAAGACTATTTTTAAGGCATTGATTGAGACTGAACTTGTTTCCCTTAAGGTACGTTTGGTACGCGGGACGGGACGGGACAACGTGGGATAACTTTTTGTTATCCCACGTTTGGCATGCTATTAACATGGGACAGGATGGGACAACATGGGACAAAAACCACCAAAAATTGTCCCACCCCAAACCCTAGGCCAAACTTGTCCCATGCATGGGGCAAGTATCAAAATGACTCTTTTACCTCTAATAATTCTAAAAATTACAAACATAAATATACATAACTTGAATCTTCTCTCTCTCTCTCTCTCTCTCTCTCTCTCTCTCTATTTCTCTCTCCCCCACCGAAACAATAATCGTAAACCCTCCCTCTCCCACTCCCACTCCCACTCCCACTCCCACCGCCGAAACCAAAACAACACCCAAATCAAACCCCTCCAATCGTTGTCGTCAAGACACCAACAACCAAAACCCCTCCACGAAATCAAATCAAATCAAATCCAGTACCACCAACACCTATATCAATCTGTTGGGTTATGGAGAAAGTTGTTGATGTTGTGGTGGTGGTGGTGGGTGGTGGTGGTGTTGTTGCAGTGGTCATCGAAAGATTGTGTCATGACCTAGGCATTTTATTTGATTTTCTTATGTGTATTTGGGTGACTTGAAGATTTGTGGAGAGAAGATTTCTGGATAATGGAGGTTGAAGATGAAAAACAAAGATTGAAGATAAGAAATAGTAAAACAGATCAGAGAGAGAGAGAGAAATTGTAGAATTCGAAAGGGAGATTAAAATTAGTGAGGATTTGTTTGTAATAATTGTTGATGAAAATTCTATTTCTCTCACTCCTTATCAATTCTCTCGATCTCTCCCTCTATTCTAGTTTCTCATTATCTTCAATATCCCCATCTTCCTCAATTATTCTTCTTCAAACCTTGTTCTTCAACCTCCAATTCCAGAAACTTGTAAAATCATGCCTAAACAAATCATAAAATTTTACAAAAAAAAAAATGCCTAGGGCACAACAGATTGGTGGTGGTGGGCATCCCATTCAATTGATGTTGTTAATGATTGTTGTCAAAGAAATTATTAATTTTGTGCTTTAATTTTTTTTTCTTGAGAAAAGAAGAATGGGAAGATATGGGGAATTTCCTAAATCTCTAAAAAAATTATTTATTTTTTATTTCTTCATTAATTTTCTATTTTTTATAAATCCATTAAATTAATAAATTCCATACAATTCTATATAAAATCTAACCAACTCCATACAAAAATAATTTTCAATTACAATATTATTGTTTTTGTTAAATATGATATATAAAAATATTTATTTAATAAAATCAAATAAATATTACCTTAGGGGCACTCAGGTCATTTGAACCTCTTGTCTCGTCCTGTCTCAGTCATACCAAATGCATAACAGTACAGTTAACAATTCTGTCTCAGGCCTTCCAAACACAATACAGAATAACCTGTCATGTCCTGTCCCGTCCCGTCTTGTCCTATCCCATCTCCGTGCCAAACGCACCCTTAGCTACAAGGGTGTCACCTGGTTTGTTGTCCTGCATGCCAAAATTTTTGAACACTTTATCCATATAACTCCTTTATGACAATCCAAGAATACCCCGAGAGCGATCTCGTTTTATCTTGATCCCTAACAAATGAGGTGTCACCAAGATCTTTCATCATAAAATTCTTTGATAGAAATCTCTTGGTTTCGTGCAACAAGTCTATATCATTTGTGGCAAGCAGTATGTCATTGACATATAAAACCAGGAATTATGTGCTTACTCCCACTGAATTTGTGATACACATAATTATCAACAACGTTTATCTCAAAACCAAACGAGATAATCACTTGATGAAACTTGTAGTACCACTGGCAGGAAGTTTGCTTGAGTCAATAGATGGACTTTGTCAAATAGCAAACCATATTCTTTGGGTCTCTCGACTCAAATCTTTCTGGTTGCACCATATAAATTGTTTCGTCAATGTCACCATTGTGAAACGTCGTCTTGACATCCATCTGATGAAGCTCAATGTCAAAATGTGCAACAATTGACATGATTGTCCTAAAAGGGTCTTGCATTGAAACCGGAGAGAAAGTCTCTTTAAAGTCAATCCCTTTCTATTGGGTAAAGCCTTTAGCTATAAGACGAGCATTATACATCTCCACATTACCTTTCAAATCACTTTTGGTTTTAAATATTCATATACAACCAATGGGCTTCGCACCTTCTCGTAGTGGGACAAGTTCCCAAACCTTATTTTTTTGCATGGACTTCTACTCCTCTTTCATAGCATCAATCCACTTTTGAGAGTTAAAACCCTACATGGCTTGATTGGATCACTTTCCATCATTCCAATGTGTTCCTCATGTTCCTAGAGAAATATAAAAAAATATCCGGAATAACATTTCTCCTTTCTCTAGTGGATTGCCTTAATGGTTATGGTTCTTGAGGTTATTGAGTTTGTTCCTCAGGAATAATTACCTCAGGAATAATTACCTCATCTTGAATGTGGGTTGTTCAACATTGTCTGGTTAAGGATCTAGATTCGCCTCTTGATCAATGACGGGTATAGAAACCTGCACATTGACAAAAGCGATAGTGGGAATCGAAATATATTTTTTCTCAAAGACAATGTCACTAACCTTATTTCTTCCCGAAACTCAACATCCTTAAAAATTATTGCAGATCACATTTCTAAAATTGATATAAGTGATGGATCATAAAACTTATAGCCCCTAGATTACTCAGAGTAGCCAATGAAGTAGTTGCTTATAGTTTTTGAGTCCAATTTCTTTTAATGCGGCCTATAAGGCCTTGCCTCACCTGTACATCCCTAAATGTGTAAATGCTTTAGACTCGGCTTTCTGTCTGTCCAATGCTCATAATGTGGTTGTACAGCTGTTTTAGTTAGCACGCGGTTCAGAATATAAGTTGTTGTTTCTTTTGAGCAGGACCTTTAAAAGCTTCATTATTCTTTCTCTTTTTGCGCTTGTCTTTAGAGATGCTAGCCAAATGAGCACTTTAAGTCATGTCTTGCTTTAATCTCTCTTCCTCTTGCACACAGTAAGAAATGAGCTCATTAAGAGTCCATTTCTCCTTTTGACAGTTGTAACTGACCTTAAACTGACTATATTATGCAGGAAGTGATATTAATACCAAATGTACGAGCAAGTCGTCATATAGCTCGAGCTTCAGTGCCTTAAGCTTAGAATCAATATGAGACATTTCCATAATTTACTCCCTTACGTTCTCATCTTGCCTTTGTACTTCATAGATATCAAGCTTTGTAAAAGCGTGCTTTATTCTGCCTTACCGTTTTTCGCAAAACGCTTTTCAATTTTAGTTAGGAACTCTTTGGCATTGGTTATCCATTCGGATACCACACCTCTAAATGCCTCCTGAATGTTGTGCTTAATGATCATAAGACTCATGCCCTATTTGAGCGATCCCATTTCTCAAAGTTCTTTCTGTTATCAAGAGAACTTGCATCCGTAAGATAAGCGGGATGCTCAATCCAAAGTGCAAGGTTCAGATCCATGCAGCTGAGAACAATAGATATGTTCTCTTTCCAATCCTTAAAGTTGGCCGCATTAAGCATGTGAATAGAGTTGGTATTAGCAGATATAGTATAAATACTAGCTTTAAATAGAACAAAACAAACACACAAACATGCTCACATTGATAACCAAATATAATAATCAACAAATTTAAATAATGGTAAGTCTCATCTTAAGATACCTAGTACAACATTAATAGCAAGTCTTTGGATAACAATATTAATTGTAAGTAATACTCTTGTTGTAGTGATCATGTCAAATAATAAATCTATTTTTGGATTGACTTATTATTCACATGTGAAACCATATAATCATCACATGTTTATCCCCACATGTGAGTGTGTCATTCGGCCAAGTATTAACCTTCCTTTGGTCTGACTAATACCCGCATGAATTTATACTCACACTAACATCCAACATCCCTCATGAACAATCTACACAAGAGAGGTCAGTTTGGCAACATCTTGTTTCAATTAGCCCATTTAAAATGATGAAATACTTTATTTAACCATAAAAGATACACCAAATATATTTGAAATTGAGTTGATTCTTAATTTTTTAAGTTACAAAACCACCCATGATTTTGTAAAATTATAGAAAGACCCCTTAAGTTTTAATAATTATAAAAAGTGACCTGTAACTTTTCAGTAATTACAAACCCTCCCTAAAACTTTTTTGTAATTGTAAATTGGCCCATTAAATTTTGACAATTATAAATTGGTATATCAAAATCACACAATGGCCCAAAAAAATTGTAAATCAGTCCCTCAAGAATCTCAAATTCTACAAAAGTGGTCCAACACAAAACTAAGGTCTAAGACCTAATTCTTTACCGTTCACCGCCCCAAAGGCCACCATGTCATCGCCTGGAGGCAATGACGCACGGCGGAGCAGTGGTCGATGGCCCATAAACCGAGATCGACGATCGATGAAGACCAAAAACGATCCAAACCCAATCGAGCGATGAAGACAAAAGGCGGAGTGGATAGCCCGATATGGATGTCGGCCGAACGGCAATCTTCCTCCTCACCGTGAATCACATGGGTCGATCGCAAAACTCATTGAAAAAATCAGACCTTGTATGGCATTAACCGAGAGAGAGAAAACTGGTTTTGGGCTAGAGAAACTAGGATGGGTTGGTTGGGATCGAGAATGGTATGGTGGCGTTGACCGAGTTGGATCTGAATTCAAGAGGGAAACTTGATCAGATGATTTTATCCCAAGTTCCTTAATTAGATCAAAACATGATCTGAATCCACTCGATTCACCACTCCAAAAAAAAACCCATATCATGAAAACACCATATTTGGGTTGATCTTAAAACAACCCCATATCCTTGTTCATCCACCAAATAAATCCATCCATTAAATTCACAAAAAAAACAAACACATACAAAACCGAATATATTCATGGATTCAACATATATATTAGACAATAAATATGTTTTAGAAACAATAGATGAGCAAAGCAAATCCAGTATATATGTTGTTCGATGGATCAAACATAAAACCAATACAGATGAACAACAAAATCCTCAAGAATCGACTATGGCGGCTCTAATACCACTTGTAAGAATTTGATTTACACAAATTTAACATACGCAAGCACAAAATTAATCCAAAAGTGTAACCTAAACATGTTTCTATATCATGCTTAATCAAACCCTAAATACATGTTATTAAACCATGTCAATTCAAGTGAAAAGAAATAAATCGAGAGCGGAAGTGTACCTGAATCCATTGCCAGAGAGTGGTGGACAGGTTGAGATCTTCCAATTTATCACAATCCTTAGGACACAAAAGTGATCTCTCTTCTCTAGTGATGGAGATCGAAAAAAACCAAAAATGATCTTGTAATTTCGGGATCATAACTCTATATATAGTAAACATATTATTATATGTTTTGCTATTTCTAATTTGGTCCCTCATCAAATTAGAAATTGTCAAATTAGAAATAGCACTCTGGTATTTACACATTATACCCTTAAGCCTTAAACCTTTAATCTTAATTAGACCGCTTAATTTAAGCTTAACCAAAAGATAGTATAACATATTTAATATTTACATGTGTGGCCTCACATGTTGGAATTTTCCAACAAACTCTACATTCCTTTTCCAAGATAAAAAACACGTTTTTGTAATTTGTTTATGAAAACAAAATCTCAACTCTTAAATACAAAAATTTACTTCTTACACACATACAAAATATTATGGAATATTATGATAACGATATCAAACATTCGAAGGAATTGTTTGAGAATGGCAACTGCAATAATTGTTTAACAATGATATCAAGCATTTGGAAACAATTCATTCTTTAGAAGTAAGTTTGAAGTTTATTTTTCTTTATAATGATATCAAGTTGTCTTTGTATTGAAACATCTCTGTTTTTTTTTTCTTTCCACCATGAAATAAGAAGAAAAAAAAACTCAAAAAAGAGGTGTGAGAGAGACATATACATAGATCAAAGATGAGATGTATTAAGTTTAAAATATAAATAAAATGGGTAGTTTTGTTAATAAATCAAAAATAATATTAATAATAACATTTAATTTTATTTAATTAAATCAAAATTTTAAAAAGTGGTGCATAAATTGGCCGGTAAGGGTGTGCCAATAGTATCATTCTAATATTTATGTTCTTCAGATAAATTGTGCAATCTCATTAGACGGTCTCACCAAGTGATAATGAGACATCATATCTAAGATTTTCTGAAGATATATATAACCGAAAGATATTTAAAGTTAATAATTTTTTTTTTCAAAAATAAATAAAAAATCATAAAACCGTACCCAACTTGGCTTTTTATTTTCAAAAAGGAAAAAAAATAAAGTCATTTAACTTAAACCTAACTATATATATATAAAGTGTAGACAATCGGACTTTAAATCTCTCTCTCAAATATCAACCAAACAAATCTCCATACTCATCACTTCTAAACCAACCTCTTCATCTTTTCTTCCGATTTCATCTCTGGTATTGATTTTTAGATTTCTCTTCAAAAAAAATTCTTGCTCAATTATGTGCCTTTTTTGTAGATCTTAAATTCAAATTCTGGGTTCTATATTTTATTTTGTTTCCTTGATTTATGTTATTTTTTCTCATAAAGATTGTATTTTTAAAATTAAATCTATATTTTAATTTTTAGTTGTTTTTTGTTTCTCTTCTTCATGTTCTTCATTGTGATGAGAAAAAAAAAAGGAGAACTATCTATATTTGTTTATTATTTATTTCAAAATCCATTTTAAACAAAACAATATGAAACTTTTTTTTCTCTCAAATGAATAATTTTTATTCATATGTTTACTTGTTTTAGATTTTTAAGTAATTTTTTATTTTTACTCCTTTTTAAATGGAATCCCAGAAATTTGATTTCAAAGATTAGTTTTTTTATGTATCTGGATTTTGAAAGTTAATTTTTTTCTCCGATTTTATATATGAAAGATTGCATTTTTATTATTTTTAACACTTTATTATTTTCACTTCTATTTCTTTTTATCCATGTTTTTATTTGCCTCTTATTTTGTTTAGATCCTTATATTTTTGTCTTTTCTTTGTTTAGATCTATGTTTTGCTGGAATTAAGGTTTAAAAAAAAAATTCTCCTAACTGTTTTTTATTTAAATCTTTTAAATGGAATTCCATAAATTTGATTTCAAGGATTAGTTTTTTATGTTTTTCAAAAAATTATATTTGGATTTTGTAAGTTAATTTTTTTTCTCGGATTTTGGATATGAAAGATTATATTTTTATTCTTTTTTTAACACTTTATTTTATTTTTTTTGTTCTGATCCATGTTGTTATTTGCTCCTTATTTTGTTTAGATCCTTATTATTTGACTTTTATTTTGTTCAGATCCATATTTTATTGGATTTAAGTTTAAAAAAAAATTCTCCTAACTTTTATTTTGTTTATTTTTATTTTTCAAGATTTCTCCATGATCAACAAACTCAGTAAAATAAAAATCAAACATAGTCGACCATCATTATCAAGCTATATATAGCAATATCAATGACAAAATAATAAAATCAAAATCAAAATCAAATTCAACAAATCCATATGTGAATATCTGTATTTCAATACCTGTTAGTTCCAGCAACCAGATGCATTTTTTCTCCTTGTTTGTTCTCTTTTTTTTTTTTACTGACTCATTCCTCTTATCACAATTCCTTTTCTTTTCTTTTATTCTTCTTTTCCACCTCTTCCCCTCAACAGCCTAGCCTAGCCTAGCATAGGTTTGCCACATTTAATCCCAAAAATATAAAATGGAAAATAAATCAATTGATCACAACTAAATTGGAAAAGGATTAAGAAGGAAATAAGACAATTCATTCGACCATGAATAATTACCTTTATGAAAACTAACTTAAGGCTCTTATATATATATATATATATATATATATATATATATATAGATTGAGGATATGAATCAAAGAGAGAGGTGTTATCTGGTGCTACATAGGCACAAGTGGAGTACATCCACATTATTTATAACAAAATGAAATTCACATTATTTATAACATATTTCGTCTAAATTCTTCTATACTTATAAGCTTCAACAAAGCTGATAAATTAATGTTAAGTAAACACAGTTTATGGATAATCTTACAGATCTGTTTACCAAAGCATTGTTAACATCAACTTTTGATAAGCTAGTATATGGAATAGGTATGCATTGGCTTTGTAAATTACGGGATTAATACTAAAGCTTTTATGAAGGGGTCGTTCAATTAGGGAAAAGTTTTGAATGGACATATGTATACTATACTCTTTTTCCTTTGATCATGTTTTGTTCCGCTGAATTTTTCTGACAAGGTTTTTAATGAGATAGCTTTGAGAATGTTCAATCCCACTGTATCCAGAAAATCATTGAATTTTTTTTTTAACTAGGTTTTGTCCCATTATATTTTTCCTTGAAAAAATTACAATTCAAATGGTGAAAATCAGGGGAGTGTTGTAATCGGATGTTCCACCGCCTATCTATTTCCTGCGACCTCATTTAATCTCTCAACTTGGCTTGACCCACTTGCCTTTATCATTGCTCACATTGCAAGTGGTGATCACCTCTAATTAATATCTCAACTTGGCTTCACCCGCTTGCCTTCATCATTGCTCACAGCCTCACATTGCAAGTGGTGATCACCTCTAATTTGCCTATATATATATAATTTTCTTTGTAAATTCTAAACACTTGTAATCAATAAAAGTAAATCTTCTCTCATCTCTTATCTCTCTCACATCTGTCTTCTTTATTTATCATTGATCTCTCTGGGCCTTCATCTCTCATTTATTTATTCACCTATTTATTTTTCGCAATTATCTTCTCTCATCTCTTACCTCTCTCTACTTTATTTATCATTGATCTCTCTCACCCATCAGTTCTCATTTATTTATTCACTTATTTATTCTTTGATTGTTATTTAACCGTTCTTCTTTTTATTTTATAACAGTATATATATATATATATATACTCACATTTCACCACTTGGCCATTTGCCTTGAGTAGATGATGGGAGGCGGTCAAAAGCAAAAAGCAATTGGTCTTCCATGAAACAAAGCAAGTGGTTTTCAAAGCACTACACGTGTGTAATTTAGGAATCAAAGAGAGAGGTGTTAGGTGGTGCTGCATACAGGCAAGTGGAGTAAATCTAGAGATGTCGCCTGTTCCGATTCAGGCTAGGTTCCTGTTCAGGCTCGGTTCCGATTTAGAACCGACGGTTCCGGTTTGGGAACCGGCGGTTCCGGTTTTGGAACCGTCGATTCCGGTCCGATTCCGACAGTTCCGACGGTCCGTTTTTTTTTTCTACAAAATATTACATATCTCTAAAGACTAAAGGTAAATTTATTTGTAAAAGCATGTTATTGGATCGTATAAAAAATTTTTGAACTAAAATAAATAACAAATTAAAAAATTAAAATAAAACTAAATAAATGGAATTTTTGTCTTGTACTTAATTTTTACCATGATTAAATTGCCTACGTATCCTCTTAGAGGACTTTAGATGAATCAAAGACCACGTAGTACTTTTATCTTTTATTGCAAGTTGACCAGTTGAGTGATGACGTGGAGACAATGACTAAATGTTGTTCTGATCATCTGTTCCACTTCCGGCGTCAGGTTGGTCATCTTTGAAGAAATCGTAGGGTTTCTCCTGATCGATTTCTTGTTGTCTAGATTCTGCTTTCGTTCAATCATCTACACCAGCTTGTATCTGAATTGATTTTGGACTTAAAAGCGAACGTCTGGAGTCCAAAATATTTCTACCGGCCTTGAATTGTTGTTCAACCGCTACTGTAGAAACTGGGGTTGAAAAGATTTCTTTGGCTATCATAGCCAAGATTGGAAAGTATTTTTCATGATCATTCCACCAGTGTAGGATATCAAATTTTTTATCTTCAGCGTCTTCTATAAACTCAAAAGAGGTACCTAGATAAGATTCAAGCTCGAAATACATGTTAGAGCTTGATGAAGAAGAACCTCATAACTTTTTGGTTTTTTTGGATAACAAATTATACCCTAAATTCATAAATCCAGAGGATGATGAGGACTGAGATACACTTTGAGTTTGTGGAACATCTATGTTCAATGATGGACCATAAACTCTAAGATATTCATTATATAACTCATACAGTAATGTCTTAACTCTATCACAACACTTATCAACATCATACTCTATTTTTAAACTTTGTTCATAATAAGCAGATAGATAATCAGACAAACTTTCTAATCTACAACGTGAATCAAAACACATGACAATCAAATAAATATTTGGAAACTCCTTATAATATTCTAACCATTTAGCCTTCATAGCAGTAACGGACTCTAGCAATTGTGGGTCGGTTTCACAATGAGCTAAGACACCGACAATATTAAGACTTTCAATAATAAATAAATTAGTTGTAGGATAATAAACACCAGATAAATTGTTTGTAGCAGTATTAAAGACTTTTAACAAACAACAAACATTGTTACAAACATCTCAATGACTTTGATAAAGATTAATGTGACTAACATTATATTGAATAAAAGTAACTAATAATCTCTATAATCATAACTTTTAACAAGTAATTTATATGTAAAATTCCAACGTGTTGGAACATCACGGGTAAATCTAACTATACGCCTACCATTTTGTTTACAATATGTTGCTCATGCTTTCATTGCAGAAGGATTTCTCCATAATTAATAAAAGGCATCTTTAATAGGTTGAAGAAAATGTTAAAGAGTTTCTAATCCTTTTTTAACACATGGCATGCACATCGTTGATGAAAAAAATTACCACCAAGATAAAGTTTGAATAACTCAATTAAGGCAGGAACAACAGTAGTATTGTTAGAAGCATTATCAAAACCAATTGCGAAAATTTTGTTTTCAATATTATACTCTGTAAAAATAATTCTAAGATGTCTAAAAATATTAGCAGCAGTGTTTTTCTCATCAAAAACTCTAAATGCATGAATCCTTTTTTGGAGAGTCCATGCATTATCCATATAATGGCAAGTGACACACAAATATGAATGCATTCTCCAATGGTCACTCCATATGTCGGCACATACGGTAACATGACGATTATATTTTTCAAAATATTTTTTCAACTTTCTTTTTTCTCTATCATAAATTTTTTCAAGTGTTTCTGTGAGCGTGACTCTTGGAACACGACATGCAGCGGGATTTAATTCTCGTCTACAATTAATAAAACCAACATTTTCACCAAAACTAAATGGCAAGTGTTCTGTTACAACCATTCTAAATAATTCTTCTCTATTGTTTTCATCACTATATTTAAATAATTGGTGGTTAGGGGTAGCGTACCTGGGCATTTGGGATTGTGAACTCGATAAGGCATATGTTTCTGGATGATTGTTAGTTATATGCTTCCGATATGTGCCGTATCCTCCGGATTTGTTCCACTTAAAAAAAATTACAATAATTGCAAACCACTTTAATGGTTCCATCGCCTTGCAAAACTTTCTTCATATGGTGTACGAAAAGATTAGATTTGACCTTTTTCGATACATTCTCTTGCGAAGCTGGGTGAAATTCAAAATCTGCAGGTTGTTCTTCAAGCATATTTTTTTATTGGCTTGTGAAATTGGGGATAGAATTGGGTCAATCGGGATCAGGTTCAGAAATTATTAAAGGGGGTTGAGATTGATGGGGGTTTAGGCCTAAGTCTTCAGCATAGACTTGGCGTTGCAGATACTCGTGATAGGCCCCATCATCGGAACAGGGATTATCGGTCATACGACCCTTACATTTCATCGAAATTGAACACCTAGGGCCATCACGACTTCCACTTCCACTTGCCATTTTAAAAATTGAAATGTAAAATTTCTTAAACAAACAATATTAAAAATTTGAGAAAAATAAATTGTTGGAAATAAATTTCGTAGATAATTGTAATTTGAAAACTTAGTAGTTAGTTTAGTTATTGCAAATAAAATAAATTAGTAAATAGTATTTTCAAATTAAATTGTAAATAATGTAAATAAAATAAATTGAAAACTTAATTGTAAATAAAACAAATTATTTGCTTAATAGCAAATAAAATAAATTGTAAATAAATAAAATTGGAAACTTAGTACTTGCAAATTAAATAAATTGGGAACTTACTAACTTAGTAATTGAGAGAGAATGAAAACTTGGAAAGTTAGAGAATTGAGAATTGAGAATTGAGAGAGAAGATGAGAATTAGAGAAAATTAGGAGGAAATTGGAGTGGGGAGAAATGAAGGGTAGAAAAGTATATTTATAGAAAGATAGAAAAAAAATTGAACGTTGGACTGCAGCCCAACGGTCTGCTGATGTCAGCAGATCGTTGGGCTGTAACAGTGGAAAAAAAACAGATTTGTTGGAACCGGACGGTTCCAACAAATCTAGAACCGGAACCGCTACAGTATCGGTTCGGTTCGGTTCGGATCGGTTCGGATTCGGTTCACCGATTTTAACCGAACCGTCGATATGACTAAGTAAATCCACATTATTTTATAACAAAATGAAATTTGATTTGAAATGAAAAATAATGATCAGTTTTAAACTTTTAATACGGCCTAAACCCATGTAGATTTTATGTATTATATTTAGTGTGGTACCATTTGTATTAGCTAATGCAATACCGAGTGGCTGTTCAGTTGCATTATATATAATACATTTGTATTGGTTAATTGCATCTCCAGTACAGTGTCAAATTTATGTATCAATACTAAAATTTGGAATAAAGTGTAAAATTCTTTCTCTAATACATTGCTATATAATATACTAAATTTAGTATATGCTAAACTTTGTGTCAAATTTAACCCACAGTAGAGCATATATCAAATTTGATACAGCAATAAATACTTCTTATTTAATTACAAAAATACCATTATATATATATAATAATAATTTAAATTTAAAGTACATTAATGATATTTCAATCAAAATCTATTCCATCCAACTATTCTTCAGTAATTTAATGAATGCATTAATGGTAAATGTTGACTTTTATAATTTTAATTAATAAAATAATAAAAATAATATGTTAAATACAACTGTGTATTGGAGCACAATGTTAAATTGTTATGTGAAATATAGTATTTTACACTTTTTTATATCAAATTTGGCATTGACAATAACACATGTATTGAAGATGGTCTTATATAATCTAATACGTTAACATGTCCTCATTTTAACAATGGGTGTCGATATTGATATCTATAAAACTTATTAGTACACTCATTTATTATTATTATTGTTTAATTATAAAAATATCTCAATAGAAATTTACTAATAAGGACAAATCGTTTTAATTAAAAATAAATCAAATACTATGTACACTCATTAATTATACATATACCTTCAACTGCATTTCTTTATTAAAAAAAAATCTTACCTTTCCAAAAAAATATGATAAACTCTAACATATGATAAATGCTAACATATGATAAACTCTAATTAAAATCTAATTTTATTTCAAGTATCAAAGTTTCTCATCATCACATGATTATCATATTGTTTTTGTCTTTCTTTTATATATAGTTATGAACTCTATTAATAATTTTTTTTAAAAGTAATGTAAATATCAACAATTTCTTTAAGATAGTTGTAGGTATCAATAAGTTTTTTTTTTAAGATAACTGTATAAATAAAAGAATTCCATGTTGAAAATATCTTAACCTCATATACAATTCGGTTCCACATATTTCTTTTCATAAAGCTAATACATTCGAGATTTCTAAAAGTAAATTGAACCATCATTAAAAGATTATTTGACTCCAAAAATAATATGATTTTTTTTTATATAAGTTCGGTGTAATAATAATTTAAAAGTGTTTATAAATAAAATGTTAAGTCAAATCTGTGCTGATATGCAGGATCCTCATAGGAGGCAAGCATAGAGCATACTGAGATTTCAGAGAACTACAGTTCCTAATATAAAACTATCAGAAGATCAGGATGAGAGAAACTTAGAAAGCCATAGATAAAACAAACACTCAGATTTTATTTTTTTCTTCGATTGATTTTACAAGGAGAGCATCTCAAGCTATTTATAGGAGATGAGAGAGCTCTGAGAAGATAAGGCCAAGGCTGATGGCCGACAAAAAAAAAATACAAAAGCCAAAAAACAGAGAAGCATATCTTACAAAAGAAAACTTTGTCTGACAAAAGACAGACAACAAAACAAACAGCTGTCAAACATGAAAAGTCAAGGATTGTTGAGATTACAGATAGCATGATATTCATCATCTGAGTCAAGAGCTCCGCAAATAGAATAGGGCACATGTCTCTCTGATCTGGGTCTTGCGAATCTAGAAGATAAGAATTCTGGAAAGGATGTCAACTTCGAGATAAGTCCCTTGGGATGCCTAGAAGGATAAAAATGACGTCTATTGTATCATTATTGACGTCACAAAGGGAATTGAGGAGAGGGATCTGGATACTGGTTGGATACAGTCTCTCGTAGTCATACGATGTATCCCACTCGTAGCTGGAATTGGAGGTCCACAGAAGACCGGTATGTGGGCTATGACGATAGGGCCTGTGAAAGATCCAGATACAACATATCTTGGCTGCTTGTTCTGGATCCATCGCCAAGAGAATAGGGGACTGAACCACTAAAGGAAAGCTTGAAGATTTTCATTGAGTGAGGAAGGATCTTGGATAGCGCCATATAATGCTTGGAGGGGAAAAACCATAGCATGATGAAATAGGACAGATAAACACCATAAAAACCATAGGACCTGAGGAGAATAATAATAAAATGGGGGAGACACAAAGGGGTCAAGGAAAGGTTTAGTAGGATTGGCTAGCTGGTGTCTACAACCTTAGTCATTGATTTGGGAGAGATAAATATGGAGGTATGTCTTGGCAAAGTTCTATATTTACAGAACAGAAGGAGAATGGCCTGGAGGTATGATTGCCATCAAATCTGGAGGGAAAATGAGGAGGAGAAGGCAAAGGTAGAGAAGAGGCTGAGGATAATGCCAAAGAGGTTATCATATATAGTAAAGGGATGGGTCCAGCTCGAGAGATAAGAGTGACGAGATGAGGTCTGGAGAGCATATCAAGAATGATGTTATGGTGCCCTTTAATGTGTTTCACCGAGAAATCATACCTATAGAACCAGTCTTTGAGCCTTAGAAGCTGGGGATTTGGAAGGAGTTTGTTGTGGAACTCCAAAACCTTTGGAAAAGATGAATTGTCCATTTCTATGATGAAATTCCTAGTCCTGAGGTGGAAATCAACCTTGGATATTCCATTTTTTACCGCAAGGATTTCTTTGTAGACTGTATGATAGTGTTTTTGAGCATCCTTGAACTGTCCACTGCTATGACCGCAATAGTGACGCTTTCCCTCTATTTCTTCAATAAGAATAGCACCCCAAAAATGGTCACTTGCATCAATTTGGAGGATGAGCTGGCTTGAAGAGGGTATGTGCAATGGAGGCGAATTCTAGAAGATTTTCTTTAGATGGGGCACTACTTCAGAATGAGATATGTTCCATTGAGGAAGGTTCTTCTTAAGTAGAGTGGATAGGATTGTAGTGTACTGGCTTGCTTGTGGGATAAAATCCCTGATGTAGTTGACAATGCCAAGAAATTATTGAACCTGCTTTTAGGTGAGGCCCGAATCTGAGAAGTCAAGGAGTTGTCTGGTTAAATGAGGGCCAGGATGATAAGATCCTTCTTTTATCTGCATGTCTAGGAATTCGATTTCAGCTACACCAATCGAACTCTTCTTTTCTAAGAGCATGATTCCAAACTGGTTTATAATCTGGTGGAATTGTTGTAAATGTCTGGTATGAGACTCTTCATCTGGGGAAAGTAGCAGAATGTCATCAATATATATTAAGGTAGACTGGAGGATGGGCCGAAAGATTCTGGTGATGGCCTTCTGAAAAAGGGAAGGAGCAGTTTTTAATCCAAAAGGTAAGACGATCCATTGGTATTGGGCATTTTGAAGACAAAAAGTTGTCTTGTATATTTCTTCTGGATGGATGCCTATCCACCAAAAGGCTCCTTTTAAATCAAACTTGGAGAATATAGGAGCTCCAGGGAGTTGTGAGAACAAAGAGCTGGCTCTCGAGACTGGGAATTTGTCATCTTAGAGGAAAAGATTGAGAGGTTTGTAATCAATGACCAGTCTCCTTTTTCCTCTGAGCTGTTCAGCTCTTTTTTCTACATAAAAGGCTTGGCAGGCCCAAGGGGAGGAAGTGGGTTCCATTAGTCCTTGTCGGAGGAGGTCTTCACATTCTTCATTTGCTAGCAGGAGGTATGTGGATGACATTTCTGAATGAGTAGCTATAGTGGGGTTGGCATCTTCGTTGAGTTTGAAGGAAAGCTTAATGAAGAAGTCTAGATTTTTCCACAGAGGATTTGGGTGTTTAAATTCGGCGTGACTGTTGGTGCAAAACCCAAGGAGCTGTTCTTGAATTTGTTGGAATTTGGGATTGATGGAGGAGAGAGGGAAAATCTTAGGTATGGTAAAAGGTTTGAATTCTCTTTTGAACCGGATGCCAGTAGGATGAATTCTAATTAACTGGGATTGGCTGTAAACATCCCAACCAATTAGAATATCCTTATCTAGAAGGGGAGTCCCAATAATGTGGGTCCATAAAGTGAATGAAGGGAAAAATTGGATACCAATTTTCTTCCTGGAGGCTAGCTTAGTGATAAAGATTTGGCCATCGACTGCTAAGAATTCGTTGTGTTCCTCTTTCCAAGCTTCTTGGGGCAGGACTTTAGGGTTCATCATTGTGGAGTGTGCCCCAGTATCAAAATAGGCAATGGCCGAAAGTGGTTTGGAGTACTTTTCTGTCAAAATCTGGACCTGAACTTGAGGGCCCAAATTTACATTGCTTGTTGCTTGATAGACTTCAGAGGGGAGGTCTGTTGCCGAATAGTCTGAGGTTTCTGAGGATGAGCTGTAACCATCTGAATTTAGGATCATGAAAGTGGTGAGCTGGTTGACATCTTCTTGTTCTGAGAAGATGGATTCTATATCAGCATCAAAAGGAACTTCATCAGCAATTTGTCTGAGCTGCTAAATAAGCTTGGCCGATTTAGTTCTCTTGTTAGGGCACTGTTTGGCATAGTGTCCTTTTTGTCCGCAAGCAAAGCATTTATCTGATTTGTTCCAGGATCTCCTAGCTTTCTTCCTGAAATATTTGTACTTTCTGTATTTCTTGTTGTCAGAGAAAACCCTTTCCTTCCATGGCTAACTCTTGGAGGGACTTCGGAGAGAATGACCTCTGGAACGGCGAGAGAAACTGCAATTGTAGTGATCTGTATTTTTACATTTTAGGTGGTATGAATTGGGTAACTTGCAGTACTTTTCATATTTTCTGCGTTCTTAAATCATTTTTGTAAAAACTCTCTGTGTGGCACAGAGTTTGTCTAAGGCAGTGTGAGTGAACATGTGAATTTCCCCTAAGGAAATGTCTCGGAAGGTGCAGTTCGAGATCTCAATCAACCGTTGAAGTTCGCCCTGAAGTTCTGTAAAGAAGGAATTTAAATAGACATGCCTTAAGCTTTCATCGTTGATTCCACCAAGGGTGTGGTATCTGAATGACATGCGTCTGTAGTGATAATATATATCTCTTTTATCAAGAGAACAACACCGCATTTCAAAAAACTCTTGTCTAGTCTGCTTGTAGAACTGCGAAGCATCTCTGAGAAATTCTCAAAAAACGATACCCACAGCTTGTGACACGGAACCACATCGGACTAATTGCAGCTGTCTGTATTCTCGAGAGCTTGATACCAATCTTTAAAAGATCCAGTGAACCTGGAAACGAACTATCTTAAGATGGTTTCTGTGTTATTCTCTAGCTTGGCTATTTGGAGATTCAGTCATGCACTCATCTCTGACATTATTCTTCTCCATTGACGGGGAGCGGAATCATCAAAATTAAACCATGGTCCATTTGTGGGTTTTTTAGGAGTGGAAACAGGGGGCCCGTGGTCCGGGGGTTTATCTACCATAGGAGTAGGTTCGTCAGAAGTTTCACCTGAGATATCGGAAGTATCCACTGTCTGGGTAGATGGTTGGTCTGTCATGGATGCCATATAGAAATGAGAAAATTCTGTTGGAGCATCTGATTGGTACGATTGGTCAGTTGAGGTAGGTGAGTATGTTTCCCATGAAGAATAAGACTCATAGGAGGATTCTATAGAAGTGGTCTGCTCTGAATGAGAGGCAGAGTGGTGGGAGGCATAGAAGGCTTGCTTATGATGATCTGAAGTTTTCTTTTTCCTGGGAAATGACCTTTTAGGTCGGGTAGTTCTGCTGGAAGAAGGTTTGTCTGATTGCCTGGTGGAGATAAAGGTGGATATTTTCTGAAAAGGCCTCCAGTTGATTTAAAAAACTGGGAGTGGTCAGGAGGCCTTGAGGAGTGTGGTGGTGACTGGGTTGGAAATATCAATGATGGAGTGTAAGGATGAGGTCTTGGAACATAGGGTGCACTGATGAAATGATCACGACTTATTTGTTCCAGTTGATCCTTGAGTTGTGTTATCTCTCTTTCTTTGTGGTCAAAGTCAGGACCAAAATATCATTGGTTTATGTATTGATGAAGATCGGCATCTAGTTTGGCAACTCTGGACTGCAGATCTGTGTACATATTACGAAAAGAGTAGTCTAAATGTTGAAGATGAAGATCGTGTTGAGAAACATGATGTGAGACCTGGTCAATCTTTTGATCAATAGAGTGTAAAACTTTATTTTGGACTCAGGCGTTGCGGGAATGCCAATTGAGGACTTGTTCAACCTGAGAAGGTTGCTTGAGAGATCCATCAAGAAGGACTTCTGTGGTTTGGACGAAAGGTCTAGAGAACAAGTTCCTTTCGGGGTTCGAGGAAGGTTCCAGTAGTGGGAAACCCTTGTCATAACTAGAAGCCATAAAGCAAGGAATGAGAGTAGGAACATAAGATGGAAAATCTTTTGGTTCCTTTGGCTCATTTGGTAGTAGACCTTCTGACTTGAGAATCTGAAGGGCTCTATCATAGATAGATAGGGATTTGTTTTTGACTGGAAGTAATCCTTTCCAACGACCGGTGGGATCATCTGGTTTCTGGTATTTACGTGTTGGTTCACATGATGATCTCATTGTCTTGGAGCAGACTCTGCATTCACAATCAGCATCACACATCTCCAGATCAACGTCCCATATAAAATGGCCATTGACTTTGTCTGTGTAGATAGGGGTTCCATCAGCTTCGAAACAATGAATTGGAATTTCTTTTTCTGAAGTGACAGGTCGAATCATGAGGACTTGAAAAACAAGAGGTGCACTGGGTGTGGATGCACTGGAGGATGCTTCTGCAGTTAAAGTACTTGAAGTACTTATTCATAAGTGGTCTATATGGAACCATCAGACATTTTAATGAATTTTGTGTCTGAAGCAACAACAGAAGTGGTATTCTGGAAAGCTTTCTCATAATTGGTAATCCATTTGAGAGGAATGATTTCTGTCAGCTTTTCTCTAGGAAGTTGCTTTGGAATTTGAATGACGGTGGGAACTTCATCTTCTCTTTCTGCTTTTATGAAGATAGTATCTCAAGTATATCCAGGGACAGGGAGGTCAAGAGCGTGGTCTTGAAGCCTGTAGGAAATTTGATGGTGCAAAGTTGCCATATAGGAGTTAGGCATCATGGGTGCTCCTACCACTTGGAGCTGAATCTTAAGACATTTGTGAAGATTCTGGTCTCTGAGAGGGATGTTGAAATTGGGTAGTAAGTAAGAGAGATGCTTCCTACATGGAGTGTTGACAGGCAAGTCCCGATGACAGCATGCTTATATTGTTTGTAGATGGTGTTGAGGAGAGCAATCCTGGCAGTAACGGGTAGTCCTTTTTTCCATGAAGGGTGAGGACTATCCTCATTGGTCCAATATGTAGATGAGAGTAGCCTTCTCTGATCCACTAGTCAATCAAAGGTTGACCTATTTCTAGATCAACATATTGTTCAACTGTGGATGTAAAGACAAGACAATTATCCAGGACAGTAGATTGAACGTACTCTTTTATTGAAGGGGGACGGTGTTGGACATATATTTGTAATGTTATTATATACAAATATATATATATATATATATATATATATATATATATATATCAAATATTATATATTTCTGTTATATATTATTATATATAAAAATATAATATATAATATCTTTTTATAATATTTATATATAGTAATATATATTATAATATTATATATATATATATGATATATATGTTATTGCATGAATGTTTTTAGTTCTAGTTGAAAATAAATTATTCTGGAATAATATATATATATATATATATATATAAGAGGGGCACTTTGATCATTTGAAATTCTTGTCTCATCTTATCCTAACCATATCAAACGCATAACAGTACAATTAATAGTTAAAAAATGATTATTATTTTTTTATTAAAAAGGTGAAAAACAAAAAACAAGTATTTTGTGTTTTTCAAATCTTTCACTTTTAACAATAGTTTTGTTTTTTCATTTAAAAAAATAAAATAAAATGAAAAACGGTTAACAAATACGTTTTCAAAATCGTTTTTTAAAAATAAAAATGAAAACGGATTTAAAAACAGCCGTAGAACGGGACCTTAGCTTCTCAAATTTCATTTGGATTGTAAATTTCAAAATAGCTTTTGTATCTCAAAGAGCTTTTAAGAGTGACTGGTTTAAACATTTCAAAAGCCCTTATAACAATAATTTGATATTTTTACCCTTTAGAATTTGTTTGGTTGGAATACTTTGCCATTTTGTATTTTAATTTAAGTAAATAATATATATGTATTTTTCTAATAAAATTTTATTATATTAAATAATTTAATATTTTTCTATTATATTTCCCTTAACAAGATAAAAAAAATCTTTTTCAAAAAAAAAAAAAATTCATAAATCGGCCGTAATAGACATATGATTAGTTTATTTATCTATCAAAAACCAAAACAATTACAAAAATTCAATACAACCCATAAAAACTTCCAGAAAAAAATCCACCAATATTTGTTTTGAACGGCAACATAATCATTAAATGGCCAAGGTGGCTAGGCAGGGACAAGTAGTCATGCCCACGATTATGGTTCGGTTCAATTCCGGTTCCGAACCGTCGTTTCCGATTCCGGATGGAGCTGGAATCGGAATCGGAATCGGAACCGGAACCGGAACCGGAACCGGAACCGGAACCGGAACCGGACCCGCTTGAGAGACGATTCCAATTCCGATTTCGATTCCGGTTCCGATTTCGATTCCGGTTCAGATCGGTTGGCGGTTCCGGTTCCAATTCCACCGGTTCTAACGGTTCTTCCGGTTCGGTTCTTTAAAAAAAATCTACAATCATTGGTTATCACAAACCAAATACCTAGATCTCCCATCTTCTAAACCGGATCATCAATCATCATTATCCCTAATTATCCAGATCATCAATCATCACCTTCATCACACAAATCACAGAGAAAAAGAAAACGAAAATCACAAATCATCACACAAATCACAAATCGAAGAGAAGATGAAGAGAGATATCGAAGAGAGATATCGAAGAGAGAGATGACCGGCGTTGGAAGAGAGAGAGAGATCGAAGAGAGAGATGATCGGCGATCGGCGGTGACGGAAAGACAAAGAGATCGCCGGTGAGAGGGGATCGATGGAAGTCTGGTGAGTGGTGACTGAGTGTTGTCGTTTGGATCAAAGGACAGAAATCGAGAGATGGAGAGAGATCAGAGAGAAAGAATTATGAAGAAGAAAGAGTGAGAAAAGAGAGTGAGATTTGTAAGAAGAGAGAAAAATAAAACAAATATTTATATTTATATTCTGGTGGCTAAACGGTCCACACCTAAAAAAAATAAAAATAAAATAAAAAAATGTCTAGAATCGGAACCGAACCGTCGGTTCCTGACCGGTTTTTTTTAGGAGAATCGGAACTAACCGAACCTTCAGTCCACGGTTACGTTTACGGTTACGGTTACGGTTTTGGAACCGGTTCTACAGTTCCGGTTCCGGTTCAGGTTCAGGTTCATTTTATACGGTGAAGGTTCGATTCCACGGTTCGAACCGAACCGTGATCATGTCTAGGGACAAGACAACAATTACACCACTCAAACAAAAGTAAACAACCCAAACACAAACGGGGATTAAAAACAACAACCCCAAACCATCAGAACAAAAGCATCAAAACAGATAAATGATCCGTTTGGGAGAGCTTCTTCATATAGATCTTTTAGAGTAGATATTTTAAAGTAGACATTTTATAAGTAGAGTTTTTAATAAGAAGATGTTGGTTATTTGGTTGTCAATTAGAAAAAGCTTTTTTAAATAGTAAGATTACTAAAATATTCAAAAACTATTTTAAATTATAGGGTTATATTAGACTTTTTAATGTTATTAAAAAAGTTCAAAAAGATCTACTTGGAAAAGCCTAAAATTTGAGTTTCTCCAAATAGACGTAAAACAGTTTTTATAATCATCTAAAAGCTCTACTAAGTGACAATCAAACGACACTTTTTTTTTTAAAAGAGCGGCCGGTAGACAAGTTTTTCCAAACGGACACGAAGAACAGAGAGGCCACACATCAGCGAGAGAGACAAACTGCCAGGCATGGCCTGACCTCGCCAACAGCATCAACTCCAGATCACGAAATCCCCATTCATACCATACATAACCAATCCAAAACAGAATCATAAACAAATTCACATAAAAACGAATTTGTATTCTTTTTTCTTTTCCCTGGCTTGGATTTTCTTCTTTTCCTCTTCATGTATGTTTTTTTGTCTGTAATTTTAATTCAATTGAACCCTTCCACAGCCAAAATCTAATATAGAAAACCATCCCATCACAAAATCGAACCACCACAAATAAAACCCAAACTCTCTCTCAGCTTCGATCCGCCGCGATTCAGACAGAATCGATTCACCTCCGCCGTGATTCAGATCCGATCGCGAATCAACCTGCCGCCGTGATTCAAACCCATCTCGGAATCAATCCTGTCGCCGGAATGCAAATCGATCGCTCCTTTCTCGATCACCGCCGCAGCGAGGGAAGCTGGATTTGTGGGGTTTTGTGGCGGCGAGTGTCTGTGGATGATGGAGTTCCAAAGATATATGTTTGGTTTCTGGGTTAATTTTGTTGAATGAGTGAGAGAGTTGAGATTGGACGGGAGACATGAGAGATCGATGTTGAGGAGCCCTTTCAATTGGAATTGGTTTCAGGATACAATTGAAATTATTGGTTTGCTATTTATACTAATTGAAATTGGTTTCGGGATACAATTAAAATTATTGGTTTGTTATTTATACCAATAAGGGTAAAATTGATAATATAAAAGTTTCATTTAACTGTTCCTCTGGCTTTCTAGAAGCCCTTGTAAGAGAAGCACCTATGGTGATGCTTATTGTAAAAGAGCTTCCAAGGTCAAGAAACTATTTTTCTGTTTTACCCAAACATCTCCATAAGTGGTTTTGGAACCTCAAAAGAGCTTCCAAACCTCTAAAAAGCTTTCAAACCTTTAAAAAGCTTTCCCAAACAAGGTCTACATGTTAAGCCAAATATTAAGAAATCCATTGTGTGTACAGGCACGACATCAACCATCTCATCACATTGTCACTATATATTATGGGTCCAAATTGAATACCATAATTCTAAAAGTGTTACATCATGACACATATACCCTATGTTATTTATGATGTATAAAAAATTTAAATAATTTTCATATATGTTAATGGTGTAAAAGTCATTTTATTATCAAACAACTTAAATGGAGCTATAATTTTTCAAGATATCAATCTCCGATGAAGTTTCTTAGAATTGAAATCATACAATACAAAAATTTTGGATATATGACAGGTCATTTCGTTGAGGAAAACCTTACATGCACCTAGGGATACACATTTGGAGAATGAGAATGGATATAGGTCCCCCCATTCCCATCCCCATCCCCATTTCCTATACCCTTCCCCCATCCCCCCCCCCCCATTTCCCCATTTGGGGAAAATGGGGATGGGGATGGGGATGGGAAATTTTGAGGGGAGGTATATCCATCCACATCCCCATTTCCAAATTTTCCCCGTTTTTGTTCATATTTTTCCGTTTTTCTGCTTTTTTCCGTTTTTCCATTTCGCTATTTAACTAAAAATTACAAATTAAACTAAAAAAAAACAAACATTCCATTAGAAATACAAAATAAAACCCATTAATATATTACAAATACAAATATATATTATAATTAATAATATATATTATAATTATATTTATATATGTTAGGGGGAAATGAGGAAATATGGATAGGGGATCTCATCTTCATCCCCATTTCAATATAATTGTGGGGGAAATAGGGAAATGGGGATGGGGAGGGGTTCCCCCATCCCCATTTCAATTTGGGGATGAATTCCCCCCCCCCCCCCATTTCCCCAATTTTTTCACACAAAAAAATCTCCAAATGAGAATGGGGATAGGGATAAGGATGCGGATGCGGGGGAATTGGGGTCACGGAGAAAAATGTGCATCTCTACGTGCCCTACATCTTAGTCAACGAGTGTATGCCATGTGGCAAAAAAAACTCCCCTCTTTGACACATGGCATACATCCATTGGGTGGATACATATTATGAGAGAGAGGCGTTAGTTCAACCACCAGCAACTAGTGGACACGCACGCAAGCTCCTACTTTAACACAAAAACTACAAGTTTGGGTCCCACAACCATTAAACAAAGCTTTAGTACGTCGAAGAACAAAGCAACAGAGAAGCATCCAACGTTTAACTGACACGTAAGTGCCCGCCCCATCACGACTATTTTGTGTAACGATGAAAACGTGATCAATTGTTGACAGGCCCACAACAATAAAAACAGAAAACAAATATGTTTTATACAAGAATCGGATTTTTCTGGATTTCATTTTTTGTTGAATGGAAACCGGATTTAGGTCAGTTGAGGAAGAAGAGAAGCCCAAGGTTGGAGAAAAAGAAGAGAAGGAGGAAAAAATGAAGCTGGAGGTTGGAGGAGGAAACGACGCCGTAAAAGTGTCAGCTGATGATGGATCTGTTGGAGGGCTTGATTTTTCGGGGAACAAACTGTCTATCACCACCAACAACACCGCCAGGTATGCTTTATCGGGTACAATTTCGAGTTTAGTTTTGGAAAAGATGATGATAATTCTAGATCTGTGTAGTTTTGTTGTCTCTAGATGAGGATATAAGTCAAACTGGTGCCATAAATGTAAGGTTTTGGAGTCATAACATGGAGTTGACTTCATTGAAATTGAGTAGTGGAATTATTCTTTTGACTTCAAATATTGTGTTAGTTTTGTAATTTGTAGGAGTTCTTGGTTTATTAATTTGTTGTTATTGTTGTTAACTTGAAAGAATTTGCTTCATATTGCAACTTGAAAGGCATATGGAGATAGGGTTTGAGTTGTGGGGTGCTAGAGAGTTTAATCCCAGCAATTTATTGACAATTTTTGGACAGTCATTTTCTGTAAGGCACATTCACCTTCGTAGAGAAAAACACTAGTTGATTTCTGAAAAACACTCGAGCAAGTGATTAATTGCCTACAGCGTCAATGATAGCAGGCTTAGCAGTGATTTTCTAATCAGATAGTTTGGTGTTAAGCATGTTCCTGCTACTGTAGTAGGCATGTAATTTATTGGTAGGCCTGGAACGCGGATGTTTTCTGTATTATCTTAAACAACATGCTCTGTATATAAGTATTCAAAAGCTTAGAGAAATCATTCAGTCATCTGGGGTAGGGAGGAGTTTTCTATTTTTCAAGTCTGTCCGACTAGTTTGATCTCGGGATATTTGAGTTTTGATTTTGTTAATTCATAATACTGATAGCTTGATTCTTGTGCAAGTTGGTGGCAAGTCAAAAAGGTCATTTGATTTGCAACAAACAGGGAACTAACATCCCAAGGAAACTTGAAAGATGATTTTGTAATTTATCGTATAGTAGTTTTCTTTTATTTCAATGATTCCATTTGGCTTAAGCTTTATGTGGCTTCATTATGATGGGCTTGAATACAGTCTGACATAGAAGACTTCTTGTGTTAAGAAGACGACTAGGAGTCTCGTACTTTTATGTGTAAAAAGGCAGAAGCATGAAACTAGAGTGTTTCCGATCATTTGAAGGAACAACCGAAAAAGCCATCTACACCAGTAGGATCACCCCTCTTGCTCGTGGAAGAATCTCACAACAAATTTTGTGCTTGCCATGCTAGTTTTTCCCCCTCCTTGTGGTTTTACATTACATGATGATATTATTTGTTAATGTATTATTCTTCACTTTTTATCTCCTATTTGACTTGATCATTACCAAAGTTCATGCTTCATCTTCCTCTCCTTACCTCACTTTCCTCTAACTATTGAAAAGAGGAACACTGCATGGTCCATCTCTACTGACTGCTTTAATTCAGATATGGATTTGAGCTTCCGACTGAAAACAAGCCAGCCTTCGACTATATTGTAATGTAAATTGTAATGCCTTGTTTTCCACTGTGTAAGATCCATGGCAGTGCCAACATCCAGAATAAATGCCACAAACTTCAGTCCGTCTCAGCTTACGATTTTCTATGGTGGAAAAGTTTGTGTATTTGATGCACTTCCTGCAGAAAAGGTTGGTGTTATTAAAACTTCAATGACATTGATATTACCATTCTTGTTTTGAGATCTTATTTCAAATATCACCATTGTTCATGTGCTTAGGTTCATGAAATTTTACTTCTTGCCACTGCTGCTGCTGCTTCTAACTCTGGTGACACGAAGAGCATTGGTACCAATTGTCCTGCTTCGTCACCAGTTCTAACAAGGTCTCCTTCACTACAGAGCACTGGAAGTGCGTTGCCTTCACCGCGAGCACAGCCATATCCAATTCAGAGGAATTCTTTTTGCAAATTGCAAGCAGGTATATGTTGCATTACTTGACAGTCACAATGATGCAGATCTTCTATGTTCCATCAATTGCCATTTGTATACTTAGCTTTATGACTGCTAATTTTAATCTTCTTGATACAGAATTACCAATGGCAAGGAGACACTCCCTTCAGCGATTTTTTGAAAAGCGACGGGACAGGTACCTCTTCCTCTGCAATTCTCACACCCTTTAGTTTTCCCTGAACAATAAATGCTCTCACTTGCTATTTTATTGAGGCCATTTATGATCATCTTCTTAGTTTTGCTACCTTTTTTCCCCTCACAGGTTGGTAAGCAAGAACCCATATGCTCCTCATTCAGGGATCAAAATGCCAGAAAATACAAAAGCCAGCCTCATTGCTGAGGCTTCAGCTGATTCAGGTTACTGTCAAACTCCAATCCATGGAGAAGAACTACCATCCAAGACTGCAACCGATGTTGCCTGAACTAAATCTTAGAAGCTTATAGTAAATAATGTTAAACTTATATCTGCTCAGACAGTCTGAACTTAGCTGTATTGTTTTTTGTAAAAATGTGAGGCGCACAGGGTGTGATGATGTTTGAAATGCCTTTGGACTTAATTAGGACGACATGTGTACAACTCCTCATCGGAATGATTCAAGTGTTTCTCTTTGCTAGAGAAGTTGTTTAGATGTTTGCTTTTCTTGTCCAAAGGCAGTGGAAATGTCTACCAAGGCTGTGCGTCTGACCTAAGTATTGATGTCTGTGTCTCGAAAACTTATGTTGTCGAAGTGTATCCCTTTGATTATTGATGACTATTTTTTTTAGAACTATTACCGTAGATGACTCTATTAAAGCATGAACTATTACCGTAGATGACTCTATTAAGCATCTACAAATATATGTTCTTGATATTTATCATTCCTTTTACAAATGCAGTCAAGATTGAACCCCCATGATTGCAGGAGCATAAGTGAGGGATGCCTGGATTATCATGAAGAAATCACGATCTTGATCGGGCAGTGAAGGAGCTCGGATGCTCGTCTTCGATTGAGCAAACTGATTTTACTTCAGTTTTCATATGATTATGAATTTATGATAGAGCAAAACGGGTGGTTTTTTTTTTAATGAACTCTTTCTCATAAACAAGGGACTATTTAAAAGATTTTGATTTTAGGCCTTAAGATTACTTTGCTTAGGAGCATGTATAGATTTCATCTTTTGGTATGAAAGGCAAGAAATTTTTTTCCCTTTTATTTTGTTTTCCTCTTTGATACACGTAAAGTCTTGTAGTTGAGCTGGAAGTCCCAAATAACATCTCGTTTCCAATAATCATTCACTGCCATTCGTTGAGTGGAAAAAAATGAGCTTTTCGGGGTGGGATTTTTAGTCAAATACTCAAATAGAGGAAAATATGTCTTCATAAGAGCCTAAACTCAGTTGCTTGCATTTTAGCAAATTTGTAACACGGATTTGACTTAACAACTCACAGCTGTTAATTCATAAAAAAGCTGTGAAAATTATGTGGAAGGGGATTAGGCGAGATTAAACACCATAGGCACGCGTGATCCAGACATCTATACCTAACAGCTGAAATAAATCTCTCCCACCATGTTAGTAAATACACGTGATAAGACTTGCACATAATAAGACATAGAAGGTGACCTTATCAAACATTACATGTATGACAGATACATGTATCTACCATCATAGCCATGACATATCTATTCCACAAAACCGATACGATGGAACTTGAACCCTTTGCCACTAAACTACCTGAGTAGTTGTTTTGAATCATTTTCAGCACATAATCCAATGAAGCAAATAAAGCCATAATTATCATCACAATTGACTGGAAATATGATGCGCAAATTATATTGCATGATAGTTGACATCGACAACATTTTTTTTCCCCACCAGTTAAAATGATGGGGACAGAAACCGAAACATTGCATTCGTATTTTCATTTGCAGAATGTCCCATAGAAAATCCAACCTCGATAAATTTGAAAAACCAACCAGTTTAATTTCCAAAATGTTGTGATCACAAATTCACAAGAGAAACAAGAGAGACATCTCCGGCTGGAAATATCTTCTCTTCTTCCTACGGCCCAAAACACAAAAAATCTAAGACCAGTGCTCTTATCACACTTTGAGTCGATTGGACTAGGCACAGTTCAAGTCCACATTGAATCGGATTTTCATCTTCTACTTCCTCACCGATCACCACCTAAACACGCACTGTGAATACATTAGCACCACCATCTTCCGTTGAAGGTTGTTTCTTTTTTATTTGATGTTTTTATGGCGATTCGTTTTGATCATCAAAACACTTCTTAGAGCTTGTTTGGTTGGGCTTTTGAAAAATCTCTATCGGTAAAAGATCTACTTGTAGTAGATCTCTATCGCTAAAAGATCTACTTGTAGTAGATCTATTAGAAATAGGGTTTTTTTTAAAATATATATAATTGTTTTGTTGGTAGACTTTTAAAAAAAATGTCTATTTGGAGAAGTACATCCCCATGAACTTTTGTCTTGTAGATGTTTAAACTCTACTAACCTCTACTCAATTAAAAATAGACATTCTTAAAAACTCAATCAAACAACTCTAAAAAATTTAAATAGACGTTCGTAGAACTTTTGAGTATTAGAAAGCTCAACCAAACGAGCACTTAATCCAGCTAAGGATTCAAACCTGGGTTTTGTGGGTTTATTACCGACTACTTAGTAGAGAGAGACATCGGCATCTCTAAAACTAAAAATAAGGTGACTATAATTACGGGTGAACAAAAATCCATTAAACTGAACCGAATCGAACCTACTCAACCAGTTTTTTTTCGGTTTTTCTTTAGGGTTCAGTTCAGTTCTGTTTAAATTAAAAAAAAAACCGAATTTTTTCAGTTCCTGTTCCAGTTTGGTGCCTTAAACCGAAAACCAGGTATATAAAGAAAAACCCTTTTTTTCCACGACTTCTCTCTCTTTGCCTCTCAGTCTCAATCTCAGCTAACCCTATATCTCTCAACATCGTCTCTCACTCTCTCTCGTTCGCCGTCTCTCTTGTCCGCCATCCGCCGTCTCTCCGTCTGACGTTCTGGTGACGACGACGTTCTGGCTTGCTTAACTTTTGGATCGACGTTCTGGCTTTGACGATCCCAAACTCTCTCAACAACGATGTGAGCTTGTGAGCGGTGAGCCTATGATTCTCTTCTCTGTTTTTCTTATTTACTTCATCGTTTTTTATTTTCCATTTCGATCTTGGATTACGATTTCTCAGTATATTGGCCATACAGAAATCGACTCGATGCTTCTTGAGTTCTTGTAGTAGATATTTTTCACATGCAATCAATTTTTTTTTAAAATGATAATAATGTTTTGGAATTTTTTTCATATATATATATATATGTGTGTGTGTGTTTTAACAAAAAAATTATGATCAATCCTAATTTTCATTATATTTTCTTCTTAAGGTTTTTATATGAATGAACCGAAAAAGTAAGGTAATTCTTATAAATATATATTTGTTTATATAAAAAATCCATAATCAAATAGAAAGAAATGGTTCTATTGAGGTCTGTGACAATGACATAGTGACCATGATCAGTGATCACCTTGATAAATAATCGATCAAAATTTTATTTATTATTTTTATTATTATAATTAGTTAATAGGACCTGCTTGGCTGTGTCAAGGAAGTGAGAAGGGACAGTGACAGAAAAATGAATATAAATACGAATTGGTGCAATAGATACCATTGTTGTGATTTGTAGTTGCTATTAGCCATGTGGTTTTTGTGTTTTTTCTTGTGGCGTTCGACTGATTGTTGTGGCTTGTTTCTGCATGCTCTTGTTTTTTCTTCATTTCGTTTTGCTGATGTGTGTGGCATGGCCCTCTATTTTGGGGTGTTTGCCTTTGTCTGCTTGTTCCTTCTTGTTAGGTTGTGCTTCTGGTGTTGTTTTGGTGTTGGTTGGTGCCTTTTAATAATATTGCCTTTCAAAAAACTTCTTAAGCTGACTCAAATAGCAAAATGTATTAAGCTTAGCTAAGCTTTTGTTTGCTTTCCATCTATAATTACTTGTTACTTTGTTAGGTTTAAAAATATTTTTAGTTGTGGCAGGTTGGCAGCCAAATTGACATGTATATGGGTTAATTGCTCATGTAAATGGGTTATATGGGTTAAATTGACTTGAAAGTATTGAAGAATTGATTCGAGTTTGCCAATGGTGAGAATTTTATATTATTATGATTTTTTTTTATTGTCTCTGATTTATTGTTTAATCAATCAAGTTAATTCAATGAAAATACGTTTCTTATTATTTCAAGTAATGTATAGATTGATTTGAAACTTTGGAGTGGGTTTTGCCTCTTGAGTATTCAAGGATTCAAAGGCTGTTGGGAATTATTGTTTGAAGAATTCAAGGGCTGCTAGGCATTATTGTATTTTGGATTCAAGGGCTGTTTTTATTTGTATTATGGATGTATTTGTATTATGGACTTATTTGTATTATGGATTTATTGTTTGGATAATTTTTAGTTATTTTTGTTTGTGTTATGGACTCAATATTTGTATAATTTGTAATTGTTTTTATTTGTATTATGGACTTATTGTTTGAATAATTTATAGTTGTTTTTATTTGTATTATGGACTTATTATTTGAATAATTTGTAGTTGCTTACATGTTTTTATTTGTATTATAGACTTATGTAGTAATTTAATCATATTCAGCTCAATAGATCCCAATATATAAAAAACTTGTGTTTTTTTTTTCAATTTTTAAGACTATAAGGGTCTATCCTGTAAGTGTTTTTAGTTGCTATTTTTAAAAATGAAAATGAAAATGAAAATGAAAACAATGTTTTTTGTTTCATTTTCGAATTCTGAAAACGCGTCTAGTAGTATATACTGAAAACTGTATTTTGAAAATGAAAACGGAAAAAAAAACGTCTGGTAGATTAACCGAAAACTATTAAAAATTGAAATTTCAATTTTGACATTTCGTTTAATATTATTACAACTATAAACAAGTTGATTACATAATTAACCAATATAATTTTTGTATTGTAATTTTTAAATTAAACAAAAGTAACACATAAAAAATTAATTCAAAAAAACATGTCAAAAAATGAATTAATAAAGACTAAACTCTTAAATTATAAATAAATAATTACAATATATATATACATTATATAATAAAAATATAATTGTATATATTATATTAATATATATATATACATATTATAATAATATTTAAAATATTATTAAATATATTATAATTTATATATATATATATAATAACATTATAAATATATATATATATACACTAATGCTATATATATTATGATATATATAATAATATATTATTACATTATAGAATATTAATATACTGAATATGTAAATATTATAATATATATTATATATATTATTTATTTATATATATATATATATATATTATTGGATGAATGTTTTTAGTTCTAGTTGAAAATAAATTATTCTGAAATATATATATATATATTAAGAGGGGTACTTTGGTCATATATATATATACTATATATAAATATTATATAAAATATTATATATTACTATATATAAAATATTTACATAATTAGTATGTTGATATATATAATATTATGATTATATATATTATTAAATATATTAATATATTATGTATTATTATATATATAAATTTAATATACAAAATAATATATATTATATTATAATATATTATTATAATATAAATTATATATATTAATATAATATATACAGTTATATTTTTATTATATATATATATATATATATATATATATATATTGTAATTATTTATTTATAATTTAAGAGTTTAGTTTTGATTAATTCATTTTTTGATTTGATTTTTTGAATTAATTTTGTATGTGTTACTTTTGTTCTATTTAAAACTTACAATACAAAAATTATATTGGTTAATTATGTAATCAATTTGTTTTTAATTGTAATAATATTAAACAAAATGCCACAATTGATATTTCAATTTTTTATAGTTTTCGGCTAACCTACCAGACTTGTTTTTTCCGTTTTCAGTTTCAAAATACAGCTTTCATGGTATGCTACCAGACGCGTTTTCAAAATTCTAAATTGAAACAAAAAACATTGTTTTCATTTTTATTTTTATTTTTATTTTCGAAAAACATCAACTGAAAAACGCTTGCATGACGGGTCCTAACAAATTTTATAAATTAAAGCCCAATAATTGGGCCCAAATGACCAAAAACCGAACCGAACCGAACCGGTTCAATTCAATTGATTTTTGATCGGTTGACACTTGTATATCGGATCTAATCGGATCATTTTTTTTAAAACCGAATAATATCGATTTTTTATCGGTTCACTCAAAAAGTGAACCGATTCAATCAACACTCACCCCTAACTGTAATGATGTAAATGCTTATTAGTGATGTGGCAGCCATGTCACCAACAAATTCGTGACTAAGTGAGCACGTCATGTCTTTTCGCTGACATGGCAAATCAAGTCACCGACAACTAGGGCTCATCAGGACTACTTTGCTGAAATGCAGTGACGTGCCTGAAACGTCATTGCCTTTACAGTAGTGGTGTCCACGGTTCGGCTCCGATTCAGTTTCGGTTTGAAACCACCTATTACGGTTCCGTGGATTGGCCAAACCAAACCAAAACAAAACCAGAACCGCTGGTTTGACAATTACGGTTCGGTTTCAGTTTTCGAAACCGCTCGTTTCCCGTTTTGATTCCGGCTGGTTTGAAAAAAAACTAATGATACTAAAAATTAATACTAATTAAAATATGACAAAGTTTAAATTTAAAAAATTGGCCAAATTTTTTTATTTGTACTATTGAAGCATTTAACGATCAATACAATTATCTAAATATACAATTGAACTATTAAAGTATTTAATGATCAACGTGTAAAATAAAGAAATCGCCAAATTTTTAATAAATACAAATTTACAGCTGCAGCTAAATTAAAAAAAAAAGATTGACCTTGAATGAATATACAATCTAACAAAGTTTAAATTAAAAAAAAAATAGTCTTGCACTTAATTTTGACCACAATTAAGTTGCTTACGTATCCTCCACAAATGTAGAGGAATCAAATGTCACATAGTTCTTTTACATTTAATTAGATGCTCGGTGTTGGAGGTTGGAAGTTGGAACAAAATCTATTTGTTGCCTTCCGTTCCCATGGTTAGGTCATCTTCGAAGAAATCATTCAATATCTCTGCCTCGAGTTCTTGTTGTCTGAATTTTGCATTTGTCCAATCATCAACACATGCTTGGGCTTTAAGTGATTGTGAACATAGAACCGTCCGTCTTGGTTCCAAAATATTTCCACATGCACTAAATTCTTGTTCCATAACAATGATAGAAACCTGTGTTCCAAGAATATGTATGGCAATAATAGCTAAAATTGGAAATACCTTTTAATGATCATTCCACCAAACTTGAATACTAAATTCACTATATTCTAAAAATTCATGATTGGTTTGTAAATACCGGTCAAGCTCAGAAATGGAACCGGATGAAGATGAAGAAGATGTTTGTAATTTTTTAGCTCTATCGAAAAACAATCAATCCCCTAAACCCTTTAATTTAAATCTTGAGGAAATAGCAATACCATCATATGTGGGTTGGGTTGTGAAACCGAAATATTCAAAGACGAACCATATATTCTGAGATATTCATCATATAATTCATATAGCAAAATCTTAACGGAATTACGACAACCAAGAATTTCAACTTTTATTCCTAACTATTGTAGTAGTGAGTTAAATAGTCCTATAAAGATTATAATTTAAAACGTGAATCAAAACATGATGCAAGCAAGTAAATATTTGGAATCTTCCTATAATATTGTAGTCATTTTATTTTTATTGCAGCAGCAAGTACTCAATTGAACATCCAATTCACATTCACTGAATGCACCGGTAATATTAACACTTTGAATAAAAAATAAATTAGCAGTGGGATAGTAAACACCATATAAAGCATCGGTAGCATCATTAAAAACACCTAACAATTCAAAAAAAATTATACATTCATCACAATGCTTCAATTGAAGAGAAATTGAAAGAAATTTATAAGTAATAAAAGAAACTAATAATTCATTATGTTCAACACTTTCACTAAGCAACTTATAAGTAGAATTCCAACGAGTACTAACATCTCGGAAAAATTTTTGGGACGCATACTATTATGAAAGCAATATATTAACCACTGTTTCAGGACTTTATTATGCCTCCACATATAGTTAATACTATCTTTAATTAGTCTAATATATGCAGAAAGAATTTATAATCCAGCTTGAATACACAAATTTAAAACATGGCATGTACATCTTTGATGAAATAATTTATCCTCAAAATAGGGATTGCACAATTCCTGTAACATAGGAATAAATGTGGTATTGCTTACAGCATTATCAAAACCAATTATAAATTTTTGTTTTGGATATAAAACTCTTCAAAAATAATTTTAAGGACTCGAAAAATATTTTGAACTATATGTGATTCATTGAAAACACGAAATGCAATAAAAAAAATTGCATGACCCAATCATTATCAATATAATGACATGTCACACCCATGTAATGGTGGCTACCAAAACTTACCGTACCAAAATTGTCGGTTCATATGTCGGCACATACAGAAACGCGACCTTGAAATTGATAAAAAGGTTACTTCAATTTTTGTTTTCTTTTTTGTAAACGGAAAGTTGTGCACAAGTAAGAGTAACTCTAGGAACACATTGCATTGTAGGATTTAATGTAGTTTGATAATAATTAACAAAACCTACTTTCTCACCAAAACTGAAAGGTAAGTGTGATATGAACCTCACCAAGAGCAGTGAGACCCGAAACCAATATATGGTAACGAATGATCGTTTTCCAATTTTAGATTTATAAAAAAAAAATTAAAAAGGACTGTGACTCGTTATCTGTAAGGAGATAAGAACCAATGGTATCAGAAAGTTATAGACGCCACACTTAAGAAGTAGTGAGAATTGTTAGTGATAAGTCTAGGATTGAACGCCACAAGGTAGATCCCTTGATAGGTTCACAAGCTCTATAAAGAACCAAAAAGAAAATTCTCTCAATTTTATTTCAATTCAAGTCTGCTGAAAATTACATCAATTTGTCCCTTTTATACTAAAATATCTAAGTCCTAAAAATGGAATAAAAATTCATCAATTAATGTCTTACAATCAAGAAAATAAATATAAACAAATTTAAGAAATAACTAAATGCTAAAAACTAGCAACTAGCTGATTTGTCCCTTATTTGGAAAGTTGAATTTGGAAAATAAATCAGCCATTTATTTTAGTAAACAAATCAACTATTTATTTGGAAAATAAATAAAATATTGAATATGCTGAAATAGGAAATATGCTGAAATTGGATTCTCCTACAACCATATGTCGCCCAAAATGTAGTAAATATGTTGAAATTCGGACTCCTCAGCTCAAGTCTTCGCGCGACAAGATAAATGACCAATTTGGGCATGTTGTGATCTGTTACGAAGGACAGAGTCTTCATAACATCTGTAGGGCTCGTCTTGGGCTTTTCGGAAACATATTATAACAGATGATCCGATCTTATATGCCCTCTGTAAAGGCCCACGAAGTTCAGCCCAGATTTGGTCTTCATGTGGGCTGAACTTCGACTTTAACAACTCAAAATCAATCCATCATTAAATGCTTCTCTGATCCTCTTGCCCCCTTATAATTGGCCCAATTAGAATATACAATGGATCCCTTGGTGATGCTTCTTGATTCTCATCAAAGTGTTCTACTGCAACCATTACTATTAATTTTTCCTTATTTTTTCAGAGGAAAAATGAAATAATTGATTAGTAGGGGTTTCTTACCTGGAGATTTGGGCTTGATTATTAGCCTTCACCGATTCAGATGAGTGATTTTTTCTAATATGGGTCCAGTACGTGCCATATCCGAAGGATTTACTAGTCTTGTATGTTTTGGGGTAGTAGTTGCACTTGATTTTGATCGTTCTATCATCTAACTCAATTTTCTTCATTTGCAATTTGAAGAGATCGTACTTCAACGCTTTTTCTTTTTCACCTGAATCAAATTCATTTGAATGGGGTGGGATGGTAGAATGTTTAGATAGATTTTCTTTACTAATTAGGTATTGGGATTTGGCTCAGAAATTATTAGAGGATGGTTAGGATTAGTAGGGAGATCGGATCCAAATTGAGCTTGAAGGAACTCGTGGTAAAGTCGGTCACTGAAACTGACATCATTACCTTCGTGTTCCAACAAATCTTGCAATGGACCCTTTTCTTTTTCCAAATTTCTTGAACCTTCTCCCCCACTTGCCATTAAAAAATAAATTATAAATAGTAATAGTAAAAAATAAGAGATGATTGTAAGAAAATAATAGAAGATTTTAAAAAATAAAAGAAATATATATATGAGAAATGAGAATAAAATAAAATTGTTGAATGTAGAGAGAATTGATAATTTGGGATTGAGAGAGATTGAGAGAAGTTGGGAGTGGTGTGAAGAAATATGAAGTGTGGGGGTATTTATAGAATTAGAGTGAAGGGCATATTTGTAATTATTTGAAATTAAGAGGAAAAAAAATGTTGTAACGGTCATCTTCCTCCAACAGTCATCTATATTTTTTTTCAAAGTAAGTGCCATGTGGCAGTCTGTTATTGGTTATCTCATTAATTTTGTTTTTTTTTTTATTTTCAAAAAAAATTGGTTTACAATTGGGGTCGGTGGCCAACAGTCACCTTCCTTCTGATTTAAAATTCCTCATCACATGCCGTCGTCAGATCGGTTTGTTTTTTTTCTTAAATAATTTTTTATATAACCAACGATTTAACCAAAAGTTTTACTCGGTTTTTTGGCAGGTGCAACCGTAACCGAACAGGCTCAAAACCGATTTCCAACCGGTATTGTAACCATCGGTTTCGGTTTCGGTTTTTTCCACTCGGTTTCGATTTTCAACCGACGATTCTGTTGTGGAGAAGAAATTGCAATCACACAAATCTAAACACAAATAGAAAGCAATAATAAAAGAAGACACAAAAGATTTTACGTGGTTCGGCAATTTGCCTACGTCCACGGAGCGCACCGCACTCAATCCACTATATCTCAGAGTTGATTACAACCCCTCTGTCTCTCTTTCAGTCTCTCTACAATTGCACTCTCTCTCTAGCAATTTTCTCACACACTACGCACTTATTTTTTTGCTCTATTCTTCTCACCTTTTATGTACAAATAATGGTGGTATTTATATGGGAGCACTAGGGTTAGTCAAAATCATAATTGGAATTTATTTCCTATTCCAATTGCTTGTGCACGCAGAATTTCCAATTTCTCACGAAACCCGTCACGATCGCGGTCTGGACCGCTGTGTAGGCACATGCCTGCGCCGCGGTCCACAACGTGTAACACCTTTGTGAAACTACATCCACGGAGTGCACTGCACTCAATCCACTATATCTCAGAGTTGATTACAACCCCTCTATCTCTCTTTCAGTCTCTCTACAATTGCTCTCTCTCTCTAGCAATTTTCTCACACACTACGCACTTATTTTTTTGCTCTATTCTTCTCACCTTTTAAGTACAAATAATGGTTGTATTTATATGGGAGCACTAGGGTTAGTCAAAATCCTAATTGGAATTTATTTCCTATTCCAATTGCTTGTGCACGTAGAATTTCCAATTTCTCACGAAACCCGTCACGACCGCTGTCTGGACTGCTGTATAGGCACATGCCTGCTCCGCGGTCCACAACGTGTAACACCTTTGTGAAACTCCGCTCCACAGACCGCGGTGTGTGCACATTGTCTGCGACGCGGTATGCACAGCATGTATCCTCTGTGATTCTTCACTATGTGTGCTGCGGTCTGGGTCACTGCCTCTGCCGCGGTCGTCGCCGCGCCACCTGCCAGAATTGTTTTCTTCACCTGTTTCTGGCTTCACATAACCCAACAATCTCCCACTTGAAGACTGAAACTCAATAGGCGTTCTCCATCCTTCCTTGATGACTTAGTGGATAAATTACGGTGCGCTCATCCCCCATGTCTTTACTCTTGAAGACCAACTGAAGTTTAGCACAACTCCAATTTTTCAGTAGTGACTGGCTTGGTTAACATGTCAGCTGGATTCTTAGTTCCTGCAATCTTCACTAGCTTCAACACCCCTTCTTCAATTAACAATCGAATGAAGTGGTAGCGCAGGTCTATATGCTTGGTCCTAGAATGGAACGCTGAATTCTTGGACAAGTGTATTGCACTTTGACTATCACTATGCAACACATTCATCACCTGATCGAATCCCAACTCTGCTAACAACCCTTGTAACCATATCAGCTCTTTGTTTGCTTCTGTCACAGCCACATATTCAGCTTCTGTTGTAGAGATTGTCACTATCTTCTGCAACTGAGACACCCAACTAACTGCAGTACCTGTAATTGTAAACACATATTCGGTGGTACTTCTTCTATGAACCACTTCTCCGGCAAAATCTGAATCCACATAACCTTCCAGCTTGAGTTCATCTCTCTTGAAGGTTAGACACTTTTCTGTTATACCTTGCAGGTATCTTAGGATCCATTTCACGGCCTCCCAGTGAGGCTTGCCCAGATTGGACATGTAACGGCTCACAACTTCCACTGCTTGGGAAATGTCAGGTCTTGTGCAAGTCATGGCATACATTAGACTTCCAATGGCTGAAGCGTAAGGAAATTTAGCCATGAGGTCTTTCTCTTCTTCCGTCTTCGGACTCTGATCCTTAGACAACTTGAAGTGACTAGCTAGAGGTGTTCTTACTGGTTTAGCATTTTCCATGCTGAATCTCTGTAACACCTTCCGAACGTACTCTGCTTGTGAAAGCTTCAATATATCTTCCTGTTCGTTTCTGTTAATCCTCATTCCAAGAATTTGCTTTACTGGACCTAAATCTTTCATCTCGAATTCACTCGAAAGTTGTTTCTTCAAATTATTTATCTCTTCTAAGTCTGCACCAGCTACTAACATGTCATCAACATAAAGTAGCAATATTATAAAGCTGGACTTAACCTTTTTGAAGTAGCAGTAGTGGTCAGCATTGCATCTCAAGTAGTCATTCCTTTGCATGAACCAATCGAACTTCTTGTACCACTGTTGAGGAGCTTGTTTTAAACCATACAAGCTCTTCGTCAACTTGCATACCAAATCTTCCTTGCCATTTTCCGCAAACCCCTCTGGTTGCTTCATGTATATCTCTTCCTTCAAATCTCCATAAAGAAAGGCAGTCTTCACATCTAACTGCTCCAGATATAACCCTTTTGCTGCAACAATACTTAACACTAACTGGATCGTAGTTAGTTTAACAACAGGAGAAAAAAATTCAGAGTAGTCGATACCTTCAATTTGTTGGAAACCTTTGACTACGAGTCGTGCCTTGTATCTCTTGGAACCGTCATGTTCCTCCTTGATCCGATACACCCACTTATTCTGTAGGACTTTCTTTCCTTCAGGCAACTTGGTTAACTCCCAAGTTTGGTTAGATGCCAACGACTCCATCTCATCCTTCATTGCAAGCTCCCACTTGATCGCATCTTCTCCCTGACAAGCTTCATCATAGAACTCAGGTTCTCCTGCATCTGTCAGCAGCATATAGTGCAAGTATTTCCTATTTGGTATAGGAGTTTGAGTTGATCTTCTTAATGTATTTTGGACCTGTGTTATTGGAACATCTCCAGGTGGGATTGGTTCTTGTACCGGGGCTGCACACCTTGCTCTTCATCATTCTGTTTGATATGTTCCATGATCTCTCTATCCTATACATCATTCGGTCCAAAAAATTCTGGCACTTCCGGTTCAGACATCTGTGTGTTTCTGTCTTTGTACATGACCCTTTAGTTGAAGACAACATCTCTACTTCTGATCATCTTACGGTTTTGGTCATCCCACAGCTTGTAACCAAATCCATCCTCTCCATAGCCCACCAAAGTACACTTTATTGACTTGGCGTCTAGCTTATTCCGCGCATGATCACCTGCATGTACATAAGAAACACATCCAAATACTTTAAAGTGAGAAATTTTTACCTCTTTCCCAGTCCAGATCTCTTCTGGTATAGCAAGGTCCAAGGGCTTTGATGGTCCTCTGTTGATCAAATATGCTGTTGTATTGACTGCTTCTGCCCAGAACTGTTTTGGCAACCCTGAGTGTAGCATTATGCTTCTTGCTCTCTCAGTCAATGTTCTGTTCATCCGTTCTGTTATGCCATTCTGCTGTGGGGTTCCAGGAACCGTTCTACTGAGCTTTATTCCATTTTGGTAGCAAAACCTCTTGAACTCATTGTCTTCATATTCTCCACCATTGTCTGAATGCAGCTTTTTGATCTTCAAACCTGTCTCATTCTCAACCCTGACTTTCCATCTCTTGAAAGCATCAAATACCTCAGACTTGTATTTTAGAAAGTAAACCCATACCTTTCTGGAATAGTCGTCAATGAAAGTGACGAAGTACAGTTTACCTCCGGTTGATGAGACTGAAAACATCGGTATGCACTAGTTTCAGCTTCTCTTTTACCGGTGTTCTTCCGATCCTTTTAAAGCTACTCGCTTCTGTTTTCCTAGAACATAACTTTCATAGAAATCAACCTCAACGGATTTTAAATCTGGCAACTTACCTTTTGAATGCAGACACTTCAACCCTTGAGAACTTATGTGCCCAAATCTCTGATGCCATAAGTTCGGATCGTCTTCGCTTTCCGCCATAGCGACTGAACCACATCCATCCGTGGTTGTGTAAAGCGACCCATTCTTACTTCCTTGGGCGATTGTCAATGCACCTTTTGAAATCTTCCACTTATCACCTGTGAAAGTCGTCATAAAACCATCTGACGCCAGTTGCCCAATGGAGATCAAATTCTTCCTTAAGTCCGGTATATGCCTCACATTGTTGAGCTTTCAAACTGATCCTTACAGTTGAATCTTCATATCTCCCTTCCCGGTAATGTCGCATGATTGATCGTCACCAAGATACACTTTACTCATATTTCCGGAGACGTAGTTCTCGAGCAATTCTCTGTGAGGTGTGGCATGGAATGACGCTCCCGAATCCAAGACCCAGGACTCCGTCTTGCTTTCCAACGAGCAGATAAGGCAGTCATCTGACTCCTCCGATACACAATTCGCACTGCTCTTGCCCTTATCTTTCTTCTCAGATCTACACTCATACGAGAGATGGCCCTTCTTACCACAATTCTAGCATTCAGCATCCATTTTGCTTCGTTGTTGGTTTCCCGAATAGTTAGCCTGATTCCTTGGTTTGGACTTACCTCTAGACTTTGATCTTCCCCGTTGATTTGTGTTTCGATTTCTACCTCTACCTTCTCTACCTTCCAAAATCAATGTTGAAGATGTAGATGCTCCTGATTCCTCTTCACGCATTCTGATCTCTTCCGGCATGATCATGTTTATAACCTGCTGAAGATTCAATTTTTCTTTCCCGAACGAGTTGGCAATCGACTGGCATGTCGTCTTCCAACTTTCTGGTATTTGGGTGAGTAGAAACGCCGCCATAAACTCCTCATCAAACCCCATAGATAAAGAACATAACCCGTCCTTTACTTCATTGAATTGGTTCAGAAAGTCTTTAAAGTTATGATCCTCCAACATCTTCAAGGTTGATAACTTCTTAACAAGATGGACTTTCCTTACCACAGAAGGTTGTTCGTATAGATATGATAGGGTATCCATTAGATCTTTGGTTGTCTGTTGATCTTTTACGTTGAAGGCGACATGCTTCGTCAAACTGAGACGAATTGCTCCTAATGCTTTCCTGTCCAGGAGTTCAAAGTCATCATCATCCATGTTCTTCGGTTTTCGTTTCTTTTCCCAATCTTCATCGGTCATATCCTTTGGTCTCTCTTTTATCGGCCAATGCAAATCCTTCTGGTACAGATAATCTTCCATCTGCATCTTCCAGAAGCTGAAATTCAAACCATTAAATTTCTCAATCTTGTGCGTTTCCTTCTCTGACCCCATCTCTACGACGAAATCGATGACCTCGAGAGAACCTAGATTTGTGTGAATAATATGCCCCAACCCGGAGCTCTGATACCAATTGTTGTGGAGAAGAAATTGCAATCACACAAATCTAAACACAAATAGAAAGCAATAATAAAAGAAGACACAAAAGATTTTACGTGGTTCAGCAATTTGCCTACGTCCATGGAGCGCACTGCACTCAATTCACTATATCTCAGAGTTGATTACAATCCCTCTGTCTCTCTTTCAGTCTCTCCACAATTGCTCTCTCTCTCTAGCAATTTTCTCACACACTACGCACTTATTATTCTGCTCTATTCTTCTCACCTTTTAAGTACAAATAATGATGGTATTTATATGGGAGCACTAGGGTTAGTCAAAATCCTAATTGGAATTTATTTCCTATTCCAATTGCTTGTGCACGCAGGATTTCCAATTTCTCGCGAAACCCGACACTACCACGGTCTGGACCGCTGTGTAGGCACATGCCTGCGCCGCGGTCCACAACGCGTAACACCTCTGTGAAACTCCGCTCCACAGACCGCGGTGTGTGCACCTTGTCTGCGACGCGGTATGCACAGCATGTATCCTCTGTGATTCTTCGTTGTGTGTGCCGCGGTCTGGGTCACTGCCTCCGCCGCGGTCGCCGCCGCGCCACCTGCCAAAATTGTTTTCTTCACCTGTTTCTGGCTTCACATAACCCAACAGATTCAACCAAACTGTAGACACCACTACTTTACAGCAAGTCTTAATGATGTGTCCAAGTCACCGGTAACATGACATGACATGTTATCAAACAGTCATGATGTACCCACTCATTTGCGAAATCACTAGTAACATGGCATGACACGTCAACACTGGTCTATGCTGAAAAGAAACGTAAATCCTAAAATTCGTTGAACGCAAAAATCAAACTAATAGATCAAAAACCATCAGACAAACCAATTAACAGAAACATTTGGATTCTTTTAACTAACAAACAACATCGACGATATTGAATTACATAGTTAGCATAGACTGAGATCGGGAAACCTCGGCGATTGAAACCGAGATGAGATTTGCAAGTTTGAAATTGAGCTTAAAAGGAGTGGAAAAATAACAAAGAGATCCAGAGAGAGGGAGAGATTGATAAATACATTAACACTAGACAACCCAAAAAATTAGTTCAAATTTCAACCCAAATAATATTAATATCATTAACCATATTATCCCATATTATGTGTGGTGATGACAACTCACTTACCACATTATTTGGATTAATTATTTAGGTGGTACAACGTTACTCTAATAAATAATATCAAAAGAAGAAATGAAGAAGAGAAGATACTGTGATCCGTGAACATAAGCCAAGTTTTTTGTGTTTGGTCTGGACTGCCCTGGATTTTATAGCACTGGGCTTTGTTTTCGGCCGTAGAAAGATCCAACTCAATCACATTTCCTATACTGGCCAATTGGGGATACATATATCAAATTATCAAGGTCAAGTTCAAGTTTCTGTGAAATTGCATTTAATGATGTTAATGGAACCATCAGTCCATCATGATGAGGATTGTACAAGAACAGTTTTCTTATTGGTAGAAGTTTTCAAGCAACTTATTCAACACCCTGCCGGTTTGGATTTCATTTATATCTTAGCACTAAGATTTCCTTCAATATTAAAGTACCCAATTAAACTTTCTTCCTTTAATTTAGCACTGAGAAATAAGCAGTGTTCGAAAATACTGTTTATTAGGACAAAATAGACCGTATTATGAGATTTGGTCATTTTATCAATCGATTTTACTGATTAATCAATCTAGACCGAGACAGAGTCGTTTCTATATCCTAGTTACGTTGTTTAAAATTTAAATATCCAATTATTATTATTATTTTAAGAGATTGAATATTGGTTTAGTATGTAGAAAAAATAAATATAAATAAATAAATTACCGGCCGTCTAGGATCTAAACGGTAGATTACCGCTCAACAACGTCTAGCGTTTATTAAAACACCGAAAATAAGTCATTAAATGATTTCATAATTTCAATATTTTTTATCACATAACCACTAATTCAATAGTTGTTCCGAATCATTTTCAGCACAGAATCCAATTAAGCAAACAAAGTCATAATTATCACAAGGGCAAATTATATTGCATCATAAATGACAAACAATTATTTATTTTTAGGGATAATTATCCCAGTGGCCATCAACTCTTACAACAACTATCAAAATGATCACCGGATAGGGAATTGGTTTTAAAATGGTCTTTTTTGATAAACAATGTTACACTAATGGTCATTCCATTCAATTTCATCTATTTCCATCAAATTCCATCAATAAGTGGTATTTTGATAAATAAAAAGATATCATTAATTTATTTTAAATATTTTTTTGGAAATCAATTTTTTCTTGTGATTTTTAAAACAAATAATTATATATAATATGTATATACATATAGCATATCCCAAATATATATATTATATATCTTTTAAATTTATCTCAAATATACTTTTTACAATTTTAAAATTATATATATATATATTTCTTTTCAATTTATCTCAAATATATTTTTTAGAATTTTTAAATTTTATAACCTTAATCTTCTTAAAAAAGAAACATACACACACATATATATATATATATATATATATATATATATACTAAATATAATTATTGTTTCATAACAAAACAAAAATTGATATCCAAAAAATATCTAAAATAAATTAAAGATATCCCCTTATTTACCAAAATACCACTTATTGAATAGAAATAGATTGAATTGAATGACTATTAATGTAATATTGTTTACCAAAAATGATCATTTTAAAACCAATTCCCCATCTGGTAGTCATTTTGATTGCGATGGCAAGAGTTGATGGCCACCATATTTTTATTTTCCAAAAGTTATAATGTTGGGGACAGAAACCAAAACATTGCATTCGTGTTTTCATCTGCAGAATGTTCCATAGAAAATTCAGCCTCAAGAAATTTGCAAACCTACAAGCTTTCCAAATTGATGTCAGATATTATAAAAGTGATCAGAGGGCGTGGGCGAACTAAGTCCGGGAAAAAAGCTCTTAGACAAAAGGAGACTCGTGAAAGATGGTAAATAAAAAGTTCAAACCCTCAAAATCCATATTCAGAAATTCTACATACCAAAACACATATTCTAGTTACCACACAGAGAGGAGCTAAAACTTAGTTTCAAACATCACCATCTGACTTACAATATGTGCATTCTAGTGATGACTGCGCATGATGCCATGTAGGTAACCCCCTGTCATCACAAGTGAAACAAGAGAGACAACACCGGCTGGAAATATCTTCCCTGACTGCTTGAAACGGGAACCCATCACTCCCAAAAGTGCAGCAGACAGGCCTAACAATTGAATGTTATGAAAGCAATTAGCTTAAGTTATAATAAAGTGGAACAAACAAGTAGAAAAACCAATTAGGTTAACATGTCGGTTATGAAAGTGGATCAAGCATTATTACAATGTGGGTCAAGAAAAAGGCAGATGTCTTCTATGGTGAGTTGAATGATTACCACTCTCTGGACTTTAGGTTCGTACCAAAACTTTGAAAAATTACAGCATATATGTAATAAAAAATGGTTATATAAGGTAAATCCTACGGCTCTCGATGGGTAATCCTAGAGCTTCTACTATAAAAAATAACTTTTACATTATAGCACCAACAATGACAGTCAAAAATATCATCCTACGTGGAGTTCCTGTCTTGCTTGCATCCAACTTAACCCAAACTTGATACTATTTTATTCAATGCGCTTGCTGAAAGATATTTAGGTAAGATCTGACTAGTGAGTCCAAGTACCGATTGTAATCAAATTGGATACAAACTTACCTGGATTCTGATCCAATGACAAATGTAAAAGACAGAGGATGCATTTAATATATTTACTTATCCCTCTTTTTAGAAAACAAAATTAAGAATCCACAATAAAAAGAAGTCCCAATTAGGTCTCAATTTGAACATAACTCCAAATCACTCTTGAAACTCAAACCCGGAAGTGAATATACACATATATTTAAATTAACAATCAAAATTGATATGGATATTACAAGGTTTTTTTGAGTTGATGTATATTACTACAATACTACTTAAATAAAGCAATTTGACTTGATTTGGTACAAGTGTATAACCAAGATAAACTTTTTACAGAATTATGAGCTTCAAGTAACATTCTTGATCCCAACACAACTCCTAAAACAAACATTAAACCGAACAACACTAAATTACAATGTATCCCATAACCACATCATAGCATGAGCTTAAAATTACTCTAATGGCATCACATGCAAGCGAAAAAAAGAGCGATAGATCTTACCAAAGCCAATAGCTGATGCAAGGACTGGTTTTGTAGGAAGCTGTGTGTAGACAAAATATAGAAGAGAGGCTGAGAGTCCTCCTGCTAACAGCGACTTCTGGCTTCCACTTTTCAAATAGCCCATCAAACCACCCACTGCTCATATATTTTAATCAACCACAACAATTACATGTAATGTGAGCTGGCATTTTACACCAACTATCAAGAAATCCATTATTAACAAACTCAATCAAAAGCTTATAAACTAAATCATACAAATAATTTTAAAAAAATTGATAGTAAAAACCTCCAACAAGAGCAGCATAGCCGAGAGTGAGTTTCTGAGACATAGACATCCCTTTCGTCTTGTTCCCGCTCTCCTCTGATGATTCTTCCCCTCCGTCGTTCTGATCGTCGCCGCCTCCACCACCACCACCGCCGCCGCCGCCACCAAAATTCTCTCCGCCGCCTCCGCCGCCTCCGAAATCGATCTGGATTTCGTCGTCCTTCCCGGAGCCACTAGTGTTGGCGATTATAGTCGAGTACTTGGAATCGGACGAGACTACTGCAACGGAAGTAGTGATCCGTTTGGGAGAAAGCGAAAGCCTTTGATAGTTGATGGTGTTGCGAGATTGAAGAGCAGAGAGTCGGCTTGTGAGTCCAAGCTTGGATCGCAGAAGAACAAGAGAGGACTGTGAGACACCTAACAATTCTGCCATTTGTTTGTTTGATGCTGTTTCTCTTATTTTTGCTTCTTGCTTCATTTTGCCTTTCTAGTACTTGCTTCCAGAAGCACGCCATTAAAATTCCTTCGGCCCAGTCTTCACTTTTTTGAGCCTTATTTTTCTTTGAATAGTCTCTCAGCCCAGTCTATTTGTTTCAGTCTGGGCCCAAAATAATATGTTCATATTTATTTACAATATTTTTAGAGTTAAAATAAAAAATAACCACAACTATTATGAAAATTTTGTTTTTAACCACATACGAAAATTTATTTATTAATAGCCACTTTAAAAAAAAATCAGTGCATATTCGTAAATTGTAAAAATACCACTGGATTTGATTTTTTCTTTAAAACTGAAAGAAAACTTGAAATCATGACTAAAATCTGGAACCAAACTTGAAATCACGGCTAGGAACTTGAAACTTGAAATCTTGTTTAAAAAAATGAAATTTTGAAACTTGAAATCTTGCTAAAATTGAAATGTTGAAACTTGAAATCTTGACTAAATTGAAAGTTGGAACTTGAAATGTTATGGGTTTTTCAGTTCTTCGTTTTCAAATTTTGAAACTTGAAATGTTGCCTAAATTGAAATGTTGAAACTTAAAATGTTGACTAAATTGAAATGTTCAAACTTGAAATGTTCTGGGTTTCTAATATTTCGTTTTTTTTTCAGCAGATCTAATCGTTGGCGGAGGGAGAGCTCGACGGTGTTGCTGGAAGGTCGTGAAGCCCAGGCGACGGCACTCCGGCAAGCCGTCGACGATATGTGAGAGAAAAAAGAAAGGAGCAAGAAAGAGATATGAGTGAAAGAGAGAGAGAGAGCTACGGGGAGAGAAGAGAGGTTGGGTGAGAGAGAGAGGAGGTCGGCGACGGTTCGCCGGCCTTCACAAGGATGCCGGCGACGGTTCGCCGACGAGAGAGAGAGATCAGGGAGAGAGAGAGGAAAGGAGAGAGAGAAATCGGGGAGAGAGAGGAAAGGAGAGAAAAAAAAAAGAAGGGAGAGAAAATGGTTGGGGATGATTTTTATATGGGGGCATTCAAGTAATTTCTTAAAAAATGGCTATTAACAAATAAATTTTCGTATATGGCTAAAAACAAATTTTTCATAATTGTTATTATTAGCAATTTCTACGTATGTTTATGCAAAACTTGATTTGTTTATTTATTTTTTTTTTTTTTTTTTAAAGAAATCGTTTTATAAAGTATGATATGAATTAAAGTAAAAATGATTTTAAAAATGATCTGTATGGTGTATACTTGTATCCCTTAATAATTAAGTTATCTTAACATACATTAATTTTAATTTATATTATTAATTAGAACATAAAAGTGAAAGAAAAAAAAATCAAAATCAAAATAAAATCAATCCGGTCATGCCCTGGAAATATTATAATACGAGATGGTAAAACTTTTTTGAAAATCACACATGCGTGTTTTGAGCCAAAGATGCAGCTAACAAATGAGAAATGAAACCAATAAATAAATAAATAAACAAATTAGAGAAGTGTAATGGCATCGAGATCTCTGCTTTGGCGTTTCTACAGAGTAGCAGATTAGACTGACTAATAATAAAGCATCACATCTTCCTCCTCCTCATGAGAGAGAGAGAGACGTGATTTACGGCTTTTTTGTCTTTTATTTTAGTAATAATCTACAACTATATTTTAATCACAAAAATCTGGCTTGGAATAAGTTCTTGTTCTTCTAAGGCATTGACTTACAGATACAAAGCTCCAAAGAAAAGAGAAAGAGAGAGACAGAGAGATTCCACAACGAGGAGGGCAAAGAAACAGAGCAGCGTATTAGCTTTTACTTTACAAAGGTCAGCAACCCACGCAGGGGCATATATTATAGAGAGAGAGATACATAACCCATCTTTGACAAACCAAATAACCAATCAATGCCTTTGCTTTTTTTATCAGTGTTTACGTGTGTGTGTTTTTCTTTCTTTCTTTTTTGATTAAGTGGCCCCCACTACACCCACCTCTCCTTCTTCTGCCCTCTGCCCTCTGCCTTTGGTTTTGTTTGTTTTTAGATGCCATAACCTAAAACTTAAAACACACCCCCCAGAATCCAATGCCACTATTGCCTTTTGTTTCTTGTTCTAGTCTCTCTCTTTAGAGAGAGAGTCAAGTACAGTGGGTGAGTGTGTGCAATTTGTAAACCCCCCTCGTGTGTGTTTTTTTTTTTATTTTTTTGTATGTGTATGTGTGTTTTGGTGTCAACGCCTTATAAAAAGCAGCTAGCTACCCAGGAAGTTTCCTACCTTCCTTCCTCACTTCACTTTGGCTTTGCTTTTCTCTTCTCTTTTTTTTTTTTTTTTGATCATTCAAGTTTTGTTTTCTTGGCTTTGTCCCTTTTAATAGCCACCACTTACTCTTCTTAAATCTTCACTCTTCACTCTTCACTCTTCTCCCTTCACTCTACAGAATCTTGCATTCAGGTTTCAAGAAGAAACAGGTATGTTTTATTCTAATTCTTTGATGATTTTTAACATTGTAGTATATATCCATTCTGGGTGTCATCTTATTCAATCAAAAATCATGTCTTTTTTTTTTCCTTCTCTGTCAAAATCGATTGCTTTGCATATTTTATCCATTTGTTAGCTTGATTTCGTTTTGATTTATGGAGAATTTGATTTACATCTTTGGAAATAGAGTTTGGTCCGAAACTAAGCTCACCAAAAGAACTTAATGAGATTATAAGATGAAATTGGAGCTTTGAATCTGGAATTGAGTGTAATAACTGCAGAATAGTACTACTCTGCCTCTAGTTCCATTGTCTACTTTCATTGAAATGTATATCATCACTGTTTGCTTATAAAATCTTTACCCTCTTATGATATTGCAGAGTTGTATACAAGTATATGATTAATGGAGCTTGACGCTTGCTATGGTTCAAAGCCATCAAGGAAGAGAAAATCTCCAGAAGAAAATGAAAATGTAACAAGTTTTTCCATGGATGATCTCAATCAAGATCTTCTTGAAAGGGTATTGTCATGGTTACCCACCTCCACATATTTTCGCCTTAGTACCGTGTGCAAGAGATGGAAATCAGTCGCCAATTCTGCCAGTTTCAAGCTTGCTTGCTCTCAGATCCCTTCCAGGGATCCGTGGTTTCTAATGGTTGATCACCATCTCAACCATTCGATAATTTTCGATTCAGCTGAAAAGAGTTGGATAGAACTCAATTATCCACCTCTCCTTCAGCAGAACACTAGCTGTGACTACATGCCTGTTGCAGCTTCTGGTGGTTTGGTCTGTTTCCGTAATGTATCTGGGAATTTCATCATATGCAATCCCGTTACAGGGTCCTGTCACGAAATCCCTCCTCTGGATCCAACCCCTGAAAATGAATCCATTCATGCTATTGTCATGAATAATACATGTTCTAATCATCAGCAATCTTACAAGATTGTGTTAGTTTTTGGTGAACTTCCAAAACTCTCGTTCAAAGTCTATGACTCGAGTGCTAATCGTTGGGAAGAAGATGTTTCATTGAGTAGAAAGGTTGACGAAGAATCTATGGAAATCGAATCAAATGATGATGCTGCTGTTTACTTCCTTAGTAAAGCTGGTACTGTAGTGGCAACAAACATGCAGAGAAGCCCATCAAAGCAATACTCATCGGTCATTACTTGTAAAGATGGCGAGGAAATTGCTTATTTCCTTAGCTCATCTGGGATAATTGTGGCTTGCAATCTGACCCGCGGGAGCTTCTCTGAGTACCCGAGGCTATTGCCAGCCTTTTCCGAGTACTCAATTGATGTAGTTGAGTGCAGAGGAGAGATACTAGTCATTGTGCTATCGGAATTTCTTGAAAGTGCTAGCCTTAGAGTGTGGAGATTTGATCAAGAAAAAGGGTCTTGGCATCAGATTGCAGCAATGCCTCCAGCAATCTCTCACGAATTTTACGGGAAGAAAGTGGATATAAACTGTGTTGGTGCTGGTGACCATATATTTATCTGCTTAAACTCTGCAGAACTATTTAGTTACGTTCTATGTGATTTGGATACCAATGAATGGGTCGATTTGCCGAAATGTTCCATGAACGGTGAAGCTGTAGAGTTCATGTCTGCCTTTTCATTTGAGCCAAGAATTGAGGCTTCTGTTTGAAGACAAAACAATTCATCTAGCCAAGTTTTCTTCTTATTTTGTTTGAATTATTCATGAAAATTATTCAATGGAAATTATTAAGATTTATTGATGACATGAGCTACAGTTTGCACTCTCTCCTGTTCTGTTTTGATGGTGGTGTCGTCTCTTGTCTCACCAACAAAAATTAGTTCAACTATCTCATGATTGGAATATAAACTGATGGATAGATAGACGTATCTGATGCAATGCCATTTCTGTTTTATCAATGATTGAAATTTGTTGCTATAGCTGATGTGATCTGTGGTAGGAACCACCACAATGTTGGGCTACCTGCTGTCCTGCTGCTGGATATGCTGCATTCATATATAATTGGCTCAAATAAACTGTTTTTTTTATTCCATGAGAGCTGGCTTGATGAGCTTATAGTGGTGATCGAACCATATTTGATGCATCAAAATGAAACATTATTGAACAAATTATCTGAGTTTATTAAACTGATATGTAATCAAAGGAAGATGTACTGGAATAGGAATCGATCTGTAAATGAAGGAGATGTTTGCACTTCGGGGGGTTTTGTTTGTTAAAGATGAATGATGATGAAAACATCCCATCCAATCTTCTTTTTCTAAGACAAGGTTTTAGCTTTACATGAATAGACAGCCCGTTTGTGGTCCTTACATGAATGATGAAACATTAACTTTAGTGAATTTTCGCATAGCACCAGATTAAATCAAATTAATTAGTTAGCATTTGTATGATTATACCATCTAGTTGATCTTCTTCTTATATGATAAAATTAGTGCATTGTGACATGTCAACTTTACTTTTGATTAACATAACCGGTGGTTGGAGTCTTCAGATGGAAGTTCCACCTCCTAAAAGTGAGAGCAACGGGGGGGGGGGCGCCATCTCCTAAAAGTGAGAGCAACTCTCTCTTTGGATATGAGAGTCGTAATCTAAATGTAATCTCTCTCCGATAATAAGGGTAGTAATTCGAACCGTACTTGTTAGGTCCCACTAGAAGTTATAATTATTATTTTTAAAAAAAAATATGGTCAACATAGGGGGGGAGCCATCTACCCATCTCCTAAAAGTGAGAGCAACTCTCGCTTTGGATATGAGAGTCGTAATCTAAATGTAATCTCTCTCCGATAATAAGGGTAGTAATTCGAACTGTACTTGTTAGGTCCCGTTAGAAGTTATAATTATTATTTTAAAAAAAAATATGGTCAACATAGGGTGTTGAAAAGGTCAATGCTGGGAAAACCTGCGATGAAGTGGACCACAATTAAGACCGATCATATTTAGCCCGAGCCCGAGCCCAAAGTCAATATATATACGTGGCTAGATCTGGGTGGCGATCTCGTATAAACTCATAGACGGCAAGACGTCCAAACATTACCCAATTGAGAAATTGGTTTCCTCCTGAACAAGAAAACAAAGTCTTATATTAGTTGAAATCATAATTCATCTGTAGAACGCAAAATCATTCACTCGATCAAATCAATACCAACAACAATAACAGAGAAAGAAAATGGCGTCGTCGGAGGAAGGATTGAGACAACAATTGGAGGAATTGCAAAAACAGCTTGGAAAGAAACAGAGGTTCGAGGATTCTGTCTCCATTATCAATTCTCTTATTCGAGATCGATTTCCATCTGCTTCTCCTCCTCTTCGCAACCTGGTTTGTCTAACTCTTTTTTTTTACGTGATTTATTTATTTATTTATTTTCATTTTCTCTGCTGTTATATGAATCGAATTTTATTAATCGCATTCTCTTCTGTTAGTTTAGTCACAATACCTTAAATATGTCATAATTAGGTCAATTTTAGTGGGTGTTTCATGTGCTTGATATATCATTTATATAAATACGAATGTAAATTTTATGGTTTGTTCTGTATAGTAATGTTGGATTAAGTGCCATATTGTGGAGATTAACAAATGCAATTTGCATGGTGGTGGCAGTTCTATACTGTTGTATGCCGAGTTGCGACTATTTTAAAGACTAGATACACGGCTCCCGGTTTCTGGCTTGCTGGGCTGAGACTGTTTGAGCTGGCTGAGTCCCTCATTTCCGAGCCCTCCCAGAAACAGCACTTGAAGGTTTGCATTACTCAAACCAAAGAACACTTGTATGAAGTCGATAACCTAACTGAGGATTCACACACCAACAATCCAACAAATAGAGGTTTAATTTTTAAAGAAAAATTATGCCTTTTCTTATATAGATTATAAAATGGTTGATTTGGATGCGCAGGAAAGTTTATTTTGTTGATTCATGTTGATTCAGGGTATATTTTTGAGGGGCATCTGACCGTGGATCCCGAACCACCACAGCCTCAATGGCTGCAGCAATCATATTTAATGCATGCTGTTGCTTCATTGGTGAATGCTGAGTCTTCTCGTGGTTCTGCGGAGAGCGATAACACTTCAGCAACTGCTGCCAGTCTATTACAAGACTTTATGAATAACCTTGACATCGTTATACCAGAGGTACTCTTTATCTACTTTTCCTTGGTTTCCATATATCAGGTTACTTGAAGATAATCGATGAGTTTGTATTGGTTGCTTGCTACACACAAGATTTAGAAAGAAAATTAAACGTTAGAAAAATATAATGATATGAATAGTGCTTAGTTACTTTTTTTGCTTGTTTTATCTTGATATGAATAGTGCTTAGTTGTTGATAAATTGGTCTAGTTTAGAAAGACATCAGATTTTTAGTCTGAATGTCTGATAATGATTTAACGTCAATCTCACATTATTGATCTGAATCTTAAAGCTACTGGAGGATAATGCTGCACCCCCTAGAGCTCCACCTGCAAGTAAAGCAGTTGTTGCAAAGCTTCCAGTCATTATTCTCACAGATGACATTCTGAGCAAGCTAGGACATGATGCAGAGTGTGCAATTTGCAAGGAGAACTTGGCTTCAGGTGACAAAATGCAAGAGTTGCCCTGCAAACACACATTCCACCCTCCTTGTCTAAAACCATGGCTGGTAATTTTACATGTCCTTGCTTCACTTTGGGATTGATTAAAAAAATCTTTAATGTTTCGCCTTCATTCCTTCGATACTTGTTCTACCTGATAAATACTTGTTTCCATCAATGATTAAACGGGATAAGAATTGTATGTATGATGTATCTTATATTGTTTGGATTTTGTGGCAGGATGAGCACAATTCTTGTCCAATTTGTCGGCATGAGCTACAAACTGATGATCATGCATATGAGAGCTGGAAGGAGCGGGAGAAGGAGGCCGAAGAAGAAAGGAAAGGTGCTGCAAATGCAGTACGTGGTGGAGAATACATGTATGTTTAGTAATTGTTATTGGATTCATGGGGAATTCGTGGGCTTGAAGGAGCAGGAGAAAGATATCAAAGAACAGAGGAAAGATGCTACAAATTCTATACATGACGATGAATGCATATATCGTTTAGTGCCTGTTATTTAAACTGATATGCCATTATTTTATCTGTAAAATGTCATCTGTTGTGTGTTAATAATAAAAATCAACTTCAACATTCCTGAGCCTTTACGGGTTGTTTTTATCGTTTTCAATATCAAACTCCCAATTGCACTTGTTGGTGTCCAGTTGAAACTTGAAACTGACCTCCAAGAGCTTTAGTTGAGCAAGACATTTGTTTGATTCGGTTCCATTCAAGGAAGTAAATATCGATTCCAATGAAAATATCCAAGACCAAGATTTTAGAAATTTCGGTGGAAATATGAGAAATATCAACAATATTCTCATGAAACCATGACATTGAGGAGAATATAAAGAAAAAAAATGGCTTAAAGGCCCAATAAGGGATCAATCGGCCCACGTCGATGGTGAGGAAATTAAATAACAATCGTGGCGTAATTATTATCATAAAAAATAATAAAATGTTATTTATTTTCCAGTATACATTTCTATCCTGCTTAACGACTGACTGGTAACCAGAAACTGTTGTAGAACTTCTAGTTACTTCTAAAGCAGCAACAGTTGCCGCCATTATTATGGAATTAGTTACCTCCTTTCACAGCAGATGTTTGGTCTCTCCAAAATCTCTCACAGATAAAAGCCTTCCAATTACACAGTCCTTGTATTCGCAGTTGGAGTGTCCTCGGATCACAGGTAGAAAACACCGTCCACTGATTTTCGCAAATACACTTCCACTTTCCCGCAACGGATACGTTGGTCAAATCAACAGCAGCTCCACTTCTAAGTCCAGTTTCAATAACAACAGTAACATTACGGCATACACGAGGATCGATTCCTGTTTGGTCATACCTCCACCAAATGGCAAGAAGCCTCGCGCCATCATCAAATTCTTGGGTGGCGCCTTTATCGGAGCTGTTCCTGAAGTCACCTACAGGTTTCTTTTTTTCTTTTTCTTTTTGGTTCTTGCATAATCTTAGAAATTTGAACTGAAATTTTGTGTTTTGTGTTTTGTGTTTTTGTGGTGATTGTTTTTTGGTTTTTGGAAGTTATTTGATAGAGCTTTTGGCAAAAGAAAGGTATCTTGTGATTTCAGTTCCGTACAATGTGACATTTGATCATGCTCATGCTGCCAATCAAGTGTATCAGAGATTCCATTCCTGCTTGGATACTATTCTCACCTCTGGATTGCCCGATGCCAATTTAATGGCTGCTGATATCGTTAACCTTCCACTTTATTCCGTTGGTCACAGGTGACTGACTAGTGTTCGTCTTTTGAATCAACCCTACAATAATTTTGTGTCTTCATATAGTGACTCATCTCTTGTTTTCAATGGTTGTTTGTAGCAATGGTGCACTTCTTCAAGCTCTCACAGCAAGTTATTTCTCTGAGAAGATACCAAAGGTTTGGTTTCCATCCCTTTTGAAGATTTGCTTGTCTAAGGGAAATATTCGAAAAGAGTAGATTATAGATTAGTTTATGGAAGCACAGTGCACATTGTAAAGTTTTCGTTTTGTTTTGTTTAAAATGGTTGAAGCGATTTGTGGTGTGTGACAAAGAATGTTATCTCTTGTGAAAGGCTAATGTCGTAATCTCATTCAACAACAGGCCGGCGACAGAGGCAGTACCATACTTTGAGCAGGTACTTATATGTGTTACATTCATGCTTATTTCTCCTTGTCAAAGTGAATCTTGTTCGATCTATGATTTTTTAAGTTTTTATAAACATAATGGAATCATGTTTCGTCATCATCAAAAGGGCCTGTTATGTTATTATCTAAGACTATCTGTATGGTAACCATGCCTTCTGTAGGCAGAATTACCCTTGTTCTGACCTTTTTGCACAAGAACTTTTAACAGACTAGAGTTATCTTACGCATGTGTCCGGTCAAGCTTCTATGAACCTTGAACTTTATGCACAAATAGGTTTTAAACTTGCAAAATAGTGATTGATTTGATCTAATCAAATTTCATGCTGAAAGGTTGTTATGCCGATCTGCAGTTGGGTCCTCTAGTCAGTCAGATGATGCCACTTGTGGAAGCATCTCCAGTGTATTCGATGGCTAGGAATGCCTCAGGTGAATTGCACCCTTATTCTAATTTAGTCTGGGTGTTCTTTGGCTTTGGTATAGGATTTTACATTTGTTACTTCGATGATTACATCTCTCTTTTCCCTGTGTAATATCTTTGTTGGAGAACTTTCTTTGTTTCTATGTTTCATTTGCTCGCCGAGGGAACAGAATACACAGATTATATATGAACTATATGGCAATCTTTTTTAATAGTGAAATTCATGTAATGATGCCTTTGTCTTCTCACCAATCACATGCAATGTTCCCTCTATTTGAGTAACATTTTTCCTGAATATCGTGCTACTTACTGTTCTCCATTTATTGAAAGTCATGCTCTTTTTGTACAAGCACTTCCTCAACTTTTCCTATGCTTGTAACACTATGGAAAAACAATAAATCTTAAAGAAGAGGATGCACAACAACAGGGCATTGAATATGTTTTCGTTATATATACTTAACAACTAACTTTAAGCATTGAGATTAAGATGAATTATTTTTCTCATTTCCTCTGCATAATGAATTATAATTATGGGCCAGTTCCTTTTTCCTCAATCACCTCAATTTATGCTTTCATTTCCCTCCTTTTGTCCTGATGATAAAGTTATCACAACATTATGTAATTGTGATATGCTACTATTTTAATTCACAAATACATAATTCATATATACACATATGGTATTTGTTTTTTAATGCTCGTACTTGGCATGATTTAACAAAAATAGGTGATGCGTGGAAGGTGCTACTTGATACAGCTGAGGCTATTATACCAGGCAGCAATCAGGAAGCTCTAGTTTCGCTGAACAATTTTGTCCATCAGTTGCCCTCAGTTTTTAATCAGGTATTTTGGTATCTGTGTAAAGTTTATTAGATAACTCATTAAGTAACCTATTTTGTTACCTCTAGATCTCCTTACTCCTCTCCCTACCTTGCAGTGGAAACCATATCGTTGAATTTGATCATTCTATTTGATGAGAATCCCTTTAGTAGTTAACTGAAAAGATCATACCAATGTAAATTTATTCTCACATATCCTTGAATTTCAAATGGTGGGTAACTGGTGGCAGCTCATCAGAATGGTTTCATGATAGTGTAGCCCGAAATGATGAACATAATTAGTTATTTTTTCTTGTCATGGTACACTTTTTTCTTGCTTTATGCCTCTTTAACAATATTTCATTTAGCATCAAACCGTGGGTTAGTAAATTATTGGATTCAAATCTTTTATTTCTGTGACTTTGATATTGCATCTCTTAGGTTACAGAGGGGATATCGGAGTTCAAGCCGGCACCATTTGAGAATCGTGATTGTTTTAAAAAGTCATACAATGTCCAACACACGCTACTGGTATTTGTAAGGTTTTGTTCATTCCAGAATCAAGGTGATCTGGATGGCTTTGATTACATGTGTACTATTCTTTCTTAGGTGAAGTTTAACTTCGATGCAATTGATGAGACGGATCTCCTTGAAGAGACTTTAAGACCTCGTGTGGAGTCTATTGGTGGCACGCTAGAAAAGGTCCAATTAAATGGTAACCATATCACACCGTGCATACAGGTAATACATGCAAACTTCATTTTTTTGAGACTAGAGAAAGGCTTCAGGATGATTTCTGGGAGAGAATACTGGGTAGTCCATTGACTGTTTGAAAATAATAGTGGATAATACATATGTACATGTCTGCTCTTGTTAGATAACTTAAACTTGTTCATGATACTCATCCATTCTTACTATTTTCTTTCCTATTCACGTGATCAGGAACCAAAATGGCAAGCAGGTTACTGGTACACTCCTGCAGATGCTATTGCACAGGGACTTAAAACTATTTCACTGAATGAAATTAGAGTTCTTTCCAAAACCATCAGTGACTGGTTCAGACGTTTTGAAGGGTGAAATACCATAGATTCATATCAGAATTTATTCTGCACCAGGATCTTCGGAAGAGTGAGGTCTTAAAATTACAACGCATATGGAAAGGACTGGGATAAATCCATGACATAGCAGTCTTTGGCCTTCTGATAGAAGTTTCAGTACACACTCTTTTCGTTCAATATTAAAGGGTACTAAGGTAATCATTAAGATTTGTACCAATCTAGCTTTGAGTATCCTTTGGCTGAACCACAGAAGGAACAAAATTCCACAGGAGAATTGGATTAAAAATGTAGCCAGAGTTTTCACATTGTAGCGACTGCCTCATTTATCTGCATCATGTATAATTGAATCTATTTAGCTTTCCATGAACTCTTTAGCCAGCAAACTTATCTATTACTTATCGTAGATTTCCCATAACAGCTTGTTGTATATGCAAATGTGGGATGTGTGTCAATTCTTCTATCGCTAACAATTTGATTTCAATATAGATGCATGGTTTGCTGATCTCATTCCTTATAATTGATGCGTTTATTTATTAATTTTTGTCAATGTGGAACTCATTCCGTTTAATTAGAACAACTAGGAAAAAAAAAATTGCCTCCTTATCGGGGAAAATAAGACACAGTAATAGCCAACATCTAAACAACATGATGGTTGGGGCATTTAGAACCAAGTCTAAGCTGTGGCCACCTTCACTTTCTCGATGAGGTCTGCAGCATCTTGAACCGTGGCAATGTTCTGGGCTACGTCTTCTCCGATGGACACTCCAAATTGTTCTTCTAAAGCCATCATTATCTCAACCTGATAAATAATTATCCAATGTATTATTATTATTATTATTATTATTATACAATCATGCAATGGAAATCCAGGATACAGTGTCTGTCAAAGTAAAATACCGTGTCGAGAGAATCAGCACCCAAGTCAGCAAACTTGGTTCCAGGAGTGACAGAGTTCAATTCAATAGACAATTTCGTAGCAACGGTGCTCTGTACAGTCTTCAACGTCTCCGGTTGAGCCTGGTCATTGATTTGTCCTTATTAAGTTCAGGAAAGGTCGAAAGGAGACACAATAATAAATAACTACGATGGATGAGTTAGATTTCTTACAGTGGAGCATGAAATTGCAGTCTTGAAGCATCCAGAGCGAGTAGTGAAAGACCTGTTAACTGCCTTAGAGAATTGGAATTTTTGTCCACAAAATATAGGACCTCCCTGCATTAAAACTCATGTAACAAATTAGCATGAATTGATACATTTTCTTCTCTCATAACATAAGAGAGTAAAAGCTGTAAAGGGAAATATCTTACGGTGGTGGAGAAGCTCTTCGGCGGTGACATGGAAGCTCTGACGCGGGCAGTGACAGGGACGACGGTGACCAAGCTACATGCATGGGTTGCAAGGAAGGCTGCCATTTCTGCTGGTTTAAATTACTTGAAACCGGAAAACGTACGTGAAGCTATTATTTAGAAAGTTGAAGTTGTTTGATATTGTTTATATAGAGAGTTGTCAACTTGGAAATAGGTGAGAGGAGTGATGATACCAATGTGACATTTTTGTTTTTTTGGTCTTGGTGTTGGGGCGATGACTTCTATGCCTTGCGTTTCCTTGTGCTTGTAATCACCACAGCAACTTTTCATTAAATAAGCTTTCAAGTGTCACAACACTCGGATTTGAATACTTCTTTGATTTGAGTAAATGCCACCCATTATTAAACTTATTTCAATCAGGTGCAAATTGTTTAAAATAGCCGTATAAAAAATGTAAAATCTGCTTTGAACTGATTTTGATTGAAAAACAAATTCATACTTTGAAAGTTGTTTTTTAATTTTTTATGGCATCCCTATTGTAATATCCCACATCGCTAACGTGTGAAGATGTGTTTTTCAATTTAATAGATGTATTTTGGGCTATATGTGAAGGATGCTTGTACGTACAAGAGGAAGAGAGACTGAAGCGAGACAGGACCGAAAGTGCTCATTTGGCTAGCACCTCTAAGGATAAGGGCAAATAAAGAAAGAATAATGAAGCTGCAAAATACCTTATGAGCTTTGGACAGGTAGAAAGCCGAGTCTAAAGCATTTTCATATTTGGGGATGTCTAGCTGAGGCAAGGCCTTACAGGCCACATGAAAGGGAATTGGACTCCAAAATTGTGAGCAGCTACTTTATTGGCTACTCTGAGCGATCTAAGGGTTATAAGTTTTATGATCCGATACTTAGGTCAATTTTTGAAACGGGAACTGCAACATTTTTTTTATGATGTTGAGTTTGGGGGGAGAAATAAGATTAGAGACATTGTCTTTGAGGATGAATCGGTTACGATACCTATTATTGCTTTTGACAATGTGCAGGTTTCTATACATGTCATTGATCAAGAAGCGAATACGGATCCTCAACTAGACAATGTTGAACAACCCCCCATTCAAGATGAGATAATTGTTCCTGAGGAACAAACTCAACAACCTCAAGAACCAATGCCATTAAGGCGATCCACTAGATAAATGAGAAATGCTATTCCGGACGTTTTTTTTTTACTTATTTCTCCAGGAACATGAGGAAAACATTGGAATGATGGAAAATGATCCAATCAATTTCCATCAAACCATGCAGGGTTCTAACTCTCAAAAGTGGATTGATGCCATTAATGAGGAGTATAAGTCTATGCAAGACAATAAGGTTTGGGTACTTGTCCCATTACCAGAAGGTGCGAAGCCTATTGGTTATAAATGGATATTTAAAACCAAAGGGATTCGAAAGGTAATGTGGAGAGGTATAAGGCTCGTCTTGTAACTCAAGGCTTTACCCAAAAGAAAGGGATTGACTATAAAGAGACTTTCGCTCCGGTTTTCAATGAAAGACTCTTTTAGGACAATCATGACACTTGTTGCATATTTTGACATTGAGCTTCATCAGATGGATGTCAAGACGACGTTTCTCAATGGTAACATTGACGAAACAATTTATATGGTGCAACCAGAAAACTTTGAGTCGGGAGACCCAAAGAATATGGTTTGTAAATTGACAGAATCCATTTATGGACTCAAGCAAGCTTCCCGTCAGTGGTACCATAAGTTTCATCAAGTGATTATCTCGTTTGGTTTTGAGATAAACGTTGTTGATAATTGTGTGTATCACAAATTCAGTGGGAGTAAGCACATATTCCTGGTTTTATATGTCGATGACATACTGTTTGCCACAAATGACATAGGCATGTTGCATAAAACCAAGAGATTTCTTTCAAAGAATTTTGAGATGAAAGGTCTTGGTGATGTCTCATTTGTATTAGGGATCCAGATACAACGAGATCGCTCTTCGGGTATTCTTAGATTATTACAAAGGAGTTATATCGACACAGTGCTCAAAAGGTTTGGCATGTAGGACAGCAAACCAGGTGACACCCCTGTCGCTAAGGGAGACAAGTTCAGTCTCAATCAGTGCCCTAAAAGTAACCTTAAAGCTAAGGAAATGCAGAAGATTCTCTATGCATCAGCTGTAGGGAGTCTAATGTATGCTCAGGTATGTACTCGTCCGGATATTGCGTACATTGTTGGTATGTTAAGTAGATATTTAAGTAACTCTATGATGGATCATTGGAAGCAACCAATCGAGTTATAAGGTATTTAAAGAGAACAAAATGTTACATGCTAAAATATAGAAGATTGGATCAGTTTGAGATCATAGAGTATTCCGACTCTGATTATGCTGGATGCCAAGACAGTAGAAGATCTATATCAGGCTACAAATACTTGTTGGTTGGTGAAGCTATATCTTGGAGGAGTGCCAAATATACACTTATAGCTTCTTCCACCATAACAGCAGAGTTTGTAGCATATTATGTGGCATCCAACCATGGAATATAGCTGCGGAATTTTGTCACTGGGCTACGCATTATGAAGGGTGTTGAAAGACTACTCAAACTATATTGTGACAATAAATCAGCAGTGTTATATTCTAACAACAACATGAGCTCATCTAAGTCAAAGCATATTGACATTAAGTTCCTTGTTGTGAAGGAAAGAGTACATAGTGGACATATATCCATAGAGCACATTGTGACAAACTCCATGATAGTGGATCCGCTTACAAAAGGATTACCACTCAAGGTCTTTCATGAGCACACTGCTCATATGGGTGTCATTTTGTGTGAGGATATCACATTATAGTGGGAGTTTGTATAATTTTGTATTGTATTGCTCTATATTTTTATTTTGGATATATTTATGCATTTATGTATTTGGATATTTTTCTGATCAGAAATAAAATATTCGGTTAATTACACTCTGTTACATTGTGTTAAGTTTTGATCTCACTAAGGAATAAAGTAGGACCAGTTGGAATATACATGTATAGATCACATTGCATGTAATTTCCATGTTATGCATCCAGTATTGATCTATGTCATTTGGTTATGTTGATATACGTGACCATTGATGGGTTTAGTCACGCTAAATGTGACGAAAGCCGCTTTGATCCTATGTTGGTATAATCAATGAACGAGATTGTTTGGATATACTCTAAAATTGTGATAGCAAAATTTTAGGGTATACACGTGAGTGAAATCCAAAACGGACAATATCTATTTGGTGGGACTGTACTGTTTTTCATTTGGGGTTATTTTTGAATAGTTTAGGAATATTAAGTATTGACTGGATGACTAAGGCTTCGTCCCGCAACTGTTTTTCAATCTGTTTTCGTTTTTATTTTTCAAAAACGATTTTGAAAACGCATTCGTTAACCGTTTTTCATTTTATTTTCAAAAAATGAAAAAAAAAACAATGTTAAAAGTGAAAATTTTGAAAAACACACAAAAAAATACTTGTTTTTCATTTTTGTTTTTGTTTTTCATTTTGTTTTTCATCTTTTTATATATAAAAAAAAATCATTTTTTTTAAATATTAATTATACTATTATGCGTTTCATATTGTTAGAATAAGACGGGACAAAATTTTTAAATGACCAAAGTGTCTCTATATATATTATAGAATAATTTATTTTCAACTAGAACTAAAAGTATTCATACAATAATATATATATATATATACATATATTATAATATAATATATTATAAAATAATATTATATGTATTAATATAATATTATAATAATTATATTTTTATTATATAGTAATATATATATATATATATATATATATATATATTGTAATTATTTATTTATATTTTAAGAGTTTAGTTTTGATTAATTTATTTTTTGATATGTTTTTTTGAATTAATTTTTGATGTGTTACTTTTTTTTAATTTAAAAATTACAATACAAATATTATATTGGTTAATTATGTAATCAATTTTTGATAGTTTTCAGTTAACCTACCAGAAGTGTTTTTTCCGTTTTCATTTTCAAAATACAGCTTTCAGTTTCAGTATATGCTACCAGACACGTTTTCTGAATTCTAAACTGAAACCAAAAACACTGTTTTCATTTTCATTTTTATTTTTATTTTTAAAAAACAGCAATCGAAAAACGCTAACAGGACGGGTCCTAAATTTACTAAAAAACCTTATACAATCTGCATGACCTATTTCGGCCATTGTAACTGTGGATCAGTTATTGCCTCGTTTTTGGGCTTTGGGCTCCCCAGTCCCCAGGTTAGTTCGGGCCTGTGAAACTTTGCATTTGTTCGGCTAATTTGTGGCCCACCGATCTAAACTTTGGGCCCAAGCCTTTGGTTTTCATTCATTTTTTCCATTAAATCCGGAGTTTTGATAATTAGGAACTCGAATTTAGGACCAAGGGCATCTCCAAGAGTCCAACCGAGGCGCCATTCTCCAACTGTTGCAGATTTGGACTCCAACCGAGACGCCATTCTCCACACCGGGTTGCAGCACCCTGTTCTTTAGCTTCAGATCAAGCGCACCTCTCTTCTGTTGTGCTACTTTATTGCTTCCATTTGCTTTTTTATTTTTTTATTTTTTGTAAGTCTCAAGTGAATATTTAGCGAATATTGTTTTTAGAGTAAGATTTAGTGCAGTGGGTTGAAGATGGAAAAAATAATTTTTATGAAAGTTACTACATTTTACTATAAAGTTGTACCAAATTCATTTTTTATGTGTTTTACAGTTATTTAATGTGATCGTAACTTGAAACTAATATATATTAAAAGACAGGCTTTCATTTTATTAACTTCGGATACAAATCAAGTGTGGTAGATGTGTGATAACGTTAGTTTGTTACGTTGATATATAGAATAAGAAAATTGATAGAAAAAAGGATGAATATGGAGAGAAGTTAATTAGTCGAATCCAGGCTATCGAGCAGAGTTAGTTAACTTAAATGCAATGGTGGTGCATGGACCATTGAACACTTTACCCTTGTCTGCGGCTATCCTTTTGCATGCATGCCACCTACAACTACAGTCATGTGCTTGCATTCAAGTGAATGTAATCAATTAATTAAAACTATCCAGATATATCTTCTTCTACCACTACTATTATTACAAAAAAAGAGGGTAATTGTAAAAATATATATAAATGGAGTTTTAATTTTTGCGGTTCATACATATCCATTAGCCGCGCGTTATATCTTATATGTATCTAGAATCCTATATAGATAGATAGAATGGATAAGTAGCTTAAAGGTTAAGCTAAGGTTGAACAGACAAGGCAAGAAAATCTGTCTCTGTCTGTCTCTGTTTTACATAATTATTACAAATAACAATTAAAAGGATTGGTTTTTCCCTGTTTTTATTGGTTGGATTTGCAACTTGTCATTCACTTCCACAACCATGAGTTAATTGAGGGCCACCTTCTAGAACTCAGGACTCAGGCTGCTTGTGTTGTTGGTGCAGATTGAAAATGGTCCCAACGCCAACGCCACCAGTGACCACCCCCACTAATAGCGGAAAATGACCTTACATTCTTTGGAGACCTAATGCACGTACACTGCGTTTGTGAATTGTGAGGCAGCGAGTGCTCTCTACCCTTATTCACTCCTTGACTGTATTCATTTTACCTCTTCTACTTGCAAATTTTTTAACCAAACGGGTTCAATAATCCACCCATTTCAACCAATTTATTTATTAACCTCTGCAAAATAATTAAATATCTGGCAATTTGGCAACTACAAGTCTTATTCAAATCTTACTACTGAGTACTGACTAGTCAACCCAGTTTCAAATTCACCGCAATATTAACGCATGCATCACGGATTTTATATCCAGAATATTCAATCATCGAACATTATACAATCTAATTTGAAATGAAATGACTTGACTCTTTCTAGATTCGGAATTGTTTTAACAAAATATACATAAGTTACTTTAATACAAAATCCAAAAGAAATATTTTTTTTTATATAAAAAAAATGGATAAGTAATTACGAATGAGAAAGACCTACCTAACACAGCGGTTGGTCAAATCAAATAGTGGGTGAAGGCTGAAGACTTCAAACTTGGTCAAATACGGTTGGCATCATCTCCATTTATTTATGTATTTAGTATTTACTACCCGTTTCTCTTGGTGTAATCTTTACATGGCAAGTAGAGAATTTGAGAAAAGCTTCTATACATCAGGCGTTTTTATTCGCAATACCAATTTATATTTGGTTAATTACTCATATCTTATGACCATAGCTTAATATGAATCGATACTAAGAATGTTAAATCAGTTTAATAGTTTAATAATATCTATATCCTTATCATTACATTATTTACTAAAATTTGTTAATAATTGAGTTATATAGACTTCACATCCACACAAATAAAAAATATAAATTATTTAAAACATTACCAATTCTCCGAATGCTTTTGCCGTCAAAATATACCCGCGCGGTTAATCCAACAATATTATTACACACTCGAACATCACATGTTATACTATAGGACATGAGATTATAATTAATTACTCATACTATATAACATAATATATTGTAACTTCAAGTGTATCGATTTTATTAATCATATCTCCAACCCAATTTTTATATATATATATATATATATATATATATATATATAATGGTTTTTCTATAGTTGTATATTACATACACTTTGAATTAAAGTATATAAATCTAATGGTCTATATTCAACGTATTAATAAAATTATATCAATACTTACTGATTTAAAATTTTATATATATATCATCACTTCTTGGAAGAAATGGTAGTGCAAATCCCTTTCACACCATGTGATTAAGGATTCGAGTCTCAATATATTTTATAAGTATGTGTAGAGATTCTTCAGGTTATTGAAAGTAGTTATCTAGACGGTAAGTCCTGACAGTCATATTATAATAATCGTAAAATGTATTACTGAAAACAAAATTAATAAAAAAAATTAGACATGGGGGTAAGGAGGTGGCAATACACAGTTCACTGACACATGTCAAATTTCTAATGGACGGAAACACTAATGATCACGTACTCTCGGTGCAGCGAAAATTTGATCATGATGAGAGGCGGCCAACATTCGTCCCTCTCCGTGAATAGCACGTGGCAAAGTGCCTGTGATTGGCAGTGAGCCCAAGTGGCACCTGCTTTCAGATCACCTCTTTTCTCCTCAGCCGTTTGATTATGACCCGTCACATCATGTCCGTCTGTTTTTGCAGGCCGCCCCACTTCATCCATCTTTTTTATTTTTCATAATTTAATAATCAAATCATCAATCGCCAGTTTTGGATGCATCCCTTACACCGTGCATCTTCATCTAGATATTGTCACATAATAACAATTTTATTCATACGGTAATATCCGGATGGAAGATGGAGGGTGTATATGCCGTTGCACCCAAGTTTTTATCGCCCTACTGACTACTACTAATCACTAACCCCACGTAACAGGGTACCACTGCAATCTTACACTTAGCTAAAACCTTAGTGCCTTTTCAATTTTCAATCTTAGAATTTTAAAATTTATCATTAACATAATTTTTTTTAGAGTATCATTATTTTACCCGCCAGAGTTGTGTTAGATAATCGTAAAAAGTTATTTATATTTATTAAATTTTAATTCAATTGTCATGTAAATAATAAATTTTAGAAAGGAAAAAGAAAACTTCAGTTAAGGGTTGTTTGTTTTTTTATCTGATTACTGAATAGTTCTGAAGTTTTCTAAAAACTAAATAGAGATTGAAATATAAACATGAATAACATTTTTGTTTTTTTTTTTCTCACATGTGAGGACATGTTTGATTTTTTTACTTAACATTTAATTACACTTAATGTGTATCATTAAGTTGTTTTGTTTGATTTGTTAAGTGATAAAATCACTGAATGAGCTCTTAAAATCACTGGTTATGAAAAGTGAAAAAAAATTATTTTTCACTTAACAACAAATCAACTGAATATATATTAATTTATAACTTCCAAATTTATCCTCACAAACCTTATCTATTTTCCTATTTTATCTTCTCTCACACCTTTAATCTTATTTTTTTTTCTTTTCACTATTTAAATAATTTTAGTAGCCATAAAATCTAATTTTTTCTAAACTCTAAAATCTCCATTTGAATCAAACGTTTTTTTAATTGTATTCAAACCTATTTCGACTTCTATTTATATTTCGGTAAATATTTTTTTTTCTCTCATAATTTAATTAGTTTTATATTATGTGATTGGAGAAAATTAGCACTTAAAAAAAATTAACTGATTTTGCGAACAAACTTAAACCAACTTAACCATAAACTTCATGCACTTTATATGTGTCGCAAGCACCACGATATCATCTATATATACCTAGATGAGATACTCCCAAATTCGACACTAATTTTGTTAATTTAAATATATATATATATATATATATATAATTGAATTATATCTGTTTGTGGTATATTTATATAGTATGTTTACATTGATAGAGAATATAGTTTTCATTATAAATGTATAATTATATTATTATAATTCCACGTATAAACATGGAACACATTAAAATATAAATATATAATAAATAATAGTTAAAAGGGTATAAGTGTAAAAATATTTATTTTCAGATATTTGTAACTTAAAAAAACAAACAACTTATTACTTATATTTAGTTTTCAGTGGAAAAAATCAAACATGTTATTTGGTTTTTAGCTTTCAGTCACTATTCAGTCTTCAGTATGATTCAGCACTAATCAGTCTTCAGATGAAAAATCGAACGCAACCTTAGTTTTCAATGGAAAAAATCAAACATGTTATTCGGTTTTCAGTTTTCAGTCACTATTTAGTCTCTAGTATGATTCAACACTGTAAGTTCCTCAGTTTTTGGTTGATTCATTTCGTTGACAACCACATTTGGGGATTATTGTGTAAGGGTAGTTTAGGTCATCATTGCTCAAGACCTAGCTCAATCTTCAAAAGGTAAATCACTTGCTTAACCTTGTTTGAAGAGTTTTTAGTGCATACACACACTCTCATGCATGTCTTTGATCATCTTGCATGAATGCTTAATTGCCTTAAGTGTGTGCCTCTTTACCATAAATCTTTCTTGAGTGATTGATGCATTTAGTTTGCCCTTAGAAGAGGATTTTCCTCTTGACCGCGGGTGGGACAGCTCCCAGTGCATTGCCTCCATCGCGGTATGCACAACGGGGTTCTACAGGCGTTGCATGTTGCCTCTACCTCGGCCTGTGCACGTTGCATGCACAGCGGTCTCCCAAGCGGAAGTTCACAGGCGATGCACTGTTTGCTCTACCGTGGTCTGGACACTGCCTGTACCGCGGTCCAGACAGCAGAAATTCCCAAGCGATGCACCGCTCGCTTTACCGCGGTCTGGACACTTGCCTAGGCCGCAGCACGCACAACGGTCATGACGGGATTTAGTTACCCTTTGTCCAAAATGATGTCGTTTCGTGTAGGGCACATTATATATATGTTATCTTCTCTTCTCTTTGGTTTGAGGAGTCCAATAAGTCATTTTTATTGTTTAAGCCTTTCTTTGGGAGAGAAATTCACTCCAAGAGAGAGAGAGCTCCCAAGAACTCATCTTGACTCAACCAAACTTAAATCCATGAGCATATAGCTTTTTCTTGCATCTTCCAAGCATGATTTCTCTTGTTGGTCTTTGACTAGGTAATCTCTAAATGCCCTAAAATCTCTTGTTTCATTCTTTTGACATGTATGCCTAGGTTTAGCAATTATTGTTCATTAAATGTATGTTATTGAGTTTAATTGCATTTATAATATGCTTGGGTTGTTGATTGTTGGTTGAGATTTATATTTTGTGATAGCTAGGATTTGTGACAATTTTGCTATTCTAACTAAATCTTTATGCTTTGTATTTAGATATTGTTTAGAACTCATTGATTACAAGGCTTTTGGAGCCTCCTTTGTGGAAGATGTAGAAAAAGGGAACAAAGCCTTAAGTAGTGACCTTGAGAAATAAGTAGATGAAAAAGTAGCTAAGAGAGTGATAAGTGAAGCTACTTATGTTGATGATGCCATCATGGCAACAAGTGACATTAGTGATGACTCTAGTGATGACTCTAGTGATGAGAGTTCCTCATCTCACTCTACAAATGGAAATGTAGAGAGTATGAACCTTTAAAGGTTCATTGAGCATTTTCAAAACTCAATGTTTAATATGAAGAAAGAGGTTCGAAAGCTAAAGGAAGAGAACCTCAAGCTATCAACTGAAGTGACTCACTGAAGTGAGAAAGTGAAGAATGGAAGAAAGGTGGAAGAAAGCTTGAATGATGAGCTTAGAGAAGCTAGAGAGTTGATTGCTAAGATGACTTCGAGTACATAGAAGCTTGACCATATGTTGAGAGTTGGTAAGAAGCCAAGTGACAAGAGAGGTCTAGGGTTTGAAGATGACAAGGAGACCTCAACTCCTAGCAAGACGGTATTTGTCAAAAGCATGGACTTCAAAGAGCCCCTTCCTCCACTTCATCCTAGGAAGAAAATTGAACTAGGAGAGTGCTCTAAGAATGTCCAAGTTAAGATGGCACCAAGGAGTCAAGCTCAAGCTCAACCATTGAGAGCACATCAAGTAGGTCTTTCTCAAACTAAAAGCCATCAAGCCAATAAGCATTTCCTACATGCTCAACAAATGAAGCAATCTTCTCCAACTCAACAACAAGGGAGAAGAGAATCAATACCACACCAAAAGAAAGCTCTAAGACATGGGAAAACACCTTTGTCCTCACAAAGGAATGGTATGACCCCTCATTTTATTCCTTCATGTCATTTTTGTGGTGTTGATGGTCATATTAGACCAAATTGCTTTAAATACATTAACATGTGTAGAACTAAGAGCATGATTGAAAGAAAAAGGGCTAGAGCCAATATGTATGTGCCTAGGAAAGCTAGTGCTAATGATCCTAGGAGTAATATGATGATCTTGACCACTAGGATTGACAATGTGTCACCTAAGTGGATTAAAAATGATGACCTCACATGCCATTGTGCTAAGGGTTCACCCATAGGCTCAACTAGGTCCAATGGACTTGGTAAGTCTATAGGGACTCATATCCCCTCTTGACTTGTTTTAATTGACCCCATATGGGGAGCTCAAGCAAAGAGAGCAAATTGGCATTACATTGTGCTCAGGATAATATTTATGCTCCTTTATTAATTACTTGAGATGATTGGTTGTACATTTTTTTTTAATAAGTGTGCAACTTTGCTTAACATGTAATCCATGTCTTATTTATGACCAAACATGCATTTTTAGACTAGGAGAATTGATTGGGAAGTACATTTTGAATGACCTAGAATTGATCTCCATGACATGTTGATTATTTCTATGACATGCTTTAAATTGATATGCATTATGAGATTTTTTTTTTGAATGCTCTAAAATGAATGCAAAAATTTGTGTGAAAGCAATTATGAGACTTCAATCAATAAGGATCTTGTATCCAATTCAAGGACTTTACAATCCAAAAGTCTCTCTCTCTTTACTTGTCCAACAAGACTACTATCATACGGGTATTCCACCCGAAAAAATCAAAAAGGGCGCAATAGTCGCTCATGTCTTGTTTTGCTTGTAAAGTTTGATATAGTTGTTCTTAAAATGAATTTATTTTACAGTCTATATCTTGCTTACTCCATGACAAATGGTGAAATTGGTTTGAATTCTCTTGGAAACCCTTGTTATTTTGCTTTGCCAAATACCATGTTTTGATCTTGAATACAACTTGTCTTATTGCAAAGCATTCGTTCACACATTTTTTTATAATAAAACTCCTTGATTCTATCTTCTTAATTAAGTTGCATAAATTTGTTTATATGATTATGCATATGTCTTGTGCCATAAGCTCTCCTTGCTAATGCCTTCTTAAGGGGATACTCATTTGTCTATCTCATGACATAAAAGAGGAGTAGCGTGGATTTAGGGGGAGTTGAGAGTTGCATATGAGGGGAGTTTGATTTGTTGAGGGGGAGTTAACCTATTTAGAGGGAGCATTTGCATTTGCATTGTTGATGCATGTTGTTTGTTTCTATTGTATGCAAATTGCTCTTGTTTTTATATCTTTGATCACCTCACATACATTTGTCTTGGAAAGTGTAGTTATTTTGTTTTGTAGGGATGTTGATTCTACAAGAGATGGATGACTTAAAGATCTAGTTTATTAGGCATCTCTTTGTAATGTAGAAAAACTTTGTTGACCCCTGTGTTTTTGTTTTGTTTTTTTGTGAGGATGAATTGTGAGTGGTGATTTTGTCACGAAATAGCCAAAGAGGGAGATTGTAAGTTCCTCAGTTTTTAATTGGCTCATTTCGTTGACAACCACATTTGGGGATTATTGTGTAAGTTTAGTTTAGGCCATCATTGCTCAAAACCTAGCTCAAGCTTCAAAAGGTAAATCACTTGCTTAATCTTGTTTGAAGAGTTTTTAGTGCACACACACACACTCTCATGCATGTCTTTGATCATCTTGCATGAATGCTTAATTGCCTTAAGTGTGTGCCTCTTTGCCATAAATCTTGCTTGGGTGTTTGATGCATTTAGTTTTCCATCGCTCCCAGTGCATTGCCTCCACCGCGGTATGCACAGCGGTGTTCTCTAGACGTTGCACGCTGCCTCTACCGCGGCATGTGCACGTTGCATGCACAACGGTCTCCCAAGCAGAGGTTCCCAGGCGATGCACCGCTTGCTCTACCGCCGTCTGGACACTGCCTGTACTGCGATCCAGATAGCGAAAATTCCCAGGCGATGCACCGCTCACTCTACCGCGGTCTGGACACTTGCCTAAGTCGTGGCACGTACGGCGGCCATAACGGGATTTAGTTGCCCTTTGTCCGAAACGATACCGTTTCGTGTAGGGCACATTATATATATGTTCTGTTCTCTTATCTTCTCTTTGATTTAGGGAGTCCAAGAAGCTATTTTTATTATTTAAGCCTTTCTTTGAGAGAGAAATTCACTCCGAGAGAGAAATTCACTCCAAGAGAGAGAGAGAGCTCCCAAGAACTCATCTTGACTCAACCAAACTTCAATCCATGAGCATCTAGCATTTTCTTGCATCTTCCAAGCATGATTTCTCTTGTTGGTCTTTGACTAGGTAATCTCTATATGCCCTAGAATCTCTTGTTTCATTCTTTTGACATGTATGCCTAGGTTTAGCAATTATTGTTCATTAAATGTATGTTATTGAGTTTAATTGCATTTATAACATGCTTGGGTTGTTGATTGTTGGTTGAGATTTATATTTTGTGATAGCTAGGATTTGTGACCATTTTACCCTTCTAGCTAAATTTCTATGCTTTGCATTTAGATATTGTTTAGGACTCATTGATTGCATTTTATGATTGCATTATAGTCCTTGCCATACTTAATGACAACTTGTTTTGATATGGCTTTTGTGATAGCTAGCATTTAGGTCATTGTTACGTTTAGCTAATTAGGTCATATAGGCATTTTGATGATTTCATTTAATGACCATGTCATACTTAATGACAACATATGTTGAAATGGTTTTGTTTCATAACTAGGATATAATGTTGCACAACTGTATCTAGTTAAGTCTTTATGAACATTTATTTAGACATTGATATCTAGGAATTGTATTTAGTGACATTCTTAATTTCCTAGATAAGCATTTAGTGTTGCCTAGCATTACTTGAATGTTTGAATATTTTATCATATTTACTTAGTTTGTTTTGACTCTTCATTGAGGTTAAGTCTTGTGACTAAGTGGTTAGTGCACAAGCAAATAGATCAAGAATCATTATTAAGACCAGTTGGGTAGAGTGAAAGGAATAGTAACCGGAGGGTGTGACGGGAGGTCAACTTAGGTTGTAAACTTTCATTCAATAGTGGATTTGAGGATCTAGTGTGGCACACATATCAGCCCGTGATTTTTCCCATTTGGAGGGTTTCCACGTAAATATTGTGTGTTGGTATTGTTTTAAGCATAATTGATTTTTGAATGCTTGTTTATTTGGGGTAATTTGTGTTAATATTGATTAATCGAAAAATTGGTAATTGATTCGATTAAAACATATTCACCCCCCTCTAGGTTATAGACACACACATTTCTAGGGAACTTTCAAGCACTATTCAGTCTTCAGACGAAAAATCAAACGCAACCTGAATGTATTGTCAACGCATTTGGTTTTTAAAAGTAAAATTATCTAAAAATAAATAATTTTACACTTATAACTATGTTAAACAATTATACATATAATATAGAATAAAAACAATCAAAAAATAATAATTATATATGAACACATTTGATCATGATTTTTTTTTTCGATTACAAATAAACTTCATTTTTACTAAGAAAAGAATTTTTTTTTCTCTCAAAAAATGAAAAGGTAACAGTAAAAAATCACACAAAACACTCTAATATATATATATCACCATAATATCAAAATAAACTATTGATATTAATATCAATATGAGAAGTGATTAGAGTTCTTTTTTATTTTTAAAGTTATTTAAAATAAGCAATATATTAAAATAAAAGAGTTTATATATCATATATAATTATGATGAAATTGGAAACATGTTATATATGAGGATAGTATCGGAAGAAAAGATTTTGGATTGCATTTAATGTAATTTAGTGATTTGCAATTAAGTGAAAATTATTTTTTACTTTCTATTTTAAATTGTTTTTAAGAATTTTTAAGCTTGATAATTATGATTCAGACCCGTAAAATTTTAAACGTAAAAAACAAACTATCCTTGAGTGTATATATTAACTAAATAACTGAGCTCTATTGAAGTCAATTTTTAGAATCTGAACCAATAGAAATAGAAAGAAAAGCAGTAGCAGTAACCACGACATTGAAATTTGATATTGAAGGGGTCCAAAAATTACTAGTGGTGTCGCCTGATGCATGACACTCAGCTGTGACCTGCCCGCCTCTGCAAGTTGCGTTTTAAAGCAAATTGAAGACCTGAAATGGGATTTGAGAGAGCAATTACAAGATGCAACTAAAACCAAACATGTGGTGTGCAAGTGAGGTCGTCACTCGTCAGTGGGAAAATAAATTAGCTTCGCAGTTAACATTTGTAAGTATTGTAATGAATTCCCCTGAATGAATTAAGCGGGATCGACTTCTTTTCTTTTTAGCGTAAAAAGGGATAAAAATCCCCAATTTGATTGATGGTGTGAATGGAATCTTAGGCTATTCAATTCATACAGGAGAGAGAGAGAGAGAGAGAGAGAGAGAGATTATTTTATTTATAAAAAAAGGGGTTTTGAATTGGAAGTATTTGTGAGTGCGTTGGTGGTGAAATGTGATTCGTGGAAGACAAGGTTTATCTGCGGCAAAACCCTGCGCGCGAGTGGATTGGTGGAAGCTGGTTTTCTCATCAGAACCCACCTTCAAAGTCATATGCATCTTTATCCATTTCTCTAAAGTAAGACGCCTCTCTCTCCCTCTCCCTCATTCAGTGATCTCATCTCATGCAATCTTTTAAGACGCCTCTCTCTCCCTCTCCCTCATTCAGTGATCTCATCTCATGCAATCTTTTAACTTTTATTATTTATTTTTAGTTTTTATATATTTTTTGTTGTAGAATTTTATCCTTGAGATTTCTGGGTGTTCAGATGTATGTAAAGCTTTTAATTTTACACGTTCACTGGATCTTTTTATTTCTCTTCTCTCTCTGGCGCCCACTTTCTTTGTATTTACATACACTCTCTCTGCTACAGTTTTCGTAGTCAGGAATCTCGGCACCCAATTTCTTCTTCTTAAGTTTTGTCAATTAGACTTTTTATTGATATTGGATATGGAATAAATGTCAATTACATTTCTATTTCTGGGCGGCTGATAATTTGGCTAAAAAATTTCACAGATGGGTGATGTTGGAAGAAGGCAATGCAATGTGTGTGTGTTGCTATGGAGATTAGAAAGTTTATGAAATAGCTTTTGTGCAGTTGGTGTTTGTACTCTGCAGTGAATTTAAGGCATCCATGGTAAATAATTTATTGACCAATTAAGAAAATACTAGCTAGTTACACTGGTAAGTTCTGTGTGAAAAGAATTGTGTTTGAAATCATGGTAATGTCTGGTTTGGGGGATTTGATTTACATTTGGGTAGTTGGGTGGGGTGCACTGCTAAGAAAATCAATGTTGTTGGATTAATAATTCACAAGACATCCAATTGGTCTTGCCTAGCAGACAAGAAGAGCTGCTCATAACAAAGCTTTAGATCATCAAATTAAAGAGTGCATGAGTCTAAATCAACAAATGGACACATACTGATCTACAATTTTAATTTCTAGTGCATTTGGTATTAGCTTCGAATGTGAATTGACTTTGTTGAACCAAAGAGCCCTTTATAAAATTTATTTAGTTGTTTTCTTGCAACTGAAGAAAAGTTTATTTAATTTTTAAGAAACTTATGCATATCCTGTGAGTAGGCATGTCAAAATAACCCCGTGAGGAAGGGACCCCGTTCCCCTGTTAAGGGAAGGGTTGATCTGCATTATCACGGTTGGGGGCAGGGACAGGTGCTCCACTGCTCCCGTCTCAATCCCATTCCACTTCTTTATTTTCATATATATATTTAAAAATAATTAAGAAAATATGAAAAGTTTAAAAAAACTTAAGTCATATTTAATCGGGCTTTATAATTGTATTAGCTTTGTTTATATTTTGTATGTGTTAGTATTGGGGTGTATAGTTATTTTTGTTTCTATTTTTTTTTTCTTTTGATAAATGACTTGATATAATTATTTCTAGAAACAATATAAATATATCTTATTATGGGATTTGTAAGCAATCGCCCCTAAACCTCCCCTTTTAACACCCGTACTAGCTAGTAGTTAAGCAGGTAATCACCACTTTCTAATGAAATCCCAACTTTTTTTCTTCCTTTTTTCCCTATACTTTTGCATTATAGTAAAAAATTAAGACCAGTATAAAATCATTCATTGTCTTAACAAGACTGTCAAGACAATTGAGAAGCACATAAATTGTCATAAAATCATTCATCTTGTCAATTTATATTAACTTCTTATTATCACTGTTAAAAGAAATGTTTTTAACTAGAAAAATCAAGCCTTCTTTATAATTGCATTTGGTAGTTTGAAACTTTAGTTTTGAATTTGGAATTATATAAATCAGAGATTATTGTTAGAATTGGAGACATCAGTTACTCATTTTTTCTGAAGAACACAACCTCTAATTCTACTGAATCTTGTGACCGAAATTCATCCTAGCATACTTTACGTATTGTAATCTTAATCTCTACCCTTAAACTTTTCATTGAGTTCAGCACCGTACTTGAAACTCATTTTAGAAGTTTTAATAGTTTTGTATCTCCCATTAATCCATTGAAACTAATTATGATAAAAGTGAGAGAAAAATATAATTGTTGTAGTAGTTGATGAAGTTGATCGGTTCAAGATGTAAGTTGTGCACTTGTATTGGTGGATTTGAATCATATAAAGCCAAGAGTAGTGCAATTGGTTACTGTGGATCTACATGCTTAGGTTGGTTGGTTTATTTATTCTATCCATTTGACTGTCTTTTATCTATGTTAATTTTTATGTGGAAATTATGACCTTCAACTTGGCCAAAATAACTGAAATCTCCTTCAATTATAGAATGCTGATAGCGATGACGGCCGTATTTGGGTGGTTATAGATAATGTTTGTGGCAGAATTGCTGTCAAGAGGCTTATGTCTGAAGGGAAAGTGGTGATGGCTTGAAAGCAACCTTTAAGCTATGATGGGTAATCACTGAACTTGAGAATTATTTGATTGATATTTCTATGCAAATTATTTCTATTTGTGGGATTAAAGCAATATATTTGATATATGATAGTCATTAGAACTAAATCCTTTTATGATAAAAAATACTAAAACTAAATATTTTGGTGAAACTTCCTTTCCATAATATTTGTGAAGCTTTCTTTTGCTTAGATCACCGGCCAGCGGCTGTCTTCTCCTTGCTCGGCCAGTATAGCATAACTGGACATCTTTGTTTCAATCCATAATTTTGGTTAGGTTTATTTGTATCTACTATCTTTCTGCACAATGAGTTATTTATCATTATTTTTGGGATAAAATGCTACATTTGGCTCCCTATATACACAACAATTTGGTCTTGTGAGCAAACAGTGTCAGTACCAATTTTGAATTAAAAAAAAATGGTAGTTCTAAACAGAAATGATTTTCTTATTTGTAGAAGCAGAAGCTAAATTATTTATATTTACAGCAGTAATAACTCCTCTAGGCTTTACATTCCTCACTGTTGTTACCTGAAAACTCTGTTAAAGAACATAGATACCATGCCTCTAGCTCTGCCACCTCCAATTGGAGTAATAAGGTAAAGTAAAAAATATTAGTTAAAAAAAGGCAGCAGGAGAAGGAAACAATATTATAAGGAAAAAAAAAAGAGGAGGATGGTATGGAGCATTTCTGTCTTTAACGTGCTGTGGAATGCCTTTCCAAAAGGTCCAAGTTCTCTGTTCTTTATGAACAGACCCAAATCATGTTGAACAATTTGTTTTAAACAGAATAATTGGATTTCTTCTCTTCTTTTCCTAAAAAAAGGAAATACTAAAGGAGAAGGTTACAACAGTAATGGAGATTCTTCTGTCAGTCTCTATAGTCTTTTGCTGACGATTTTAGAGCCTGGTCCCATCGTACTTGAGGACAAGAATATCAGTATACCTATTATCATTTATATTCCTAAATTGCCCCCCTGAGTTTTAGTAATACCACTGTATTAGGAATTACTATCCAAATTACCAAAAGAACTTTTTTTCTCCATGGACCCAAGAATCTGCCTTTGATATATATTCCCACCTAGGATCATTGGATTTTACCTTTATGTAATGGTTTTAACTCACTTGAATTCTCTTATTTGAAGCATTGGGTCATTGTAGTTTATGTATTTCCTTTTTCCCTAATAGAAATCTCAACTAAAAAACCGTCAAAAATATAATTAGAGTAAGAGTAACTACGGTATCGAATAGGATTTTTTTTTTTTTTTTGGGTATGATAGACTTATTGGGTGAATAGTATAGGAATCATCTTTGCATTTTACAAATGTTGGGGACTATTATAAAAGATTCCATGTTCTTGTTGTTGCTGATTTCATTTTCTTTGTGTTAATTTTTGAACCATATGATGTTGGTGAATTGTAACACTCTTTAGTTTTCCTTTATCCTCGTGGATTAAGATTTAGAATATCTCAAATATATGTATTTGTGAAACAAATGTTTCATTGATTAGGTACTTTTACATATTTCATATTATGACACTTTCTTTTAATCCGTTGACACATGGCTGCTTATCTAGTTATCTTAGAGAAGGACTAGAGCAAAACCTTTTATTAGTTGAAGCATTTTCCATCTTGGAGATAATAGGGAGATATTTCACCCACTAGATGAGACCTCTAACAAATTGGTAATTATAACTCAAAGGGAGGGGTACTTTGAGTAATGCAAACCTCATAACTGCCCATTTAAGGGGGTGTAACAAATCAGTAACATAGGTGGTTTTGCCAAAACAAGGAAAAATCCAACAATATTTAAAAACCCTAGACTGTCCTCAACTAGTATTTATAACACCCATGAGGCCCTCAGGAGACTCCGGATCAGCCTCTGCCTCTCTCTGCGTTATGTACTTTGTCTCTCAGAATATAGAGAAAGCCACGACTCTCCTTACCCACCTCTCTCTATAATTCTAACTTGAGAGAGAGACAGAGAGGGTAAAAAAAGAACAGAGAAGGAGAGAGGAAAAGAGGGAAATGAGAGGTAGATCTTCAAAGCAAGAGACCAAAGAAGGAATGGAAATAGATAGAAAGCTTAGTAAGTTGAAAGATAATCAGCCTCATCTCTCTGGTGCTTACATCCGTAGCCTTGTGAAACAACTTACCTCGTCAAGAACCAAAGATCCAATGAATCCTAAAGACCCAGATTGTGTTGAAAGTGTCTCTGGCCAAAATTTGACCAAAATTGGTGAAGGATTTAGTGAAACCCCACAAACTAAGCAACCCCAACAACCTCGACAACATAAAAAACAAGTTAGGAGGAGACTCCACACCAGTAGGCCTTACCAAGAAAGGCTTCTAAACATGGCTGAGGCTAGAAGAGAAATTGTCACTGCACTCAAGTTTCATAGGGCAGCTATGAAACAAGCCAGTGAACAACAACAGCAAGAGAAAGAGCAAAAACAACAATCACTTCCCTTGCAGCTCTCATCTCAACAATGTTTTGAACAAGAAGGAAAGATAAAGTCAAGGAGAAATCCTAGAATATACCCATCAAACTCAGAAAATTTCTCAAATTATGTAGACAATATTTCTTACTCATCTTTTTCTAGCCCTCCCCCTCCTAATCCTTTTTCATGGTCTGCTTCTCAACTCTCTCCACCTTTTCATGAAACTCTCAATTTTCCTCTACCAAATCAAACCTTAGGCCTAAACCTCAATCTTCATGATTTCAACAACTTAGAAACCTCTCTTTACCACAGCAGCAACTACAACAACAGCAACCCATCAATCTATTCATCCTTATCTCCATCATCATCTTCTTCTCCTACCCTTTCCTTTGCTACTGAAGAATTGCCTTCAGTTGCTATATCACCGGAGGTGGGAGGCCGTCCTGCTGTGGCTGATGTACTCCAATCATGTGGTGGAAATGGCCTACATGCAACTATGGATGACGAGGAGATAGCAGAGATCAGATCAATAGGAGAACAACACCAGATGGAATGGAATGATACTATGAATTTGGTCACATCAGCATGGTGGTTCAAGTTCTTGAAGACTATGGAACTTGAGCCCGAAGAAATGAAGGCAGAGGATGATGGGTACCATCCATTTGATGAAATCATGGAGTTTCCAGCCTGGTTGAATGCAAATGAGAGCTGCTTGCAACAACATTTCAATGATTACTGCTCAGATGACTACTACCAAGATCCTGCTTTGCCTCGGTAAGTTTCCAACTTCTCTTTTTTATACAAGAAAACATTTTATGTAGCATGAGTTTGACAATGAAACCATTTCATTTTCATCATCCGCAGATTTTTAATAGTAATTTCATAGTTAAAACAACTTTAAATTTTTTAGTGGTTCTTTGTTAATACAATTTACAACAATAGATGTTATTATCTTGGGTTTGTTTAGTTTTAAGAGGCTTTTAATCTTTCCAATTATAGTTCAGACTTTCTGACTTTGGAGGCATCTATCCACAGTGTGTCCGTATTGAAATTGAAGTGTCAAAATTATTCCAAGAGCTTTTCTATAAAGGCTACGTTGGTATTTGGTATTGATCGGCCCAGAAAGAAGAGTTATTTTTTAATAAGTTGTGTGAAAGAATGAACTTTACTTTTATTTATTCATTTATTTATTTTATTTCAATTTTCTATGCCTGTACAAAATTTGTTGGTGATTGATTAAATATGATATACATTTTCACTGATTCTCCCTTTTTGTTTTATATTGTGATTTTGTGATGAAAACACAGCATGGACATCGGAGAAATTGATGGAATGGACAGAGAGTGGCTAGCTTAAGAAGGATTGGTTATTTTTGTTCAATCAAATCTTTGGCTCTGTTTTTTTTTTCTTTTCTTTTTCATTTTTTCCTTTTTAATTGAGTCTTGTTTTTGTTAGTCTTTTAGAAACTTGTCAGCAAAATAAGGCTTGCAAAGATGTTGAAGTTGGCAGCCCATAGAGAAAAAAAACAATGTAAGAGTAAAGAAGAGAGGAGTATGCTTTTCTACTTCCTCTGTTTCTTATGATATATCCAAACCAAAAATTAAAGAAAATTATATATATCAAATATCATATATGTAGATGTAGTAGCGCCCTTGTCTACACATTATTTTAATGTCGGAGTGCATGTGCCTATGTTCTTCAAGCTGTCAGTTTCTATTCTGGGAACATTGGAACTACCATCTTGCTCTCTCTCTCTCTCTCTCTCTCTCTCTCTTTCTCTCTGTAAATATACTCTTATTTTCTCCTTTGTTTACAATAAAACATTCAAGGTTGTCCCCTGTTTTTCATATATGATAATACAATATATATGTAAACAATATCGTGTAAAATCCTCTCCTTGTGTGAGTGAGATTTAATAATTTATGTCACATCTTATATTCTCCCTCATTTGTTTATTTGATACCTGAAAATGAATCTTTATTGTACTATGGAGCAATAGAAGGAACCCAGAAAAAAAGAAAAAGAAATGTGATGAGCATCATTTTTAGATTCATGCCTTTTCTTTTGCTCTTTCTATCTCTTAGAATTCTCTCCTGAAAGAGACATCTAGCCTCAGTTCATGAGAGGCTATTGCTTTTCTTTTCGTGCACTCCCACGATAGGGGACAGATTTCCCCAAAATTTGTTATTTTATGGAGTCGAATCCCATGCGAAGGGAATGTGCACGACCGCTTGAGTAAATATTTTATTCCAGTACTAGCTAACACTAGTAACATGGTACATTATGGGAAGATAGAAGAAAAATCTTATTGTGCATTATATTGTAGTAGCTAACATAACATAATAAAAATGTTAATATAAGTCTAATTTTCTTCTCCATAATCTTGGCTAGTATAAGGACTGAAGCTTCACGGAACCAGTTGTTCTTTCTCCAAGATTTCCAACCAATCTCTTCACAAATCTCATCACTGTGATTGATACTGAAAGTGGAAATGCAGTGTCTCTTGAAAAATCTAGTGGTTCTCTTCATCACTTGCATCTCTTTGCTTGTTTGTTCAATCATTTTTTCGACACCCGGAAGCTTGAATTGATTATCAACCAATCTTGCCAACCATTTGCATCGCAACTCTGCTGTTTGGAGATTTGAGACACTCTCAATGTATCCAACAAATGCCGTGTTGGGTATCAATGGATGAATTGTGCCCCTGCCACACCATTAACACCATAAATTTCAGGATTGATGTAATTACATATAATTTCTATCAAAATTCTGTGTGTCAAATTTTGTAGTGTAATTAGTAATTACCTGTACAAGGGCATGATCCCAGTGGAGTCAACAACGAGACTAGAAAAAGGCTCAGGTAATATAGACTGGAGCTTCTTCTTGCCATCAAAACCGGTGGCAAGAATCACAACATCAGCCTCCAATTTGGTGTTGTCTTCAAATTCAATTCCTTCATTCCAAAACCACCATTTGGATAATGCTCTTTTGAACAAGATCTTCCCCTTTTCGGCCTCGGAAAAGAAGTTTTCAGGCAAGATAGCCATTTGGCAAGATGCATAGTCCTCTTCAAATGGGTGATCTGGTTTCAGTCCAAACCTATTTAGAGGTAACTTCCAGGTCAAGTAAGACTCTACCAACTTGGAAATCGCCTTTCTCTGTAGAGAAATGAACCAATTAATGAATTAAAAATACACAAACAAAAAAAGTTTCAAGTAAGAAAAAAAAAATGGGGAAAAATTAAATTTAATTACCAAGGGAGATAGTAGAAGACAGAGTGAGGTTTTGGTTAAGGAATGGCTGGGCCTTTCATGAAGAAACTGAGAGGACCTTGTTGAATAAAACAAGAAAAATGGCAACCCCCATATCCAGTAAGATGGAACAGTCCAATGTAAAGTCCTTATCACTATTGTGCATGTTTGCCCATTTGCTCCTTCATTAAATGGAAAAGTTAATCCAAACCCAGAAAAAAAAAATGTTGTCAATTTATAATTATACAATTATATGCATATACAAATGTGAAACGTCAATTTTTCTCAATCACAGTCTGGAGTGGACTAGCTGGATCAACCGACCAAAGCCTCATCTTTTCTGTGTCATGCAATTTTGTAAATGAAAGACAGCCTGGGCCCTAGGGATGGGTGTGGGGGCCCATTGGGGTGCCATTCCTAAAACCGCTCCCACCCCCCGTCCCCAAACCCTATTTGGGGGAAGTGGAGATGGGGGTGTTTGGAGGGAGGTTTCCCTACCCCTACCCCGTCCTTCATTTTCAATCCTAATATTTTTTAATTTAAAATCCGAAATCCGAAATTTAGAATTCGAGATTCGATCATTCAAATCGTTCGATTCTTCGATATCCAATTCAATAAATAATTTAAAATATATAATTGATTTAATTTAATCAAAAATTAATACAAATAACTATAATAATATAGTTTTACACATAAATAAATATGAAAAAAAATAGGGAAAATGGATAGAAAAAATGGAGAAAATGGATAGAAAGTAAATAAGTAATAAAGTTAAAGTTAATATTTAAAAAAAAAATATATATATATATATATGAAAAAAATGTCACTCCCACCCCCATTTAGATTTTGGGGATAAAAAATACCACCACTCACACCTTCAAACCGTAAAATTTGCCCCTAAATAAGGATAGGGCCCATGGGAAAAATATCCATCCCAAAGCATTGCCTATTTTGGTGAAAAAAAAAGAGGTTAATATTTGAGTACTGATAAGTTAGTATCCAATATACTTACCTTTGATTTTAATTGGTTGAAAAAACAATTTAAAGTGTTTAATATTAAATATATAAGGTTGGTGTTGATTTTTTCAATCAATCAAATCATTATAGTAAGTATCTCGGATACTGACTAGTTAGTACCTAAATATATAAAAAAGAAAAATTAGTAAAAATGAAAAGTATTCTTCTAGCTAGGCGTTTTTATTTTTCTACTCGTTCTTTTTTCAGTGGATATTTCTGTAAAGCGATTCATTTTGACGACACAACAACATCATTGATTTTTCTACTAGAGACTAATTGATGGCAACTGTCAAATTTACTAAAAAGACAAAACAACCTTTTTCCTCAAATTTAGTACATTTATCTTCTTTTCTAGTTGTTAGATAAAGTGAAAATATAGTTGGATGCAATAAACATATTTAAAAATAAATAAATAAATAAACAAACAAATAGGTTACAGAGTTTATATTGTTAATGTTATTATTTTCTGTATCCGACTCGAAATCAGACATTATCAATTGGATGGACAACATCTAACATCAAAGTATATATATTTTTATTTACTTATACTGTTGTAGCAAAAATAAGTTAAAAATCATTTTTGATTACCATGTGTGGACCGTGTCACTGTGGTCAGGAACTTAAATTTTATGTTATAGGTTGGGTTGCAGCTATTATTCATAAAAAATATATTCATCTATTTAAATAGGCCAGCTCTGAAAAATATTCTATTAATTTTCCCTCGCACTTCAATTTTTCTTCAAGGATTATATTAATATATGTCCTAATCGTATATGTTCAAAATCTAAGATTTATGTGTTTATTCTTTCAAATTTCCAATATATGAATGTACATTTTTTATGTCTTAAGAGAATGGATTTTTTTTTATATCATTAACATGACCTAAGAGGTCACTTGTAAATATTTTCCATATCTGAATATATAAAAGAATATCATGATCATACATCTAGGGTGGAATATTTGCGAGATATAATGTTTTTGAAAGAATTAATAATCTTCTTCTACTAAAACATTTGATTACATTGTTGGATTATTCTTATTATAATTGTATAATTACAATATCATATCATGATCATATATTAAGAGTATATATATATATATATGTGTGTGTGTGTGTGTGTGAATTACCTTGGTTTGCCTGAGAGCACTCAACAGCCAAATCAATAGCTGATTTCTTGTATCCAACAACTGCAACCTTCTTGCCTTCAATATCTCTCTAGCAGCCTCTTTGTCAAGCTTGGAATAATCCATGGTGTGCAACACCTTACCTTTAAATATTTCTTCCCCTCTATTAGCAGGAAAAACCGGTTTTCTCGCTACGTCTCCATACTTTCCAATGCACACCACCAGTACTTCAAAGGCATACCACTGTACCAACAATGATTAAATTTCATTAGAACAGCCAAAGTTAATATCCATGTGGAATGAAATCTAATAATTCGGCCAAGTCACTATTTTAAAAACAATAACTATCATGAAATTTTTAGTAGAATAGAAATACTTATCATTGTTGCATTCGTATTTTTCTTTTTCATCCAATATCACAGTTTATGGCATGTGTTCACTTGCGATAAACTGCAATTTCAGACAAAAATAAAATCATACAACACCTGAAAAGTCTTGGTTAGGAGTATAACCTGAACAGTTTTGTGCCGGCCACTCTCCACGGCGACCTCCCAAACAGGGTGGCCTTTCAACAGAGGGGGGTACTCCCCAGGAATGGCGGCGACCCCGGTGGTTTGACGGCCACCGTCGTCAACGTACCTGATTCCCACCACCTTGGAGTCGAAGTTGACGAACTTGAGGACATCAAAGTGGGTAGCATATCCATGCAAGTATTCCAACACCTCAACATGAGAAGGGAAACTTGCATTATCCCGTTCCGGCCACGGATAATCTGAGAACTCGAAATCGCAACGAGGGGTTTGGAGTTTCGTGGAACTGAAAGAACAGTGTTTCCAAACACCCCCAATGGAGTCAGTGGCTTCAAACACCACGGGGCAGTGACACCGGAGCTGTTTGGCGGCGGCAATGCCACTTATTCCAGCCCCGATTATCCCAACCTTGGAGGAGGAATATCTAACATGGTTTTGCTGATGATCATGAGTTGCCATTTTTAGTTGGATAACTATATAGCTTGTGATTGTCAATTTGATTGGCATGTTGGTGTATGGGGGATGGTGACCTATTTATAGAGGAGTTCACTTCGGGAGGGGGGTAAAAAAATGGATTCTTTATAGAGGATGGAGGGGGGACCACTCACGAGTCTATTAATTTCTTTTATAAAAATGAATTAATCTATGTATTATTTATGGTAAGTAAGTGTTGAATCGGTAGGTTCAATAGTAGTCATTAGTCAATGTTGTTTTTGTTATACATCAAGTAGTTTATCATGCTTCCATTAATTATAATATTACTTATTTTTCTTTGTTTATTATTTAATTCGATCAATTAGTCCAGTCGTATTTGAAGAAATAATAAATTCTTACATGGAATGGCTGAGGGGGCTCTCATAATACTGAGAGAAAATTACATACAGATACTTTTAAAATGTCAACAATAAAACTGAAACCTGATCACATAATTAAAACCTGTTCACATCACTAACAAGTAAGGGAAAATGAAGCATTAAAACTTCCTTTGCTAAGATCAGGTGATGATCAATGTGCCCCTTAGTTTCTTTTTTATAGAAACCGAGTATGAGATTGTATTTCTTAGAATAACTGAGAATGAATTATATTACTAGAATAATTAATATGTACAAAATGAGACCTATTTAAAATTTATATAATCAAATCAAATCATTAATTAAATCTACATTAAGGAAATAGACCATATGAGAACTATAACATTAAGGAAAGAGACTATATAGGAAATATATATTGGTTCCCATATTAAGCACACGGTTCTCGATCGATCTATGTTTGATTCTAGTGTATATATTTCCTTGTAAGTTAGCTGAAAGCGAAACGTGTTTATAATATATATACACATATTGAAACATTCTAAGTTGCACATGAGACATGACTTTATCTTTCTTTAAAAGTTGATTTATTTTTATAATTCGTTTCATTATAATTAATTTACAAAAAGATATATAAAAATGTTGGTAACCATTCAATTTAAATAAAAAATCCAGGAAATCCACTGTAAGGAGGGAGAGGTACGTAATAACATGTTAGTAACAAAAGATTAAATATATTATTTATGATATGCTAACAAAAATAACAACGTTTCTCATATAGTTGTTGAATGCACAATTCAATATAGTTCGAATGAAATAATAATAATAATAAAAAAAAGTAGTGTTGTTTGATCTTAATAGATTCTAGTAGGAGTACTATTTTTAAAAAATGATAATGGTAATAAGTTTATATGTGATTTATATAATGTAAACTAATAGCACTCAATTTTTTTTTCATAAAATGTAAATGATTTTGGTTTTTATCTTCATTTTCTTTAATTCATAATTTTTTAATTGTCAATATATACCAATAAATAACTAAGAAAAATAAGTAAACATATATATGTTTTTTTAATACGGTCATGGAATTAATATAATGATGAGATTAGTTATAGCAGGAGAGTGGTTTGAATTCTTGTGTTCTCATATCTATACAATTACAAAAATTACTTAACAATCTTCACATCCTGAAACATTCGTTCAAGTTCGTGTATGATCATGACGACTTATCAGGTCAATGCATTAATTATTTTCATATCAAATTAAATTCGATCAAAATTAACTTCTTTACGAAGTTGTTCCAGTACTACTGTAGCTTGTTTCTTGTCAGTATTATTGTGAATCCATTGACTCGTAGGCAATTATATATAGACATTTCCTGAATTAATGTATTTATGATCAACTCCAATGTCAAATTATCAAGTAGTTTATATGTTCACACCATTTATTTGTATAATAATTCAATTTTCGAATGTCATGAACGTCAAAAATATACGTTATCCTATATATGAGGAATTTTTTTATTGAAAAGATCGAACATAAATTTAACACCAACCAAAATAGTGATTGAAAATATTACAAAGAGCATTGTTGATTCGAATGATGCAATGTATTTGTCTAACGGGGCAGAGGGTATGTTTATAATTCAAAAAACTTCTACTTATCCATTTTTTGTGTTTGTCTCTTGGAAAAAGTTATTTTTGAAATACAACTACTGTCGATACCCGTGAGATTAATCAGACTCTATAATAACAGTCTAGAATACTACTTTCAATATCGGGAAGAGATTACATACGAGTTATAACTCCCATAACCGGAGAGAGGGTTGCCCTCACAAATCGGGAGAAAAATCCCCATATATGTTTTTAAAATACGTATAGTGGAACTCAAACTCCTAAACACTAGGTGTGGAAGGAAGGTACATAATCATCCCTATTAAGCGGAAATGTTTTAAATTGATAAAATTAAACTGAGAATAATAATAGTTTGGAAAAAAAAGTGAAAATATAGAAACATCCAGGAACTGAGAAAGAAGGTGCATATTAATTAAGGTAGCTGCATTGCATGCATGTCACATATAAATATGGTAAATAAATTTGACAATTTTGTTGCTTTTATCGGTCTTTGGAGAAAAAATATTGCTCATGGAAATTTGAAAAAAGTTACACCTACATGTGCGGTTGAAATCAACTTGTCCACATCCGGAGAAGTAACTTTGTCAGTAGATACCGTACAAAAAATAAACTTATCTTTTTTCTTTAATGGTTATTTAAATGATGCTCTAATCGTAAACCTTCCGTACCATAAGATTTTTAAATCCTCCCCTTCTTTAAGAAAAATTTATGTAATATCAGTAACAAAAATTGTTATTTAAAGAAAATGATTTGAAAGGAAATTTAAAAGAAGTAACATATTGCTCAACAACCCAGAACATCCCCATCGTACTAAATTTCATTAATTGTCAAACCCAAAAAGCCACCACTCAGTCAAGAAACTTTTTCTTTTTAGTTAACAAATCTCAAATCTTATCAGGTTTTTGTTTGTTTCTTTCTTTTGTTTTTTTTTTCCAAGTTTTTAGAATTTATTTGACTTTGTAAATGTTTGGTTTGGGACTTTGGATTTTCTAAAATTTCCTATGTCATCCTATTATTTTTTTTGTTCCAAATTGAGATTTCTAAATTTGAGTAAGCTGTTTTTGGCCACTTGAGTATTGTAGTTTGGCTCAACACTTAAATTCAGTGGCTTTCGGTTCTTTTTTACTTGAAGATTAAAGTAAGTTAAAAATATCTTAAATTTGATAAGTTTTTTTTTCTTCTTTTAAGTTAGAACATTAAGTGATAATTAATGTATTGACACTAATTTCATAAAATAATCTGGTACAATTGAATTATTATAAAAAAAAATACCACATTCACCAAAATATTCATAATTTCATTAAACTTTGATTCTAACATGATTTTAATCTAAAATTGACCCCACGTATAGGGAATGTGTCACCCCTACCGTCTCCCCTAGGTCGTGGCCAGAGGAGATAAGAGGAGGTTGGCCATCCTAGCTTTATTAAGATTGAAAAAGGCTTACCAACACCTATTAAGTATATAATTAAATTAAGAACTATTAAGATTTAAGATTAAAGGAAAATATAAGATTTGGTTGTGGTCTTCAATTTGGCAAGAGACAATAATTTAATTTATTTTTTCAAAACGAGATAGAATAAATTCAAACTCATAAGTCATAACTTTAAAACGTAAATGTAAGAGCGTGATATAATATAAACTCATCTCATTCAAAAAGGATTTAGTTCGCTATGCAGAAGAACTAAGGAAATTGTGAGTGTGTAGAAAAAAACTTGTTATTAATTGGTCAACCCATGTTGAGGGAGTAGGTAACAGCTCATATGTAGCAAGCTCAAGTGCTGAGTAATTCCCTCTTAGGCATTTTGTCAAACTTGTACTTCAACTCATGGAACTTACATTTAGCTGAACTATATATCATGAAATGACCTCCTTGCCATGTAAACCACACCGGTTATTACATGTGACTTAACATGTGAAGTCCCATAAAGAATAAATATAAGTTTGGTTCGAAAGTAAAACCCTTTATATTTATATATCTCATTAGCCAAGTTTAAGTGTCTTTTTCTGTTCTATTACACGAATTATTGTAATATTTTTTCTTAAGAAAAAAAGTCACGTGAAGAATGAGAGATGTCATAACTGCCACATAAGCTTCCACGTCACACTCATACAATTATTTATCTCCTTAATCTAAGGGAGCTAGAAGTTAGGATAGGAATGGAACTATATAAACAGCTTTCTTTCTTCAACCAAAAAAAAAACACAAAATGTATAAAGTCCACTACACAAGATGAAAGAGACATCTCAAGTTGCGTGATTGATCACCTTTGATTCAAAAGCTAATTTAACGAAATAAAATTAAGTTGACATTAAGTTATGGCATGTCAATTCTTTACGAGTTTCAATTTTATTTATAAATAATTTAAATATAATGAAATTGTGCAACAAATTTAATTCTTTAATACAGAAATTAACCCTTAACGTAAATCTTACACAATTGGGATTATGGGTTTTAATCGCGGTATTCCTCTCCAAACCCTGAAATAATTGTGATAATTTAAAAAAAAAAAACAATTTTAATGTGAATCTTTATAACGCATTACACACACCTAAAACAATAACTCTCTATACTAAAATGGTTCAAAATTTAAATGACACTTTTTAAAGTAACATTTCAATATAGTCATTGTTTTAATAACTTATATTTAAGAGGCACATATAATGGTGAACGGATAAAAATACCTCCAATAGTTGTTCCACATCAGATTTCTTTCTTTCATTTTACACTGACAGAGATGTGAAGTAGAGAGAGAAAGTTCTGTTGAAACCCAGACAATCACTCGAACAACGATAGAATGGCGCTAAGCAGATGCATTTGGGGGTCGAGAGCTCGGGGTGATTGAGCTGCTCGGTCAGCTCGTAGGTGCAAGGGGCAATGCCCCCATAATTTTTTTTTTCTGGTCAATACTTAAAAAGCTCGAAATGTAATTACAAAAGGCTCGGAACCTTTAGTAAAAGTCTCAGAGCCTTAATTTGTTCAAAAGCTCAGAGTCATTACAAAAAAACTCAGAGCCTTTGCAAATTACAAAAAAGCTCAGAGCCTTTACAAATTACAAAAAAACTCGGAGCCTTAATTTGTAAAAAAACTCGGAACCATTACAAAAAAGCTCGGAGCCTTTACAAAAAAACTCGGAGACTTTATAAAAAAACTCAAAAAAACTCAAAAAAACTCGGAGACTTTACGTAAAATCTCAGATAATTTACACAAAGGCTCGAAGATTCAAAATTCAAAGCTCGGAGTCATTACAAAAAAGCTCGGAGCCTTAATTTACAAAAATGCTTGGAGTCATTACGGCTCGGAGCCTTTATAAAAAAGCTCAGAACCATTATAAAAAAGCTTGGAGTCATTACAAAAAAGCTCGGAGCCTTTATAAAAAAAAATCGAAACCATTACAAAAAAATCTCGAAGCCTTTACAAAAAAACTCAGAGACTTTACGTAAAATCTCGAATAATTTACACAAAAGCTTGGAGATTCAAAATTCAAAGGTTCAAACTTCACAATACCAACTGCTTCATGTTCACACAAAAACTCGGACAACAAATCATAAGTAATGGATAAATTGTTACAAGACTCAGAATACCTTATTGTGCTGAAACACGTCGACTTTCAGACAAGTTGTAGATCACTTTTCAGACAAGTTTATTGGAGGGAGAGAGAGAGAGGGGGGGATTTACTGCTTTCAGTGATCAAAGTATGGATATGGAAATATAAAAAAAAATAAAAATTAATTATTTAAAGGCAATTTGGGTAGTTCACCATAATAGGTGCATTTTAAACTCAACTTATATATTAAAGCAGTGATATCAATGTAACGCATACAAAAAATGTGATATTTCTTACTATTTCCACATATTATTTCATATTACTGTAAATTTGTCATAAAACTATATTACTTTTCAAGATAAACACAATATTATTCGTAGATGTGAGGTTTTATTGGAATTTAATCTAATCATATTGTTATAAAGGAAATGAAGGGAAGCAAAATTACAATGGAGCGGTGCTGGATGTGCGCGTGTGAGATAACAGTTTATTTATTTATTGAAAATATATAGTGTGTATTTATTGGACAAATTAAGTTTGGAAGATAATTAAAAAGGACAGTTTAACAAATAAATCAAATAAATTTTAGGTAAAATTTAAACGTAACCATAAAATTAGGGGCTTTACTATTTTTATCAAGAATTAACAATTTTATTGTTTCTATTAAAACAATCCACACTTGGGATAAAAGTACCTTCAATCCAAAATAAATTAATAATTTATTTATTTATTTTTATTTTTAAAGACTAATTTTTTTTATAAAAAGAAAACTTTTTTCCCTATTTTTTTTTTCATTTTCTTCTTCTTCTCAGACCTCCATCTTCTTCTTCTACAATTTTTTTTATCTATGTGTGTGTTTAATTGATTTACACATAACCTTACTCTGATGTGTTAAATTGATTTTCCATTGTGTGTTTAATTGATTTACACATGGTCTTACCATAGTGTATTTAACTGGTATGTCTTGATTTATTTAATTGTTCCATCCTGATGTGTTTAATTGGTTTACACATACCTGATGTACTTAATTGGTTGGTCTGTGCTTAAAGAAATGTAGAAAATTTTCAGATTTGAATAGATTTAGAAATTTTTTAGATTTCCTCACACACATATATATATATATAAACATAAACCTTAAAAGAGATCTGGATGGATATATAAACCTTTGAAGAGATTTGGATGGATTTTTATCACTTAAAAATAAAGTAAATAAAAAAACTAAAACTAAAAAACATTTGAAAAGATATGGAGAAAAAAAAATTTCTTTTAATCATCATCATCATAAAAAATTCTCGGTTCATCATCAATCTCAAACATCTTCATTACAAACACTAATCTTTATAAAAAAAAAAAAAACCTTTTTTAAATGATTGGAGGGACATTTTGGTTTTGATAGTAAATATTAGTTATCGATAAATTTAATAAATCCCCAATATTTTTAACTAAAAAAGGGTATTCCCTACAAAAAAATTAAAAAATTAAGACATTATTAGATCATTAGTGAGTCACCAATAGTACCACTATATTTTAATTCATAGAGTCATCTCTCGAAATATAATCAAACATTTTTATATAACAATTAGAGCATCTCCAATGTTGTACCAAATTAGTTTGTCGATGTTAAAATTTAACGTAGAGTGTAAAAATCTTCCTTCAATATAATATCAAATACTATGTCAAATTTGACATATACTATATTGTCTTTCAAATTGACACACAATATAACATATACCAAAATTGACACAACAATAAATACATCTTTTTTAATTATAAAAAATACCATTATATATATATTTAAAATATTTAAAATAATTTAAATTTAATATACATTAATGATATTTCAATCGAAATCTATTTTATCAACTATTCATCGGCAATCAACATTAATGGTTAATGTTGATTTTTATAATTTTAATCGATAAAATAATAAAAATAACATGTTAAATACAACTCTACATTGAAATACAATACTAAATTAAATTATTGTATCAAATATAGCATTTTACATTTTTTATACCAAATTTAACATTATCAAACATACATTGAAGATGGTCTTATAAAAAGAAGTTTATTTTTTTTAAAGTACCAAAATAGCCCTAAATTATCATGAATATTCATGAATTGCTGTCCTACAACAGCAAAAAAAAAAGGATCAAAATTCAATATATGATTCAACAACCTTTTCATACAAATTAAGGAGGGTACGTGAAAAAAGCATAAATATATATGAAATTATTATTATGCAACCAAACATGCATGCCTGTAACAACATTACATGACTTATATGGCCACAGGATATCTATCAATGGTGTCAAGCCATGCATTCCTAGCTGGTTTCTTCACTCGGCGCATTGACTGCCAAACCACACTGTTGCATTTGAAACCTGACCCAAATGAGATTTGCCAAACTCTGTCTCCCTTTTTCACCTTCTCTTTAGCTTCCAAATAAGCCAGTTCATACCACACACTGCTGCTAGAAGTGTTGCCAAATCGGTGCAATGTCATTCTTGAAGCCTCCATGTTCTTGTCACTCAGTTCCAGGTTTCTCTGCAGCTCATCTAGGACGGTCTTGCTCGAGGCGTGCACACAGAAGTGCTCGAACGCAAGCTTGTAATTCGGAATGTAGGGCTTTGTTTTTGTTATTGATGATGGTTGTTGTTGGGTGGTTTTGTCAGCTGGGCCAAATAAATGTCTCCAAACTAGTGTTGCAAAGAAGAAGAGTTGCTCTGAGAAGGGTAGCACCAGAGGTCCTAGTGTGGTTATGTTTGCTTTCAATGCTTCTCCACCTATTTCCACTAGATCTTTGCTCACCTTTAATCCTCTGTGCCCTTGCTCATCTTCCTCTTGATAAACGCACCTAATCATATATGGATTAAACTTTAATTAAGTTTATGTTATAATGTAACAGGTTCAAGTCGCCTGTTTGATTAAGTTTCCTATACTATTCATGTCTATGTCAAGTACTATACACACTTACATACACTACATTAATGGTCCAATCTCTAATCTTTTGTAGGCAATTTTTAGCCCTGTACTGGCACTTTCAATTGCCATATATATGGGCCGATCAGTTTCGTATCAGATTTCACTTATGTTTACGCTAGCTTTTTTTAAGAAACAATCTTTTAATTGTTGATGATAAAAGTCTTTTTTATGGGTCCTATAATTATTGTTGGTGCCTACATATTAACATCAAAGTGTATATTATTTGAAAAGATCTTAATCTACAATAATCTAATTTTTTTTTTAGAATAAATATCGGTCACTATGTGAAATCATTTACTTCCTCTTGGACCTAACCCGATACTCCTCAAGTGATTATTAATGAACAATAAAAAGTACTTGAAATGAAACCTGAAGCTCCGGTCATCGGCGCCTTTATGTGTCCGAACAATATGTTCAAGGCGGTACTTGGCACGGTGGTAGTCACGGCGGCGGTTGGAGAGTAGGACAGCGGAGCAGCCCATCCGAAAATAGCAATTGGGTATAAGCATGGATCGGTCCCGGCCCGGGTACCAATTATAGGCCACCATCTCAGTACTAACCACAAGAGCAAAATTGTTTGGGTTGGCTTGCAAGATGTCACGGGCCAGATCCGTTGCTATAATCCCAGCACTGCAACCCATTCCACCGAGATTGTAACTCAAGATGTTGCCTCTCATTTTGTAGTGATTTATTATCATTGCAGAGAGTGATGGGGTCGGATTGAAGATGCTACAATTGACAACCAACACACCAACGTCCTTGGGCCTGATCTTTGTCTTCTCGAAAAGCTCATCAAGTGCACCAAACATCACCATTGAAGCTTCATGTCGACCTTGTTTCATTGTTATGCAATTCTCACCAGACATCACTGCTTTTGGTATGTAAGTTTCATCTCCAATACCTGATGATTGTACAATCCTTGTCTGGAAATCGATCGTCGCATCATCGAACTTGCCTGATCTTTTCGCTCGCTCTATGAACTGTTCCTTAGTCACCTAAAATCAAAGGCGAAGCCAGAATTGAAGTAGATATGAAAAGTTTAAACAAAATATATTCCAAGGGGGTGTGATGTATGAAATTACCTTGAGAGGGTCGGCAGGACGATAACAAGCAAAGTCGATGAGATAAATGGAGCGTGGGCGGGACATGAAGTAAACAGAAACAGTGAAGACAAACACACCACAGAAACCAAGCACGGTCGCAAGATCATAGCGAGCGTTGTCCCAGGGATTCTTCCAGAGCTCTTCCCTGCTAGGACTCCCAACCTCAGCACCCAACACGAGCACCAAAACAGGTATGGTGGCCAAATAGATGGCATGATTGATAAGATAATGGTACCCCAGCTTCACGTACTTAAGGTTGACAGATTGGAGAAAATCAGGCAACCGTCTACGAACCCGGACAGAGAAGGTGACAGAGCCGGCATTGGGACCGGAGGACTCGATCCCACGGTTGACGATTTCGGTGGAGAGGAGATCTTGTTCACTTGGTGTTCTAGCCATAGCTACTGATTACTGATTACTGATTACTGATTACTGATTGATGGTAGGAACAAATTAGGAAGAGTCAAATGTATATATAAACAGAGGAAAGGAATTGATTGGAAAAAAAATATATAGGTGGGAGGATGTGGATTTAATGCACACAACAACTCAAGTGGGTGGAGCGGTTGAATATTTTTCAACCCTCTTAAATTCTTCATTGAATGGAATTTAATTGTAGTTTTCAATCTGTGTGTTCCTGGAAAACAGATAAATTAATATGTGATGCTGATCCGTTTCTTGTTAATTGTTATATGTATACATTTTAAAGGAAAATTTTATACAGTTGAACAAGACCCAATTTGATTCCATACACAGCTGCCTTGGTTGTTCGTAGTTTATCTACTACTTGCCTTTTTCTTTTAAAACTACTTGTATAAATTAAATGCAATATCTCTTCTCCCCTTGAGAATTCTAAGGGTAATCGGTCAAGGTCTTATACCTATTGAATTAATACCCGTGATTATTAGTTCAACTACACAACCTAAAAGAAATATACTGTTTTTTGTCGGATCTTTTTTTTTATAACAAAACTAATCAAACTTTATTTTTTTCAAAAAAAATCTGATTTTTTTTTATCAAATAGAAAAATAGAAGAAGAACAATGATAGATTAAACCTGATTTAGAAGCCTAAGCTCTGATACCAACTGATATGAACCTCACCAAGAGCAGTGAGACCCGGAACCAATATATGGTAACGAATGATCGTTTTCTAATCAAGTTTTTAAACAAGAATATTATCGGACCGCGACCCGTTACCTATAAAGAGGTAAGAACCAACGGTATCAAGAAAGTTGTAGACGCCACACTCAAGAATAAGAAGAAGGTGAGTGATAAGTCAAGGTTTGAACCCCACAAGGTAGAACCTTGATAAGTTCACAAGTTCTATAAAGAACCAAAGAGAAAATTCTCTCAAATTTATTTCAATTCAAAATCTATCCTCAAATTACATCAATTGGTCCCTTTTATACTAAAAATATCTAAGACCTAAAAGGGAATAAATATTAGGCAATTAATGCCTTATAATCATGAAAATAAATGCAAACAAATTTAGGAAAAAATAAATACTAAACTAGCAACTATTGACTTGCTTCCTAATTGGAAAGCTAAATCTGGAAACAAATCAGCCCCTTAATTTGGGAAACAAATCAACTATTATTCTTTGGAAATTAAAAGGAAATAAATCAGCCAAAGTTGACTATTCTCCTAGCTTGTACCACATGTCCAAGTCTTCCTTATTCGGCCCAATCCATTGTCTTGATGACATTAATTAAGGCTTGGTCTTCATGTGAGCCGAATTTGGACTTTAACAACTCAGAATCAACCCATCAATAAATGCTATTTCTTTCATGTAATTGGCCCAACTGGAATATGCAATGGATCATTTGGTGACGCTTCTTGATTCTCATCAATGGTGGCACTCACACCCGCATTTCACTCAATCTTTTGGCTTTAACCTTCTGATGAACTCACACTCTCTTGCCTTTTTTTTTACTCTTTGTTTACTCTTTCAGTTCCCCTTTTTTTGTTGACTTAGACAGACTCTTACAAGAAGTTCAAGAAATAAGATGTAATAAAAAAAATAGTATAGGATAAGAATAACAAAGATGAGATTCTACTAAATGATTCTTTTTTTTTAATATCAACGCATGAAATCAAGAAAAAGGCTAAAAAATTGTTGATATAAGTTCAACTCCACGACCTAAAAAAAGTGTACTGGAATTTTTTTTTGGATCTTTTTTTTATAAAGAATCTGATAAAACTTTGTTTTTTTGTAACGGGTCTGATTTTTTTATTTTTTATTATCAAACAAAAAAAAATAGACGAAAAAGAACAATGATAGATTAAACCTGATTTTAGAAGTCTAAACTATAATACCAACTGATATGAACCTCACCAAGAACAGTGAGACCCGGAACAAATATATGGTAACGAATGATCGTTTTCTAATTTCAAGTTCGTAAACAAGGACAAAATTGGACCGCGACCCGTTATCTATATGAAGATAAGAACCAACGGTATCAAGAAAGTTGTAGACGCCACACTCAAGAATAAGAAAGAAGGTGAGTGATAAGTCAAGGTTTGAACGCCACATAAGGTTCTATGAAGAACCTTGATAAGTTCACAAGTTTTATGAAGAACCAAAGAGAAAATTCTCTCAAATTTATTTCAATTCAAAATATTCTCTAAATTACATCAATTGGTCCGTAATATAATAAAATTTCTAAGTCCTAAAAAGGGAAAAAATATTCGGCAATTAATTCCTTACAATCAAGAAAATAAATGCAAACAAACTTATGAAACAGCTAAAAACTAAAAACTAGCAACTAGTTGATTTGTTTCTTATTTGGAAAGTTGGATTCGGAAAACAAATCAACTCTTTATTTGGGGAAAATAAATAAAATAGGAAAAATGCTAAAGTAGGAAATATGCTGAAATTGGATTCTCCTCCAACCATACGTCGCCCAAAAAATAGGAAATATACTGAAATTCGGATTGTTCAGCTCAAGTCTTCGTGTAATAAGATAGATAACCGAATTTAGACTTGTTGTGATCTGTTTCAGAGGACGGAGTCTTCATAGCATCTGTAGAGCTTGACTTGAGCTTTCCGAAAATATATTATAATAGACGATCCGACTTCATATGCTCTCTGTAGAGGTCCACAAAGTTCAGCCCAGATTTGGTCTTCATGTGGGCCGAATTTGGACTTTAGCAACTCGGAATCATCCCATCTTTTAATGCTTCTTTGATCCTATTGCCTCTTTTAATTGGCCCAATTGGAATATGCAATGGTTCCTTTGGTGATGCTTCTTAATTCTTGATGAAGACCAGCCAGTTGATCACAATTCGGCTAAGGTTGGAAAAGATCCAAATCCATTAACCATTCATGGAGGACCAATAACAAGAGCTAAAGCTAAAAGGATGAAAGAAGCCTTAACTTGTTTAATGGAAAGCATTTAAAAGGAGCAAGCTAGTCAAGATTTGGTCAAGGTTCTAAGGATGCAAGAAGAGTATAAAATGGTTAACATGTTTCAAACAAGTCCAAATCCCGAAGACAAGAGTCCAGTCTTATTAGAATGAAGTATTCTAGCCTATCTTGAAGAATAAAAGGCCATTCAGCCATGTTGGGTTTTGTGGGCCTATTTTATAATTAGTTTGGGTATAATTACATTGGGTTTTGTAAACTTATTTTATGAATAGTTTGGGTTTTTGTGTTGGGTTTTATTTTGTTAAGTGTGAGTTCATGTGTTCTTTGATTAGGAATAAGGAGTTACAAAGGCTGAATACTTTATGGCCATTATTCATGGTCTAAATGTCATGTAGTGAGAGGTTACACATTTAATGGGCAGTTATATTTGTGTTGTATTGTCCTTGGCCTTTGTTCTATATAAACAAGGCTGCTTTTTCTATGTAAGGGCAGAGATTTGAGTAATATAAACTTATTTGAGCACTTTGTGAGTGTTTTGTTTTTAAGTTCTTGCATGAACTTTGGAACTTATCAAGCTTATTCAGCTTGTGACATTCAACAACTTCAAAATCTTGGTTTTGCCTTTAAACTTATCAAACTTCATAGTTTGTGGCGTTATGGGTAAATCAATGTGTTGTTCTATTTAGCTTTTATCATCATTCCATTGATAAAGTGATTAGAATAGTTTTTCTTACTTCAATCTTGAACGATCGGGTTTGTTTCAATTAGTTGGAGGGTGTAAAAATGCATTCCATATGTATCATAGCTCTTTAGCTATTGGGGTGTATGGTTGCTAAGTTAATGATTTCCATCAATTCTCATAATCTATTCCCCGAATTGGAGGCATAACATGTGGTATCTCGTCGGGAACAACATCTTCAAATTCCTGTAAAAGAGTTACAACATAGCTAGTGATGAGGACCAACCAGTTGATCACAATTCAGCTATGGTTAGAAAAGATCCAGATCCTTTAACCATTCATAGAGAACCAATGACAAGAGCTAAAGCTAAAAGGATGAAAGAATCCTTAACTTGTTTAATGGGAAGCATTTGAAAGGAGTAAGCTAGTCAAGATTTGGTCGAGGTTCTAAGGATGCAAGAAGAGTATAAAATGGTTAACATGTTTCAAACAAGTCCAAATTCTGAAGACTAGAGTCCAGCCTTGTTAGAATAAAGTATTCTAGCCAATCTTGAAGAATAAAAGGCCATTCGGCCATGTTGGGTTTTGTGGGCCTATTTTATAATTAGTTTGGGTTTAATTATGTTGGGTTTTGTGAGCTTATTTTCTTATTAGTTTGGGTTTAATTGTGTTGGGTTTTGTGGGCTTATTTTATGAATAGTTTGGGTTTTTGTGTTGGGTGAGTTCATGTGTTCTTTGATTATGAATAAGGAGTTACAAAGGCTGAATACTTTATGGCCATTATTCATGGTCTAAATGTCATTTAGTTGGAGGTTACACATTTAGTGGGAGGTTACACATTTAATGGGTAGTTATATTTGTGTTGTATTGTCCTTGGCCTTTGTTCTATATAAACAAGGCTGATTTTTCTATGTAAGGCAGAGATTTGAGTAATATAAACTTATTTGAGCACTTTGTGAGTGTTTTGTTCTTAAGTTCTTGCATGAACTTTGGAACTTATCAAGTTTATTCGGCTTGTGGCGTTTAACAACCTCAAAATCTTTGTTTTGCCTTTAAACTTATTAAACTTCATAGTTTGTGGCGTTTTGGGAAATCAAAGTGTTGTTCTAATTAGTTTTTATCATCATTTCATTGATAAAGTGATTAGAATAGTTTCTCTTACTTCAATCTTGAACGATCGGGTTTGTTTTCAATTAGTTGGAGGTTGTTAAATTGCATTCCATATGTATCATAGCTCTTTAGCTATTGGGGTGTATGGTTACTAAGTTAATGATTTCCATCATTCTGGTATCAAAGCTTGGCTCAAGTTAGAGGTTTGCATATCCATTTATTTGTTGTTCTTTTAGTTTTTTTTTTCTCACTTTCTTTTTTTTCTTCATCTTATAGAACCGTATCTATAATTCATCTTAATTGTTGTGCTTCTTGAGGTTATTATCATTCTTCTTTGTTTTCCGCTGAAAAAATAACAAAAAAAAAAAGTATTGCGGATTCAAGGAATTCTTGCAAAATTCCAAAAATCTTTATTTGTTCATATCGTTCTTGTTTCGGTTTGGGAAATATTTAAATATTGTATTCTTAACCAAAACAAATAGAATTCTATTTGGGAGAGAATTGATATTTCAGTTCTAATATTTGTTTACTTTAAGTGGCCTACCTTTTTTTTTTTTTTTTTTTTTTTAGACCTACCCAATTTCACTCCGTTGAATTTGCCATAATCTGAATTGTTTGTTTAATAGGACCTTAGTTAATCTAAGAACCCAAAGAACAAAACAAGAGAGGTAAAAGGCAAGAGTGGTGAGATTAGCATCGAGAAAAGCCAAATAATTATGTGAAACACGAGTGGTGTGAATCAATTCTTTGAGAGAAACACGTGAGAGAGTGATTGTGAGGCTGTTCTAACTTTTTTTTTTAGGTTTTAAACATGTCTAACAAAGATAAAGAAGTGAGTTCTTCCTTAAATGATCAAGTGATTCAAGCAATGCAGCTACAATTTGAACGTATGTTCAAAGTGATGGGAGATGTAGGAGATCGTTTAGAAAGACATGATGAAGCAATTACCAGATTGCAAAGAGAACCACGACGTGGAAGACAACCAGCCTTTATCAATGATGTATATGATGGTGGAGAAGACACGGATGATGGCCAAGCTACCATCATTGGTCTAGACGTTAATCCTAGAAGACAAGCTAGGAGAGGACGTTTTGATGGTGTGGACCGAAACATAGGCAGCATCAAAATGAAAATTCCTCCTTTTCAAGGGAAGAACAATCCGGATGCCTATTTGGAATGGGAACGAAAAGTGGAGCTGATATTTGAATGTCATAATTACTCCGAAGAGAAAAAGGTAAAACTAGCTGCTGTTGAATTTTATGATTATGCTATTGTTTGGTGGGATCAATTGTGTAAAGACATGCGTAGAAATGGTGTAAGACCCATAGAGACTTGGTTGGAGATGAAACAAATCATGAGGAGGAGATTTGTCCCTAGCCATTACTATAGGGATTTGCATCAACGGTTACAAACTTTGACACAAGGTTCAATGAGTGTAGAAGAATATCACAAAGAAATGGAGATAGCCATTATAAGGGCTAATGTGGAGGAGGGCCGTGAGGCCACCATGGCTCGGTTTTTGAGTGGGTTAAACAAGAACATTACTGATCTTGTGGAGTTACAACATTATGTGGAGATTGAGGACATGGTGGGTGTGGCCATGAAGATTGAAAGGCAACTCAAAAGAAAAGGCATCAGGTATGATTCAAAACCTTATTCAGGTTCTTCTTCTTCTTGAAAACCGAATTGTGGTACAAAGGATGATAAACCCATTGTTAAGCCTAAAATTGATGAAACTAAAAGCAAAAATGAAATAGGCAGCAAGGGTAGAGGTGAGAATCAACCTAATCAAACTAGAGGCATTAAGTGTTTTAAGTGCCTTGGACATGGTCATGTGGCACGTGAATGTCCTAATAAAAGGGTAATGATCATGAGGGATGGGACAGTTGAATCAGAAAGTGAGATAGAGGATGAAGATGACATGCCACATTTAGAAGATGCTAGTGATGTAGAGTATGCTAGTGGAGAAAATTTGGTTGTACAATGCACACTTAGTTTGCAAAGTAAAATTAATGAACATGGTGAGCAACGTGAAAATTTGTTTCATACTCATTGTTTGATTGCTAACAAGTTGTGTAATGTGATTGTGGATAGTGGAAGTTGTACAAATGTGGCAAGTACCTTGCTTGTGGAGAAACTGAAATTACCTACTATTAAACATCCAAAACCATACAAGTTACAATGGTTGAATGATAGTGGTGTAGTGAAGGTAAATCGGCAAGTGTTAATTTCTTTTTCAATTGGTAGATATAAGGATGATGTTTGGTGTGATGTGGTACCTATGTATGCTGGTCACATGTTATTGGGGAGACCATGGCAATATGATCGAAGGGTAATGCATGATGGGTTTAAGAACCGTTATTCTTTGATCATGGAGGGACAGAAATACCAACTTGGACCTTTGCCTCCAAAGAAAATTTTTGAAGACCAAATGCGTATAAAACAACAATATGAGGAGCTTGAATCTTCATTAGCTGAAACTTTGGGAAGGGAGCAAGAAAGAGAGAAAAAAAAGGTGAGTTGAGTGGTAAAAATGAGAGCAATGGGAAACACAAGGGGAGAGAAAACAAGGAAGGCTTGAGTGAAAGAAAAATGAGTGTTTATGCAAAAATGTCTGATGTGAAGAAATCATTAACCATGAGGCAGCCCTTACTTGTACTTATGTACAAGGATGTTTTAATTGTTTCTAATGAAATTAACAAGAGTTTGCCTAGTGTTATTATTGATATTTTGCAGAAAAATGAGGATCTCTTTCCTGAAGATGTTCCTATTGGTTTGCCACCAATTAGAGGAATTGAACATCAAATTGATTTCATTCCGGGTGCAAGCATACCAAATAGGCCAGCACATAGATGCAACCCCAAAGAGACCAAGGAAATCCAAAAGCAAGTAAGTGAGCTTATGGAAAAGGGATATGTACGTGAAAGCATGAGTCCTTGTGCGGTTCCTGTTTTGTTGGTACCTAAAAAGGATGGTTCTTGGAGAATGTGTGTTGATTGTCGAGCCATCAACAAAATCACGGTAAAGTATAGACATCCTATCCCTAGGTTAGATGATATGTTGGATGAATTGCATGGTTCTTGTGTGTTTTCAAAGATTGATTTGAAATCTGGATATCATCAAATAAGAATGCATGAGGGTGATGAATAGAAAACCGCTTTCAAAACTAACACATGGTCTATATGAACGGTTAGTAATGCCTTTTGGCATAACTAACGCACCTAGTACTTTTATGAGATTGATGAACCATGTTTTGCGTGCTTACATTGGAAAGTTTGTAGTAGTTTATTTTGATGATATACTTGTGTATAGCAAAAATTTAGACGAGCATGTAACACATTTAAAGGCTGTTTTTGATGTGCTTAGGAAAGAAAAGTTATATGCTAATCTAAAGAAATGCATTTTTTGCACTAATGAACTTACTTTTCTTGGTTATGTTGTTAATGATAAAGGAATACATGTTGATCAAGAAAAAGTGAAAGTAATTAGGGAGTGGCCGAAACCCACTTGTGTTAGTAATGTAAGGAGTTTTCATGGTCTTGCTAGCTTTTATAGGAGATTCATTAAGGATTTTTCTACCATTGCTGCACAATTAACTGAATGCATAAAAAAGAGTGTGGGATTTAGGTGGGGTAAAGAACAAGATGATGCTTTTAACTTGCTTAAACACAAACTTAGTTCAGTACCTTTGCTTGCTTTTCCTAACTTTGCTAAAACTTTTGAGATTGAGTGTGATGCAAGTGGAATAGGTATTGGAGGAGTCTTAATGCAAGAAGGCAAACCCATTGCATTCTTTAGTGAGAAGCTAAGTGGAGCAAGTCTTAACTACCCGACATATGATAAGGAGTTTTATGCTTTGGTGAGAGTGCTAGAGACATGGCAGCACTATCTTTGTTTCAAGGAATTCATTATACAAGGAAAGCTAAGCCGTAGGCATGCAAAATGGGTAGAGTTTATTGAATCCTTTCCATACATCATCAAGTACAAACAAGGTAAGGAGAATGTGGTTGCCGATGCTCTTTCTAGAAGGTATGCTCTAATTTCTAAACTTGATGCAAAATTATTGGGTTTTGAGTACATTAATGACTTATACAATTCTGACTTTGATTTTGCTAATGTTTATGGGGCATGTGAGTAAGGGGGTTTTGACAAGTTCTTTAGGCATGATGGTTTTCTTTTTAAAGAAAACAAGTTGTGTGTTCCTAGATGTTCAATGAGAGAATTGCTTGTGAGAGAGGCACATAGTGGCGGGTTAATGGGGCATTTTGGAGTTAAAAAGACTTTGGGTGTGTTAAATGATCATTTCTTTTGGCCACACTTGAAAAGAGACGTTGAGAGAATATGTGAGAGATGCATTACTTGCAAACGAGCTAAATCTAAAGTAATGCCTCATGGGCTGTATACTCCTCTTCCTATACCTAGTGAGCCTTGGGTTGATATATCAATGGACTTTGTCTTGGGATTACCTAGGTCAAAAAGGGGGAGAGATTCTATTTTTGTTGTTGTTGATAGGTTCAGCAAGATGGCACATTTCATTCTGATATGAACCTCACCAAGAGCAGTGAGACCCGGAACCAATATATGGTAACGAAGGATCGTTTTCTAACCAAGTTTACAAACAAAAATATTACCGGACCGCGACCCGTTACCTATAAGGAGGTAAGAACCAACGGTATCAAGAAAGTTGTAGACGCCACACTCAAGAACAAGAAAGAAGGTGAGTGATAAGTCAAGGTTTGAACGCCACAAGGTAGAACCTTGATAAGTTCACAAGTTCTATAAAGAACCAAAGAGAAAATTCTCTCAAATTTATTTCAATTCAAAATCTATTCTCAAATTACATCAATTGGTCCCTTTTATACTAAAAATATCTAAGACCTAAAAGGGAATAAATATTAGGCAATTAATGCCTTACAATCAGGAAAATAAATGCAAACAACTTTAGAAAAATAAATAAATACCAAACTAGCAACTAGTTGATTTGTTCCTTATTTGGAAAGCTGAATTTGGGAAACAAATCAGCCATTTATTTGGAAAACAAATCAACTCTTTATTTGGGGAAATAAATAAAATAAGGAATATGCTGAAATTGGCAATATGCTGAAATTGAATTCTCCTCCAACCATACGTCGCCCAAAATATAGGAAATATGTTGAAATTCGGACTCCTCAACTCAAGTCTTCGCGCAATAAGATAGATGGCCAAATTTGGACTTTTTGTGATCTGTTTTGAAGGACAGGGTCTTCATATCATCTGTAGATCTTGTCTTGGGCTTTCCGAAAACATATTATAATAGACGATCTGACTTCAGATGCTCTCTATAGAGGTCCACGAAGTTCAGCCCGGATTTGGTCTTCATGTGGGCAGAATTTGGACTTTAGCAACTCGGAATCAGCCCATCATTTAATACTTCTTTGATCCTCTTGCTTCCTTTTAATTGGACCAATTGGAATATGCAATAGTTCCTTTGGTGATGCTTCTTGATTCTCATCATTCCCCCTCTCTTCAAAAGGATTCGTCCTCGAATCTTCACCATAATGTTGTTGATAGCCTGCGACATTTCATCAAAGCCTTGCAAATTAGAAGCAACAACACTAGGCAATGAAGGGTTAATTCCATTAGTACTAAAACATGCCTCTTTGTACAAAAGTGCAATCATTGGCTGATTTGAAAACAAAGCCTTTTTAATCTCACTCTCTCTTGTATAAAAACTCACTGGTTTTCTCTCTCTTTTTTTCTCATCAGCCTCTTTTTCATTTTCATCTTTTTTTTCTTTTTTTGCTATTTCGGACTCTTTTTCTTTTATCTCTCTTTCTTTTGAACTCTCACTCTCACTCTCTTTTTTTACATCTCTCTCTTTTCTTAACCTTACTTGATCTTCATACACTTGTTTTGGGGTTAAAGGTACAAGAGTGATTGATTTTTTATTGAGTACAAAGGAGTATCTATTGGTATACCCATCATGGGTCACATGCCTATCGAACTGCCATGGTCTCCCCAAAAGGATATGGCCCGCATTCATTGGTACCACATCACAAAGGACTTCATCTTTGTACTTTCCAATTGAAAACGTCACCAACACTTGTTTAGTCACCTTGATTTCCCCACTATCATTTAACCACTGTAGCTTATATGGTTTTGGATGCCTCAAAGTGGCTAAATTCAATTTCTCCACAAAATTAGTGCTAGCCACATTAGTACAACTCCCCCCATCAATGATCATGCTACATACCTTATCATTAACATGGCAACGGGTATGAAAAATGTTGTCACGTTGTACCTCATCATCTTCCTTGGCTTGAGCACTAAGAGCTCTTCTCGCCACCAAAAGCTCTCCGTCCACCGGATATTCAATATCACTTGCATCCTCCAAAGGTGGCATGGACTCATCATCAGATTCACCTTCAGATTCGATCTCACCATCATCCTTCAAAACCATTACTCTCTTGTTTGGGCATTGAGATGCAATATGACCTGCTCCCAGACACTTAAAGCACTTAATGTCACGATTTCTAGAAGGTTGAGAATCTGATGTACCTTGTTTTAATGTGCCTCCGACTTTATGATCTCTGAAAGGTTCGGCCTTGGCCTTGAAACTAGGTTGGTCATCCCTCTTGCTCCAATTCGGTTTCCATGATGATGAAGAACCCGAATTTTGCCCAACCCGTGTGGAGCTCTTTCTCTTCAACTGTTGTTCCACCTTAATTGCCATGTGTACCATGTCACTCAATTCAACATAATGTTGCAACTCCACCACATTTGCTATGTCTCGGTTTAGTCCATTTAAAAACCTAGCCATAGTAGCCTCTCGGTCTTCCTCTACATCAGCTCGAATCATGGCTATCTCCATCTCCTTATAGTAATCTTCAACACACTTAGACCCTTGAGTAAGGGTTTGTAATTTTTGAAACAAACCCCTATAATAGTGACTCGGAATGAAACGCTTCCTCATGACAGCTTTCATCTCCTCCCAAGTCTCAATAGGTCTTTCTCCATGTCGTCTTCTACTCACAATCAATTGATCCCACCAAACGATAGCATAATCAGTAAATTCTATGGCAACCAACTTTACCTTCTTTAATTCAGAATAGTCATGGCAGTCAAATACCAATTCTATTCTTTTCTCCCACTCTAAATAAGCTTCGGGATCAGTTTTACCTTGGAACGTTGGGATTTTCACCTTTATACTACCCAAATTATTATCAGCCCTCTCTCCATACCTATCTCCTCTATACCCATACCTATCTTCTCTATTCCCATACCTAACTCCTCTACCTCCCATTTCACGCCTCAATCTACCTGTACCCACATTGGACATGCGATCACCCTCCTCTAGGTCATTCCCATAATCATCATCATAATCGTCTCTAGGTGGGTTTCTTTCTCTTCGTTCCACATTAGGAACCCTAATTTGTTGCACCCTTTGTGAACTAGACTCCACCTTATCTATCCTATCATGCACCTCACAAATCTTAATCTCCATCCGCTCCATGTTTTTTTGTATGGCTTTATACAAAAAATTAAGATCTATCGTTTCTGGTGCATCATCAGATAAGTCTCTACTTTTATCGCGTGACATATTTGAAACCTGCAAAGCAAAAGAAATTAGTAAGCCTCACAAACACTCCCTCACGTGTTTACTCTCAAAGATGGTGGCACTCACACTCGTGTTTTCACTCAATTCTTTGGCTTTTACCCTTTGATGAGCTCACACACTCTTGCCTTTTTCCACTCTTTGTTAACTCTTTCAGTTCTTCCTTCTTTTTTTTTTTGACTTATACGGACACTCACAAGAAGTGCAAGAAAAATAGAAGTAACTGAGCAAAAGGACAAGAATAATGAAGACGAAATTCTTTAGCTAATTTTTTTTTTTTTTGAATATCAATGCACGAAATCAAGATAATGAATATAAATAGTTGATATAGGTTCAACTACACGACCCAAAAAAAAAAATTGTTTTTTTTTTTTTTTTTTTTTTACCGACCTTGATCAAGTGGACACAAGCAAGCTTTTGGTACTTTTTTTTTTTTTGGTACCTGATTTGATCAAACTTTTTTTTTTTTTGTTGAAACAAATGAATACAGAGAAGAGAAAGAACAAGGATAGATTAAACTTGATTTAGAAGCCTAAGCTCTGATACCAACTGATATGAACCTCACCAAGAGTAGTGAGACCCGGAACCAATATATGGTAACGAAGGATCGTTTTCTAACCAAGTTTACAAACAAAAATATTACCGGACCGCGACCCGTTACCTATAAGGAGGTAAGAACCAACGGTATCAAGAAAGTTGTAGACGCCACACTCAAGAACAAGAAAGAAGGTGAGTGATAAGTCAAGGTTTGAACGCCACAAGGTAGAACCTTGATAAGTTCACAAGTTCTATAAAGAACCAAAGAGAAAATTCTCTCAAATTTATTTCAATTCAAAATCTATTCTCAAATTACATCAATTGGTCCCTTTTATACTAAAAATATCTAAGACCTAAAAGGGAATAAATATTAGGCAATTAATGCCTTACAATCAGGAAAATAAATGCAAACAACTTTAGAAAAATAAATAAATACCAAACTAGCAACTAGTTGATTTGTTCCTTATTTGGAAAGCTGAATTTGGGAAACAAATCAGCCATTTATTTGGAAAACAAATCAACTCTTTATTTGGGGAAATAAATAAAATAAGGAATATGCTGAAATTGGCAATATGCTGAAATTGAATTCTCCTCCAACCATACGTCGCCCAAAATATAGGAAATATGTTGAAATTCGGACTCCTCAACTCAAGTCTTCGCGCAATAAGATAGATGGCCAAATTTGGACTTTTTGTGATCTGTTTTGGAGGACAGGGTCTTCATATCATCTGTAGATCTTGTCTTGGGTTTTCCGAAAACATATTATAATAGACGATCTGACTTCAGATGCTCTCTATAGAGGTCCACGAAGTTCAGCCCGGATTTGGTCTTCATGTGGGCAGAATTTGGACTTTAGCAACTCGGAATCAGCCCATCATTTAATACTTCTTTGATCCTCTTGCTTCCTTTTAATTGGCCCAATTGGAATATGCAATAGTTCCTTTGGTGATGCTTCTTGATTCTCATCACATTCCTTGCCATAAAACAGATGATGCGACTTTTGTTGCGGGGCTGTTCTTCAGAGAAATTGTGAGGTTACACAAAATTCCAAGGACAATTGTGAGTGATAGAGATGTGAAGTTCCTTAGCCAATTTTGGAAAACGCTTTGGAGAAAGTTGGGTACAAACTGCTGTATTCAACCACTTGTCATCCACAAACAGATGGACAAACAGAGGTGGTAAACAGAACTTCATCAATGCTTTTGAGGGCCATAATTCAAAGGAATTTGAAGAATTTGGAGGAATGCTTGCCACATGTTGATATGAACCTCACCAAGAGCAGTGAGACCCGGAACCAATATATGGTAAGGAATGATCGTTTTCTAACCAAGTTTATAAACAAGAACGTTATCGGACCGCGACCCCGTTACCTATAAGGAGGTAAGAACCAACGGTATCAAGAAGTTGAAGACGCCACACTCAAGAACAAGAAGAAGATGTGACTGATAAGTCAAGTTTTCAGAACCAAAAAAAAAGAGATGAACTCTCACAATTTTTATTCAATTAAAGTCTATCAAATTACATCCAATTCGTTCCTTTATATACTAAAACCCTAAACGAAAAGAAAGGCTATAAGCCATCCTAAAAGGAAACAAGATAATTCGGCCATTAAGGCCTTATAATCAGAAGAAAACTAATTTGAGAAACTATTGACTTGCTCCCTAATTGGAAAGCTAAATCTGAAAACAAATCAGCCCCTTAATTTGGGAAACAAATCAACTATTATTCTTTGGAAATTAAAAGGGAATAAATCAGCCAAAGTTGACTCTTCTCCTAGCTTGTGCCACACACCCAAGTCTTCCTTATTCGGCCCAATCAATTGCCTTGATGACATTAATTATGCCTTGGTCTTCATGTGGGCTTATCTTGGACTTCAACAATTCAAAATCAGCCCAAGTGTCTTGAATTAGGCCATTTAGTGCTACTTTGAATCTCTTAGCTCTTGCCCTTGTTATTGGCCCAACCGGAACATGCAATGGATCATTTGATGCAGCTGCCTTGTTCTCATCACATGTGGAGTTTGCTTATAATCGAAGTGTGCATGCTACAACAAACCATTCACCATTTGAAGTTGTGTACGGGTTCAATCCATTATCTCCTATGGATTTACTACCTTTACCTTTGGAAAGAGCTAATTTGGATGGTAAGCAAAAAGCTGATTTTGTCAAAGCCTTGCATGAAAAGGTGCGAACACAAATTGAAAAGAAAACTCTACAATATGAGAAGCAACATAACAAAGGCCGAAAGCAAGTAGTATTTGAACCTGGTGATTGGGTCTGGGTACACTTGAGGAAGGAAAGATTTCCTAGCAAACGAAAGTCTAAACTCATGCCAAGAGAGGATGGACCATTTCGAGTCCTTCAAAGAATCAATGACAATGCATACAAGCTGGAACTACCAAGTGAGCATGGCAATGTTAGTGCAACTTTTAATGTTTCTGATTTGTCATTGTTTGATGTAGGTGATGAAGGTGCTGATTCAAGGACGAATCCTCTCTAGGAAAGGGGGAATGATGAGGACCAGCCAGTTGATCACAATTCGGCTAAGGTTAGAAAAGATCTAGATCCTTTAACCATTCATGGAGGACCAATGACAAGAGCTAAAGCTAAAAGGATGAAAGAAGCCTTAACTTGTTTAATGGGAAGCATTTGGAAGGAGCAAGCTAGTCAAGATTTGGTCAAGGTTCTAAGGATGCAAGAAGAGTATAAAATGGTTAACATGTTTCAAACAAGTCCAAATTTTGAAGACAAGAGTCCAGCCTTGTTAGAATGAAGTATTCTAGCCTATCTTGAAGAATAAAAGGCCATTCGGCCATGTTGGGTTTTGTGGACCTATTTTATAATTAGTTTGGGTTTAATTATGTTGGGTTTTGTGAGCTTATTTTCTTATTAGTTTGGGTTTAATTGTGTTGGGTTTTGTGGGCTTATTTTATGAATAGTTTGGGTTTTTGTGTTGGGTGAGTTCATGTGTTCTTTGATTAGGAATAAGGAGTTACAAAGGCTGAATACTTTATGGCCATTATTCATGGTCTAAATGTCATTTAGTGGGAGGTTACACATTTAATGGGCAGTTATATTTGTGTTGTATTGTCCTTGGCCTTTGTTCTATATAAACAAGGATGCTTTTTCTATGTAAGGCAGAGATTTGAGTAATATAAACTTATTTGAGCACTTTGTGAGTGTTTTGTTCTTAAGTTCTTGCATTAACTTTGGAACTTATCAAGCTTATTCGGCTTGTGGCGTTCAACAACCTCAAAATCTTTGTTTTACCTTTAAACTTATCAAACTTCATAGTTTGTGGCGTTTTGGGGAAATCAAAGTGCTGTTCTAATTAGCTTTTATCATCATTTCATTGATAAAGTGATTAGAATAGTTTCTCTTACTTCAATCTTGAACGATCGGGTTTGTTTTCAATTAGTTGGAGGGTGTTAAATTGCATTCCATATGTATCATAGCTCTTTAGCTATTGGGATGTATGGTTGTTAAGTTAATGATTTCCATCAGCTAGGCAAAACATGGTCAAGTTCGTTAGTGTTTAAAAGAACCTAGCTGAATTGGAGGCAAACCATGTGGTATCTCGTCGGGAAAAACATCTTCAATTGGCTTGTTTGAAAACATAGCTCTCGTAATTTCTTTTTCTTTTGCATAGAAATTCTTTTGTTTTCTCTCTGATTTTACCTCAATGGCCGAATCTATAGTTGTCTTTTCTCTCTTTTTTTCTTCGGCCACTCTCTCTTTTTCACACATTTTCTGTTGTTCACTCTCTTTTTGCAACCTCACTTGATCTTCATGAGCTTGTTTTGGTGACAAAGGTGCAAGGGTTATGGGTAGTTGATTAAGTACAAAAGAATATTTGATTGTATACCCATCATGCTTCACCCGCCTATCGAATTGCCATGGTCATCCTAACAACAAGTGCCCAGCTTGCGTCATTACAACATCACACACAACTTCATCTTCATATTTACCAATCCGAAATGCCACTAACACCTGTTTAGTCACCCTCACTTCACCACTATCATTCAACTATTGCAATTTATACGGTTTAAGATTTAGTGTTGTTGGCAGCCCTAATTTGTTAACCATGGTCGCGCTTGCAACATTTGTACAACTACCACCATCAATAATTACACTAAATACCTTGTGTTTGACATAGCATCTAGTGTGAAAGATGTTCTCTCATTGAACTTCATCTTCGTTCTTCGTTTGCAAGCTCAACGCTCGTCTTGCCACTAACGTTAATGCATCAGGGGCTAAATATTCCGCCTTAGAGGCATCCTCTAATGGATACATGGACTTCAATTCATCTTCTTTGTCATTGGTCTCAATTTCTCCATTATCTTGTATCACCATAACCTGTCTATTCGGGCATTGATTTGCTATGTGACCCCTGCTTGACATTTAAAGCATTTAATATCACGATTCTGAAAATTAGGGGTTTCAGTTTTACCATGATTTCCTTGTTTGGAAGGCTCGGACTTTGGCTTGGGAATGGTGGATGTTTGGGCCTTGTCTTCCTTCTTTGGATAGCTCGATCTCCAAGAATTGGATTACAAGCTTGATTAAGGCCGTGCACTACCCCTAATCTTGATTTGTTGCTCGATTTTGACAGCCTTTTGCAACATCTCTTCTATCTCCACATAATGTTGCAACTCCACCACATTAGCAATCTTCCGGTTTAGGCCATTAAGAAAACGAGCCATGGTTGTGATATGAAGCTCACCAAGAGCAGTGAGACCCGGAACCAATATATGGTAGCAAGGATCGTTTTCTAATTCAGGTTTATAAACAAAGAAAATAAAAAGGACCGTGACCCATTATCTATATGGAGATAAGAACCAACGGTATCAAGAAGGTTGTAGACGCCAAACTTAAGAACAAGAAAGAAGGTGAGTGATAAGTCAAGGTTTAAACGCCACAAGGTAGAACCTTGATAAGTCCATAGTTCTATGAAGAACCAAAGAGAAAATTCTCACAATTTTATTTCAATTCAAGTCTATTCTCAAATTACATCAATTGGTCCCTTTGATACTAAAAATATTTAAGACCTAAAAGGGAATAAATATTAGGCAATTAATGCCTTACAATTTAGGAAATAAATGCTAACAAATTTAGGAAACAACTAAAGATTAAAAACTAGCAACTAGTTGATTTGTTCCTTATTTGGAAAGTTGAATTCGGGAAACAAATCAACTATTTATTGGGGGAATATATATAAAATAGGGAATATGCTAAAGTAGGAAATATACTGAAATTGGATTCTCCTCCAACCATACGTCTCCCAAAAAATAGGAAATATTCTGAAACTCGGACTGTTCAGCTCACGTCTTCGCGTAATAAGATAGATGACCGAATTTGGACTTGTTGTGACCTGTTTCGGAGGATGAGATCTTCAAAGAATCTGTAGATATTGTCTTGGGCTTTCCGAAAACATATTATAATAGAAAATCCGACTTCAGATTCTCTCTGTAGAGGTCCACGAATTTCAGCCCGGATTTGGTCTTCATGTAGGCCGAATTTGGACTTTAGCAACTCGGACCCAGCCCATCATTTAATGCTTCTTTGATCCTCTTGCCTTCTTTTAATTGGCCCAATTGGAACATGCAATGGTTCCTTTGGTGATGATTCTTAATTCTCATCATTCCCCCTCTCTTCAAAAGTATTCGTTCTCGAATCTTCAACATAATGTTGTTGATAGCTTGCGACACTTCATCATAGCCTTGCAAATGAGAAACAACAACACTAGGCAAGGAAGGGTTAATTCCATTAGTACTAAAACATGCCTCTTTGTACAAAAGTACAATCATTGGCTGATTTGAAAATAAAGCCTTTTTGATCTCACTCTCTCTTGCATAAAAACTCACTTGTTTTCTCTCTCTTTTTTTCTAATCAGTCTCTTTTTTTTTTCACCTCTGATACCAACTGATATGAACCTCACCAAGAGCAGTGAGACCCGGAACCAACATATGGTAGCAAGAATCGTTTTCTAATTCAGGATAATAAACAAAGAAAATAAAAAGGACCGCGACCCATTATCTATATGGAGATAAGAACCTACTGTATCAAGAAGGTTGTAGACGCCACACTCAAGAACAAGAAAGAAGGTGAGTGATAAGTTAAGGTTTGAACGCCACAAGGTAGAACCTTGATAAGTTCATGGTTCTATGAAGAACCAAAGAGAAAATTCTCACATTTTTTTTTCAATTCAAGTCTATTCTCAAATTACATCAATTGGCCCCTTTGATACTAAAAATATCTAAGACCTAAAAGGGAATAAATATTAAGCAATTAATGCCTTACAATTTAGGAAATAAATGCTAACAAATTTAGGAAACAACTAAAGATTAAAAACTAGAAACTAGTGATTTGTTCCTTATTTGGAAAGTTGAATTCGGGAAACAAATTAACTATTTTTTGGGAGAATATATATAAAATAGGGAATATGCTAAAGTAGGAAATATACTGAAATTGGATTCTCCTCCAACCATACGTCGCCCAAAAAATAGGAAATATACTGAAATTCGGACTGTTCAGCTCACGTCTTCGCGCAATAAGATAGATGACCGAATTTGGACTTGTTGTGATCTATTTCGGAGGATGGGATCTTCGTAGAATCTGTAGAAATTGTCTTTGGCTTTCCGAAAACTTATTATATTAGAAAATCCGACTTCAGATGCTTTCTGTAGAGGTCCACAAAGCTCAGCCCGGATTTGGTCTTCATGTGGGCCGAATTTGGACTTTAGCAACTCGGAATCAGCCCATCATTTAATGCTTCTTTGATCCTCTTGCCTTCTTTTAATTGGACCAATTGGAACATGCAATGGTTCCTTTGGTGATGCTTCTTAATTCTCATCATTCCCTCTCTCATCAAAAGTTTTCGTTCTCGAATTTTCACCATAATGTTGTTGATAGCCTGCGACACTTCATCATAGCCTTGCAAATGAGAAACAACAACACTAGGCAAGGAAGGGTTAATTCCATTAGTACTAAAACATGCCTCTTTGTACAAAAGTACAATCATTGGCTGATTTGAAAATAAAGCCTTTTTGATCTCACTCTCTCTTGCATAAAAACTCACTTGTTTTCTCTCTTTTTTTTTCTCATCAGTCTCTTTTTTTTTCACCTCTGATACCAACTGATATGAACCTCACCAAGAGCAGTGAGACCCGGAACCAATATATGGTAGCAAGGATCGTTTTCTAATTCAGGTTTATAAACAAAGAAAATAAAAAGGACCGTGACCCATTATCTATATGGAGATAAGAACCAACGGTATCAAGAAGGTTGTAGACGCCAAACTTAAGAACAAGAAAGAAGGTGAGTGATAAGTCAAGGTTTAAACGCCACAAGGTAGAACCTTGATAAGTCCATAGTTCTATGAAGAACCAAAGAGAAAATTCTCTCAATTTTATTTCAATTCAAGTCTATTCTCAAATTACATCAATTGGTCCCTTTGATACTAAAAATATTTAAGACCTAAAAGGGAATAAATATTAGGCAATTAATGCCTTACAATTTAGGAAATAAATGCTAACAAATTTAGGAAACAACTAAAGATTAAAAACTAGCAACTAGTTGATTTGTTCCTTATTTGGAAAGTTGAATTCGGGAAACAAATCAACTATTTATTGGGGGAATATATATAAAATAGGGAATATGCTAAAGTAGGAAATATACTGAAATTGGATTCTCCTCCAACCATACGTCTCCCAAAAAATAGGAAATATTCTGAAATTCGGACTGTTCAGCTCACGTCTTCGCGTAATAAGATAGATGACCGAATTTGGACTTGTTGTGACCTGTTTCGGAGGATGGGATCTTCAAAGAATCTGTAGATATTGTCTTGGGCTTTCCGAAAACATATTATATTAGAAAATCCGACTTCAGATTCTCTCTGTAGAGGTCCACGAAGTTCAGCCCGGATTTGGTCTTCATGTAGGCCGAATTTGGACTTTAGCAACTCGGACCCAGCCCATCATTTAATGCTTCTTTGATCCTCTTGCCTTCTTTTAATTGGCCCAATTGGAACATGCAATGGTTCCTTTGGTGATGATTCTTAATTCTCATCATTCCCCCTCTCTTCAAAAGTATTCGTTCTCGAATCTTCAACATAATGTTGTTGATAGCTTGCGACACTTCATCAAAGCCTTGCAAATGAGAAACAACAACACTAGGCAAGGAAGGGTTAATTCCATTAGTACTAAAACATGCCTCTTTGTACAAAAGTACAATCATTGGCTGATTTGAAAATAAAGCCTTTTTGATCTCACTCTCTCTTGCATAAAAACTCACTTGTTTTCTCTCTCTTTTTTTCTCATCAGTCTCTTTTTTTTTCACCTCTAATACCAACTGATATGAACCTCACCAAGAGCAGTGAGACCCGGAACCAATATATGGTAGCAAGAATCGTTTTCTAATTCAGGATAATAAACAAAGAAAATAAAAAGGACCGCGACCCATTATCTATATGGAGATAAGAACCTACTGTATCAAGAAGGTTGTAGACGCCACACTCAAGAACAAGAAAGAAGGTGAGTGATAAGTTAAGGTTTGAACGCCACAAGGTAGAACCTTGATAAGTTCATGGTTCTATGAAGAACCAAAGAGAAAATTCTCACAATTTTTTTTCAATTCAAGTCTATTCTCAAATTACATCAATTGGTCCCTTTGATACTAAAAATATCTAAGACCTAAAAGGGAATAAATATTAAGCAATTAATGCCTTACAATTTAGGAAATAAATGCTAACAAATTTAGGAAACAACTAAAGATTAAAAACTAGCAACTAGTGATTTGTTCCTTATTTGGAAAGTTGAATTCGGGAAAAAAATTAACTATTTTTTGGGAGAATATATATAAAATAGGGAATATGCTAAAGTAGGAAATATACTGAAATTGGATTCTCCTCCAACCATACGTCGCCCAAAAAATAGGAAATATACTGAAATTCGGACGGTTCAGCTCACGTCTTCGCGCAATAAGATAGATGACCGAATTTGGACTTGTTGTGATCTATTTCGGAGGATGGGATCTTCATAGAATCTGTAGATATTGTCTTTGGCTTTCCGAAAAATTATTATATTAGAAAATCCGACTTCAGATGCTTTCTGTAGAGGTCCATGAAGTTCAGCCCGGATTTGGTCTTCATGTGGGCCGAATTTGGACTTTAGCAACTCGGAATCAGCCCATCATTTAATGCTTCTTTGATCCTCTTGCCTTCTTTTAATTGGACCAATTGGAACATGCAATGGTTCCTTTGGTGATGCTTCTTAATTCTCATCATTCCCCCTCTCTTCAAAAGTTTTCGTTCTCGAATTTTCACCATAATGTTGTTGATAGCCTGCGACACTTCATCATAGCCTTGCAAATGAGAAACAACAACACTAGGCAAGGAAGGGTTAATTCCATTAGTACTAAAACATGCCTCTTGGTACAAAAGTACAATCATTGGCTGATTTGAAAATAAAGCCTTTTTGATCTCACTCTCTCTTGCATAAAAACTCACTTGTTTTCTCTCTCTTTTTTTCTCATCAGTCTCTTTTTTTTTTCACCTCTGATACCAACTGATATGAACCTCACCAAGAGCAGTGAGACCCGGAACCAATATATGGTAGCAAGGATCGTTTTCTAATTCAGGATAATAAACAAAGAAAATAAAAAGGACCGCGACCCATTATCTATATGGAGATAAGAACCAACTGTATCAAGAAGGTAGTAGACGCCACACTCAAGAACAAGAAAGAAGGTGAGTGATAAGTCAAGGTTTGAACGCCACAAGGTAGAACCATGATAATTTCATGGTTCTTGAAGAACCAAATAGAAAATTCTCTCAATTTTATTTCAATTCAAGTCTATTCTCAAATTACATCAATTGGTCCCTTTAATCCTAAAAATATCTAAGACCTAAAAGGGAATAAATATTAGGCAATTAATGCCTTACAATTTAGGAAATAAATGCTAACAAATTTAGGAAACAACTAAAGATTAAAAACTAGCTACTAGTTGATTTGTTCCTTATTTGGAAAGTTGAATTCGGGAAACAAATCAACTATTTATTGGGGGAATATATATAAAATAGGTAATATGCTAAAGTAGGAAATATACTGAAATTGGATTCTTCTCCAACCATACGTCGCCCAAAAAATAGGAAATATTCTAAAATTCGGACTGTTCAGCTCATGTCTTCGCGCAATAAGATAGATGACCAAATTTGGATTTGTTGTGATCTGTTTCGGAGGATGGGGTCTTCATAGAATCTGTAGAGATTGTCTCGGGCTTTCCGAAAACATATTATATTAGAAAATCAGACTTCAGATGCTCTCTGTAGAGGTCCACGAAGTTCAGCCCGGATTTGGTCTTTATGTGGGCCGAATTTGGACTTTAGCAACTCGTAATCAGCCCATCATTTAATGCTTCTTTGATCCTCTTGCCTCCTTTTAATTGGCCCAATTGGAACATGCAATGGTTCCTTTGGTGATGCTTCTTAATTTTCATCAGGTTGTTCTCGATCCTCTTCCACATCTCCATCTCTTTGTGTTAGTCTTCCACACTTCGATTGCCTTGCGTGAGGCTTTACAATTTCAGATGTAAGCCTCGGTAGTAATGGCTAGGCATAAAGCACTTCCTCATTACAGTCTTCATTTCTTCCCATGGCGCAATCAGACGTTCTCCATTCCGCTTCCTACTAATAATTAACTGATCCCATTAAATCACAGCATAGTCAATAAATTCAATTACAGCTAGTTTTACCTTTTGTGCTTCGGGGTAGTGGCGACAACCAAACACAAGTTCCATCTTCTTTTCCCATTCAAGGTAGGTTTCAGGATCGGATTTCCCTTGAAACGACGGGACCTTCATTTTTATACACTTAAGGTTATCATCCCCTCAGTTTCGATCTCTCCTATCCCGTACATTCCTCATATGACTACCCACAGACTCCTCCTCCTCACCATATTCATCTCCATAGTAATCATTATCTTCTCTTCTGACCAGAACTCTCTGTCCCCCACGTGCTTGTGGAACTGGTTGTGGCTGCTTTGCACGTGCGTTCTCCACTTGATCTAAACTCTCATGTAAAGGTTCCAATTCCTCCCTCATCAACCGTCTCATCTCTCCTACTAATGCCTCCTTCCAAATCTTTAGATCCACCGGAATGGAAGTATCTTCAGTAGTGCCTTTATCTTTGTTTATAGACATATTTTCCTGCAAAATAAGATTAGAAAAAAAAAACCTCACAACACTCCCTCATGTGTTTCACTCGAATAATCAATTCACTCAACACTCATGTTTTCACACAATAAAATTTGGCTTTTACCCTCAATATGTACTCACCACTCTTGCCTTTTTCCACTCGTTATTTCTCAAGAGTTCTTATCAAACTAATTCAAACAAATAATCGGGATTTCTTACCACATTCACCGCACTAAGAATTTTTTTCTAGGTTCCCACGAAACGATTCACAACGAACCAAACAAAGACGAGTTTCAACTACGAGATTTTTTTTTTAATATCAATTCACGGAATTAAGGAAAGAAATAGTAATAATTTATATATGTCAACTACACGAAATAAAAGATATTGTACTCTTTTCTCTCTTTTTTTTTACCGACCTTGATCAAATGGACTCAAGTAAGGTTTTTTTTTTTTAATCAAACGAATACAGAAAAGATGAAGAATAGGGATAGCTTAAACCTAAGTTTGGAAACCGGACTCTGATACCAAATGATACGATCCTCGTCGATTTGTGACTAAGACCGTTCTATGACCTGGTTTGGATGGAAACCGCGACCCAACACCTATAGCGAGATGCGAACCTTGGTATAAGGAAGACGCCACAATCAAGGATGGGATACTTGATTGAGAAGTCGGGAAGGAACGCCATAGAAAAATTCTGATAAGTTCCAATTAGTTCTCAAAGAACAAAAGAGAAATTGCTCTTTATTTTTTTTATGAAATAATCGACCGCCTCTTATTAAAAGAAAATGTACAATTTATAGTACTAAGGCCACAGAAGACCAGCCTTAGAAATCTCTAGAAATCCAAAAATTTATTACAAAGATTCCTGAAATTGTGCCCAAGGCAACGAAAAAGGAAAGTTGACAAATTAAAAACATTCTTAAATAAGCTAAGTTCGGCCTCAAATCAAGGAAATCAATCTTGACTTTAATTCCTTAATATCTAAGCCTAAAATTGTGCAACAAGAAATAAAATTAACATTTATTCATTCCTAAATCAGCTCCAACGCCTATTGACTTTATTGGACTTGAATCATGTTTGTTATGGGCTTGAGATTTTGTTAATCACCTTCAAGGGGCCTCCACGTGCTTGCTTGAGCCCAAATCCCATGAATCAACCCACTTAACGCATTTTGAAACTTCTTGGCTCGTGCTCTTGTAACTGGACCAATGGGAACTTGAATTGGATCCACATTCCATGATCTCGTGCTAGCCACGTCCTCATCAGGTTTCCTCATAATCGATACATTCCTTCTGTGTGTAATATTTAGCTACCAATATAACTTTAAAGGTTTCCACCTTTCTATCCATTCATATCTTCCTCTTGTATACCCACATGCACCCAATGGGTTTTATCCATTTAGGCAAGTCCAAAAGAGACTAGATGATGAGGACCAGCCAGTTGATCACAATTCGGCTAAGGTTGGAAAAGATCCAGATCCTTTAACCATTCATGGAGGACCAATAACAAGAGCTAAAACTAAAAGGATGAAAGAAGCCTTAACTTGTTTAATGGAAAGCATTTGGAAGGAGCAAGCTAGTCAAGATTTGGTCAAGGTTCTAAGGATGCAAGAAGAGTATAAAATGGTTAACATGTTTCAAACAAGTCCAAATCCCGAAAACAAGAGTCCAGCCTTGTTAGAATGAAGTATTCTAGTCTATCTTGAAGAATAAAAGGCCATTCAGCCATGTTGGGTTTTGTGGGCCTATTTTATAATTAGTTTGGGTTTAATTATGTTGGGTTTTGTGGGCTTATTTTCTGATTAGTTTGGGTTTTAATTGTGTTGGGTTTTGTGGGCTTATTTTGATGAATAGTTTGGGTATTTGTGTTGTATTGTCCTTGGCCTTTGTTCTATGTAAACAAGGCTTCTTTTTCTATATGAGGGCAGAGATTTGAGTAATATAAACTTATTTGAGCACTTTGTGAGTGTTTTGTTTTTAAGTTCTTGCATGAACTTTGGAACTTATCAAGCTTATTCAGCTTGTGGCATTCAACAACCTCAAAATCTTTGTTTTGCCTTTAAACTTATCAAACTTTATAGTTTGTGGCGTTATGGGGAAATCAAAGTGCTGTTCTAATTAGCGTTTATCATTATTCCATTGATAAAGTGATTAGAATAGTTTCTCTTACTTCAATCTTGAACGATCGGGTTTGTTTCAATTAGTTGGGGGTGTTAAATTGCATTCCATATGTATCATAGCTTTTTAGCTATTGGGGTGTATGGTTGCTAAGTTAATGATTTCCATCACTCGACTTTATTTTTAAACATAGATTCAATTTTGGATTGCATTGCCTTTTGCCAATGGCGATAATCAACATCTTCCATGGCTTTCTTGTAAGCGTAGGCATCATCGTCGTCCAGGAGATTCTCTACCTTATTCACCTAGACCGATGTATCTCTCGGGTTGTCTACTAACTCTCCCACTACGACGATGAATGGTAGATTGTTGATCTTGAGTTGGTGCGAAACTTAAAATTGGGCTAGGTTGTGAAACCTCTTGTGGAATTGTATGTCCTAAAAGCTCATTCATGACAATTCTACTTTTAGGCACAAAATTATTCATATAGTCCTCTTCTAGAAATTTAGCATTTGTCGAAACAAATACTTTAAGATCTAAAGGATTATAAAAATAATATCCTGATATGAACCTCACCAAGAGCAGTGAGACCCGAAACTAATATATGGTAACGAAGGATCATTTTCTAACCAAGTTTACAAACAAAAATGTTATCGGACCGCGACCCGTTACCTATAAGGTGGTAAGAACCAACAGTATCAAGAAAATTGTAGACGCCACACTCAAGAATAGGAAAGAAGGTGAGTGATAAGTCAAGGTTGGAACGCCACAAGGAAGAACCTTGATAAGTTCACAAGTTCTATGAAGAACCAAAGAGAAAATTCTCTCAAATTTGTTTCAATTTAAAATCTATCCTCAAATTACATCAATTGGTCCCTTTTATACTAAAAATATCTAAGACCTAAAAGGGAATAAATATTAGGCAATTAATGCCTTACAATCATGAAAATAAACACAAACAAATTTAGCAAATAAATAAATACTAAACTAGCAACTATTGACTTGCTTCCAAATTGGAAAGCTAAATTTGGAAACAAATCAGCCCCTTAATTTGGGAAACAAATCATCCCCTTAATTTGGGAAACAAATCAACTATTATTCTTTGGAAATTAAAAGGAAATAAATCAACCAAAGTTGACTATTTTCCTAGCTTGTGCCATATGCCCAAGTCTTTCATATTCAGCCTAATCAATTGCCTTGATGACATTAATTACGCATTGGTCTTCATGTGGACTTATCTTGGACTTCAACAATTCAAAATCAGCTCAAGTGTCTTGAATTAGGTCATTTAGTGCTTCTTTGAATCTTTTAGCTCTTGCCCCTGTTATTGGCCCTACCGAAACATGCAATGGATCATTTGATGACTTCTTGATTCTCATCATTCCCCCTCTCCTCAAAAGGATTCGTCCTCAAATCTTCACCATAATATTGTTGACAAACTGTAGCACAAAGGATGGTTCCCCCCTTTTATCTTTTTTTTTTTGATGAATCTCCTTTGAAAGACATCTTCTTCTTTTTTTATCAATGCGTGAAAACAAGAAAACGAATAAAATTTGTTGATATAAGTTTAACTACACGATCTAAAAAAAATTGTACTTTCTTTCGGGATTTTTTTTTATAACAAAGCTGATTTTTTTTTTGTAATAGATCTGATTTTTTTTTTTAAAAAAATCAATCAGGAAAACAAAATAGATGAAGAAGAACAAGGATAGATTAAACCTGATTTAGAAGTCTAAGCTCTGATACCAACTGATATGAACCTCACCAAGAGTAGTGAGACCCGAAACCAATATATGGTAACGAAGGATCGTTTTCTAATCAAGTTTATAAACAAGAACGTTATCGGACCGCGACCCGTTACCTATAAGGAAGTAAGAACCAACGGTATCAAGAAAGTTGTAGACGGCACACTCAAGAATAGGAAAGAAGGTGAGTGATAAGTCAATGTTGGAACGCCACAAGGTAGAACCTTGATAAGTTCACAAGTTCTATGAAGAACCAAATAGAAAATTATCTCAAATTTATTTCAATTCAAAATCTATCCTCAAATTACATCAATTGGTCCCTTTTATACTAAAATTATGTAAGACCTAAAAGGGAATAAATATTAGGCAATTAATGCCTTACAATCATGAAAATAAATGCAAACAAATTTAGGAAATAAATAAATACTAAACTAGCAACTATTGACTTGCTTCCTAATTGGAAAGCTAAATTTGGAAACAAATCAACTATTATTCTTTGGAAATTAAAAGGAAATAAATCAGCCAAAGTTGACTATTTTCCTAGCTTGTGCCACACGCCCAAGTCTTCCATATTCAGCCTAATCAATTGCCTTGATGACATTAATTAGGCATTGGTCTTCATGTGGACTTATCTTGGACTTTAACAATTCAAAATCAGCCCAAGTGTCTTGAATTAGGTCATTTAGTGCTTCTTTGAATCTCTTAGCTCTTGCCTTTGTTATTGGCCCAATCGAAACATGCAATGGATCATTTGATGACTTCTTGATTCTCATCATATCCCTTGGTTCCTTTTGGATACCCTACAAATATGCATGTTTCTGAACGAGATTTCATCTTTTTTGTCTTTCTTTTTAACACATGCGCAGGACATCCACATATCCTTAAGTGTTGTAAACTAGGCATTCTCCCAGTCCACAACTCATGCGGCGTTATAGGAACCGACTTAGATGGTACATCGTTTAGAATGTACATAGCGGTTTGTAAAGCATATCCTCAAAAAGAATTAGGGAGCATTGAATAACTCAACATATACCTAACCATGTCCAAAAGAGTTCTATTTCTCCTTTCTATCACCCCATTTTGTTGAGGTGTACCTGGCGTATAAAACTGAGAAATTATCTTATTATCAATAAGATATTACTGAAACTCACCAGATAGATATTCTCCACCACGATCAGACCTCGAGATTTTTATGTGTTTCTCAAGCTGATTTTCAACTTCAGCTTTAAATGCTTTGAACATGTCAAAAGCATCCGACTTATGTGTCATGAGATACACATAGCCAAATCTCGAGTAATCATCCGTGAAAGTAATGAAGTACTCATATCCACCTCTAGCTTGAATGCTCATAGGACCACACACATCAGTGTCTATTAATCCTAAACATTCGGTGGCTCTTGTGATTTTGGTCGTGAACGACCTTTTGGTCATCTTACCTTCCAAACAAGATTCACAAGTTGGTAAATCATCAACATTTAAGTCACTTAAAGGTCCATCACTAACCAACTTTTTGATTCTATTAAGGTTAATATGACCTAGGCGCAAATGTCAAAGGTAAGTTTCATCTTTTGATAATTTTACTATTTTATGATTATGTTGCATTGATTCTGTGTCTAACAACTGAGAGATATTTCTATGCAAGTAGAAGAAATCGTTTTCCAATGTACCGTTGCAAATAAATTTGTTATTCTTACTAATAATAAAAACTTTATTAAAAGTAACCGAATATCCAAATTTATTTAAACAAGAAACCTGATGGAAATCATTAACTTAGCAACCATACACCCCAATAGCTAAAGAGCTATGATACATATGGAATGCAATTTAACACCCTTCAACTAATTGAAACAAACCCGATCGTTCAAGATTGAAGTAAGAGAAACTATTCTAATCACTTTATCAATGGAATGATGATAAAAGCTAATTAGAACAGCACTTTGATTTCCCCATAACGCCACAAACCATGAAGTTTGATAAGTTTAAAGGCAAAACAAATATTTTTAAGGTTGTTGAACGCCACAAGCTGAATAAGCTTGATAAGTTCCAAAGTTCATGCAAGAACTTAAAAACAAAAGACTCACAAAATGCTCAAATAAGTTTATATTACTCAAATCACTGCCCTTAACGCCACAAACTATGAAGTTTGATAAGTTTGATTTCCCCATAACGCCACAAACTATGAAGTTTGATAAGTTTAAAGGCAAAACAAAGATTTTGAGGTTGTTGAATGCCACAAGCTGAATAAGATTGATAAGTTCCAAAGTTCATGCAAGAACTTAAAAACAAAACACCCACAAAGTGCTCAAATAAGTTTATATTACTCAAATCTCTCCTGGACGACAATGATCCCTACGCTTACAAGAAAGCCATGGAAGATGTTGATTATCGCCATTGGCAAAAGGCAATGCAATCCAAAATAGAATCTATGTTTAAAAATAAAGTCGAGTGATGGAAATCATTAACTTAGCAACCATACACCCCAATAGCTAAAAAGCTATGATACATATGGAATGCAATTTAACACCCCCAACTAATTGAAACAAACCCGATCGTTCAAGATTGAAGTAAGAGAAACTATTCTAATCACTTTATCAATGGAATGATGATAAACGCTAATTAGAACAGCACTTTGATTTCCCCATAACGCCACAAACTATGAAGTTTGATAAGTTTAAAGGCAAAACAAAAATTTTGAGGTTGTTGAATGCCACAAGCTGAATAAGCTTGATAAGTTCCAAAGTTCATACAAGAACTTAAAATCAAAACACTCACAAAGTGCTCAAATAAGTTTATATTACTTAAATCTCTGCCCTTACATAGAAAAAGCAGCATTGTTTACATAGAACAAAGGCCAAGGACAATACAACACAAATATAACTGCCCATTAAATGTGTAACCTCCCACTAAATGACATTTAGACCATGAATAATGGGCATAAAGTATTCAGCCTTTGTAACTCCTTATTCCTAATCAAAGAACACATGAACTCACCCAACACAAAAACCCAAACTATTCATAAAATAAGCCTACAAAACCCAACACAATGAAACCCAAACTAATAAGAAAATAAGCTCACAAAACCCAACATAATTAAACCCAAACTAATTATAAAATAGGCCCACAAAACCCAACTTGGATGAATGGCCTTTTATTCTTCAAGATAGGCTAGAATACTTTATTCTAACAAGGCTGGACTCTTGTCTTCGGGATTTGGACTTGGTTGAAATATGTTAACCATTTTATACTCTTCTTGCATCCTTAGAACCTTGACCAAATCTTGACTAGCTTGCTCCTTCCAAATGCTTCTCATTAAACAAGTTAAGGCTTCTTTCATCATTTTAGCTTTAGCTCTTGTCATTGGTCCTCCATGAATGGTTAAAGGATCTGGATCTTTCCAACCTTAGCCGAATTGTGATCAACTGGCTGGTACTTATCAAAACCGAAATTAAATTCCTCTTGAATTGTGGTACAAAATAAATGTTTATTAAATCTAAATATAAACTAGAATCTAGATTGAATATAATTTCTCCCACTGCACTAGCAGACACCAACACTCCGTTGCCTAAACGCAAGTTGAATTCATTATTATTAAGTCTATTCCTTTCTTAGAGCCCTTTCTTGGTAGACCCAAGTCGCCTTTACTTTGTTGTTTCTTGACCTTCTTATGGGTCTTAACGGTAGCAATTTTACCTACATCATGAATCTCTTAACCTATGCCTTTAACAAGGATTTTCTCGGCGCTTTGAACATCTTGCATCAGGCTCTGCAAGGTGTATTCCTTATTTTTCAAGGTGTAGTCCAACTTGAACTGATCAAAGGAAACCAACAATGAGTTGACTATCATGACAATTTTCGTCTGACCATCTATCTCAACACCATTGAGTTCAGCAATGTTGAGATGTGCTATGACTTTCATCATGTGATCGATCTTTCACATCCTGTCCAGGTTTCATCCTAAGATTCAAGAAAGCAGTCACTGCCTCTCTCTTAGTCGTCCTGGACTTCATAGCAAACATCTCTTCCAAAGACATCATTATATCGGCAGCAGTCTCCATTCCTTCATGTTACCATTGAAACACGTTGGAGATGATGGTTATAATGTAACATTTAGCCATCTCATCTAAAGACTTCCACTGTTGATACTCATCTCTTTGCTCATGAGAGATTCATTAGAAGGACTAGGTGGTTTAGGAGTATACAAAACGAACTTATGCTTTTCAAGCCCAATTTTCCTTTTCCATATGACATAATTATCATCAGTTAAAGTATTATCTTTTAGGATGTTGATTAGGGATGGGGTCATGATTTCTTTTTAATAACAAAATTTATATAAGTAAACAATCATGATATAGCACTTTTGAATATTTATCTTGAATTAAATAAAATAATTCAATCGTAAAATTCAACGGTGATCCAACACCCATAAATGTCACGCCTCCTTTGGGAGTTCACACCATTTACTAGTTGTACTAGGTCCCACCTAATTGTTAACATAACGACCAACGTTTTCAATTTTAGCTTTGTGATTTTATTAACAATAACTCTTGGGAGGATATTAATAAAATCAAATTGAGTGTGTTACCAAGTTATCGACCTTCAATATATTCCCTTACGAATATCCCTCCTTTGGGAGTAGATATCGTTTGGGTTAATTGTCTAGTCTATCCTTGTAATGAAGTATCTTGCTAAATTCCATTCATGAATACCCCTTGTGGGGTTATTACACGAAACATAAAGCTCAACTAAACTTGGAGGCTGTAGGTGTTCCAAAACACCTTCTCCCACTCAATTATTTAATGCGTGTGATCGAATTCTATAGAATGATTTACCAAGTTATTTAGATGTCAATTAGATACCTAAACCATTCAATGCATGTTCATACCCAACAAGATATACGAGTGACACTTCTATTCTATCTGAAATGTTATCAAACAATGACAGACATTGCAATATTTATGAAAATATAAATAGTTATAATTTTGGTCCATCCTAGAAAAGCAAGTAAATTACATATGTCTTGGAATATAAAAACTTATTTCTTGGTGAACAAGTCTTCATGCGATCATCGTCCGTTTGGACTCCCTTGGCTGCCTTCCATGGGTGTGCGCACCCCTTAACTCCATAAAAGTCTGCCATGCGTAGCCCATGGGATCCATAGGGTTGCCATGCGTAGCCCTTGGCATCCATGGGGCTGTCGTGCACAACCCATGCCACAACAATCGTGGCACGTGCTCATTCGCACGCACGATTGTTGTTGTGGCACATACAGTACCAAACTTGTTCCGGTTGGTCCCAATTCTTCAATACTTGAATATATTACAACAATATTTAAGTAATAAAATATTGTAGTTTTTTTTATTACAACAACAAAAAAAAAACTTAGCAACTACTAAGAAGGAAACTATGGCGATGATAGTTCACCCTTCTTGTTACAATCTCAAAACAAAAATACATTGAAATTCTAGTATCAAAATTGAGCAATAACAAATCATATTGTAAAACACACACACACACACACACACACACACACACACACACACACACACACACATATATATATATATATATATATATGCGAATACCTAGAATATCATCTCTTTCTAAAACATGCATATTAACAATAAAAGAAATAGATAACATCAATTAATCAAGGGTACAACCAAACTCTTATACCAATTGAAGGGAAAATATCGGTTCAAAACGCAGCGGAAGCGTAGAATGAGGGTTTGCTATATATTTTTTTAAAAAATCTCTTTAACAGAAAGAACCTTAACCCTAGATTAATTGACATATATTAAAAGTATCGTACCTTTTTCTCGTAACGATTGAACTAGCATCGAATTGAATCCTTAAGATCTTCCAATCCAATTACGAATGTGAATCACCTAGGAGTGTAAGCTCCATTTCTTTAAATTGTATACATAAGGATGAAAACAAACAAAATCTTTTTCTTTTGATAACACAATAATCCTCCAAGAGAAACCCCAAGAACATTCGGTCACTTGTGAATTATCAATCTATTTGATTGAAACTCATGTGAACCGGATTCGATTTTGTACATAAAACCCTTTTGATGTATGGATACTAGTGTTGATGAGAATCAAGAAGTATCACCAAAGGATCCATTGCATATTCCAATTGGGCCAATTACAAGGAGGCAAGAGGATCAAATAAGCATTTAATGATGGGCTGATCTAAGTTGCTAAAGTCCAAATTCGACCCACATGTAGACCAAATCTAGGCTGAACTTCATGGGCCTCTATATAAAGCATCTGAAGTCGGATCATCTATTATAATATGTTTCCGGAAAGCCCAAGACAATTTCTACAGATGCTATGAAGACCCCATCCTCCGAAACAGATCACAAGAATTCCAAATTTGGTCATCTATCTTATTGAGTGAAGACTTGAGCTGTGAGCAGTCTGAATTTCAGCATATTTCCAACTTTTTGGGGGACGTATGGTTGGAGGAGAATCCAATTTCAGCCTATTTCCAACTTTAGCGTATTCCCTATTTTATTTATTTTCTCCAAATAAAGAGTTGATTTGTTTCCTGAATTTAACTTTCCAAATAAGGAATAAATCAACTACTTGCTAGTTTTTAGTCTTTAGTTATTTTCTAAATTTGTTTGCATTTATTTTCCTGATTGTAAGGCATTAATGGCCGAATATTTATTCCTTTTTTAGGAATTAGATATTTTAGTATAAAAGGGACCAACTTGTGTAATTTTGAGACTAGACTTGAATTGAAATAAAATTGAGATAATTTTCTCTTTGGTTCTTCATAGAACTTGTGAACTTATCAAGGTTCTACCTTGTGGCGTTCAAACATTGACTTATCACTCACTTTCTTTCTTTTTCTTGAGTGTGGCATCTACAACCTTCTTGATACTGTTGGTTCTTATCTCCTTATAGATAACGAGCCGTGGTCTTTTTTATTTTTATTTTCTTTGTTTAAAAATTGAATTAGAAAACGATCATTCGTTACCATATATTGGTTCTGGGTCTCACTACTCTTGGTGAGGTTCATATCAGTTGGTATGAGAGCTTAGCTTCTAAAATCAGGTTTAATCTATCCTTGTTCTACTTCGTTTATTTTTTTTATCTAAAAAAAAATCAGATCCGTTACAAAAAAAAAAGTTTATCAGATTCTTAATAAAAAAAATCCAAAAAAAAAAAGTTTGATCGGCTTTGTTATAAAAAAAAATCCCGAAAAAAATTGGTAAAACAATTTTCTTTGAAGGGTCATGTAGTTGAACTTATATCAACAATTTTTAATCCTTTTCTTGATTTTGTTGTTGATATTAAAAAAAAAAAATCTGCCATTAGAATCTGTTCTTTGTTATTCTTGTCCTCTTTTATTATTATTATTATTTTGTTTTTTTTTTGTTTTTTTTTGTTACATCATATTTCTTGAACTTCTTGTAAGTGTCCGTCTAAGTAAAAAAAAAAGAACTGAAAGAGTGAACAAAGAGTGAGAAAATGCAAGACAGTGTGAGCTCATCAGAGGGAAAAAGCCAAAAGGTTGAGTGAAACACGAGTGTGAGTGCCACCATCTTTAAGGGTAAACATGTGTGGGAGTGTTTTGTGAGGCTTACTAGCTTTCTTTGTTTTGCAGGTTTAAAATATGTCACATGATAAAAGTAAAGACTTATCCGATGATGCACCAAAAATGGTAGATCTCAATATTCTGTATAAAGATATACAAAAAAAACATGGAGCAGATGGAGATTAAGTTTGATGAAGTGCATGATAAGATAGACAAAGTGGAGTCTAGTTCGCAAAGGTGGAACGAAGAGAAAGAAACCCACCTAGGATGACTATGAAGATGATTATGGGATTGACCTAGAGGACGATGATCGCATGTCTAATGTGGGTGCGGGCTGATTTCGACTTGAAATGGGAGGTAGAGAAGTTAGGTATGAGAATAGAGGAGATAGGTATGGAGAGCTTGTGGTGGCAGGAAGAGCTTTTAATGCTCAAGCCAAGGGAGATGATGAGGTACAACGTGACAATATTTTTCACACCCGCTGCCATGTTAATGATAAGGTATGTAGCATGATTATTGATGGGGGAGTTGTACTAATGTGGCTAGCACTAGTTTTGTGGAGAAACTGAATTTTGCCGCTTTGAAACACCCAAAACTTTTTAAGCTACAATGGTTAAATGATAGTGGGGAAATCAAGGTGACTAAACAGGTGTAGGTGTCATTTTCAATTGGAAAATACAAAGATGAAGTCCTTTGTGACGTGGTACCAATGAACACGAGGAGCCATATCCTTTTGGGGAGACCGTGGCAGTTTGATAGGCATGTGACGTATGATGGGTATACCAATAGATACTCCTTTGTAATCAATAAAAAGTCAATCACTCTTGTACCTTTAACCCCAAGACAAGTATATGAAGGTCAAGTGAGGTTAAAAAAAGAGAGAGATGTAAAAAATGAGTGTGAGAGTTCAAAAGAAAGAGAGTTAGAAACAGGAAAAAAAAAAGAAAAAAAAAGGTGAAAAAGAAAAAAAGGTTGATGAGGAAAAAAAATAGAGAAAAGAAGTGAGTTTTTATGCAAGAGTGAGTCAGATAAAAAAAGGCTTTATTTTTAAATCAGCCAATGATTATACTTTTGTACAAAGATGCCTGTTTTAGTACTAATGGAATTAACACTTCCTTGCCTAGTATTGTTGTTTCTCATTTGCAAGGCTTTGATGAAGTGTCGCAGGTTATCAATAACATTATGGTGAAGATTCGAAGACGAATCCTTTTGAAGAGCGGGGAATGATAAGAACCAAGAAGTATCACCAAAGGATCCATTGCATATTCCAATTGGGCCAATTACAAGGAGGCAAGAGGATCAAAGAAGCATATAATGATGGGTTGATTCTAAGTTGGTAAAGTCCAAATTCGGCCCACATGAAGACCAAATCTGGGCTGAACTTCGTGGGTCTCTATAGAAAGAATTTGAAGTCAGATCGTCTATTATAATATGTTTCAGGAAATCCCAAGACAAGCTCTACAGATGCTATGAAGACCCTGTCCTCCGAAACAGATCACAACAAGTCCAAATTTGGACATCTATCTTATTGCGCAAGGACTTGAGCTGAGCAGTCCAAATTTCAACATATTTCATACTTTAGAATATTCCCTATTTTATTTATTTTCCCCAAATAAAGAGTTGATTTGTTTCCTGAATTCAACTTTCCAAATAAGGAACAAATCAACTAGTTGCTAGTTTTTAGTCTTTAGTTATTTCCTAAATTTATTTGCATTTATTTTCCTGATTGTAAGGCATTAATGGCCGAATATTTATTCCCTTTTTAGGAATTAGATATTTTAGTATAAAAGGGAACAATTGATGTAATTTTGAGACTAGACTTGAATTGAAATAAAATTGAGATAATTTTCTCTTTGGTTCTTCATAGAACTTGTGAACTTATCAAGGTTCTATCTTGTGGCGTTCAAACCTTGACTTATCACTCACTTTCTTTCTTTTTCTTGAGTGTGGCATCTACAACCTTCTTGATACTGTTGGTTCTTATCTCCTTGTAGATAATGGGTCGCGGTCCCTTTTTTTATTTTCTTTGTTTATAAACTTGAATTAGAAAACGATCCTTCATTACCATATATTGGTTCCGGGTCTCACTGCTCTTGGTGAGGTTTATATAGTGTACCATCGAAAACAAAAACGTTCCCCTTTTCTCTTCTTGGCCAAATTCTCACACACCTAACTTTAGAGTTTGACGAATTTATCTAGAGTAGGGACCGAATTCTCTACACTCAAAATTCCTATTTGGCCGAAATTTACTCTTAGAAAATTTACCTTGGCCGAATTTCCTTCTTGTAAATTATGCTTGGCCGAAATTTTTAGATGTATATATAGGTATACAAATCCTCTCCTAAAGAAGATTTACTTGGTTGACAATAATCCTTTCTCTAGGTGGATTTACGTGGTGACCAAGAATCCTTTTCAAAGAAGAATTCTTTTCCACACCAAGACTCCTAATTCAACTCAAATAGTGTATTTATTCAATAATCAATTATTGAATATAATTAAATTGTGACTAAATTAAAACTTCATAATTTGACCAATTGTCAACTAGAGATTTAATAGAAATTTAATACTTCCAAATTTAACTAGATAAATAAATTTATATTATTTATCTACTTATCAAATATAATATTTGATACTTATCATATTACCAACAATAATATGACTCTAGGAGACCATCTCCTACTAGGAAAAAGATTTTGACTTTTAATCAAATAATTAATTAATTAATTAATTAATCAATTTCTATTTAATTAAGTAATAAAATAATAAACAATATATAAGGCTATTATTATAAATACCCTTGCCGCCCAAGCTATATAAATATGAGCCAAATATTTTTTTTCCTATTTTATTAAATCCATTGGACTTTAATAAAAGTTCCACATGTGAACTAGACACATTCCTACTAAAAGAAACAAGTTCACATGCCTTAATACAATTCTAGATGGACCCATAAATTGGTCCGGTAGAATATATCAAGTGATCCATGCAAGTTCGTGTGGATTGGGGATCTTGGCGGGCTATCTAAATTTAAGCTCCAACAGACATAACATAATCACAATCAACATATGATTCACTTAGGTCTGATCTATTAATTTTAGTTCATTCCACTAAAGAACTAAAATTGAGCACTTAAATAAAGATAGAATAAGTTAATATTGCTCATTCATACCCTAGATAATCTTAATGGAGAAAGTGTATCATCATGAAGAATATCAGTAATCGTCAAGAGCTCATAGACCGCTTATAGCTCTCCAAGTTACCATATGTACTTATATGACCACATTTTGAACTTGGATATTTTGACTTGTCCAGAAGTCATATTACAATAGACACTATTGAAAACTTAATGTTAAGATTTAATACCCAATACCTCAAAACATCCATATGATGATATTCTACCTCATTTAATAAATGGAGTCATGATGTTCATATCTATAAATGAAGTCCTCTATCGATTAACAAATGAATACCACCAAACTATCGAGGATAGACTATACTATATAATCGTACTCATTGATAGCTCAAATGATAACACTTGCAACCATAAGTCCATCATTTATCTCAGGATTGAGACAGACTCTCTGATTGTCTTCAAGTGAAAACTTTTATCCATTGACGGTTATGGATAAAGTATTTCACTGTGATCCTATTCAATACACCCAGTGCACTACTGCACTCGATTCTTTTGCCTAAAGACACCACACTTTGATGATTTTAGACTCATCATAACACATTCGATCCCACTCAAATGCTAGCAAAAGAATCTACAACTTTGACAAGATAAAGACGCCCATATAAAGGCGCCAACCTTTATCTTAAGTTGTGAATATTATTCAAGACCAACTAAAGAATTATGTCTACCTCATACATATCTAGATGTACGAACAATTCTTCTTTTGTCATAGTCTTTTGACCTTATAATTATTTACTTTTGACAATTATAATAATTAAACTATAAATGCTATAAGAATTGTTAAACTAGAAATCACTTTTATTATTATGGAAATATTATCAAATACATTATTACACTCTTGATATTAAGCATAATCCCAACAGAACTTATCCAGCAAAGCACTCTCCATACTAACAACAAGTCTTTCACCAGATTGGGTTATGCAAGGACACTTTTATCCTTTTGGTAGGTTTCTCCTATAGCCATGGAGAGGATATATTACTGCTAGTGGTCCAAAATTTTGCACATAGGCATCAGTCAGAAGATGATGCAATATGTGTAGGTGGACAAGGATGTCAATGGTTGACGAACTCCTTGAAAATCTGACGTGAGGAGTTACACCACAATTTCTGCAGGTAATTTCGACGTGGTACCGAAACAAGAAGAAATCCTAAGATGATTTGTTCCTAAGTGGTTATACCTTGTGATGGGGTATGAAGATTTTCGGTATGAAAATTTGTGGTTGTAGACAAAGGACTTGAGAATTCAAGTCAAAAGTGAGAATTGTTAAGTTTTTGCTCGTAATTGTTAGGATTGATGCCCTACAACTTGTAATTTGTAAATGTTAGAATATTATAATAGAAAATCCGACTTCAGATGCTCTTTGTAGAGGTCCACGAAGTTCAGCCAGGATTTGGTCTTCATGTGGGCCGAATTTGGACTTTAGCAACTCGGAATCAGCCCATCATTTAATGCTTATTTAATCCTCTTGCCTTTTTTTAATTGGCCCAATTAGAACATGCAATGGTTCCTTTTGTGATGCTTCTTAATTCTCATCATTCCCCCTCACTTCAAAAGTATTCGTCCTCGAATCTTCACCATAATGTTGTTGATAGCCCGCGACATTTCATCAAAGCCTTGCAAATGAGAAACAACAACACTAGGCAAGGAAGGGTTAATAGTACTAAAACATGCCTCTTTGTACAAAAGTACAATCATTGGCTGATTTGAAAATTAAAGCCGTTTTGATCTCACTCTCTCTTGCATAAAAACTCACTTGTTTTCTCTTTTTTTTTTCTCATCAGCCTCTTTTTCTTTTTCCCTTTTTGTTTCTTTTTTTGCTATTTCAGTCTCTTTTTCTTTTCTCTTTATTTCCTTTGAATTCTCACTCTCACTCTCTTTTTTGACATCTCTCTCTTTTCTTAGCCTCACTTGATCTGCGTACATTTGTTTTGGGGTTAAAGGTACAAGAGTGATTGACTTTTTATTGAGTACAAAGGAGTATCTATTAGTATACCCATCATGTGTTACATGCCTATCAAATTGCCATGGTCTCCCCAAAAGGATATGACTCGCATTCATTGGTACCACATCACAAAGGACTTCATCTTTGTATTTTCCAATTGAAAACGACACCAACACTTGTTTTGTCACCTTGATTTCCCAACTATCATACTGTAGCTTATAAGGTTTTGGATGCTTCAAAGTGGTCAAATTCAGTTTCTCCACAAAACTAGTGCTAGCCACATTAGTACAACTCCCCCCATCAATAATCATGCTATATACCTTATCATTAACTTGGCAGCGAGTGTGAAAAATATTGTCACGTAGTACCTCATCATCTTCCTTGGCTTGAGCACTAAGAGCTCTTCTTGCCACCAAAAGCTCTCCATACCTATCTCCTCTATTCTCATACATATCTTCTCTATTCCCATACCTACTCCTCTACCTCCTATTCCAAGTCGAAATCTGCCGGCACCCATATTAGACATGCGATCATCCTCCTCTAGGTCAATCCCATAATCATCTTCATATTCATTCCTAGGTGGGATTCTTTCTCTTCGTTCCATCTTAAGAGCCCTGAATGGATGCTCCCTTTGCGAACTAGACTCCACTTTATCTATCCGATCATGCACCTCACCAAACTTGATCTCCATCATCTCCATGTTTTTTTGTTTGGCTTTATATAAAAAATTGAGATCTACCGTTTGTGGTGCATCGTCGGATAAATCTTTACTCTTATCATGGGACATATTTTTAATCCTACAAAACAAAGAAAACAGTTAAGCCTCAAAAAACACTCCCTCACGTGTTTACCCTCAAAGATGGTGGCACTCACACTCGATTTTCACTCAATCTTTTGGCTTTAACACTCTAATAAGCTCACTCTCTCTTGCCTTTTTTCACTATTTTTTTTTACTTAGACAGACACTCACAAGAAGTTCAAGAAATAAGATGTAAAAAAAATAAACAAAAAATAAACAAAATAATAAAATAGGACAAGAATAACAAAAACGAGATTCTATTGAAAGATTTTTTTTTTGAATATCAAAGCACGAAATCAAGAAAAGGAATAAAAATTGTTGATATTAGTTGAACTACACAACCTAAAAAAAAAATTGTACTTCTTTTTTTGGGGATTTTTTTTATAAAAAAGCTGATTATTTTTGTAACAAATCAAATATTTTTTTTTTAGATCAAACAAAAAAAATAGACGAAGAACAAAAAAAAGATAGATTAAACCTGATTTTAGAAGCTAAGCTTTGATACCAACTGATATGAACCTCACCAAGAGCAGTGAGACCCGGAACCAATATATGGTAACGGATGATCGTTTTCTAATCAAGTTTTTAAACAAGAATATTATCGGACCACGACCCGTTACCTATAAGGAGGTAAAAACCAACGGTATCAAGAAAGTTGTAGACGCCACACTCAAGAATAAGAAAGAAGGTGAGTGATAAGTCAAGGTTTGAATGCCACAAGGTAGAACCTTGATAAGTTTACAAGTTCTATGAAGAACCAAAGAGAAAATTCTCTCAAATTTATTTCAATTCAAAATCTATTCTCAAATTACATCAATTGGTTCCTTTTATACTAAAAATATCTAAGACCTAAAAGGGTATAAATATTAGGTAATTAATGCCTTAAAATTTAGGAAAATAAATGCTAACAAATTTAGGAAACAACTAAAGACTAAAAACTAGCAACTAGTTGATCTGTTCCTTATTTGGAAAGTTGAATTCTGGAATAAATCAACTCTTTATTTGGGGAATATATATAAATTATGGAATATGCTAAAGTAGGAAATATACTGAAATTAGATTCTCCTCCAACCATAAGTCGCCCAAAAAATAGGAAATATTCTGAAATTCGGACTGTTCAGCTCACATCTTCACGCAATAAGATAGATGACCGAATTTGGACTTGTTGTGATCTGTTTCGGAGGATGGGTCTTCATATAATCTGTAGAGATTGTCTTGGGCTTTCCGAAAACATATTATAATAGAATATCCGACTTCAAATGCTCTCTGTAGAGGTCTACGAAGTTCAGCCCGGATTTGGTCTTCATGTGGGCCGAATATGAACTTTAGCAACTCAGAATCAACCCATCATTTAATGCTTCTTTGATCCTCTTGCCTCCTTTTAATTGGCCCAATTGGAACATGCAATGATTCCTTTGGTGATTCTTCTTAATTCTCATCAAAGTTTTATACTATAAAACCAATCAGCACCTTAGTCTTCTCTCAAGTTTAAACCCATGCATTAAAGCTACGTTTTTTTTAATATTATTATTAAAAAAAATAGGTGTTGAGACCTACGAAAGAATAAATGATTTGTTAGATATGATTGTCATGCCATATCATATGAGGAATCTAGTATTAGTATTCTAATTTAAATTTTAAATCTAATATATATATATAGGGGCGAAACTAGAATTTTGGTTTTGGGGGGTCAAGACATAAACTAATATTACAAGTCACACAAGAAAAATATATTAATGTACCAAACCGTATTACTGTTTAATCTTTAAGGTAATTATACAAAATAATAATAATATATTGACACTAATTTTGAGAATCAAAATGAAAATCGACTATATTTTGTATCTCAAAAGTAATCTATAATCAAATTTATTTAAATTTCTTTTTAATTTCCATTTAATTATCCATAATCAAAGAATTTGGGAGAAAATGATCTTTTATCTTGTTACACAGATACAATATCTCTTTCAATTGTTCATAATTAATAAATATATAATTCATATAAAATATTTAAAACAAAATGGATATAGCATAATAAAATAATAAAGAAAGTATTAATTTATTATAGTTAATACCTAATAAAAATAAAAAGACATACATTTATACGGTTGATGTATAGTTACAGGGTAATTACAAGAGAATGTTATTTCTTTTTAATTTTAATTTCTTTTAAATTTTTAATTTTTAATTTTTTATAGATCTTTGATTGAAATTCAATGATTGAAAATTAATCCGGTAATATAGTAGTTGAACCCATATATAAACTAGATTATGAAATGATTTATGAAATCATAAAAAATATAAATATTAAAAGAGATTATTTTTACTTTGGATAAAAAATAAATTGAAGAAATTTATATTATTAATAAAATGAGGGACTAGATTGCAATTATACATAGAAGAAAATGTTCTAAAAATTTCATTGACTGGGGGGGAGGCCATGGCCCCTATGGGCTCCCCCTTACATTCGCCTCTATATATATATATATATATAAATAAAGGTTAACTAATATTATATCATCTTTTGATCTTAATTTAAAGCATGAATCAGGTGTGAAATAAACGTAACAATGACTATATTTAGATTAGAGCATATATATATATTTAAATATTAGAGTTTAAAGTTAAGTCAAAAAATTAGTTAATATATATAATCCCACACATCAATGAATATTATTTGGTTAATGTTTAATTTTTTTTCCCTTTTTTCAGTGTCACTAGTTGTCAAACAAACATAGAAGTACCGTCTAATTAATGTAATTTATTAGTTGAATCCATATCCATATGACTTTCATCATACTAAATGGTCGTATTTTTATGAAGGAAAAAAACAAGCCAACATTTGTATAATTGGTCATTTTTTTTGTAATGTGTTCTCATTACACCGCCTGACTGTACAAATTAATTAAGAAATTGACATCCTTGATCATCTCTTCCCGTACTTGACTAATTTTTTAAAGTTTTTTTTTTTTTTATAACAGCAAAAAATTTATTCATGAGCCAAGCAAGGCAACCAACAACACAAACACAAAAGTAAAAAACCGCAAAACAAGCAGAAGCACCAAACAATAGAGCAGCCACCCCAACACCAAAACGAAATAAAACCAGACCAACCAGACCACCAACAAACCTGAAGCCACAACAAAAAAAGACAAAAAAGGAAAAGAGCCTCAAGGCCAAAGCACACTACGCACACAGCTAAAACCAAGAAAACCACTACACCACAACCCAAAAAGAATGAACAAAGAGCCCCCAAACAAAACCGATCAGAGGACAGAAAATTAGGGACAAGAAGATCGAAAAAGAGCGATCCCGACAGCCCCTAACACTCCCTAAATTCTAACATGTCCTCTCCACCGCTCGAGCTTCTCATAGCCAGGGAAACCACCATTTCATTTGTAGGCCTCGGATTATAGATATCAGAAAGACCACATATTTTCATTAAATACCCTCTAATGTCGAGAATTGTGTGAAGATGAGGAAAGCTCCCAAAATCTACTAGGCTATTGGCCTAAGAAACAGCCACTATAGAATCACTTACAATCTGGATATTCCCCTTAGCAACCTTTTATCGGAGACACAAAACTCACAGGCTTTCCTAACTGGAAGAATTTCCATCACGTTAGAATCCTGAATACCAACCGAAAGAGAAAATAAACAGATTATCTTCCCTTCCAAATCCCGAAGAACACCACCTATACCCGTCTGACCAGGTTTCCCTCTTGTCGAACCGTCCACAATAAATTTCAGCTTGTTCACCATCGGAGGCGATCAACTTTAAAGGATTTCGATTTGAAATGGGGGCAAGGTTTACACAGCTGTGTTTTATGTTTAACAGCATAACAGAAATTGGAGCCTTATTTCCCCTCCCATGACACTTGAACTACCAAGCCACCCTAAACTTCACCTCATCCACAGCCTTTTCGACAATGGCTTCTTGACCTTCGAACATCAAATTGTTCATTGTTTCCCAAATCATCCAAATTATCGCGAAGAAAAGAATGCTCCATGCTTTCTTACTTTTCTCAATAGGACACAAAACTAACCAATTGTCCATCCACTCATTCAGAGACTTGTTTGAGTAGCAACTTACATCCCACCAAGACATACACAGACACCACACTTCCCTTGTCCTTTTTTTTTGGGTAAGTAAATAGTATCATAGAAAGAAGGAAGGAATGTACAAATACAAGGGGCATACCCCAGGAAGAAAAGAACACAAAGCCCAGAAACAACGTTCAAACAACAAACTCTCTAATAAGAGCTAAACCAAAGGCTTTACAAAGAGCACTGAGCACAACACAAACCCACACCACCTAGGGATAACTAGAGATGAGAGGCTAATTCTTCAACTTGAGAGAAGAGAGCTGGCAACGAATAGTATCTGTAATGATCTGGGCAACCTCTCGACTAGACTTTCGAGAGCTTTTAAAAATACGACAATTTCGCTCTCTCCAAATAAAATAGACGGCAGCCGCAAGATAAAGTTTTTTTGTCATGACGGAGGGGGAGCTCCCCTTCCAATGAATGGACACCCACTCAATAAGATCATTCCAGCTAAGATGAATCCCAAGAAAACCATATTTATTCAAAAGTTGTGTCCATATGGCTTTGCTATAAAAACACTCAAAGAAAAGGTGAGCATGAGTCTCGGCTTGAGAGTTACAAAGGACACATGTAGTAACAACTTGAGGGTCGTAGCGCTGAACATGATCCAAGGTAGAAAGCCTACCTTTAATAGCCAACCAAAGGATGAAACCCATCCTCGGGATATTCTGCGGGAACCACACAATTTTATACCAAGAAACCAAAGGATGAGGGGTTCTAAGAGACTCCATAGCAGATGCAACTGAATAAATGCCATTAGAAGAAGGAAGCCACAGAATTCTATCATCCAAAGTTGAGTTTGGGTTGTAAGAAGGCATACGACTCCGAATTTCAGCAAGGTCAATGGACATAGCAGCAGGCTATCTCCAATTATCATCAAGAACAATGGCATTAACCTTAGCATTGATAGAGAGTCCAGAATCATAAATAACACGGGAGCTCCATTTCGATCGAATAGGGCCATCCGGATGCCAATTATCAAACCATAAGGAAGTTTTCAAGCCATTACCAATGATGTGCTGAATTAAAGGACGAGCAAAAGGCCTAAGAAGAAGAAGTTTTCTCATATTCCAAGAACAGATATGAGAAGCCTTCACCTCCCACAAATTGGTACCTTTGAGGAGATAGGCTTTGATCCAAGAAGTCCAAAGATTACTAGTGCCATAAACCAGAATCCATATATGTCTAATCATAAGTGCTTTGTTCCATAAAGAGAGGTCCTTGATTCCAAGACCACCCTCTTTCTTTGGAACACAAATATCAGACCAAGCAATCTTAGAGCCTTTGCTGTTCACCTCAACCCCATTCCATAAAAAACTTCGGAATTTCTGTTCAATGCTCTTCAAGATTCTGTTTGGAAGATAAATGTGAGATGCCCAAAAGACTTGAATACTAGTTAAAACCGAGATGATAAGTTAAAGACGACCAGCAAAGGAAAGGCACCTATTTAACCAAGAAGAAAGTCTACTCGAAACCTTATCCACAAGGGGAGATCAATCACGAAGATTCAGCTTTGAAGAGATGATAGGAATTCCCAAATAACGAATTGGAAGAGAGCCAACCGGGTAACCAAAAAGGTTGATGAGCTGTTGACTAACAGCAACGGGCACACCCGAAATGAAAATGTTGCTCTTAGCATGATTAGAACAAAGTCCCGAAAGCAAAAAGAACTCATCAAGGGTTGACTTGAGCACAAGAGCTGAATGATATGAACCATGGCAAAGCATAATCAGGTCATCTGCAAAAGAAAGGTGGGATAGCTTTAATTTATCACACCTCCAATGATATTTGAAGTTAGGAGTGTCCATAATATGGTTGCCCAAAAGCTTAGAGAGGACCTCCATAGCAATAACAAAGAGATAGGGAGACATAGGGTCCCCTTGCCGAAGACCCCTCTTTCCGGAGAAGAAACCAGCAAGCTCACCATTAATAGAGATAGAGAACTTAGGAGTAGTAAGGCAAGCTTTAATCCGATTAATGACTTTCAAAGGAAAGTGAAATGCAGCAAGAGTGTCAAGCAAGAAGCCCCAATCCACCATATCAAAAGCTTTCATTAAATCCACCTTAAGAGCCAATTTTGGCATACCAGCATCCTTGTGATAATCCCTCATAAGCTCTTGAACAAGAAGGATGTTATCCCCAATTCTCCTACCTGCTACAAAAGCTGATTGGGAGGGGCTAATAATGTCCGAAAGACAAGGCTTGATTCTATTGCCTATGATCTTAGCAATGATCTTGTATAGAGTGTTGCAACAAGCGATTGGTCTAAAGTCCGTCATCTTAGAGGGATTAGGGACCTTGGGGACCAAGGCAAGAATCGTCGCATTGAGCTCCTTAAGAAGAAGACCAGAATGAAAGAACTCTTGAATAGCATTAATAACATCATCACTAACTATGTGCCACGTCTTCTTGAAGAAATGAGCATTAAAACCATCGGGACCAGGAGCCTTATTAGGGTGAAGAGAGAAGCAAGCCTTACGAATCTCATCATTTGTAACTTCTCTACTCATGTAATCAGCTTGATCATTGGAGATGTGTTTATCAATAACATTTCTCAAAGAACGAGAGCCATGTCTAGAAGGCATTGAGCAACCAAGAATATTTTGAAAGTGACGAATAGCTTCTGAATTGACATGGGTATCTCCTTCAATTAAGGAACCATCTTCACCAGAAATTGAGAGGATCTTACTCCCATTGCGTCTCTCCTTGATGGCTTTGAACAAATAAGAGGAATTACGGTCACCGGCCTTGAGCCATTGAACTCTAGATTTTTGTCTCAAGAAATCCTCCACCGTCTGAAGAGCTAGTGTATAAGAACTCATAAGCTCCTTCTCTTGAATTCTTAAGCTTGCATCAAGAGGCTGAAGATTAAGATTTCTCTGAGATTCAACAAGAGCAGCCTTGGCTTCAATTGATTTAACAGTCACATCCCCCACCGTATTCTTGTTAAGGGATTTTAAAGCCTTCTTCAAATTCCGAAGCTTAGAGCAAAGCTGAAATTGCATGTTTCCATGAAAATTCTCCTGCCAACAACTCTCAACCAAAGGAAGAAAGTCTTCCCTTTCCGTTAAAAAATTGAAAATTTTAAAAGGGCAATTCTTCTTATTACCTTGCAACCCAAGTTTAACCAAAGAGGGGCTGTGATCCGAGATGCTAGGAGGAAGAAAAAAGGCTTCAGAGTGCTCAAACTTGGCCATCCATTCCTTGATAACTAGAACTCTATCCAACTTTTTAGAGTTGCAGCCATTGCTTCTTTTATTACACCAAGTATGGATGAAACCTGAGAAACGAAGGTCATCTAACTCCACAGACAGAAGACAATTATCAAACTCCTCCATAGCTACTGAAATTTTGGAAGAACCCCCAACCGATTCTTGCACCCTCCTATATACATTGAAGTCCCCAACAACAATCCAAGAAGTACCACCATGCTGAAAAACACACATGTTATCCCAAAGAGCTCTTCTAGCCCTTTCATCATTAGAACCATAAACAAAGGAAATATTAAATTGATCATTACTATCCAAAATACAAGCTAGACAATGAATGATTTGATTTGTTTCACTAATTTTGCTGATCTTGAGAATCCTAGGATCCCATCCAACCCAAATTCTACCAAGATCATGACTACTGTAATTGTCTAAAATATCCCAATTTTTAAAAACTGAATTGACAACAAGAGGTGTATTGGTCTTTCTGACTCTTGTTTCAACTAAACAAACAAGACTTAGCTTGTGATCCAACAACATCTTCTTAACTGCTAATTGCTTAGGGGCAGCATTAAGGCCCCTAATATTCCAGCAAGCAAAATTAATCATTGAGAGATAGAGAAGACTTCACCTTAGCATGAGAGCTACTTTCCATGCCTTTCTTAGCAGCCTTTGACATCCGTTTCTTCTTCTTCTTCTTACTAGAAGTTTCAAAGGGGCTGGAGAGCCCAATAATAGGGACCCCATCAATATTCTTGATTAATATTCTTGATTTTTGTAAGCCAAAGGGAGTGATCCGGAGAGGCTGTGGCAGGAGAGTCATCTTCACCACACAAATTACCATCATCATCAACAAGAGCTGAAAAATGGTTTGAGGTATCAATGACATTTTCCTTAGAAGGATCAGACACATTGGCATCATGGATAGGAGGCTCAATTTCAGAAATACTGATATGAAACTCACCAAGAGCAGTGAGACCCGGAACCAATATATGGTATCGAAGGATCGTTTTCTAACCAAGTTTATAAACAAGAACGTTATCGGACTGCGACCCATTACCTATAAGGAGGTAAGAACCAACGGTATCAAGAAGTTGAAGACGCCACACTCAAGAACAAGAAGAAGATGTGAGTGATAAGTCAAGTTTTCAGAACCAAAAAAAAGAGATGAACTCTCACAATTTTTTATTCAATTCAAGTCTGTCGAATTACATCCAATTCGTTCCTTTATATACTAAAATCCTAAACGAAAAGAAAGGCTATAAGTCATCATAAAAGGAAACAAGATAATTCGGCCATTAAGGCCTTATAATCAGAAGAAAACTAATTTGAGAAACTATTGACTTGCTCCCTAATTGGAAAGCTAAATCTGGAAACAAATCAGCCCCTTAATTTGGGAAACAAATCAACTATTATTCTTTGGAAATTAAAAGGGAATAAATCAGCCAAAGTTGACTCTTCTCCTAGCTTGTGCCACACACCCAAGTCTTCCTTATTCGGCCCAATCAATTGCCTTGATGACATTAATTATGCCTTGGTCTTCATGTGGGCTTATCTTGGACTTCAACAATTCAAAATCAGCCCAAGTGTCATGAATTATGCCATTTAGTGCTTCTTTGAATCTCTTAGCTCTTGCCCTTGTTATTGGCCCAACCGGAACTTGCAATGGATCATTTGATGCAGCTGCCTTGTTCTCATCATTCCCTCCCGCTTGAAAAGGATTTGTCCTCAAATCGTCACCTACATCAAAAGGAAACAAATCAGAAACATTGAAGCTTGCACTAACATTGTACTCACCTGGAAGATCCAACTTATATGCGTTGTCATTGATTCTTTCAATCACTTGAAATGGGCCATCTCCCATTGGAAGTAGTTTAGAACTCCGCTGGGCTGGGAATCTTTCCTTCCTCATATGCAACCACACCCAATCACCGGGCTCAAACACAACCTTCTTACGCCCTTTATTTGCTTGATTGGCATATTGCTTAGTTCATCTCTCTACGTTTTCCCGAGTCTTTTCATGGATTTGCTTAACAAAACCTGCCTTTTTCTTTCCATCCAAGTTAACATGCTCATTCACAGGTAAAGGAATTAAATCCAAAGGAGTCAATGGGTTAAAACCATACACAATTTCAAAAGGCGAAAAATGAGTTGCAGAATGCACGCTCCTATTATAAGCAAACTCTACATGCGGCAGACAATCCTCCCATGTTTTCAAGTTCTTTTGTATTATAGCACGCAACAAGGTAGATAAAGTCCTATTAACTACTTCAGTTTGACCATCAGTTTGTGGATGACAAGTAGTAGAGAATAAAAGTTTAGTGCCTAACTTACCCCACAAAGTCTTCCAAAAGTAGCTTAAGAACTTAGCATCTCTATCCGAAACAATGGTCTTAGGCATGCCATGCAATCTTACAATTTCTTTGAAAAACAAATCAGCAATATGTGATGCATCATCGGTTTTATGACAAGGAATGGAATGTGCCATTTTAGAAAACCTATCAACAACCACATATATAGAGTCCCTACCCCTTTTTGACCTAGGCAAACCCAACACAAAATCCATAGAAATATCAATCCAAGGTCCACTAGGTATAGGCAAAGGAGTATACAATCCATGAGGCTTAATCCTAGACTTGGCTTGTCTACAAGTAATGCATTTCTCAAAGATTCTTTCTACATCACGTTTCATATGAGGCCAAAAAAAATGTTCATGCAAAGTATCTAGCGTCTTAGCTACACCAAAATGCCCCATCAAACCTCCCCCATGAGCTTCTCTAACAAGCAATTCACGCAAAGAACTCTTAGGCACACATAATTTAGTTTCTCTAAACAAAAATCCATCATGCTTATAAAATTTATCAAATGCAGCCTTTTCACATGCATTGAACACATTACCAAAATCAAAATCTTCCACATACAACTGTTTAATGTATTCAAAACCAAACAATTTAGCATCCAAAGTAGAAAGTAGAACATACCTTCTTGACAGAGCATCAGCGACCACGTTTTCCTTACCCTTTTTGTACCTGATCACATATGAAAATGTTTCAATGAACTCCACTAACTTGGCATGCCGCTTATTTAGCTTGTGTTGCCCCTTTATATGCTTCAAGGACTCATGATCCGTGTGAATCACAAATTCTTTTGGCCAAAGGTAGTGTTGCCAAGTTTCCAATGCTCTAATCAAAGCGTACATCTCCTTGTCATAGGTAGGATAATTTAAGGCTGCTCCACTTATCTTCTCACTAAAATATGCAATGGGACGACCTTCTTGCATAAGAACAGCTCCAATACCTATTCCTGAAGCATCACACTCAATCTCAAAAGTTTTAGCAAAGTCAGGCAAAGCAAGCAAAGGTGCATTAGTTAATTTTTCCTTAATCAAGTTAAATGCCTTTTCTTGTTCATTACCCCACTTAAAACCCACAATCTTTTTGATAACTTCGGTTAAAGGTGCAGCTACACTACTAAAATCTTTCACAAACCTCCTATAAAAACTAGCCAACCCATGAAAACTTCTCACTTGTCCCACATTGGTAGGTTTCAGCCACTCCTTAATTGCCTTAACCTTTTCTTCATCAACCCCAATTCCCTTAGCACTAACAACAAAGCCCATAAATACAAGTTTATCGGTGCAAAAGGTGCACTTTTTGAGATTAGCAAACAACTTTTCTGTTCTTAAAACTCCTAAAACAAGTTTTAAATGTTCAACATGCTCATCGAAGTTTTTGCTATAAATCAGAATGTCATCAAAATAAACAACCACAAAATTTCCAATAAAAGCACGCAAAACATGGTTCATTAATCTCATGAAAGTACTTGGTGCATTAGTTAATCCAAAAGGCATAACAAACCACTCATATAATCCATATTTTGTTTTGAAAGCAGTTTTCCACTCATATAATCCATATGGCTTTATACAAAAAATTAAGATCTATCGTTTCTGGTGCATCATCAGATAAGTCTCTACTTTTATCGCGTGACATATTTGAAACCTGCAAAGCAAAAGAAATTAGTAAGCCTCACAAACACTCCCTCACGTGTTTACTCTCAAAGATGGTGGCACTCACACTCGTGTTTTCACTCAATTCTTTGGCTTTTACCCTTTGATGAGCTCACACACTCTTGCCTTTTTCCACTCTTTGTTAACTCTTTCAGTTCTTCCTTCTTCTTTTTTTTTGACTTATACGGACACTCACAAGAAGTGCAAGAAAAATAGAAGTAACTGAGCAAAAGGACAAGAATAATGAAGACGAAATTCTTTAGCTATTAATTTTTTTTTTTTTTGAATATCAATGCACGAAAACAAGATAATGAATAGAAATAGTTGATATAGGTTCAACTACACGACCCAAAAAAAAAAAATTTGTTTTTTTTTTTACCGACCTTGATCAAGTGGACACAAGCAAGCTTTTGGTACTTTTTTTTTTTTTTTTTTTGGTACCTGATTTGATCAAACTTTTTTTTTTTTTTTTTTTTTTTTTTTTTGGTACATGGTTTGATCAAACTTTTTTTTTTTTTTTTTTGAAACAAATGAATACAGATAAGAGAAAGAACAAGGATAGATTAAACCTGATTTAGAAGCCTAAGCTCTGATACCAACTGATATGAACCTCACCAAGAGCAGTGAGACCCGGAACCAATATATGGTAACGAAGGATCGTTTTCTAATCAAGTTTTTAAACAAGAACAAAATCGGACCGCGACCCGTTACCTATAAAGAGGTAAGAACCAACGGTATCAAGAAGTTGAAGACGCCACACTCAAGAACAAGAAGAAGATGTGAGTGATAAGTCAAGTTTTCAGAACCAAAAAGAGATGAACTCTCACAATTTTTATTCAATTCAAGTCTGTCCAATTACATCCAATTCGTTCCTTTATATACTAAAACCCTAAACGAAAAGAAAGGCAATAAGCCATCCTAAAAGGAAACAAGATAATTCGGCCATTAAGGCCTTATAATCAGAAGAAAACTAATTCGAGAAACTATTGACTTGCTCCCTAATTGGAAAGCTAAATCTAGAAACAAATCAGCCCCTTAATTTGGGAAACAAATCAACTATTATTCTTTGGAAATTAAAAGGGAATAAATCAGCCAAAGTTGACTCTTCTCCTAGCTTGTGCCACACACCCAAGTCTTCCTTATTCGGCCCAATCAATTGCCTTGATGACATTAATTATGCCTTGGTCTTCATGTGGGCTTATCTTGGACTTCAACAATTCAAAATCAGCCCAAGTGTCTTGAATTAGGCCATTTAGTGCTTCTTTGAATCTCTTAGCTCTTGCCCTTGTTATTGGCCCAACCGGAACATGCAATGGATCATTTGATGCAGCTGCCTTGTTCTCATCAGATGGTCTTCAGCACGGCTTCAGACTCATCAGGCAAGGAATCCCGAAACTAGGTGGGTTTGTCACTAAAGACGGTAGGAACCTTGAGCTCGTGCCCGCCGACCAAGACGGAGCTTCCCCAGTCTCCCCCTGTTAATACCCATTCTTCTTTCCAAGCGGGGTCTTTCTTTGAAGCCCCAGGGATGATAAAATTGATCATATTCTTAGCCTTGGCATGGAATTGGTCTCGTGGGACTCCTGCCAGGCTATCGATCTGGAAAAGAAAGGCTAGCTCCTCAGCCCCGGGCTCCCTGGTTACGTCGCTCAGCTCATGTTGCTCCCTCCACAATACCAGGAAGTCGATTAGATGCCTCCAAAAATTGGGCGTTAGTTGAAGGAGCCAACTGAAGGGCATTGAGAGCCCGCCGAAGGTTGGGGTGAAGAGGGAGCCTTACCCTCCTCTCAAAAGCCGCGACGTGGATAGGAAGTATGCCTTTGAGCGGGCTAAAAACATCGTAGTTCCGTTGGGGGACAGTTAGAGAAACAGTATCAAGAATACCATACTTGTCCCGTAGACGGCCGATCGACTGAGGGTCGACAGTAGAGTCGGGGATGACCCTGGGTTCGAAAGGAAGGGATATAATTGGAGAAAGCTCCGCCACTATGACTTGAGCCCTCCTGACCGTATATAATATCTCCTCGATGTCAGAGTTTTCTTCGACTAGGTTCAGAGGATTGTTAGGCCGGTTCGAAAAGCCAGAGCCAATAGAAGCGTTCCTAATAGAATGACGGCGCTGGCGGAGGGGGGCAGATTCCCTGTCGCTTGAAATCCCTCACACCCGCTTAAGAGGAACTAGGTTAGGGCCCTCTGAGCCCTCCACCAAGGCATCAACACTATCTGTGGAAGTCGACATTGATGGGCAAGAGAGATGAGAAAGCATGGAAGAAGAAATTTGAAAGTTTGAAGATTTAAGGAAGTATGAAGAAAGTTACGGACAGGCTGGTCTTAAATAGAGGTTTATTGGCGATATCCTCGGGAGGATCACCTGCAGTCGTATTACAGCCCTTTTTCTTCGAATAACACTCAGTTTCAAATTCAAAATATTGGGTAGTTAATGAGAAGATTTCGCTCTCATTAATTATCTTGATGGCGAAAAACTTTCTCAACTAAACAAGGAATCTGACTCCAACCTCAACTCTACCACCGGTGTTCAAGTCAGAGGGGACTTCTGTTAATAGTGAAATTTGGTCAGGGATCAAAAAGAAATTTTCCATCCATAATCGACAATCATGAAGCCCGAAAGACCGTAGAGCCACCCCGTAGGAGCAGGGAAGGCCGGTTCAGCTTCAAAGCTACCAGAAGACAAGCAAGACGTGACTAGGATGAGTCCTCATAAGAGTACTGGAAGTTGGGCTTCTCTAGGCCATCTATTGGGGAACCTCGGCTCTGAGGTCGAGCACCATAACTGCCCCGTAGATGCCAGGGAAAGTCTCCAAGCTCAAGAGAGCTTCGAAAGAAGCCCACCAACCTCTCCAGAAGCCCGCTGTCCTTGTTGGACATAAAGGAAGAATCACGCCTAAATCTACACTACCCAAGCTACCTCCCAAGAGGGTCTACAAGAGCACCACAATCCCCCAAGGGTCAGGGAAAACCCATCTTAAGCTTCTAAGAATAGAGCCAGGGCAGGAATCTACCTCTCTCTACGGGGCAACAGGCAGCTGGCAGGGTGACCTCCATGAAGATTCATAGCACGAGTACACACGGGATCGTCTCCATGTAATATTTACATGCACGTCAAGAGTTTGATTCAAATGAGGGATTAAACTTATCTCCGTCAACAATATCATCAAATCCCGTAACAATTCAAATTCAAATTCAAATAAAGAATCCCGCCCGATAAAAAGGGAACGGATTCATGGGATCACAGTAACGTATTCGCGAACTAAAAACTTACTTGGACGATATATATATATGTGAAGCCAAGCATGGTAGACAAAATGAAAAAAGAGAGGACAAACAACAGAGGCAAATTCATAAACAACAGATATACACGTAGAAGGAGGGCCTAAATTCTGGATTCAGAACACGGTCACCTTCATCTCTAATATTCGACAGGCACCGAGTTGCCAACACCCTACACCTCTAAGAGACTGTGAGCAAACAAGAGAGTTATTTGTATCTTAAAGCAATATATCAATAAAAAAAGCTCACATTCACTATTATTACGTTTCAGCCACTCGTCTCTCTCTTAACTAGGTCGGGAATCAACGGTACCGACCCCGGCCACCACTTTCGTGATAGTGGTGATATGAACCTCACCAAGAGCAGTGAGACCCGGAACCAATATATGGTAACGAAGGATCGTTTTCTAACCAAGTTTATAAACAAGAACAGTATCGGACCGCGACTCGTTACCTATAAGGAGGTAAGAACCAACGGTATCAAGAAGTTGAAAAAGCCACACTCAAGAACAAGAAGAAGATGTGAGTGATAATTCAAGTTTTCAGAACCAAAAAGAGATGAACTCTCACAATTTTTTTTATTCAATTCCAGTTTGTCGAATTACATCAAATTCGTTCCTTTATATACTAAACCCTAAACGAAAAAAAAGGCTATAAGCCATCCTAAAAGGAAACAAGATAATTCGGCCATTAAGGCCTTATAATCAGAAGAAAACTAATTTGAGAAACTATTGACTTGCTCACTAATTGGAAAGCTAAATCTGGAAACAAATCAGCCCCTTAATTTGGGAAACAAATCAACTATTATTCTTTGGAAATTAAAAGGGAATAAATCAGCCAAAGTTGACTCTTCTCCTAGCTTGTGCCACACACCCAAGTCTTCCTTATTCAGCCAATCAATTGCCTTGATGATATTAATTATGCCTTGGTCTTCATGTGGGCTTATCTTGGACTTCAACAATTCAAAATCAGCCCAAGTGTCTTGAATTAGGCCATTTAGTGCTTCTTTTAATCTCTTAGCTCTTGCCCTTGTTATTGGCCCAACCGGAACATGCAATGGATCATTTGATGCAGCTGCCTTGTTCTTATCAAGTGGTCTCGAGAGTGTTAACAGGAATTTCTCATCTCGAGCAAATTTTTAGTTATACTTTAAAATGCATTTTTTTTCTTAGGATTTGATTAAGAATTTAATAGAAAAATGTATAATAATTATATATAAACTCAAACTATTATGTTGGTTGGGGAAATAAATAATAGATTATCCAACTACGAGTTATTTGATGAAGTGATTATAATTATAAATTTGATGGGAGACTTAGATGGAGGCTTTCGAAGTTGGATAAATTGTTATATTTTTATTTTTTTTTTAATTATGCAACAAATATTTAAACAATTTGTATTATATATGGTGATTTGATTTTGATGTTTTTAAGAAATCTAAACTCAATGTGGTGTGATATTTGGGAGAAAAATTATTTTAAATTTGAATTTTGATATAACAAAATTCGAATTCAAATATATTTTTTCTATTGGACTTAAAAAGCCCAACCTGATCAACCCAACCCAACCTAACATGAAAAATATTGGGTTGGGTTGGGTTAAAATTTACGTTGGGTTGGATTGGGTCGAAAAATTTTCAACCCAACCCGAAAACGCCCACCCTTACTTGGCGTCATTTGGGTGTAGACATCGGAGCAGGGGAAAGGATCTTCCCCTTTGGTATAGATGCCCATCTACCAAACAATACTGGACCGAGAGCCTTTTGATTCTCTTAGCTTGATAGAGCTCCCCGGGAAGTTTTCCATTCTGTAGATAATCCACTATCGGATCCATCCAGCACGGTTGTCGATTCAAGGTATAAGCTTCCATACTTGTTATTGTGCTAGGTAGGGGAATCACTTGAAGAGGGACTCTGATGGAAATCATTAACTTAGCAACCATACACCCCAATAGCTAAAGAGCTATGATACATATGGAATGCAAATTAACACCCTCCAACTAATTGAAACAAACCCGATCGTTCAAGATTGAAGTAAGAGAAACTATTCTAATCACTTTATCATTGGAATGATGATAAAAGCTAATTAGAACAGCACTTTGATTTCCCCATAACGCCACAAACTATGAAGTTTGATAAGTTTAAAGGCAAAACAAAGATTTTGAGGTAGTTGAACGCCACAAGCTGAATAAGCTTGATAAGTTCCAAAGTTCATGCAAGAACTTAAAAACAAAACACTCACAAAGTGCTCAAATAAGTTTATATTACTCAAATCTCTGCCCTTACATAGAAAAAGCAGCCTTGTTTATATAGAACAAACGCCAAGGACAATACAATATAAATATAACTTCCCATTAAATGTGTAACCTCTAACTAAATGACATTTAGACCGTGAATAATGGCCATAAAGTATTCAGCCTTTGTAACATCTTATTCCTAATCAAATAACCCATGAACTCACACTTAACAAAATAAAACCCAACACAAAAACCCAAACTATTCATCAAATAAGCCCACAATACCCAACACAATTTAAACCCAAACTAATTAGAAAATAAGCCCACAAAACCCAACATAATTAAACCCAAACTAATTATAAAATATGCCCACAAAACCCAACATGGCTGAATGGCCTTTTATTCTTCAAGATAGGCTAGAATACTTTATTCTAACAAGGCTGGACTCTTGTCTTCGGGATTTGGACTTGTTTGAAACATGTTAACCATTTTATACTCTTCTTGCATCCTTAGAACCTTGACCAAATCTTGACTAGCTTGCTCCTTCCAAATGCTTCCCATTAAACAAGTTAAGGCTTCTTTCTTCCTTTTAGCTTTAGCTCTTGTCATTGGTCCTCCATGAATGGTTAAAGGATCTGGATCTTTTCCAACCTTAGCCGAATTGTGATCAACTGGTTGGTCCTCACCAGACTCCGTGATGTAAGGTCTGGCCACCATATGCAACTATCTTGGCAAGTATGTCAGCTCGATGATTCAGTTGTCGAGGTATCTGCTCGATTTTGAATCCCTTAAATCTGTTCTTGAGTTGTTGAACCAATTTCAGGTAAGCGATCATATTATCCCCTTTTGCCTGATACTCCCTGGAGACTTGGTTGACCACGAGCGAAGAGTCGCTCTTAACATTCAGGTAATCAACCCCGACCTCAATGGCTGCCCTTATTCCTGCTAGAAGGGCTTCGTACTTTGTCTCATTTTTTCGTGACTTTAAATTCAAATCTGAAACAGTGGCAGCACTCAGTTCCCTCTAGGTCGATTAGGACTATGCCCGCTCCTCCCCCGGCTTGCCCAGAAGCTTCATCAGTGTAGAGGATCCACGACTTGCAACCTTCCGGCCAGTTGTCAGATTCTGGAATCCTCTCGGGGGTTACATTTGCTACCGTGAGGGTTGCTTGTCCTGAAGGTACAGAGAGCTCTGCTACAAAGTCCGCTAGTGCCTGAGCTTTTATTGTTGTCCTAGACTTGTACCATAAATCAAACTGGGTAAGCTCCAGGGCCCATAAAACCAGCCTTTCGGAAACATTCAGCCTTTGTAAGAATTGACGGAGGAGTTGGTCTGTCTGTCACCACTGTTATTGAATGAGCATGGAAGTAGGGACGAAGCTTCCTTGCAGAGGTAACCAAGGCGTAAGTGAGCTTCTCCAACAGAGTATAGTTCTTTTCAGACTTGGTTAGAGTGTGACTCACATAGTAAAAAGGTCGTTGGACCCTATCCCCGCATTCCTTGACCAAGGCCCCGCTTACAGCTGTCTCTGAAACGGCCAAGTATATTTGAAGCTCTTCTCCAGGACTTGGCTTAACCAGCAATGGAGGGCTTGATAGATATTTTTTTCAAGGCTTGATAGGTATTTTTTCAAAGCTTGGAAAGCTTGTTCGCTCTCTCGTAATCCCATTTCATGTTTCTTCCCTGCTTGATGGCTTTGAAGAATGGCAGACACTTATTGGTAGACCGAGAGATGAATCTATTGAGCGCTGCTACCTGTCCGGTCAAGGCTTGAACCTGTTTAAGAGATGCGAGGAATTCTAGATCCCGGATAGCCATGATCTTTTTCGGGTTATCCTCTAAGCCTCTCTCATTAACCATGAAGCCCAGAAACTTTCCCGAAGTTACTCCAAAGGTGCATTTGGAAGGGTTCAACCTCATCTGGTTCTCCCTTAGGATCATGAAAGTTCTACGAAGGTCATCCAGGTGGCCTTCCGAGGTTGACGATTTGGTGATCATGTCATCGATATACACCTTCATTGACCTTCCGATTTCGGGCTTGAACAACCGATTGACTAGCCACTGATAAGTAGCTACAGCGTTCTTGAGCACGAAAGGCATCACCTTATAACAGTACAAGCCTTGTGCTGTGATGAAACTGGTCTTTTAATAGTCTGCGGGGTTCATCATAATCTGATTCTACCCTGAAAATGCATCCATGAAGCTCATGAGCTTGTTTCCGGAGGTATAATCGACCAACTGATCAATTTTTGGTAGAGGGAAGCTGTTCTTCGGGCACGCCCGGTTGAGGTCGGTGTAATCTACACACATGCACCACTTTCCATTTTCCTTTGTGACCATGACCACGTTGGCAATCCGCTCGGGATAACGTGTTTCTCGGGTGAAGCCCTCCCGGGTCAGTTTGTCCACCTCTTCCTGAACTGCAACATTTCTTTCGATGTTAAAGTGGCACTTTTTTTGTTTAATGGGTTTGAAGGTCGGATCCACTGCCAATCGATGAGCAACTAATGTCATCGGGATCACTGGCATCTCAGCATGACTCCAAGCAAAAATGTCGTTGAACTCTATGAGAAGCCTGATCAAGCCCTCTTTCATTCTTGGCTCAAGGATGGCTCTGATTTTGATGACCCTTGAGGGATCGCCTATTCGAACAGGAATCTCTTCTAACTTATCCACTAGATGGTCGCTGGCCCATTCCCTTCTTTGTTCCTGCATGTCGGGCATTATGAGGTCGTCTTCAGGGTAATTGGTGGACCCTACATCTCTGAGGCTTAGTGTAGGGGTTACCTGTCTTGGATCGTTGTTACCTGGGTGAGTTGTTTTGCTAGAGCTGCTGGGTTGGCCGATACTGCGTAGCATCTCCTGGCTGCTTGCTGATAAGCCCGAACTTCCCCCAACTTGTCTCCTACTGGGAACTTCAAGACGTTGTTTTAAATAGAAAGGATCCCTTTCAAGGATGACAGAAATGGCCTCCCTAATATTGCATTGTAGGCCGATGGGGTATCCACCACCACGAAGTCGGTCATGATATTCTACTGGAGAGGTGTGGCTCCAATGATCATTGGTAGGATTTTTGATCCCATAGGTGTGATTGAGTCCCCAGTGAACCCATATAACAGAGTAGTGCAGCTATTGTAACACCATTGTTTCAAGTTTAGCTTTTCCAATGTATCTTTAAATAGGACGTCAACGCTGCTACCTGTGTCGATGAGCACACAGTGTACCATGCAATTTGCAATCTGTATCGTGATCACCATGGGGTTATCATTTGGTTGAACGGTGTTGTAGATGTCCATTTCGGTGAAAATGATTTGTGACAACTGAAAGGGGTTGGTCTCTGGTCCACCTTAAAGATATCCCGCCCCTCGCCCGTACGAGGGACTTTCCTCGTATGGTTTTTCCTGGAACTATTGGAAATACCGGCCAGAGTAGGCCCCCCCGCTGATAGTATGTATTATTTGAATCTGTTGTATCAGGTCCGCCTGTTCCCTCTTCCTTTTCTCAGCATGCTCTCGGATCTCGGCTTGCACCTCCCTTCCAGTCTGAATGTTCTCTCTGACTTGTTGTAAGAATTCCACCAGGCATCCTCCCCTTATCAAAGCCTCGATCTGGTTCCGCAGGTTGTTGCATTCTTAAGTGTTGTGCTCCACGTCCTCGTGAAAGTCATAATATTTATAGCGATTTCTCTTATCGACCGGGGCTTTCATTGGAGCAGGCTTCTGTAACAAACCCTTGTTCTGAATGGCGAGATAGACTATTTCACGGGATGCATTTAAGGGAGTGTAATGATCATACCCCCTCTCATCGCGAGCTATAGGGGCCATTGTCCTTGGAGGTAGTGAAGCTTGAGGAAAAGTTCGTTTATCTTTATATCTTCCCGATCTAGGTTGAGAAAGGGGGAAGTAGTATGTTGATTTGATGGGGGGTTTGTTTTTGTTTTTCTGAGCTTGCTCGGGTCTGGGAGCTTCCTTCATTTATCACTTTACGACTCTCATATCATCGTGTTCCATCTTGACCTTGAGTTGTTCATCGACCTCAATCTACTCTAAAGCCCGATCATATGCTTCTTGGTAGGTTTCTGGAGGTCTCTTGGTAAAAGATCGGAAAAGTTTTCCCACCCACAGGTTCCTTCCAAAGTTGGCGAGGGTTTCTTTCTCAGTGAAGACCCCTATCTAGATGACTTCTTTGTGGAAATGCTCGACATAAGCCCTGAGGGTTTCCCCTCTCTCCTGGATCACGTACTGTAGGTGGATCAGGTCCTTCAATCAGGGCTTAACTCCCTGGAATTATGAGCATAAATCGGTTGTTAACTTGGTGAAGGAATCCACACTTCCAGCAGGTAGTTTCCTAAACCAGGTTTTCACGTAATCCGTGAGTGTAGTGGGGAACATTCGAAACATAGTGGCCCTGGTCATGTTTTGGGCCTCCATTTGTTGAACGAAGCTCTCTAAGTGGCTCAGGGATCCTCAGTCCCTGAGAATCTGTCAGTTGGCATTTTGAATTTAGGCGGGAGCTCCGCCTCCCGGATCCTTCTGGTGAAGGGAGCATTCATTCACTTAGAGGATCTTTCTTATCCTCCATGTACTTTCCCTTCTTCATCAATTGGACTTTCTTTTGAAGCTCTGCCAACTGGTCCTTTAAACGTTTGCTTTCGGATTTCCTTGAGTTGATTCCGGTTTCCTCACCATCAGATCCTTTTGACGAACTGGCGACCTCTACCCAATTCCTTCTTCGAAGTGGGTCTGCTCAGGGGGCTTCGCTGACTTTCTTCTTCCCTACCCCGGGCTTCCCTCCTTGAAGTCTTTGGGTGGAGAAACTCTCCCCGCTCTCGGGGAAGGATGTCCGTCGCAGATTTGACTTGCCTTGGTTGGTAGTGTGGCAGCGCTTCAGGAATGGGGGGCATGGACCCTAACCTGTCCCGGATCGAGGTTGAGAGTCCCGTTCTATTACGAGCTGGTTCCTGAGGAGTAGGTCCCAGGCGATCAAAGGCGGGGGCTGCCTAGCCCCGGGCGTGCTTGACTCCCCCTGATTGCAAAGGTCTGCTTGCTGGATGGTAATGCTCTCATCGAACAATCGATGGCTAATGATTCTACGAAGGCCATCGCTTGATAGTCAAGCTTGACCTGATTTCCCAAAGGGGGATCCAGAGCTCGCACAGTGGCTGGCTGGGCTGGAACCTAGCTATGGAGCCCGGTTTTCCTCCTTTTCTTCGGGACCTTTCGTGTTGACGCAGCAGAAGGTTGCCCTAATGTGCCAGGTAGCGCTTGTGATGAGCGGAGATTTCTGTAAAATAACAAACTTTTGAATATAAAGATGGTGGTGTGAGAGTTTCCCACAGACGGTGCCAGAAACTGTTAACGGACAATTTGCTTAGGATGAGAAATTCCTATTAACACCCTCAAGATCACTACCACGAAAATGGTGGTCGGGGTCAGTATCGTTGGTACCTGACCTGTTAAGAGGTAAACGAGAGGATTGGATGAACCGCAACCTTTCTTATGCGGGTCACTTGCAGCTCATTATATCGGTTTTATCGAGTTTACAAGTCTTTTGGGCTAGTTATCTATGCCTTCCTATCAAGATTTTGAAGATTGTAGAACATAAATTCCGTAGTTTCTTGTGGAAAGAGATTGAAGGTGATAGTAAGGGTGCAAAAATTTCTTGGTCTGATATTTGTCTCCCTAAGAAAGAGGGTGGTCTTGGAATCAAGGATCTCTCTTCTTGGAACAAGGCCCTAATGATTAGGCATCTTTGGATTCTGATTTATGGTACGAATAACCTTTGGTCTTCTTGGATCAAAGCCTATCACCTCAAAGGCTCAAAGCTTTGGAAGGCTAAAGCCCCTTCTACCTGCTCTTGGAATTGGAGGAAACTCCTCTATCTTCTGCCAATTGCTCGACCTTTAATTCAGCACTACATTGGCAATGGTTCTAGTACTTCCTTATGGTTTGATAATTGGCATCCGGATAGTCCTCTCCTTTCTAAATGGAGCTCCCGTGTGGTTTATGATTCTGGCCTCCCTCTCAACGCAACGGTTAATGCCATTGTTCTTGTTGGTTCTTGGAATTGGCCAGCTGCTATGTCCATTGATCTTGTTGAAATTAAAAGTCGGATGCCGTCTTACAATCCTAACTCCAATATAAAGGATAGTATTCGATGGCTCTCTTCTCCCAATGGTATTTACTCAGCCTCTTCTGCATTGGCTTCTCTTATAGCCCCTCACCCTCTTATTCCTTGGTTCAAGTTGGTTTGGTTCCCTCAAAACATTCTGAGAATGAGTTTCATACTTTGGATGGCTGTTAGAGGTAGGCTCCCCACCAGGGACCGCATTCATAAGTGTGACCCTGGGGCTGTTACTACTTGTGTTCTTTGCAACTCCCATTTTGAGTCTCATGCTCACCTGTTCTTTGAGTGTTTATTCAGTAGAGCCATTTGGACTCAACTTCTGAACTATTGTGGGACTCATTGGATTGGTCTTTGCTGGAATGATTTCATTGCTTGGGCGTCCACCCATTGGAGAGGAAACACCTCTGTTATCGTGGCTAAGAAGCTTTGTCTTGGGGCTGCTGTTTATCACATTTGGAGAGAGCGTAATTGTCGTATTTTTGAAGGGACCAAACGAACTAGCTTTGTTGTTGCGCGCTCCATTATTGACACCATTCGTTGCCGGCTAGCATTTATCAATCTCAAAGACCACCCTCTTATAGCTTTGAATTGGAATGTAAACGCTAATTGATTCTAGGCTTTGTTCTTGTTGTTCTTGTTTTGAGCCCTTGTCTAGCTCTTGCTTTTTGTTTACTCGTGTGTTGAGCTTTTTTTGAGCCTTTGTTTAGCTCTTGCTTTGCTTCTTGGGCTATGCCCTTGTATTTGTTCTTTCTTTTTCTGTTTATGATACTATTTACTTACCCAAAAAAAATGGGAGCTTTAATTATTGATTACTTGATTTGAAATAAAAATCACTCTCTAATATGCTCACAGTCTCTCTAGGGTCTAGGTAGATGGCAACTCTGTGCTTGTCAAATAGTGGAAACAGAGGCGGCCGTGTTCTGAGTACATAATTTAGGAATTCCCCTCTTCTTTTTTACCTTTCTCTTTGTCGTTCTCCTTCTGTTTTTTGTCTGATCCCTGGTTCTCTTTTTTTTTTGTATATCTTTTGTATATCATGCTTGGCCCTATTTATATATGGTCCAAGTAGGTTTGAATTCGTTGATATCCCGTCACGATCCTATGAATCCGTTACCTCCTTATCGGGCGGGATCTTTTATTTAAAAGTTGTTGACCTCGATTAAATAGCGGAAACTATGATATTGTTAATGAAAATGAGTTTGTTTCCTTTTAGGAATCAAACCCTTGACTCACACATAAATGGAATTAAAGAAATGGCCTTGTATGTTATCACGACAAGGCTTTTCATGGAGGTCACCGAGCTAGCTGCATGTCGTCTCATGGAGCGAGGTAGATCCATGCTTCGACTCTGTTATTAGAAGCTCGGGAGGGATTTTCCCTGATCCTTGGGAGCTTGAGGTGTCCTTGTAGACATTCCAAGGAGGTAGCCGAGGTAGTGTAGATTTAGGCGTGATTCCTCTTCATGCCCAGCAAGGACAGCGGGCTTCTGGAGAGGTTGGCAACCTTTTGTCTAAGACTATTGTTAAGTTTGTCCTACGAAATTCTTAACCCGGAGGAAGTCCACTTTGCTTGTCGGGCTTCTCTCGAAAGTCTCTTAAGCTTGGAGACCCCCCTGTGATGAGACCAGCCAGTTGATCACAATTCGGCTAAGGTTAGAAAAGATCCAGATCCTTTAACCATTCATGGAGGACCAATGACAAGAGCTAAAGCTAAAAGGATGAAAGAAGCCTTAACTTGTTTAATGGGAAGCATTTGGAAGGAGCAAGCTAGTCAAGATTTGGTCAAGGTTCTAAGGATGCAGGAAGAGTATAAAATGGTTAACATGTTTCAAACAAGTCCAAATCCCGAAGACAAGAGTCCAGCCTTGTTAGAATGAAGTATTCTAGCCTATCTTGAAGAATAAAAGGCCATTCGGCCATGTTGGGTTTTGTGGGCCTATTTTATAATTAGTTTGGGTTTAATTATGTTGGGTTTTGTGAGCTTATTTTCTTATTAGTTTGGGTTTAATTGTGTTGGGTTTTGTGGGCTTATTTTATGAATAGTTTAAGTTTTTTGTGTTGGGTGAGTTCATGTGTTCTTTGATTAGGAATAAGGAGTTACAAAGGCTGAATACTTTATGGCCATTATTCATGGTCTAAATGTCATTTAGTGGGAGGTTACACATTTAATGGGCAGTTATATTTGTGTTGTATTGTCCTTGGCCTTTGTTCTATATAAACAAGGCTGCTTTTTCTATGTAAGGCAGAGATTTGAGTAATATAAACTTATTTGAGCACTTTGTGAGTGTTTTGTTCTTAAGTTCTTGCATGAACTTTGGAACTTATCAAGCTTATTCGGCTTGTGGCGTTCAACAACCTCAAAATCTTTGTTTTGCATTTAAACTTATCAAGCTTTATAGTTTGTGGCGTTTTGGGGAAATCAAAGTGCTGTTCTAATTAGCTTTTATCATCATTTCATTGATAAAGTGATTAGAATAGTTTTTCTTACTTCAATCTTGAACGATCATGTTTGTTTTCAATTAGTTGGAGGGTGTTAAATTGCATTCCATATGTATCATAGCTCTTTAGCTATTGGGGTGTATGGTTGCTAAGTTAATGATTTCCATCATTTTGGTATCAGAGCTTGTCTCAAGTTTGAGGTTTGCATATCCATTTATTTGTTGTTCTTTTAGTTTTTATTTTTTTCTCACTTTCTTTTCTTCTTCATCTTATAGCACCGTATCTATAATTCATCTTAATTGTTGTGCTTCTTGAGGTTATTATCATTCTTCTTTGTTTTCCGCAGAAAAAAAACGAAAAAAAACGAAAAAAAATAACAAAAAAAAGTATTGCGGATTCAAGGAATTCTTGCAAAATTCCAAAAATCTTTCTTTGTTCATATCGTTCTTGTTTCGATTTGGGAAATATTTAAATATTGTCTTCTTAACCAAAACAAACAGAATTCTATTTGGGAGAGAAATTGATATTTCAGTTCTAATCTTTGTTTACTTTAAGTGGCCTACCTTTTGTTTGTTTTTTTTAGACCTACCCAATTTCACTCCGTTGAATTTGCCATAATCTGAATTGTTTGTTTAAAAGGACCTTAGTTAATCTAAGAACCCAAAGAACAAAACAAGAGAGGTAAAAGGCAAGAGTGGTGAGATTAGCATCGAGAAAAGCCAAATAATTGTGTGAAACATGAGTGGTGTGAATCAATTCTTTGAGAGAAACACATGAGGGAGTGATTGTGAGGCTGTTCTAACTTTTTTTTTCAGGTTTTAAACATGTCGAACAAAGATAAAGAAGTGAGTTCTTCCTCAAATAATCAAGTGATTCAAGCAATGCAGCAACAATTTGAACGTATGTTCAAAGTGATGGGAGATGTAGGAGATCGTCTAGAAAGACATGATGAAGCAATTACCAGATTGCAAAGAGAACCACGACGTGGAAGACAACCAGCCTTTGTCAATGATGTATATGATGGTGGAGAAGACACGGATGATGGCCAAGCTACCATCATTGGTCTAGACGTTAATCCTAGAAGACAAGCTAGGAGAAGACGTTTTGATGGTGTGGACCGAAACATAGGCAGCATCAAAATGAAAATTCCTCTTTTTCAAGGGAAGAACAATCTGAATGCCTATTTGGAATGGGAACGAAAAGTGGAGCTGATATTTGAATGTCATAATTACTCTGAAGAGAAAAAGGTAAAACTAGCTGCTGTTGAATTTTGTGATTATGCTATTGTTTGGTGGGATCAATTGTGTAAAGACAGACGTAGAAATGGTGTAAGACCCGTAGAGACTTGGTTGGAGATGAAACAAATCTTAAGGAGGAGATTTGTCCCTAGCCATTACTATAGGGAATTGCATCAACGGTTACAAACTTTGACACAAGGTTCCATGAGTGTAGAAGAATATCACAAAGAAATGGAGATAGCCATGATAAGGGCTAATGTGGAGGAGGACCTTGAGGCCACCATGGCTCGGTTTTTGAGTGGGTTAAACAAGAACATTGTTGATCTTGTGGAGTTACAACATTATGTGGAGATTGAGGACATGGTGGGTGTGGCCATGAAGATTGAAAGGCAACTCAAAAGAAAAGGCATCAGGTATGATTCAAAACCTTATTCAGGTTCTTCTTCTTCTTGGAAACCGAATTGGGGTAAAAAGGATGATAAACCCATTGTTAAGCCTAAAATTGATGAAACTAAAAGCAAAAATGCAATAGGCAGCAAGGGTAGAGGTGAGAATCAACCTATTCAAACTAGAGGCATTAACTGTTTTAAGTGCCTTGGACATGGTCATATGGCACGTGAATGTCCTAATAAAAAGGTAATGATCATGAGGGATGGGACAGTTGAATCAGAAAATGAGATAGAGGATGAAGATGACATGCCACATTTAGAAGATGCTAGTGATGTAGAGTATGCTAGTGGAGAAAATTTGGTTGTACAACGCACACTTAGTTTGTAAAGTAAAAATAATGAACATGGTGAGCAACGTGAAAATTTGTTTCATACTCATTGTTTGATTGCTAACAAGTTGTGTAATGTGATTGTGGATAGTGGAAGTTGTACAAATGTGGCAAGTACCTTGCTTGTGGAGAAACTGAAATTACCTACTATTAAACATCCAAAACCATACAAGTTACAATGGTTGAATGATAGTGGTGTTGTGATGGTAAATCGGCAAGTGTTAATTTCTTTTTCAATTGGTATATATAAGGATGATGTTTGGTGTGATGTGGTACCTATGTATGCTGGTCACATATTATTAGGGAGACCATGGCAATATGATCGAAGGGTAATGCATGATGGGTTTAAGAACCGTTATTCTTTGATCATGGAGGGACAGAAATACCAACTTGGACCTTTGCCTCCAAAGACAATTTTTGAAGACCAAATGCGTATAAAACAGCAATATGAAGAGCTTGAATCTTCATTAGCTGAAACTTTGGGAAGGGAGCAAGAAAGAGAGAGAAAAAAGGTGAGTTAAGTGGTAAAAATGAGAGCAATGGGAAACACAAGGGGAGAGAAAACAAGGAAGGCTTGAGTGAAAGAAAAATGATTGTTTATACAAAAATATGTGATGTGAAGAAAGCATTAACCATGAGGCAGCCCTTACTTGTACTTATGTACAAGGATGTTTTTATTGTTTCTAATGAAATTAACAAGAGTTTGCCTAGTGTTATTGTTGATATTTTGCAGAAAAATGAGGATCTCTTTCCTGAAGATGTTCCTATTGGTTTGCCACCAATTAGAGGAATTGAACATCAAATTGATTTCATTCCGGGTGCAAGCATACCAAATAGGCCAGCATATAGATGCAACCACGAAGAGACCAAGGAAATCCAAAAGCAAGTAAGTGAGCTTATGGAAAAGGGATATGTACATGAAAGCATGAGTCCTTGTGCGGTTCCTGTTTTGTTGGTACCTAAAAAGGATGGTTCTTGGAGAATGTGTGTTGATTGTCGAGCCATCAACAAAATCACGGTAAAGTATAGACATCCTATCCCTAGGTTAGATGATATGTTGGATGAATTGCATGGTTCTTGTGTGTTTTCAAAGATTGATTTGAAATCTGGATATCATCAAATAAGAATGCATGAGGGTGATGAATGGAAAACCGCTTTCAAAACTAAACATGGTCTATATGAATGGTTAGTAATGCCTTTTGGCCTAACTAACGCACCTAGTACTTTTATGAGATTGATGAACCATGTTTTTCTCGCTTACATTGGAAAGTTTGTAGTAGTTTATTTTGATGATATACTTGTGTATAGCAAAAATTTAGACGAGCATGTAACACATTTAAAGGCTGTTTTTGACGTGCTTAGGAAAGAAAAGTTATATGCTAATCTAAAGAAATGCATTTTTTGCACTAATGAACTTACTTTTCTTGGTTATGTTGTTAATGATAAAGGAATACATGTTGATCAAGAAAAAGTGAAAGTAATTAGGGAGTGGCCGAAACCCACTTGTGTTAGTAATGTAAGGAGTTTTCATGGTCTTGCTAGCTTTTATAGGAGATTCATTAAGGATTTTTCTACCATTGCTGCACCATTAACTGAATGCATAAAAAAGAATGTGGGATTTAGGTGGGGTAAAGAACAAGATGATGCTTTTAACTTGCTTAAACACAAACTTAGTTCAGCACCTTTGCTTGCTTTGCCTAACTTTGCTAAAACTTTTGAGATTGAGTGTGATGCAAGTGGAATAGGTATTGGAGGAGTCTTAATGCAAGAGGGCAAACCCATTGCATTCTTTAGTGAGAAGATAAGTGGAGCAAGTCTTAACTACCCGACGTATGATAAGGAGTTTAATGCCTTGGTGAGAGTGTTAGAGACATGGAAGCACTATCTTTGGTACAAGGAATTCATTATACACACCGATCATGAGTCCTTAAAATATCTCAAAGGACAAGGAAAGCTTAGCCGTAGGCATGCAAAATGGGTGGAGTTTATTGAATCATTTCTATACATCATCAAGTACAAACAAGGTAAGGAGAATCTGGTTGCCGATGCTCTTTCTAGAAGGTATGCTCTAATTTCTAAACTTGATGCAAAATTATTGGGTTTTGAGTACATTAAATACTTATACAATTCTGACTTTGATTTTGCTAATGTTTATGGGGCATGTGAGCAAGGGGGTTTTGATAAGTTCTCTCGGCATGATGGTTTTCTTTTCAAAGAAAACAAGTTGTGTGTTCCTAGATGTTCAATGCGAGAATTGCTTGTGAGAGAGGCACATAGTGGCGGGTTAATGGGGCATTTTGAAGTTAAAAAGACTTTGGGTGTGTTAAATGATCATTTCTTTTGGCCACACATGAAAAGAGACGTTGAGAGAATATGTGAGAGATGCATTACTTGCAAACGAGCTAAATCTAAAGTAATGCCTCATGGGCAGTATACTCCTCTTCCTATACCTAGTGAGCCTTGGGTTGATATATCAATGGACTTTGTCTTGGGATTACCTAGGTCAAAAGGGGGGAGAGATTCTATTTTTGTTGTTGTTGATAGGTTCAGCAAGATGGCACATTTCATTCCTTGCCACAAAACAGATGATGCGACTTTTGTTGCGGGGCTGTTCTTCAGAGAAATTGTGTGGTTACACTGAATTCCAAGGACAATTGTGAGTGATAGAGATGTGAAGTTCCTTAGCCACTTTTAGAAAACGCTTTGGAGAAAGTTGGGTACAAAGCTGCTGTATTCAACCACTTGTCTTCCACAAATAGCTGGACAAACAGAGGTGGTAAACAGAACTTTATCAATGCTTTTGAGGGCCATAATTCAAAGAAATTTGAAGAATTGGGAGGAATGCTTGCCACATGTGGAGTTTGCTTATAATCGAAGTGTGCATGCTACAACAAACCATTCACCATTTGAAGTTGTGTACGGCTAATTAGCTTTTATCATCATTTCATTGATAAAGTGATTAGAATAGTTTCTCTTACTTCAATCTTGAACGATCATGTTTGTTTTCAATTAGTTGGAGGGTGTTAAATTGCATTCCATATGATATGAACCTCACCAAGAGCAGTGAGACCCGGAACCAATATATGGTAACGAAGGATCGTTTTCTAACCAAGTTTACAAACAAAAATATTACCGGACCGCGACCCGTTACCTATAAGGAGGTAAGAACCAACGGTATCAAGAAAGTTGTAGACGCCACACTCAAGAACAAGAAAGAAGGTGAGTGATAAGTCAAGGTTTGAACGCCACAAGGTAGAACCTTGATAAGTTCACAAGTTCTATAAAGAACCAAAGAGAAAATTCTCTCAAATTTATTTCAATTCAAAATCTATTCTCAAATTACATCAATTGGTCCTTTTTATACTAAAAATATCTAAGACCTAAAAGGGAATAAATATTAGGCAATTAATGCCTTACAATCAGGAAAATAAATGCAAACAACTTTAGAAAAATAAATAAATACCAAACTAGCAACTAGTTGATTTGTTCCTTATTTGGAAAGCTGAATTTGGGAAACAAATCAGCCATTTATTTGGAAAACAAATCAACTCTTTATTTGGGAAAATAAATAAAATAAGGAATATGCTGAAATTGGCAATATGCTGAAATTGAATTCTCCTCCAACCATACGTCGCCCAAAATATAGGAAATATGTTGAAATTCGGACTCCTCAACTCAAGTCTTCGCGCAATAAGATAGATGGCCAAATTTGGACTTTTTGTGATCTGTTTTGGAGGACAGGGTCTGATGAGAATCAAGAAGCATCACCAAAGGAACTATTGCATATTCCAATTGGGCCAATTAAAAGGAAGCAAGAGGATGATAGAAGTATTAAATGATGGGGTGATTCCGAGTTGCTAAAGTCCAAATTCTGCCCACATGAAGACCAAATCCGGGCTGAACTTCGTGGACCTCTGTAGAGAGCATCTGAAGTCAGATCGTCTATTATAATATGTTTTCGGAAAGCCCAAGACAAGATCTACAGATGATATGAAGACCCTGTCCTCCAAAACAGATCACAAAAAGTCCAAACAGATCACAGGAAGGTGATGAGTGGAAAACTGCTTTCAAAACAAAATATGGATTATATGAGTGGTTAGTTATGCCTTTTGGATTAACTAATGCACCAAGTACTTTCATGAGATTAATGAACCATATTTTACGTGCTTTTATTGGAAAGTTTGTGGTTGTTTATTTTGATGACATTCTGATTTATAGCAAAAACTTGGATGAGCATGTTGAACATTTAAAACTTGTTTTAGGAGTTTTAAGAACAGAAAAGTTGTTTGCTAATCTCAAAAAGTGCACCTTTTGCACCGATAAACTTGTATTTCTGGGCTTTGTTGTTAGTGCTAAGGGAATTGGGGTTGATGAAGAAAAGGTTAAGGCAATTAGGGAGTGGCCGAAACCTACCAATGTGGGACAAGTGAGAAGTTTTCATGGGTTGGCTAGTTTTTATAGGAGGTTTGTGAAAGATTTTAGTAGTGTAGCTGCACCTTTAACCGAAGTTATCAAAAAGAATGTGGGTTTTAAGTGGGGTAATGAACAAGAAAAGGCATTTAACTTGATTAAGGAAAAATTAACTAATGCACCTTTGCTTGCTTTGCCTGACTTTGCTAAAACTTTTGAGATTGAGTGTGATGCTTCAGGAATAGGTATTGGAGCTGTTCTAATGCAAGAAGGTCGTCCCATTGCATATTTTAGTGAGAAGATAAGTGGAGCAGCCTTGAATTATCCTACCTATGACAAGGAGATGTATGCTTTGATTAGAGCATTGGAAACTTGGCAACACTACCTTTGGCCAAAAGAATTTGTGATTCACACGGATCATGAGTCCTTAAAGCATATAAAGGGGCAACACAAGCTAAATAAGCGGCATGCCAAGTGGGTGGAGTTCATTGAAACGTTTCCATATGTGATCAGGTACAAAAAGGGTAAGGAAAACGTGGTCGCTGATGCTCTGTCAAGAAGGTACGTTCTACTTTCTACTTTGGATGCTAAATTGTTTGGTTTTGAATACATTAAACAGTTGTATGTGGAAGATTCTGATTTTGGTAATGTGTTCAATGCATGTGAAAAGGCTGCATTTGGTAAATTTTATAGGCATGATGGATTTTTGTTTAGAGAAACTAAATTATGTGTGCCTAAGAGTTCTTTGCGTGAATTACTTGTTAGAGAAGCTCATGGGGGAGGTTTGATGGGGCATTTTGGTGTAGCTAAGACACTAGATACTTTGCATGAACATTTTTTTTGGCCTCATATGAAACGTGATGTAGAAAGAATCTGTGAGAAATGCATTACTTGTAGACAAGCCAAGTCTAGGATTAAGCCTCATGGATTGTATACTCCTTTGCCTATACCTAGTGGACCTTGGATTGATATTTCTATGGATTTTGTGTTGGGTTTGCCTAGGTCAAAAAGGGGTAGGGACTCTATTTATGTGGTTGTTGATAGGTTTTCTAAAATGGCACATTTCATTCCTTGTCATAAAACCGATGATGCATCACATATTGCTGATTTGTTTTTCAAAGAAATTGTAAGATTGCATGGCATGCCTAAGACCATTGTTTCGGATAGAGATGCTAAGTTCTTAAGCTACTTTTGGAAGACTTTGTGGGGTAAGTTAGGCACTAAACTTTTATTTTCTACCACTTGTCATCCACAAACTGATGGTCAAACTGAAGTAGTTAATAGGACTTTATCTACCTTGTTGCGTGCTATAATACAAAAGAACTTGAAAACATGGGAGGATTGTCTGCCTCATGTAGAGTTTGCTTATAATAGGAGCGTGCATTCTGCAACTCATTTTTCGCCTTTTGAAATTGTGTATGGTTTTAACCCATTGACTCCTTTGGATTTAATTCCTTTACCTGTGAATGAGCATGTTAACTTGGATGGAAAGAAAAAGGCAGATTTTGTTAAGCAAATCCATGAAAAGACTCGGGAAAACGTAGAGAGACGAACTAAGCAATATGCCAATCAAGCAAATAAAGGGCGTAAGAAGGTTGTGTTTGAGCCCGGTGATTGGGTGTGGTTGCATATGAGGAAGGAACGATTCCCAGCCCAGCGGAGTTCTAAACTACTTCCAAGGGGAGATGGCCCATTTCAAGTGATTGAAAGAATCAATGATAACGCATACAAGTTGGATCTTCCAGGTGAGTACAATGTTAGTGCAAGCTTCAATGTTTCTGATTTGTCTCCTTTTGATGTAGGCGACGATTTGAGGACAAATCCTTTTCAAGAGGGAGGGAATGATGAGAACAAGGCAGCTGCATCAAATGATCCATTGCATGTTCCGGTTGGGCCAATAACAAGGGCAAGAGCTAAGAGATTCAAAGAAGCACTAAATGGCCTAATTCAAGACACTTGGGCTGATTTTGAATTGTTGAAGTCCAAGATAAGCCCACATGAAGACCAAGGCATAATTAATGTCATCAAGGCAATTGATTGGGCCGAATAAGGAAGACTTGGGTGTGTGGCACAAGCTAGGAGAAGAGTCAACTTTGGCTGATTTATTCCCTTTTAATTTCCAAAGAATAATAGTTGATTTGTTTCCCAAATTAAGGGGCTGATTTGTTTCCAGATTTAGCTTTCCAATTAGGGAGCAAGTCAATAGTTTCTCGAATTAGTTTTCTTCTGATTATAAGGCCTTAATGGCCGAATTATCTTGTTTCCTTTTAGGATGGCTTATTGCCTTTCTTTTCGTTTAGGGTTTTAGTATATAAAGGAACGAATTGGATGTAATTGGACAGACTTGAATTGAATAAAAATTGTGAGAGTTCATCTCTTTTTGGTTCTGAAAACTTGACTTATCACTCACATCTTCTTCTTGTTCTTGAGTGTGGCGTCTTCAACTTCTTGATACCATTGGTTCTTACCTCTTTATAGGTAACGGGTCGCGGTCCGATTTTGTTCTTGTTTAAAAACTTGATTAGAAAACGATCCTTCGTTACCATATATTGGTTCCGGGTCTCACTGCTCTTGGTGAGGTTCATATCACTTTGTACCCGGAGCACCCATCCCAAATAGACCAGCATATAGAAGTAATCCTGAGGAGACAAAGGAACTTCAAAGGCAGGTTAGTGAGCTCATGGAAAAGGGGTATGTACGTGAGAGCATGAGTCCTTGTACGATTCCCGTATTGTTTGTGCCAAAAAAGGATGGAACATGGAGGATGTGCATTGATTATCGTGCCATCAACAATATCACTGTAAAGTATCGACATCCTATTCCTAGATTAGATGATACGCTTGATGAATTACATGGTTCTATTGTTTTTACTAAAATTGATCTTAAAAGTGGATATCATCAAATTAGGATGAAGGAAGGTGATGAGTGGAAAACTGCTTTCAAAACAAAATATGCATTATATGAGTGATTAGCTATGCCTTTTGGATTAACTAATGCACCAAGTACTTTCATTAGATTAATGAACCATGTTTTGCGTGCTTTTATTGGAAAGTTTGTGGTTGTTTATTTTGATGACATTCTGATTTATAGCAAAAACTTGGATGAGCATGTTGAACATTTAAAACTTGTTTTAGGTGTTTTAAGAACAGAAAAGTTGTTTGCTAATCTCAAAAAGTGCACCTTTTGCACCGATAAACTTGTATTTCTGGGCTTTGTTGTTAGTGCTAAGGGAATTGGGGTTGATGAAGAAAAGGTTAAGGCAATTAAGGAGTGGCCGAAACCTACAAATGTGGGACAAGTGAGAAGTTTTCATGGGTTGGCTAGTTTTTATAGGAGGTTTGTGAAAGATTTTAGTAGTGTAGCTGCACCTTTAACCGAAGTTATCAAAAAGAATGTGGGTTTTAAGTGGGGTAATAAACAAGAAAAGGCATTTAACTTGATTAAGGAAAAATTAACTAATGCACATGTGCTTGCTTTGCCTGACTTTGCTAAAACTTTTGAGATTGAGTGTGATGCTTCAGGAATAGGTATTGGAGCTGTTCTAATGCAAGAAGGTCGTCCCATTGCATATTTTAGTGAGAAGATAAGTGGAGCAGCCTTGAATTATTCTACCTATGACAAGGAGATGTACGCTTTGATTAGAGCATTGGAAACTTGGCAACACTACCTTTGGCCAAAAGAATTTGTGATTCACACGGATCATGAGTCCTTAAAGCATATAAAGGGGCAACACAAGCTAAATAAGCGGCATGCCAAGTGGATGGAGTTCATTGAAACATTTCCATATGTGATCAAGTACAAAAAGGGTAAGGAAAACGTGGTCGCTGATGCTCTGTCAAGAAGGTACGTTTACTTTCTACTTTGGATGCTAAATTGTTTGGTTTTGAATACATTAAACAGTTGTATGTGGAAGATTCTGATTTTGGCAATGTGTTCAATGCATGTGAAAATGCTGCATTTGGTAAATTTTATAGGCACGATGAATTTTTGTTTAGAGAAACTAAATTATGTGTGCCTAAGAGTTCTTTGCTTGAATTACTTGTTAGAGAAGCTCATGGGGGAGGTTTGATAGGGCATTTTGGTGTAGCTAAGACGCTAGATACTTTGCATGAACATTTTTTTTGGCCTCATATGAAACGTGATGTAGAAAGAATCTTTGAGAAATGCATTACTTGTAGACAAGCCAAGTCTAGGATTAAGCCTCATGGATTGTATACTCCTTTGCCTATACCTAGTGGACCTTGGATTGATATTTCTATGGATTTTGTGTTGGGTTTGCCTAGGTCAAAAAGGGGTAGGGACTCTATATATGTGGTTGTTGATAGGTTTTCTAAAATGGCACATTTTATTCCTTGTCATAAAACAGATGATGCATCACATATTGCTGATTTGTTTTTCAAAGAAATTGTACGATTGCATGGCATGCCTAAGACCATTGTTTCAGATAGAGATGCTAAGTTCTTAAGCTACTTTTGGAAGACTTTGTGGGGTAAGTTAGGCACTAAATTTTTATTTTCTACTACTTGTCATCCACAAACTGATGGTCAAACTGAAGTAGTTAATAGGACTCTATCTACCTTGTTGCGTGCTGTAATACAAAAAAACTTGAAAACATTGGAGGATTGTCTACCGCATGTAGAGTTTGCTTATAATAGGAGCGTGCATTCTGCAACTCATTTTTCGCCTTTTGAAATTGTGTATGGTTTTAACCTATTGACTCCTTTGGATTTAATTCCTTTACTTGTGAATGAGCATGTTAACTTGGATGGAAAGAAAAAGGCAGATTTTGTTAAGCAAATCCATGAAAAGACTCGGGAAAACGTAGAGAGACGAACTAAGCAATACGCCAATCAAGCAAATAAAGGGCGTAAGAAGGTTGTGTTTGAGCCCGGTGATTGGGTGTGGTTGCATGTGAGGAAGGAACGATTCCCAGCCCAGCGAAGTTCTAAACTACTTCCAAGGGGAGATGGCCCATTTCAAGTGATTGAAAGAATCAATGACAACACATACAAGTTGGGTCTTCCAGGTGAGTACAATGTTAGTGCAAGCTTCAATGTTTCTGATTTGTCTCCTTTTGATGTAGGTGACGATTTGAGGACAAATCCTTTTCAAGAGGGAGGGAATGATGAGAACAAGGCAGCTGTATCAAATGATCCATTGCATGTTCCGATTGGGCCAATAACAAGGGCAAGAGCTAAGAGATTCAAAGAAGCACTAAATGACCTAATTCAAGACACTTGGACTGATTTTGAATTGTTGAAGTCCAAGATAAGCCCACATGAAGACCAAGGCATAATTAATGTCATCAAGGCAATTGATTGGGCTGAATAATGAAGACTTGAGTGTGTGGCACAAGCTAGGAGAAGAGTCAACTTTGGCTGATTTATTCCCTTTTAATTTCCAAAGAATAATAGTTGATTTGTTTCCCAAATTATGGGGCTGATTTGTTTCCAAATTTAGCTTTCCAATTAGGGAGCAAGTCAATAGTTTCTCAAATTAGTTTTCTTCTGATTATAAGGCCTCAATTAGAACAGCACTTTGATTTCCCCAAAACGCCACAAACTATGAAGTTTGATAAGTTTAAAGGCAAAAAAAGATTTTGAGGTTGTTGAACGCCAGAAGCTGAATAAGCTTGATAAGTTCCAAAATTCATGCAAGAACTCAAATACTACTTGCTTTCGGCCCTTGTTGTGTTGCTTCTCATATTGTAGAGTTTTCTTTTCAATTTGTGTGCGCACCTTTCCATGCAAGGCTTTGACAAAATCAGCTTTTTGCTTACCATCCAAATTAGCTCTTTCCAAAGGTAAAGGTAGTAAATCCATAGGAGATAATGGATTGAACCCGTACACAACTTCAAATAGTGAATGGTTTGTTGTAGAATGCACACTTCGATTATAAGCAAACTCCACATGTGGCAAACATTCCTTCCAATTCTTCAAATTCCTTTGAATTATGGCCCTCAAAAGCATTGATAAAGTTTTGTTTAACACCTCTTTTTGTTCATCTGTTTGTAGATGACAAGTGGTTGAATACAGCAGCTTTGTACCCAACTTTCTCCAAAGGTTTTCCAAAAGTGGACAAGGAACTTCACATCTCTATCACTCACAATTGTCCTTGGAATTCCATGTAACCTCACAATTTCTCTGAAGAACAGCCCCACAACAAAAGTTGCATCATCTGTTTTATGGCAAGGAATGAAATGCACCATCTTGCTGAACCTGTCAACAACAACAAAAATAGAATCTCTCCACCCTTTTGACCTAGGTAATCCCAAGACAAAGTCCATTGATATATCAACCCAAGGCTCACTAGGTATAGGAAGAGGAGTATACAGCCCATGAGGCATTACTTTAGATTTAGCTCGTTTGCAAGTAATGCATCTCTCACATATTCTCTCAACATCTCTTTTCATGTGTGGCCAAAAGAAATGACCACTTAACACACCCAAAGTCTTTTTAACTCCAAAATGCCCCATTAACCCGCCACTATGTGCCTCTCTCACAAGCAACTCTCTCATTGAACATCTAGGAACACACAGCTTGTTTTCTTTGAAAAGAAAACCATCATGCCTAAAGAACTTGTCAAAACCCCCTTGCTCACATGCCCCATAAACATTAGCAAAATCAAAGTCAGAATTGTATAAGTCTTTAATGTACTCAAAACCCAATAATTTTGCATCAAGTTTAGAAATTAGAGCATACCTTCTAGAAAGAGCATCGACAACCACATTCTCCTTACCTTGTTTGTACTTGATGATGTATGGAAATGATTCAATAAACTCCACCCATTTTGCATGCCTACGGCTTAGCTTTCCTTGTCCTTTGAGATATTTCAAGGACTCATGATCGGTGTGTATTATGAATTCCTTGTTCCACAGATAGTGCAGCCATGTCTCTAACACTCTCACCAAGGCAAAAAACTCCTTATTATACGTCGGGTAGTTAAGACTTGCTCCACTTAGCTTCTCACTAAAGAATGCAGTGGGTTTGCCCTCTTGCATTAAGACTCCTCCAATACCTATTCCACTTGCATCACACTCAATCTCAAAAGTTTTAGCAAAGTTAGGCAAAGCAAGCAAATGTGCTGAACTAAGTTTGTGTTTAAGCAAGTTAAAAGCATCATCTTGTTCTTTACCTCACCTAAATCCAACATTCTTTTTTATGCATTCAGTTAATGGTGCAGCAATGGTACAAAAATCCTTAATGAATCTCCTATAAAAGCTATCAAGACCATGAAAACTCCTTACATTACTAAGACAAGTGGGTTTCGGCCACTCCCTAATTACTTTCACTTTTTCTTGATCAACATGTATTCCTTTATCATTAAAACCAAAACCAAGAAAAGTAAGTTCATTAGTGCAAAAAATGCATTTCTTTAGATTAGCATATAACTTTTCTTTTCTAAGCACATCAAAAACAACCTTTAAATGTGTTACATGCTCGTCTAAATTTTTGCTATACACAAGTATATCATCAAAATAAACTACAACAAACTTTCCAATGTAAGCACGCAAAATAAGGTTCATCAATCTCATAAAAGTACTAGATGCGTTAGTTAGGCCAAAAGGCATTACTAACCATTCATATAGACCATGTTTAGTTTTGAAAGCGGTTTTCCATTCATCACCCTCATGCATTCTTATTTGATGATATCCAGATTTCAAATCAATCTTTGAAAACACACAAGAACCATGCAATTCATCCAACATATCATCTAACCTAGGGATAGGATGTCTATACTTTACTGTGATTTTGTTGATGGCTCGACCGACAATCAACACACATTCTCCAAGAACCATCCTTTGTAGGTACCAACAAAACAGGAACCCCACATGGACTCATGCTTTCACGTACATATCCCTTTTCCATAAGCTCACTTACTTGCTTTTGGATTTCCTTGGTCTCTTCGGGGTTGCATCTAAATGCTGGCCTATTTGGTATGCTTGCACCCGGAATGAAATCAATTTGATGTTCAATTCCTCTAATTGGTGGCAAACCAATAGGAACATCTTCGGGAAAGTGATCCTCATTTTTCTGTAAAAGATCAACAATAACACTAGGCAAACTCTGGTTAATTTCGTTAGAAACAATTAAAGCATCCTTGTACATAAGTACAAGTAAGGGCTGCCTCATGGTTAATGCTTTTTTCACATCACACATTTTTGCATAAACACTCATTTTTCTTTCACTCAAGCCTTCCTTGTTTTCTCTCCCCTTGTGTTTCCCATTGCTCTCATTTTTACCACTCAACTCACCTTTTTTTTCTCTCTTTCTTGCTTCCTTCCCAAAGTTTCAGCTAATGAAGATTCAAGCTCTTCATATTGCAGTTTTATGTGCATCTGGTCTTCAAAAATTGTCTTTGGAGGCAAAGGTCCAAGTTGGTATTTCTGTCCCTCCATGATCAAAGAATAACGGTTCTTAAACCCATCATGCATTACCCTTCGATCATATTGCCATGGTCTACTCAATAACATGTGACCAGCATACATAGGTACCACATAACACCAAACATCATCCTTATATATACCAATTGAAAAAGAAATTAACATTTGCCGATTTACCTTCACAACACCACTATCATTCAACCATCGTAACTTGTATGGTTTTGGATGTTTAATAGTAGGTAATTTCAGTTTCTCTACAAGCAAGGTACTTGCACATTTGTACAACTTCCACTATCAACAATCACATTACACAACTTGTTAGCAATCAAAAAATGAGTATGAAACAAATTTTCACGTTGCTCACCATGTTCATTATTTTTAATTTGCAAACTAAGTGTGCGTTGTACAACCAAATTTTCTCCACTAGCATACTCTACATCACTAGCATCTTCTAAATGTGGCATGTCATCTTCATCCTCTATCTCACTTTCTGATTCAACTGTCCCATCCCTCATGATCATTGCCCTTTTATTAGAACATTCACGTGCCACATGACCATGTCCAAGGCACTTAAAACACTTAATTCCTCTAGTTTGATTAGGTTGATTCTCACCTCTACCCTTGCTGCCTATTTCATTTTTGCTTTTAGTTTAATCAATTTTAGGCTTAACAATGGGTTTATCATCTTTTTTACCCCAATTCGTTTTCCAAGAAGAAGAAGAACCTGAATAAGGTTTTGAATCATACCTGATGCCTTTTCTTTTGAGTTGCCTTTCAATCTTAATGGCCACACCCACCATGTCCTCATTCTCCACATAATGTTGTAACTCCACAAGATCAGCAATGTTCTTGTTTAACCCACTCAAAATCGAGCCATGGTGGCCTTACGATCCTCCTCCACATTAGCCCTTGTCCTGGCTATCTCCATTTTTTTGTGATATTCTTCTATACTCATGGAACCTTGTGTCAAAGTTTGTAACCGTTGATGCAAATCCCTATAGTAATGGCTAGGGACAAATCTCCTCCTCATGATTTGTTTCATCTCCAACCAAGTCTCTACGGGTCTTTCACCATTTCTACGCATGTCTTTACACAATTGATCCCACAAAACAATAGCATAATCACAAAATTCAACAGCAGCTAGTTTTACCTTTTTCTCTTCGGAGTAATTATGACATTTAAATATCAGCTCCACTTTTCGTTCCCATTCCAAATAGGCATCCAGATTTTTCTTCCCTTGAAAAGGAGGAATTTTCATTTTGATGCTGCATATGTTTCTGTCCACACCATCAAAACGTCCTCTCCTAGCTTGTCTTCTAGGATTAACGTCCATCCATGTCTTCTCCACCATCATATACATCATTGACAAAGGCTGGCTATCTTCCACGTCGTGGTTCTCTTTGCAATCTGGTAATTGCTTCATCATGTGTTTCTAGACGATCTCTTACATCTCCCATCACTTTGAACATACGTTCAAATTGTTGCTGCATTGCTTGAATCACTTGATCATTTGAGGAAGAACTCACTTCTTTATCTTTGTTAGACATGTTTAAAAGCTGAAAAAAATAGTTAGAACAGCCTCACAATCACTTCCTCACGTGTTTCTCTCAAAGAATTGATTCACACCACTCGTGTTTCACACAATTATTTGGCTTTTCTCGATGCTAATCTCACCACTCTTGCCTTTTACCTCTCTTGTTTTGTTCATTGGGTTCTTAGATTAACTAAGGTCCTTTTAAACAAACAATTCAAATTATGGCAAATTCAACGGAGTGAAATTGGGTAGGTCTGAAAAAAACAAACAAAAGGTAGGCCACTTAAAGTAAACAAATATTAGAACTGAAATATCAATTTCTCTCCCAAATAGAACTCTGTTTGTTTTGGTTAAGAAGACAATATTTAAATATTACCCAAACCGAAACAAGAGCGATATGAACAAAGAAAGATTTTTGGAATTTTGCAAGAATTCCTTGAATCCGCAATACTTTTTTTTGTCTTTTTTTTCCATTTTTTTTTCTACGAAAAACAAAGAAGAATGATAATAACCTCAAGAAGCACAACAATTAAGATGAATTATAGATACGGTGCTATAAGATGAAGAAGAAAAGAAAGTGAGAAAAAAAAAACTAAAAGAACAACAAATAAATGGATATGCAAACCTCAAACTTGAGCCAAGCTCTGATACCAAAATGATGGAAATCATTAAGTTAGCAACCATACACCCAAATAGCTAAAGAGCTATGATACATATGGAATGTAATTTAACACCCTTCAACTAATTGAAACAAACCCGATCGTTCAAGATTGAAGTAAGAGAAACTATTCTAATCACTTTATCAATAGAATGATGATAAAAGCTAATTAGAACAGCACTTTGATTTCCCCAAAACGCCACAAACTATGAAGTTTGATAAGTTTAAAGGCAAAACAAAGATTTTGAGGTTGTTGAACGCCACAAGCTGAATAACCTTGATAAGTTCCAAAGTTCATGCAAGAACTTAAAAAAAAAAACACTCACAAAGTGCTCAAATAAGTTTATATTACTCAAATCTCTACTCTTACATAGAAAAAGCAGCCTTGTTTATATAGAACAAAGGCCAAGGACAATACAATACAAATATTACTGCCCATTAAATGTGTAACCTCCCACTAAATGTGTAACCTCCCACTAAATGACATTTAGACCATGAATAATGGCCATAAAGTATTCAGCCTTTGTAACTCCTTATTCCTAATCAAAGAACACATGAACTCACCCAACACAAAAACCCAAACTATTCATAAAATAAGCCCACAAAACCCAACACAATTAAACCCAAACTAATAAGAAAATAAGCTCACAAAACCCAACATAATTAAACCCAAACTAATTATAAAATAGGCCCACAAAACCCAACATGGCCGAATGGCCTTTTATTCTTCAAGATATGCTAGAATACTTCATTCTAACAAGCCTGGACTCTTGTCTTCGGGATTTGGACTTGTTTGAAATATGTTAACCATTTTATACTCTTCTTGCATCCTTAGAACCTTGACCAAATCTTGACTAGCTTGCTCCTTCAAAATGCTTCCCATTAAACAAGTTAAGGCTTCTTTCATCCTTTTAGCTTTAGCTCTTGTCATTGGTCCTCCATGAATGGTTAAATGATCTGGATCTTTTCCAACCTTAGCCGAATTGTGATCAACTGGCTGGTCCTCGTCACTTAATATTAAATTTACATTTTTACCCTCACTAATCGTGTCAACCCGTGACCCGTTAAGCTTAACCCGGACATGACACGATTAATAAACGGGTTAGACGGGTTGACCCGTTTATTGGCACGACCCGTTTAGCCTCAACCCACACCTGTAATAATAGTGTTGGTGTCGTGACCCATATTGACACCTCTACACTATAATCACTGACAACGACACCCAGTTCGATAACCTGAAATTCAGATAGCTATTCAAAGAGTACCGGATTGCCAATTACTATGTCACACCTGCCCACCCCCAAACAAATGGGCAGGTTGAAGCAGTGAACAAAATCATCAAGCACACAATCAAAGCAAAACTAGATGCCAAGAAAGGAAGCTGGGTGTAAAAGCTATCGGAAGTATTATGGGCATATCGGACGACAATAAGAGAGACTCCGTTCACTTTAGCGTTTGGAACAGAAGCTGATGAGAATCAAGAAGTATCACCAAAGGAACTATTGCATATTCCAATTGGGCCAATTAAAAGGAAGCAAGAGGATCAAAGAAGTATTAAATGATGGGCTGATTCCGAGTTGCTAAAGTCCAAATTCTGCCCACATGAAGACCAAATCCGGGCTGAACTTCGTGGACCTCTATAGAGAGCATCTGAAGTCAGATCGTCTATTATAATATGTTTTCGGAAAGCCCAAGACAAGATCTACAGATGATATGAAGAACCTGTCCTCCAAAACAGATCACAAAAAGTCCAAATTTGGCCATCTATCTTATTGCGCGAAGACTTGAGTTGAGGAGTCCGAATTTCAACATATTTCCTATATTTTGGGCGACGTATGGTTGGAGGAGAATTCAATTTCAGCATATTGCCAATTTCAGCATATTCCTTATTTTATTTATTTCCCCAAATAAAGAGTTGATTTGTTTTCCAAATAAATGGCTGATTTGTTTCCCAAATTCAGCTTTCCAAATAAGGAACAAATCAACTAGTTGCTAGTTTGGTATTTATTTATTTTTCTAAAGTTGTTTGCATTTATTTTCCTGATTGTAAGGCATTAATTGCCTAATATTTATTCCCTTTTAGGTCTTAGATATTTTTAGTATAAAAGGGACCAATTGATGTAATTTGAGAATGGATTTTGGAATTGAAATAAAATTTATAGAGAATTTTCTCTTTGGTTCTTCATAGAACTATGAACTTATCAAGGTTCTACCTTGTGGCGTTCAAACCTTGACTTATCACTCACCTTCTTTCTTATTCTTGAGTGTGGCGTCTACAACCTTCTTGATACCGTTGGTTCTTATCTCCATATAGATAATGGGTCGCGGTCCTTTTTATTTTCTTTGTTTATAAACTTGAATTAGAAAACGATCCTTCGTTACCATATATTGGTTCCGGGTCTCACTGCTCTTGGTGAGGTTCATATCAGTTGGTATCAGAGCTTAGGCTTCTAAATCAGGTTTAATCTATCCTTGTTCTTCTTCGACTATTTTTTTTTTCTGTTTGATCTAAAAAAAAAAAAAAAAAAAAAGTTTGATCAAAGCAGGTACCAAAAAAAAAAAAAAAAAAAAATTTAGCTAAAGAATTTCGTCTTCATTATTCTTGTCCTTTTGCTCAGTTACTTCTATTTTTCTTGCACTTCTTGTGAGTGTCCGTATAAGTCAAAAAAAAAAAAGGAAGAACTGAAAGAGTTAACAAAGAGTGGAAAAAGGCAAGAGTGTGTGAGCTCATCAAAGGGTAAAAGCCAAAGAATTGAGTGAAAACACGAGTGTGAGTGCCACCATCTTTGAGAGTAAACACGTGAGGGAGTGTTTGTGAGGCTTACTAATTTATTTTGCTTTACAGGTTTCAAATATGTCACGTGATAAAAGTAGAGACTTATCTGATGATGCACCAGAAACGATATATCTCAAGTTTTTGTATAAAGCCATACAAAAAAACATGGACCGAATGGAGATTAAGATTGGTGAGGTGCATGATAGGATAGATAAGGTGGAGTCTAATTCACAAAAGGTGCAACCAATTAGGGTTCCTAAGGTGGAACGAAGAGAAAGAAACCCACCTAGGAATGACTATGAAGATGATTATGGGATTGACCTAGAGGAGGATGATGGCATGTCTAATGTGGGCGCAAACAGATTTCAACTTGGAATGGGAGGTAGAGGAGTTAGGAATGGGAATAGAGGAGATAGGTATGGAGAGGTTTGGGTGGCAAGAAGGGCTCTTAGTGCTCAAGCCAAGGAAGATGATGAGGTACAATGTGACAATATTTTTCACACTCGCTGCCATGTTAATGATAAGGTATGTAGCATGATTATTGATGGAGGGAGTTTTACTAATGTGGCTAGCACTATTTTTGTGGAGCAACTGAATTTGGCCACTTTGAAGCACCCAAAACCTTATAAGCTACAATATGATAGTGGGGAAATCAAGGTGACTAAACAGGTGTTGGTGTCGTTTTCAATTGGAAAATACAAAGATGAAGTCCTTTGTGATGTGGTACCAATGAATGCGAGTCATATCCTTTTAGGGAAACCATGGCAATTTGATAGGCATGTGACGTATGATGGGTATACCAATAGATACTCCTTTGTACTCAATAAAAAGTCAATCACTCTTGTACCTTTAACCCCAAAACAAGTGTATGAAGATCAACTTTTAAGAAAAGAGAGAGATGCCAAAAAAAAGAGTGAGAGTGAGAGTTCAAACCTTGACTTATCACTCACATTCTTTCTTATTCTTGAGTGTGGCGTCTACAACCTTCTTGATACCGTTGGTTCTTATCTCCATATAGATAATGGGTCGCGGTCCTTTTTATTTTCTTTGTTTATAAACTTGAATTAGAAAACGATCATTCGTTACCATATATTGGTTCCGGGTCTCACTGCTCTTGGTGAGGTTCATATCAGTTGGTATCAGAGCTTAGGCTTCTAAATCAAGTTTAATCTATCCTTGTTCTTTCTCTTCTCTGTATTCATTTGTTTCAACAAAAAAAAAAAAAGTTTGATCAAATCAGGTACCAAAAAAAAAAAAAGTACCAAAAGCTTGCTTGTGTCCACTTGATCAAGGTCGGTAAAAAAAAAAAAAAAAAAAAAACAATTTTTTTTTTTGGGTCGTGTAGTTGAACCTATATCAACTATTTATATTCATTATCTTGATTTCGTGCATTGATATTCAAAAAAAAAAAAATTAGCTAAAGAATTTCGTCTTCATTATTCTTGTCCTTTTGCTCAGTTACTTCTATTTTTCTTGCACTTCTTGTGAGTGTCCGTATAAGTCAAAAAAAAAAGAAGGAAGAACTGAAAGAGTTAACAAAGAGTGGAAAAAGGCAAGAGTGTGTGAGCTCATCAAAGGGTAAAAGCCAAAGAATTGAGTGAAAACACGAGTGTGAGTGCCACCATCTTTGAGAGTAAACACGTGAGGGAGTGTTTGTGAGGCTTACTAATTTCTTTTGCTTTGCAGGTTTCAAATATGTCACGCGATAAAAGTAGAGACTTATCTGATGATGCACCAGAAACGATAGATCTTAATTTTTTGTATAAAGCCATACAAAAAAACATGGAGCGGATGGAGATTAAGATTTGTGAGGTGCATGATAGGATAGATAAGGTGGAGTCTAGTTCACAAAGGGTGCAACAAATTAGGGTTCCTAATGTGGAACGAAGAGAAAGAAACCCACCTAGAGACGATTATGATGATGATTATGGGAATGACCTAGAGGAGGGTGATCGCATGTCCAATGTGGGTACAGGTAGATTGAGGCGTGAAATGGGAGGTAGAGGAGTTAGGTATGGGAATAGAGAAGATAGGTATGGGTATAGAGGAGATAGGTATGGAGAGAGGGCTGATAATAATTTGGGTAGTATAAAGGTGAAAATCCCAACGTTCCAAGGTAAAACTGATCCCGAAGCTTATTTAGAGTGGGAGAAAAGAATAGAATTGGTATTTGACTGCCATGACTATTCTGAATTAAAGAAGGTAAAGTTGGTTGCCATAGAATTTACTGATTATGCTATCGTTTGGTGGGATCAATTGATTGTGAGTAGAAGACGACATGGAGAAAGACCTATTGAGACTTGGGAGGAGATGAAAGCTGTCATGAGGAAGCGTTTCATTCCGAGTCACTATTATAGGGGTTTGTTTCAAAAATTACAAACCCTTACTCAAGGGTCTAAGTGTGTTGAAGATTACTATAAGGAGATGGAGATAGCCATGATTCGAGCTGATGTAGAGGAAGACCGAGAGGCTACTATGGCTAGGTTTTTAAATGGACTAAACCGAGACATAGCAAATGTGGTGGAGTTGCAACATTATGTTGAATTGAGTGGAGTTGCCATGGTTTCCCAGAAACGATATATCTCAAGTTTTTGTATAAAGCCATACAAAAAAACATGGACCGAATGGAGATTAAGATTGGTGAGGTGCATGATAGGATAGATAAGGTGGAGTCTAATTCACAAAAGGTGCAACCAATTAGGGTTCCTAAGGTGGAACGAAGAGAAAGAAACCCACCTAGGAATGACTATGAAGATGATTATGGGATTGACCTAGAGGAGGATGATGGCATGTCTAATGTGGGCGCAAACAGATTTCAACTTGGAATGGGAGGTAGAGGAGTTAGGAATGGGAATAGAGGAGATAGGTATGGAGAGGTTTGGGTGGCAAGAAGGGCTCTTAGTGCTCAAGCCAAGGAAGATGATGAGGTACAATGTGACAATATTTTTCACACTCGCTGCCATGTTAATGATAAGGTATGTAGCATGATTATTGATGGAGGGAGTTTTACTAATGTGGCTAGCACTATTTTTGTGGAGCAACTGAATTTGGCCACTTTGAAGCACCCAAAACCTTATAAGCTACAATATGATAGTGGGGAAATCAAGGTGACTAAACAGGTGTTGGTGTCGTTTTCAATTGGAAAATACAAAGATGAAGTCCTTTGTGATGTGGTACCAATGAATGCGAGTCATATCCTTTTAGGGAAACCATGGCAATTTGATAGGCATGTGACGTATGATGGGTATACCAATAGATACTCCTTTGTACTCAATAAAAAGTCAATCACTCTTGTACCTTTAACCCCAAAACAAGTGTATGAAGATCAACTTTTAAGAAAAGAGAGAGATGCCAAAAAAAAGAGTGAGAGTGAGAGTTCAAAAGAAAGAGAGATAAAAGAAAAAGAGTCAGAAATAGCAAAAAAAGAAAAAAAAGATGAAAATGAAAAAGAGGCTGATGAGAAAAAAAGAGAGAAAAAACCAATGAGTTTTTATACAAGAGAGAGTGAGATTAAAAAGGCTTTGTTTTCAAATCAGCCAATGATTGCACTTTTGTACAAAGAGGCATGTTTTAGTACTAATGGAATTAACCCTTCATTGCCTAGTGTTGTTGCTTCTAATTTGCAAGGCTTTGATGAAATGTCGCAGGCTATCAACAACATTATGGTGAAGATTCGAGGACGAATCCTTTTGAAGAGAGGGGGAATGATGAGAATCAAGAAGTATCACCAAAGGAACTATTGCATATTCCAATTGGGCCAATTAAAAGGAAGCAAGAGGATCAAAGAAGTATTAAATGATGGGCTGATTCCGAGTTGCTAAAGTCCAAATTCTGCCCACATGAAGACCAAATCCGGGCTGAACTTCGTGGACCTCTATAGAGAGCATCTGAAGTCAGATCGTCTATTATAATATGTTTTCGGAAAGCCCAAGACAAGATCTACAGATGATATGAAGAACCTGTCCTCCAAAACAGATCACAAAAAGTCCAAATTTGGCCATCTATCTTATTGCGCGAAGACTTGAGTTGAGGAGTCCGAATTTCAACATATTTCCTATATTTTGGGCGACGTATGGTTGGAGGAGAATTCAATTTCAGCATATTGCCAATTTCAGCATATTCCTTATTTTATTTATTTCCCCAAATAAAGAGTTGATTTGTTTTCCAAATAAATGGCTGATTTGTTTCCCAAATTCAGCTTTCCAAATAAGGAACAAATCAACTAGTTGCTAGTTTGGTATTTATTTATTTTTCTAAAGTTGTTTGCATTTATTTTCCTGATTGTAAGGCATTAATTGCCTAATATTTATTCCCTTTTAGGTCTTAGATATTTTTAGTATAAAAGGGACCAATTGATGTAATTTGAGAATGGATTTTGGAATTGAAATAAAATTTATAGAGAATTTTCTCTTTGGTTCTTCATAGAACTATGAACTTATCAAGGTTCTACCTTGTGGCGTTCAAACCTTGACTTATCACTCACCTTCTTTCTTATTCTTGAGTGTGGCGTCTACAACCTTCTTGATACCGTTGGTTCTTATCTCCATATAGATAATGGGTCGCGGTCCTTTTTATTTTCTTTGTTTATAAACTTGAATTAGAAAACGATCCTTCGTTACCATATATTGGTTCCGGGTCTCACTGCTCTTGGTGAGGTTCATATCAGTTGGTAGCAGAGCTTAGGCTTCTAAATCAGGTTTAATCTATCCTTGTTCTTCTTCATCTATTTTTTTTTCTGTTTGATCTAAAAAAAAAAAAAAAAAAAAGTTTGATCAAATCAGGTACCAAAAAAAAAAAAAAAAAAATTTAGCTAAAGAATTTCGTCTTCATTATTCTTGTCCTTTTGCTCAGTTACTTCTATTTTTCTTGCACTTCTTGTGAGTGTCCGTATAAGTCAAAAAAAAAAAAAGGAAGAACTGAAAGAGTTAACAAAGAGTGGAAAAAGGCAAGAGTGTGTGAGCTCATCAAAGGGTAAAAGCCAAAGAATTGAGTGAAAACACGAGTGTGAGTGCCACCATCTTTGAGAGTAAACACGTGAGGGAGTGTTTGTGAGGCTTACTAATTTATTTTGCTTTACAGGTTTCAAATATGTCACGTGATAAAAGTAGAGACTTATCTGATGATGCACCAGAAACGATATATCTCAAGTTTTTGTATAAAGCCATACAAAAAAACATGGACCGAATGGAGATTAAGATTGGTGAGGTGCATGATAGGATAGATAAGGTGGAGTCTAATTCACAAAAGGTGCAACCAATTAGGGTTCCTAAGGTGGAACGAAGAGAAAGAAACCCACCTAGGAATGACTATGAAGATGATTATGGGATTGACCTAGAGGAGGATGATCGCATGTCTAATGTGGGCGCAAACAGATTTCAACTTGGAATGGGAGGTAGAGGAGTTAGGAATGGGAATAGAGGAGATAGGTATGGAGAGGTTTGGGTGGCAAGAAGGGCTCTTAGTGCTCAAGCCAAGGAAGATGATGAGGTACAATGTGACAATATTTTTCACACTCGCTGCCATGTTAATGATAAGGTATGTAGCATGATTATTGATGGAGGGAGTTTTACTAATGTGGCTAGCACTATTTTTGTGGAGCAACTGAATTTGGCCACTTTGAAGCACCCAAAACCTTATAAGCTACAATATGATAGTGGGGAAATCAAGGTGACTAAACAGGTGTTGGTGTCGTTTTCAATTGGAAAATACAAAGATGAAGTCCTTTGTGATGTGGTACCAATGAATGCGAGTCATATCCTTTTAGGGAAACCATGGCAATTTGATAGGCATGTGACGTATGATGGGTATACCAATAGATACTCCTTTGTACTCAATAAAAAGTCAATCACTCTTGTACCTTTAACCCCAAAACAAGTGTATGAAGATCAACTTTTAAGAAAAGAGAGAGATGCCAAAAAAAAGAGTGAGAGTGAGAGTTCAAAAGAAAGAGAGATAAAAGAAAAAGAGTCAGAAATAGCAAAAAAAGAAAAAAAAGATGAAAATGAAAAAGAGGCTGATGAGAAAAAAAGAGAGAAAAAACCAATGAGTTTTTATACAAGAGAGAGTGAGATTAAAAAGGCTTTGTTTTCAAATCAGCCAATGATTGCACTTTTGTACAAAGAGACATGTTTTAGTACTAATGGAATTAACCCTTCATTGCCTAGTGTTGTTGCTTCTAATTTGCAAGGCTTTGATGAAATGTCGCAGGCTATCAACAACATTATGGTGAAGATTCGAGGACGAATCCTTTTGAAGAGAGGGGGAATGATGAGAATCAAGAAGCATCACCAAAGGAACTATTGCATATTCCAATTGGGCCAATTAAAAGGAAGCAAGAGGATCAAAGAAGTATTAAATGATGGGGTGATTCCGAGTTGCTAAAGTCCAAATTCTGCCCACATGAAGACCAAATCCGGGCTGAACTTCGTGGACCTTTATAGAGAGCATCTGAAGTCAGATCGTCTATTATAATATGTTTTCGGAAAGCCCAAGACAAGATCTACAGATGATATGAAGAACCTGTCCTCCAAAACAGATCACAAAAAGTCCAAATTTGGCCATCTATCTTATTGCGCGAAGACTTGAGTTGAGGAGTCCGAATTTCAACATATTTCCTATATTTTGGGCGACGTATGGTTGGAGGAGAATTCAATTTCAGCATATTGCAAATTTCAGCATATTCCTTATTTTATTTATTTCCCCAAATAAAGAGTTGATTTGTTTTCCAAATAAATGGCTGATTTGTTTCCCAAATTCAGCTTTCCAAATAAGGAACAAATCAACTAGTTGCTAGTTTGGTATTTATTTATTTTTCTAAAGTTGTTTGCATTTATTTTCCTGATTGTAAGGCATTAATTGCCTAATATTTATTCCCTTTTAGGTCTTAGATATTTTTAGTATAAAAGGGACCAATTGATGTAATTTGAGAATGGATTTTGGAATTGAAATAAAATTTATAGAGAATTTTCTCTTTGGTTCTTCATAGAACTATGAACTTATCAAGGTTCTACCTTGTGGCGTTCAAACCTTGACTTATCACTCACCTTCTTTCTTATTCTTGAGTGTGGCGTCTACAACCTTCTTGATACCGTTGGTTCTTATCTCCATATAGATAATGGGTCGCGGTCCTTTTTATTTTCTTTGTTTATAAACTTGAATTAGAAAACGATCCTTCGTTACCATATATTGGTTCCGGGTCTCACTGCTCTTGGTGAGGTTCATATCAGAAGCTGTTATCCCCATAGAAACGTCATATGCATCACCCCAGGTCAGGCTATATGATGAAGAACAGAATGTTGATATGCTATTACAAAGTCTAGATGAACTAGAAGAAAAAAGGGAGAAGTCCCGAATACGAAATATGGCATATCAGCAAAGAGTAGCTTGCCACTACAACTCTCTTGTTCGGGTCAGGAAATTCCAACTAGGAGACCTGGTACTCAGGAAGGTGTCATTGAACACAAAAAATAAAGCTGCAGGTTCCCTGGCTGATAAGTGGGAAAACCCGTACAAAATCGAAGAAATAGCTGGCTATGGAGCATATTGGATTGCACGACCCAATTGAGAGGTTTTACCCCGACCATGCAACGCCCAATATCTGAAAATTTTCTATCTTTAATTGTTTTCTGTTTTTCTTTTCTAGTAAGGACAATTTTAGTTAGGTCAAATATTAAGCTTTGGAACTTAAATCTTTGTTGATTTTGCAGTTATAAATAAAAAGCAAACTCGGGATTTCTGAAAAATAAAGCATATGATAATAAGAACATGCAAATAGAATATCCGGGAACATTGATTCCCGAATGGGCGGAGAAGCTCGAAGGAGCATGCCATCCGAGCAAGGTCAATTGACCTTAGCAAAAAGGCAAACCCGATGCACCAGATTCTGGAGAAAGGCTCGGGACGCTATCGGAAAAAATTCCGATGAAATGCGTAGCTGTGTTAAGCGATTCGAAAAGCTTCACGATTCGACAAACCCTTGCACACAAAAACTGGGGAAACATCCTCGGTAATGTGTAAGTGATATGAACCTCACCAAGAGCAGTGAGACCCGGAACCAATATATGGTACCGAATGATCGTTTTCTAACCAAGTTTACAAACGAAAATGTTATCGGACCGCGACCCGTTACCTATAAGGAGGTAAGAACCAACGGTATCAAGAAAATTGTAGACGCCACACTGAAGAATAGGAAAGAAGGTGAGTGATAAGTCAATGTTGGAACGCCACAAGGTAGAACCATGATAAGTTCACAAGTTCTATGAAGAACCAAAGAGAAAATTCTCTCAAATTTATTTCAATTCAAAATCTATTCTCAAATTACATTAATTGGTCTCTTTTATACTAAAAATATCAAAGACCTAAAAGAGAATAAATATTAGGCAATTAATGCCTTACAATCATGAAAATAAATGCAAACAAATTTAGGAAATAAATAAATACTAAACTAGCAACTATTGACTTGCTTCCTACTTGGGAAGCAAAATTTGGAAACAAATCAGCCCCTTAATTTGGGAAACAAATCAACTATTATTCTTTGGAAATTAAAAGGAAATAAATCAGACAAAGTTGACTATTTTCCTAGCTTGTGCCACACGCCCAAGTCTTCCATATTCAGCCTAATCAATTGCATTGATGACATTAATTACGCCTTGGTCTTCATGTGGACTTATCTTGGACTTCAACAATTCAAAATCAGCCCAAGTGTCTTGAATTAGGTCATTTAGTGATTCTTTGAATCTCTTAGCTCTTGCCCTTGTTATTGGCCCAACCGAAACATGCAATGGATCATTTGATGACTTTTTGATTCTCATCAGTAAGGACTCAAAACATATGATCATGGTGAGCCTTGATGTAATGTTTGGGTAGCAACCGAGTATGAAACACAAGTATAAATCTACTTGCCTGTTTTAAGATGACTCGGTTAATAATACTAGCCTGTTTAATAAGATACTTGGCGTTAAAAATTATTCGGGTGATAAAACCGGTTTAATAAGATACTCGGTGAGGTTACCCGAACATCAGAACTAGCCAGTTTAATAAGATACTTGACGTTAAAAATTATTCGGGTGACAAAACCGGTTTAATAAGATACTCGGTGAGGTTACCCGAACATCAAAACTAGCCAGTTTAATAAGATACTTAGCGTCAAAAATTATTCGGGTGACAAAACCGGTTTAATAAGATACTCGGTGAGGTTAGCCGAACATCAGAACTAGTCAATTTAATAAAATACTTGGTGTTAAAAATTATTCGGGTGACAAAACCGGTTTAATAAGATACTCGGTGAGGTTACCCGAACATCAGAATTAGCCAGTTTAATAAAATACTTGGCATAAAGATTGCAATAGCCAGTTTAATAAGATACTCAGCAACAATAATCAAGATGAAGATACTTGGTGAAATTCCTTGAGCAATAAATCAGATTAAAACCACTTGGTTTTCAGAATTAGTTAAATCGAAATTCCATTGGTCTACAAAGAATTGTTAAAAAGAATGTAACAAGAATTGTTACAAAAGAGAACAAAAAGAATCTTTACAAAAATTTATGAAAATTCTACAAAAAAATCAAGGTTGTAAGGATTTAGAACTCTTGCTGATACTCGGGTCTGGCACCATTTCATACTCGCGGAGCAGACTTTCATTGGAAGGCCAAGCGATCGTATCGACCGAATCATCCATCCATTGGCTGTAATCTTCTCCCGGGATCGGTCCGACATCGGGCACCACAGCTTCCACGACCAATTCTTGACTGACGTAAAAATTCGAGAGGGAATGCTCAGATGGAACCTCCAAATGCATGGGATGGGGCTCTTTGCCCCAGCTGCGGCAGTAAGCTCTCCACTCTTTTATCTGAGTCCAAAGAGATTCTAAGGACCAATCCACGTGATTCTTGATCGACAGCTCCCAGTTGGTTCGGGCTTTCTCTGTTGTTCGATTCTTAACCTTAAAGAACTCGCCAGCTGAAATTAGCCCTCGCTGAAACTCCTGAAGGAGAAGGGCAATGTAGGCAGGGAATCTTTTGAAACGGTCTACCCCTTAGACTTCGAGTTCCAGCTTGGCCTCTTTGGATAAGGATTCGACCGTCAAAGCTTGGCGCTCCAAGTCTTCAATTTTCTTTTCATACGCCAACTTGGACTGCTCCTTTTCCTGTTCGGCTTTAAGCATTGATTTTTGGGCAGAGGACAACAAGTTTTGAAGTGACACTGCCTTCTCCTCTGCCAAAGAGGCTTTCTCCTCGGCCTCCACCTGCTTTGCCAAACAGTGGTTGGCAAACACTTGGGCACTGTCAACTTCTTTCTGATAAGCCGATTCGACCCAAGCACGGCTATCCTCACTCTCTTTCAACTGAGCTTCAAGACGCCTTATTCGATCAGCTTGATGTTGCTGCGTCTAAACCAGCTCAGCGAACTCAGCCACCATCTATAAAAAAAAAAAAAAAAATCTAGCAAGCAAATGGGCAAGACAAGAGTTAGGAATAAAACCTATATAAGATGCGCCGTTGAAGATATTCTGAAGATGACTCGTCAGAAGCGCATCCCTAAGATGACTCCAATGATCATCCCCGATAAAAGCCCGACCAAATGACATCTCCCTGAGCATATCCTGGGGAGAAGGATAGGAAGGATCTCCCGAGGGTTCAGCCCTTAGATCTTCAACCTCAGGGGGAGAGGAACCCATGTTCGACTCAGAAGTCTCCGCACCCGTCGATGCCTCAACATGAACACTCGGGGGAATCTCAGCCTCATCGTCTTCATCTTTTGATTCAACAAATGAAACTACTCAAGGAACCTTGAGAGGGCGAGTATGAGAGTCAACAGCCTTCCGTTTCTCAGCTCAAGAACGGTGGAAGCTGAGATCAGTTACGGGGTCTTCCTGAACATCACCCCGGAAGGATTCAAAAAATTCAGGATCTGTAGGTACTTGTCCCTCAAAGATTTTACCTCCATCACCGACGTCTGACCACTCGGCAGGCCCCTCACCAAGACCCTCACTTTGCCTCTCCCCGTCATCAGGAAATTCCTGAGTATGATCCGTTGGGCCACTCGGACCACTAAACTCCCATGCGGTCGGCCGAACGACTTCCTCGGGGACATATTCGGGGACATATTCGGGGACCTGATCCTCAACCACATCAGGTTCCTCGTCAAACTCAGGCGGGGCAATACCATCGTTGCTTTGACGAGAAGCTTCTTTTCGGCTCGCTTGAAGAATAGACTTCACTTGACGAGCTTGAAGGTCGTAGATGATGTCCGAGTCATACACTTAGAAGAAAAAGGGGAATCGCGTCAGAACATAAAAAGTAAAAAAATATAATAATAAAAAAATGAGGGTTACAAAGACCACTTACATAGCCTGCGGTAGCCCGAAATCTTGCTAAATAAGCCGAGCTCGATCATCTTTTTCTCATTAAAAAGATAAGTCATGTTCCTATTCTCCAGAGTGTGAACTGCTGCCAGAGCAAGTCTGGTCAGCTCAGCATCGCTGAATTACAGCTTTTTCTTGTTCCATACCTCGGGAGAACAGAAAAAGCGGGGAACTTTCAGCACCCTCCGAGTTTCCCCAGTCGAGAGAGTGATTTAAAGACCGAGATTCCCTCTAGTGAAAAACCAATTCTTTTTCCAATACGTGTTGGATAAAGGGATTCCTCATACAAAACCCCTTTTTTTAGGGTCATCAGAGGTATCAACTCCCCGATTCACCTTTGTCCCCTCGGGGACCCAACAATCTGGCGAATTAGACATAAGGAAATAGGTCCCTGTCTTACCAGACTGCCTCAACGTGAAGAAGTGCCTGATTTCACTCGGGGAAGGCGGTGCCAAGTTCATTCGGCTCCACATGTGCCACATGTACATCAAGATCTTGTAGCTGTTCGGGCCAGTTGAGCCGGAGCGATCCCTGCTTCAACCAGAAACCAGGTAATGAACGGCTGAAGAGGAAGAATGACGCCGCAGCAGAGCATAGATCCATAGATTGCCACCATGTCCGAAGAAGGATTCCATGCAGCTCCATCACCCGCAGGAAACAAAGTAACCGAATTATCCAGATTGAATCGGGTATGATATTTCCCGATCTCATCTGCCCCGACCACATTCGGTTAGGTATCAAACCCACTCGGGCGATCAGCAGAAAAAGAGAGACGAGATACTCTGAACGCCTCTTCGACATCGTTCTCATCAACAGTCTGCTCCCTGATCCGAACGCTGCCTGAGTTATGCTTATGGACTTCGCTTTTGCTTTGATGCTTTACCATCCTTGATCGAAGTGGTACCCTGTGATTAGAAACGACTGATTTAGAACTAGATGAATCAGAATCAGAATTGGAAATAGAATTAAAAAGGACGTCAGGATGAAGCCCAGAAACGTCGACTTCCAAAAAATGAGGTTCATCAAGGGGGATTTCCCCCAATAATCTTCGAATGCATGAAACCAGTTGAAAATCCCTACGATCTAGCGCTTCAAGAGCTATAGTACAGAGTCGAAGACGGGAAGTTGGATCCATTAAAACTAACATTGAATGAAGAAAACTGATGCAAAATCTTCAACGAGGGTAACGATTTTCTACGTAAAGAAATATGGGCTAGAAAATATTTGGTTTGAGTTTTTGAGAATGAACCAACGCAACCCCTCAGTGAAGAATTTAAAGGGGTGATAACACGAAACCCTAGGACCTCAAGGTAGGAAAAATAATGACAGATTTGATGACATAGGTGGTGCACTGGGAGACGCGTAGGTCGTTTCTCATAAATGGTATCGAAAAATGAAGCGGCAAAGGACACGTGTTAAAAAGAGAACTTTCTTTCACCGTCAGAACTCTAAAACGTCACCATCATTGAGATCTCGCGTGAGGGGGCAAATCAAATTTACAGGGTCACCATTAAGACACAACATTATGACAAGACATTTACCCTGGCATTAGAGAGATGTAAAAATTGAAGAATTGATTAAAATACTTTTGCCCGAAATGAAACCCCTATTTAGTAAAAATATTTTAAGGGGGTATTGTCATATGTAAATTTTATCAGACGTACACGTCATTGACAAAGAGGATAAAATTTCCAGGTGGACGTCTAAATAGGAATTCAGAAAATATCCTGCAAGACATCACCAAAGAAGAGAAGCCCAAGTAAACAAGTATTGAACAAAGCCTACTCGGGGTCAGCTAAAGATACTCGGGGCTAGTTGATGACATTTTCTAATCGGAATCAGATGATGTCACTTAGACCAGCTGCTATCGTGTTCTACTCGAGACAAACATGAAGAAAACCGAATAAAAAGCCCAGCGCGTAGCTCACACGAATCGAGTCATTAAAATACGCAAAGATATCCATATCAAAGAGGAATTCCAAGAAGAACAGAATATCAAGCATAAAGGGTTCCTAATCAGACAACAATTTTATTTCTTCAAAAAGACTGTGTTATTATAAGGAAACAAGTCCTAACTGGACTATATTACTAGAGTCCCATTTGATCTCAATACAAGTCTCCGAAATAGGAAAGAAGACAAACTACTTCGAACAAGTAAACAATCATAATTAAATACAAAGATATTTTATTACTTGTACAAAGAGGATTAAGGTTTTATGGACATATAAATAGATCCATAATCTAGTCACAAAAAATATACAGAAATCATATGGAACAATATATAGAGAAAAAGAGAGATCGAGAATTGTAATTATTCTATTCATAGTGGATTTTGGCTCGGTTGATCATTCAACCACCCATGGACGTTTCTCTGGTCATCGGAGTTTTACCACGTAAAAACTTGTGTCCGATTCTCCTTCTCTTTCTCTTTGAGATCACAGTTAAAATCTAAATCTTATTGGCTTTTCTCACACATCCAGAAATTAATGTCAACAATATATAACCTATATAATGATTAATTAAATGAGTAAACCTACAATGTCCAAACCCTAATCTGAAGAGTGAGAGAGAGTCAAAACTTTGATTCCCTAGGAAGGGAAGTTAGACAAGAGAGGGAGAGATACAATGTGTATGAGCTGTACTTTTTATTTACTGTATATACATAAAAATGGGTAGTGACTAGTGAGCACTTTCTTTATCGAAAAGCAAGTTTAATGAAATCTATTTGATTATTGAAAGGGGAGTGGTTGCAGATATTTCTACAGTTGTAACATCTTCTGGTCTTCGTATAAATTGCACTTTTCTTGTTAAGGAAATAAAGCAGAACGTGCACTATAGGATTATATTCAATTACATCATATTTTCTCAAAATAAATCCAAAATTTTCAATCAACTAATGTTTAAACTTGTACGTTTCTGTCAGCTAAACCAATTATTGTCTTCATATAATTAGTTCAATTTGTTCAACCAATTAAGAAAATAATAGCTCATATAAGTAATTATAGGTGATATTTATTTATTTATTTATTTTGTGACATTAATATTGTTGGAAATTGTTATATTATTGAATTATAAAATTTGGTTAGGTGTTGTCACTTTTAATAACAATTGTATCATTTTATAAGAGTTGTATCTTTTTATAAAAGTGATATCATTTCTAAAGATATGTCTTTTCTTTTAAAGACATATTCATACAAAAGTGTATGTATCATTTCGAATAGATATGAGGATATCTATAAATATGGATGCTCTCTTACTATTTATATTCAACATTTTTCTCTGCATTCTTGTTCTCTCCGCATAAAACAAAAGTGTCAAAAGTTTCGAATACAAACACTGATTTGTGTTCGACAGTTATTTAAGTTTGAAGGGCTGCTACTTGAAGAACGAAATCGATCCGTTCTATCATGGGAGATAATTGTTCATAACCTTCTCGGATTGATTTAATTCTTACATCACTATAAACCGTAAGTTTTTTCTGTGTTTAAATTTCCTTTCATTGTGTTGTGATGTATGTGAATCTATTGCACGCAATATATATTTATATAGCAAACAAAACACAGGTATTAACAAATATTTCATATCACAAAATTATCTTCTTTTTGCAATCACAGTAAGTTAGTACAAAAATATATTTCATACTCGATATATAACTTATGTTTCTGTTGCTGGTTAAAATTATATGAATTGGTAATGTGTGGATCATTGGAGCATGAGTTTAGTGTTGCTTGATTCTTTAATTTTTATTTCAGTATAAAAAAAACAGTTATATATTCTTCAGCATAAATGCATTCTACACTCGAAGAAGCATTTCAAAGATAGATGAGACAATTTCAATGATTTGAAGTCTCCGAAAGCTAATGTGAACCCAACCATAGTGTAAGATATGTGAAAATTTGAAACCAAAACAGCATATTGATTGTATGAACTGCAATTACTATGTTCCCTTCTGTTCTTATATTTAATTTGCAGTTTGTGTCAATGCCACCAATGTTAGGCTGCACATTACGCTAACAAAGTGATTAGGTTTTTCCCTTTCCTTTTTTTGATGGGATTGAGTCTTAATTTTACCAATTAAAACAACTATTAAGTATATAAAGACTCATCTACTGCGTAGGAATTGTTTTTCTAACTATATTCGTAGCGGTTAAGCTCGCGAAACAATTGTTGGCAAATACATCTGTCAATAGGTATCGTTTTTTAAAAAAAAAAAAAAATAGTGAGACAAGTTACAGACAAAAAACAAACGAAAAGGAAGTCGATGAAGACTGGCAGACTGGCACTCGTCTTCTTCTCTTATTGAAAGAACAAAAACTCTTGTGACGTGTGTATATTATTTAGCATACGATCATTATCTATATTTTCTACGTACCTGAAAATATTTTAAGGACCCACACTCATCTTCATCCCCTCCACCTCCAGCTTTTTCCATATCGACGGCTCTCCTTGATCATCGGAAGAATGATCAAGTAAATCAACGTTCACAGGAACAACATAATACTCCAAGTCTCCGACCAAGACAATAAATAAACACGTTTTTTTTGTTTTTGGAATCCGTTAGTGTGAATCTGACAAGTGGGTCTCAACTCTCAAGAAAATCGTGTAGTCGCAGCGTGGACCGCGGTTGGCGTTTGCGCTGAAAGAAACGTCGCATGTGCCATGTGGCAGCCTTTTGTATAGTATTTTATTAAATTGGCAAACGGAAGTCTTCAATGGGACAGTCTCATTGTCATTTGGTGAGATCGTTCCAATAAGATTGTACCATTTATCTCGAGTATATAAATATATATTATAAAACTATAATTTGGTACAATCTCATTGGACAATCTTACCAAGTGGCAATGAGACCGTCTCATTAAAAATTTTCTAGTGATTAAGAAGTGCACGTGTCAAGTAAAGTTTTGAACTCAACTCAAGACATTTTTAGTTTTAAAGATCTTACAAAATTTATTTGTTTCGTTTAGCCCCACCCTTGTAATGGGTTAAAAAAATGGTTGGCACTATTTTAGGAGGATTTTTGTACAAATATCACCAGTTTAATAATGTATATTTAAAAGACACCAATTAAAGTGTCAAGACCAAAATATCCCAAAAGTAAGTTGTCATTTTCAAAGTGAGAGAGAAAAAGTGAAGAGAGAAAAAAAGTTCAGTGACTTTCAAGCGACCAGAACTATATCGACGACGTCGTTATTGACGGCGGAGCGACCGAAGAGCAGTGAAATATACATTGAGAAGTTTTGCAATCGATCGAGGTAAGTTCATTTTGATTTTGTTTTCGATTTTATTGTTCAGAAGTAACATTGCATGTTAGATCTGGTTTTTGTTGATTGAACTTGTAGATTATGGTTGATTTAGGGATATGAGAATGGTCGTGGTTTAGTAGGTTAAGGTTTGAATTTGTTGAGGAAGATGAAAATCTAGGTAGTCGAGACTTCTTTAACAAGACTCAAGTTTTTTTGTAGTAGAATCGAGCTTATTTGATAGAGTTTTGAGGATTTTTTTTTTTTGAAAATTTGTTTTAGTTAAATATAGTATATTTGTAGCCAAATCGAACTTTTTTTTTAATATGATCGAGCTTATTTTAGAAAGAATCAAGCTTATTTTTGAACGAATCGAGCATATTTTTCAGAGAATCGAGGATTTTTTTCTTGAAAATTAGGTTTAGTTAAATATGCTCGATTTGTAACCAAATCGAGTATATTTTTCAAAGTATCGAGCATTTTTTTTAAAATTATATTTAGTTAAATCAAGTAGATTTTAGAAAGAATCGAACATATTTTAGAAAGAATAGAGCATAACTTTCAACGAATCGAGTTTTTTTTTAAAAAAAAATAGGTTTAGTTAAATCGAGTATATTTGTTGGGAAATCGAGCATATTTTTTAAAGAATCTAGCATATTTGTAGTCAAATCGAGCATATTTTTTAAAGTATCGAGCATATTTGTCAAAGGATCTAGCTGTTTATTTGTAGCCAATTAGATAGAATCGAGCATAATTTAGAAAGAATCGAGCATATTTTTAAAAAAATAGAGCATATTTTAAAAATGAATCGAGACTTTTAATTGATAAAACCGGGCTTTTTTCAGTTTACTTATGTATTATTTATGTGACATTGCAGATGAGGACTAGGTTAAAGGATTTTTTTCAAAACTCTAGAGGGAGATTGGTTCAAGGGGAAACTGACTCTACTCGACCATTTTGATGCCATCGACCATATACATGACGCACTGAACCGGGTCCCCGAAGATTTTACTTTTAAGGACCGACGTCGGTTCATTGTGTCCTGTTTTGGACATTTCATGTTGATGCACCGGCAGATCAAGTTTTCGGGTGTTGTTATCCATCGACTGTTGTTGTAGGAGTTACACCATAAAGTGCCAACAAATGAGATGCGGTTTCTGTTAGGGAACCATTTGGTGAGGTTTTCGAATGTGGAATTTTGCCTCATCACCGGATTACGTTTTAGAGTCATACCGAACACGAGTCTATATGAAGCAGTGGAGAAAGGCATACATCAGTGGTACTTTCCTGGAGTTGATGAGGTATCGTTTGAGGAGTTGAGGGTTGTTTTCACACTCTGAGAGTTTTAGCAGGCGTACGATGCTGTGAACCTCTGGCTCATCAATATGCTAAACTAGATACTGATAGGGTTGGACGAGAGATTCAAGATTATAGTTTGGCAGTTTCTGCTGGTGAAGGACCTCGTTGCCTTTCGATATGTTCCCATGGGGTGCTCATGTGTATAGGAATTCTATATGTTCATTCAAGCATGTGCTACCTCAACGACGTAATGGACGTTAGCAGCCACAGGGTGCTGATGTACATACGTATAACATTTACGGTCTATCTCATGTCTTGTTGGTAAGAACTCTGAATGACAACATGTATTTTTTTTTTTCGTGTCCTAAATTTTATGGATTCTTATCGTACTTATCTTTGATACATATATTTGTTTTCGAGGTGATCCCTGATCTGGGCCTCCAGCTCGACACCCAGAAAGATACAGACCTATCTCCTCGTATTTTGAAGTGGGGGTTGACCAAACAACCGAGAGGAAAAAAGCAGGTGAAGATTTTCAGTGCTTGGGTATTTTTTTAATTTGTTAATCTTTATATTAGTTACTACTAAGTATACAATGACATTATTCTAACTAAGGTTTTAGATGTTTGCGATGACAAAAATCGTGCCCACAGCAGCTGAGACAAAGGTACCGTACTTCACAGGGCTAAACAAGGGGGGCCTATATGTAGTGGAGGACAGGCTATGGATTCCGGCTTCGGTCCCTGATCACTTTACCATTGGCGGGGGAAGTGGGACAGAGGCTTCTGACCCGGAGGATGGGGGTCGGAGGGCCAGTGAGACGGAGGCTTCTAACCCAGAGGGTACTGGTTTCATGGCCATGGATAGTGAGGTCCTCGATGAGTAAGGCATAGGCGAGTCCGGTTTACCACCTCCGGACCTGCTATATCTAAAGAGGATTCCCGTGTCGGTGTTGGACGTGATGGGGAGGTAAGTTGAGATGATATTTTTGTTTTTATTAATGTGACATGTTGACTGTTTTAGTACTAACAATGTTGACATGATTTCAGGCCCCATGGAAACATCAGTTCAACGAGTTACATGAAGCCCTCTAGAAAAATGAGGATGATTGACAACAACAGCACCGTGAGTTGCTGGACATGATTTGGAAAAGTGAAAAGGATCAATAGTAATAGCACCTGGAGTTGCTCACATTGATTGGAGGGCTTTCAGGCTCGAGGATGCATACACACCAGGATGGTCCACCTGGTCTTGATCCAGACTTTACTCCGGAAACAGGACTGGTTGGTATACCGAGGGGATAGACAGGACTGGTGGACGTTGTAAGGATCCACAGACCGCGAGGGGAGGGGGGGCAGTTCCGGAGAGTGAGGCTTACCAGGGTACCGGGGATACAGGGTCTGTTACAAGTACAGCAGTTCTGTCAGACCTCCCATAGATCGAGCGATTGCCGTCCCCTTCACATCTCCCATCGATCAAGCGGTATCAGTCCCCTCCACCTCCCTCATGGATCAAGCGGCAGCCGTCCCATCCACCTCTCCCACCGATGGAGTGCCAACCGTCACCTCCACCTCCGTCATCTATGGAGCGATAGTCGTCCCCTCCACCCTCTACATCGATCCAACCGAAGAAGGGACAGAGCTTCTTATCGTTGCATACCCAAGAGGAGGGAGTTTGACTTGGGAGGTGCATACACAATCGCGCTTGGCAGTTGCTCAGCCTGTACACAGATCCTTACCGACCGAGAAGGCCGAGGGTAACATCCCAAGTTACAGACCACATTTTTTATCCCTATAGACTGGTGGATAGTGACCAGTTGAAGGCTTGGTAAGCCTTCAAGAGGAACATAAACGGGGAACGTTAAGTCAAATTTTATCTATTTAGATGCAGGTATTTTTCTGTTAAATTAAATAATTGTGTAGCTAATGGGAAATTAATGCAGACGTGATGTGGACGTGCTAGAGCCAGTTGATGTTAGATGGTTCCATCGGATGCAGGCCAACTTCATGGGGTTGAGGGACGAGGTACGTGTGTTAGGTGAGTTGCTACTGTATGTTTGTTTTAGTAATGATACATTCCTAACAGTTTATAACTTGTATATATTCCTAATATATGGACGTGTACCTCCATATTCTTCGGAAGACGAGATATGATGACCAGTCATCGGCCGTTCTGCTTGTCTCATGGAGAGTAGAGTCAAAACTACCCTCTCAGCGATGCCAGATGGCACAACTTAGGTGGAAGGATATCCAATCGGTATAATATGAACCGAGTACGTGTCAATAAGTGTATGTCCCTTGTAGTAGTCCGTACACAGGGATGTAAAATATAAGTTTTGCTCCCTGTAAAAACAATAAAAACGATGAGATTCACGTTACACTAAAACTTCGGATGTACCTTGCGGCAGTGAATGCGTGCATTTGGAATTTGTTGCATGTGCAGGTCTTCCGGCATAAGTCAACAGTCCACTATTTTTTAGACCGCTTCACTAAGAATATGTTCCATTCGACTGGATTTACGGTCATAAAACCGTACTTCTCCACACATTTTAGGATCGCAAGATGAATTGTGTCGATCAACTAATGATATCATCGTCGCTTCTTTAAAATGTATGACATATTGTCCCAGGAACGATTGATATAGATTGTAGATCAGCAATGTATTTGTTTATCGTACTTCACAATGGTTTACACGATCGATACCAGTTCTTCGTAAGTCATATCCTTTGACACATACAATCCTTGATTATCAGAACATAAATACCTTTGACTTCCATCTAGCAATTGCTCCCATTGACCGTGGTAAAATATGACTATTCTCACCCGACCCGTTGTCCTGTGAAAATCATCATCACAAACCATTATTATCAATTTTTTAAAAAAATTACATTTACAATTAATAAGAATTAAAAAAAATAACTGTAAGGGATCGAGCATTTGTTGTAAGGGATCGATACTTTTTTCAAATTGTGACCGAGCCTATTTTAACAAGAATCGAGATTTTTTTTAATGGATCGAGCTTTTATATAAGGGATCGAGCTTTTTTGTAAGGGATCTAGCTTGTTTGTTAGGTGATGAAGACCAGCCAGTTGATCACAATTCGGCTAAGGTTGGAAAAGATCCAGATCCTTTAACCATTCATGGAGGACCAATGACAAGAGCTAAAGCTAAAAGGATGAAAAAAAGCCTTAACTTGTTTAATGGGAAGCATTTGGAAGGAGCAAGCTAGTCAAGATTTGGTCAAGGTTCTAAGGATGCAAGAAGAGTATAAAATGGTTAATATGTTTCAAACAAGTCCAAATCCCGAAGACAAGAGTCTAGCCTTGTTAGAATGAAGTATTCTAGCCTATCTTGAAGAATAAAAGGCCATTCGGCCATGTTGGGTTTTGTAAGCGGTTTTCCATTCATCACCCTCATGCATTCTTATTTGATGATATCCAGATTTCAAATCAATGATTGAAAACACCAAGAACCATGCAATTCATCCAACATATCATCTAATCTAGGGATAGGATGTCTATACTTTACCGTGATTTTGTTGATGGCTCGACAATCAACACACATTCTCCAAGAACCATCCTTTTTAGGTACCAACAAAACAGGAACCGCACAAGGACTCATGCTTTCACGTACATATCTCAAAAGTTTTAGCAAAGTTAGGCAAAGCAAGCAAAGGTGCTGAACTAAGTTTGTGTTTAATCAAGTTAAAAGCATCATCTTGTTCTTTACCCTACCTAAATCTCACATTTTTTTTATACATTCAGTTAATGGTGCAGCAATGGTAGAAAAATCCTTAATGAATCTCCTATAAAAGCTAGCAAGACCATGAAAACTCCTTACATTACTAACACAAGTGGGTTTCGGCCACTTCCTAATTACTTTCACTTTTTCTTGATCAACATGTATTCCTTTATCATTAACAACATAACCAAGAAAAGTAAGTTCATTAGTGCAAAAAATGCATTTGTTTAGATTAGCATATAACTTTTCTTTCCTAAGCACATCAAAAATAGCCTTTAAATGTGTTACATGCTCGTCTAAATTTTTGCTATACACAAGTATATCATCAAAATAAACTACTACAAACTTTCCAATGTAAGCACGCGAGACATGGTTCATCAATCTCATAAAAGTACTAGGTGCGTTAGTTAGGCCAAAATGCATTACTAACCATTCATATAGACCATGTTTAGTTTTGAAAGCGGTTTTCCATTCATCACCCTCATACATTCTTATTTGATGATATCCAGATTTCAAATCAACCTTTGAAAACACACAAGAACCATGCAATTCATCCAACATATCATCTAACCTAGGGATAGGATGTCTATACTTTACCGTGATTTTGTTGATGGCTCGACAATCAACACACATTCTCTAAGAACCATCCTTTTTAGGTACCAACAAAACAGGAACCGCACAAGGACTCATGCTTTCACGTACATATCCCTTTTCCATAAGCGCACTTACTTGCTTTTGGATTTCCTTGGTCTCTTCGGGGTTGCATCTATATGCTGGCCTATTTGGTATGCTTGCACCCGGAATGAAATCAATTTGATGTTCAATTCCTCTAATTGGTGGCAAACAAATAGGAACATCTTCAGGAAAGAGATCCTCATTTTTCTGTAAAATATCAACAATAACACTAGGCAAACTCTTGTTAATTTCATTAGAAACAATTAAAACATCCTTGTACATAAGTATAAGTAATGGCTGCCTCATGGTTAATGCTTTCTTCACATCACACATTTTTGCATAAACACTCATTTTTCTTTCACTCAAGCCTTCCTTGTTTTCTCTCCCCTTGTGTTTCCCATTGCTCTCATTTTTACCACTTAACTCACCTTTTTTTCTCTCTCTTTCTTGCTCGCTTCCCAAAGTTTCAGCTAATGAAGATTCAAGCTCTTCATATTGCTGTTTTATACGCATTTGGTCTTCAAAAATTGTCTTTGGAGGCAAAGGTCCAAGTTGGTATTTCTGTCCCTCCATGATCAAAGAATAACGGTTCTTAAACCCATCATGCATTACCCTTCGATCATATTGCCATGGTCTCCCTAATAATATGTGACCAGCATACATAGGTACCACATCACACCAAACATCATCCTTATATATACCAATTGAAAAAGAAATTAACACTTGCCGATTTACCATCACAACACCACTATCATTCAACCATTGTAACTTGTATGGTTTTGGATGTTTAATAGTAGGTAATTTCAGTTTCTCCACAAGCAAGGTACTTGCCACATTTGTACAACTTCCACTATCCACAATCACATTACACAACTTGTTAGCAATCAAACAATGAGTATGAAACAAATTTTCACGTTGCTCACCATGTTCATTATTTTTACTTTACAAACTAAGTGTGCGTTGTACAACCAAATTTTCTCCACTAGCATACTCTACATCACTAGCATCTTCTAAATGTGGCATGTCATCTTCATCCTCTATCTCATTTTCTGATTCAACTGTCCCATCCCTCATGATCATTACCTTTTTATTAGGACATTCACGTGCCATATGACCATGTCCAAGGCACTTAAAACAGTTAATGCCTCTAGTTTGATTAGGTTGATTCTCACCTCTACCCTTGCTGCCTATTTCATTTTTGTTTTTAGTTTCATCAATTTTAGGCTTAACAATGGGTTTATCATCCTTTTTACGCCAATTCGGTTTCTAAGATGAAGAAGAACCTGAATAAGGTTTTGAATCATACCTGATGCCTTTTCTTTTGAGTTGCATTTCAATCTTCATGGCCACACCCACCATGTCTTCAATCTCCACATAATGTTGTAACTCCACAAGATCAACAATGTTCTTGTTTAACCCACTCAAAAACCGAGCCATGGTGACCTCACAGTCCTCCTCCACATCAGCCCTTATCATAGCTATCTCCATTTCTTTGTGATATTCTTCTACACTCATGGAACCTTCTGTCAAAGTTTGTAACCGTTGATGCAAATCCCTATAGTAATGGCTAGGGACAAATCTCCTCCTCATGATTTGTTTCATCTCCAACCAAGTCTCTACGGGTCTTTCACCATTTCTACGCCTGTCTTTACATAATTGATCCCACCAAACAATAGCATAATCACAAAATTCAACAGCAGCTAGTTTTACCTTTTTCTCTTCGGAGTAATTATGACATTCAAATATCAGCTCCACTTTTCGTTCCCATTCCAAATAGGCATCCGGATTGTTCTTCCCTTGAAAAGGAAGAATTTTCATTTTGGTATCAGAGCTTGGCTCAAGTTTGAGGTTTGCATATCCATTTATTTGTTGTTCTTTTAGTTTTTTTTTCTCATTTTCTTTTCTTCTTCATCTTATAGCACCGTATCCAATCTAACTGATGAGGACCAGCCAGTTGATCACAATTCGGCTAAGGTTTAACCATTCATGGAGGACCAATGACAAGAGCTAAAGCTTAAAGGATGAAAGAAGCCTTAGCTTGTTTAATGGGAAGCATTTGGAAAGAGCAAGCTAGTCAAGATTTGGTCAAGGTTCTAAGGATGCAAGAAGAGTATAAAATGGTTAACATGTTTCAAACAAGTCCAAATCCCGAAGACAGGAGTCTAGCCTTGTTAGAATGAAGTATTCTAGCCTATCTTGAAGAATAAAAGGCCATTCGGCCATGTTGGGTTTTGTAAGCGGTTTTCCATTCATCACCCTCATGCATTCTTATTTGATGATATCCAGATTTCAAATCAATCTTTGAAAACACACAAGAACCATGCAATTCATCCAACATATCATCTAACCTAGGGATAGGATGTCTATACTTTACCGTGATTTTGTTGATGGCTCGACAATCAACACACATTCTCCAAGAACCATCCTTTTTAGGTACTAACAAAACAGGAACCGCATAAGGACTCATGCTTTCACGTACATATAAACATGTTAACCATTTTATACTCTTCTTGCATCCTTAGAACCTTGACCAAATCTTAACTAGCTTGCTCCTTCCAAATGCTTCCCATTAAACAAGTTAAGGCTTCTTTCATCTTTTTAGCTTTAGCTCTTGTCATTAGTCTCCATGAATGGTTAAAGGATCTGGATCTTTTCCAACCTTAACCGAATTGTGATCAACTGGCTGGTCCTCATCATTAGGGATCGAGAACTTTTTGTAACTGATTGAGCTTTTTTGTAAGGGATCGAGAACTTTTTGTAAGGGATTGAGAACCTTTGGTAAGGGATCGAGCTTATTAAATAAAAAAAAACTCGGTCTAATATAAAATAACCTCGATTCTTTTTTAAATAATCTCGGTCACACATGAAAAAAGCTCAGATCTATTACAAAAAACCTCGTAACCTCGAGATTAAATGTTAGTACAAAGACTGAAACAACATATCATAAGGAATTGATACATTGTCAAGCCATACAGAAATGCATACAAAATATCTTAAATGCATGAAAAAAAATAAAAATCAAGGTCAGAAATATTTTTTACCATATTGTGTAGAATCTTGAGAGAGACAAGTTTTCTTGAGAGAGAGAGAGAGAGAGGAGATATAGATCAATTTTCAGACAACTCTTTTAGGGAAATACAGACGAGTTCAAAAAGTTGCCTTTTAAAAAATAAAGTTTATGAGCAATTTGGGTAGTTCACCATAATAGGTGTCTTTTAAACTTAAGTTATTAAACCGGTGACATCATTACAACACACAATAAAAAGGTGACATATCTCACAATTTCTACACCTTGTAATTTGTACCACACACCTCTCTTGGTACCCGGTTATAAAACATAACCTATTATTTATTTATTTTAAATAAATAAAACGTAACTTAAAAAAAACATTGAAACAAAAAATAATTGTCTATTGTGATTCGTGACATTAGGGAACCATACGGTAAGCAAAATTTGAGATGTTTTCATTTCTGATTTTTGAAAATGATTTTAAATTCGTTTTCATTAACCGTTTTTTATTTTATTTTTAAAAAATAAAACAAAATCAGTATTAAAATTGAAAAATATGAAAACCAAGCATTTTTCGTTGATTTTTTCCAAAACGAAAAATGAAAATGAAAACAGTGTTTTTTATTTCAGTTTTGAAATCCAAAAACACATCTGGTATTGTACACGGAAAACAGTATTCTTAAAATAGAAACAATAAAAACGTGTCTGAATGTTTTTAAAATTATCAACAATTCATTACAAACAATTATCAACTATGTCCAATTTTTTTATTTGACATTATAACCTAAAAACAATGTGGTTAAATATTTATTAAAAAATATTTAAAGAAAATCACATTAATTTTAAATTATAAATTATATATTTTTATTAAATAAAAATATATAATTTATAATTTAAAATTAATGTGAAATAAAAATTGTCTAAAATCTTTTATAAAGAAAAAAAAGAAATAATAAAACAATGAGAGTCGTGGATCTGGGTGTGGTGAAGAAGAAGAAGATCCGACGACGAAGAAGAAGAAAAAGAAGATTAGCAGTGGTGGCGAGCTGAAGAAGAAGAAGAAGACCAGATTAAGAAAAGAGAAGACGTGGAAGAAAGAAGTGTAAGCATTATGTATAAATAAATAATTAGATCTCGTATTGTATACATAAGTATTAATAGACTCGTACCTGGAAACGCAGCGGAAACCATCCAACTCGTAGAGTGTTAATCCCGAATTTATTGAATAGCATAATAACAATAACCTGAAAAGAAAACAAAGAAAACAATAGAGAGTCTTCTACTCTCTTCTCACCTTCCTCAGATTGTCTGATGGGGAGACAATTCTATTATATGTTTATGAGTGAGAGTAGGGACCCCCTATATATATTATAACTTCCTAGAATTCTAACCCATAAAGGATTCTCAAACCCTAATAGGATAGCTAGTCCTAAAAGAAATACCAGACCCACACATATACAATAGCCCATATCATATTCTACATTTATTTAATGTAGCTAAGGTGCACCGAGCCCAACAATATTGTTCACAATCAAACGGGCTTTATCCGATCAACTATCGCTTACTTAAACATTCAAATCAATTCAGTTTTTATAAACTCAAAGTATAATGTCATATATTGCTCACAATTTTATAAAATTCTTAAAAGAAGATGATGAATGGTGAAGAGGAAAAAGAAAAAGAAACTATTGTAATTAAAAAACAAAAACAAAAACAAAAACAAGTAATTTATGTTTTTCAAATATTTCTCTATTAACAGTGGTTTTGTTTATAATTTTTAATTTTATTTTTTGAAAATAAAATGAAAAACGGCTAATAAACGCGTATTCGAAATCATTTTTAGAAAACAAAAATGAAAACGGACTGAAAAACAGTTACAAGACGGGGCTTACTTAAACTTGTTTTTCATTTTATTTTTCAATCAAACTGACAGTATTATTATTTTCTTATTCTACCGTTCAACTTCTTCTCTTCAACTTCATCTTCTTTCTTTGTCTTCATTTTCTTCTCTACTTCTTCTCCGTCGACCACATCTTCTTCTTCTTTCTTCTTCACTTCATCTCTTCTTTTTCACCTCCTCCTTCTCCTTCCGGTTCTCTATGAGCGGCTCCAACGTACACTGGAGGAGGTGAGATCCTCCTTCGACAACGCCAATCTCTTGTCTTGGTGATCAACTACTATATTACTATTATTATTATTTATTTATTTTCTTTTTATTATTATTATTAGTTTGAGTTTCTTCTAATATATATACAGTTCTTTTCTCTTCAGTGTGCACTGATATAACTTATATTAGTGTGTTGCGTGCAGACCACTGATTATGGAGAAGATTTAACAAGTACATACACTTTGAGTCAAAGTATGTAAATCTAATGGTCCACATCCAGCGCACTGATAAAGTTATATCTGTACATACTGACTAAAATATATATATATATATATATATATATATATATATATATATATATATATATATATACACACACATACACGCATATATTCATATCACTAATGCTAGACACCCCAAAATTTTAACTCATTCTTTTTTTTTCATTATCTCATGTTGTGTGTGGTGACAATTCACTTGCCACATTATTTATGTTGAAATTTGGGTTAAAATTTTGGGTTGTATAGCATTACTCAAATCACTATTGCTAGACAATCCAAAAATTTAACTCAAATTTCAATCCAAATTATGTGGCAAATGGTTTTTTCATTAATCCAAATTTTATCGCAAGAAGCCATCTCTCGATCCATGATTGTACACTTTTTTCCCCTACTTATATTAGACTCTTTCAATTGCTAAGTTGAGGAAAAAAATTATTTTATATATCGTTTGTAATCGAAGAAGAAGATCATGATCATATGTGTTCATATATAATTATTAATTTTGAATTGTTTTTACTCCATATTATATGTATAATTGTTTAACATGGGTATAAATGTAAAATTACTTATTTTCAGACAATTTTACTTTTGAAAAATAAATGTGTTGACAATACATTCATATGTGAGGAAAAATAAAACAAACATGTCATTCAAATTAAGATTTTAGTCTCCATTCAGCCTTTAGAAAAATTCAGAAATGTTCAGTTTTCAGATAAAAAAACAAACATCCCCTAACTGTCTAACTGAGATCTTTAAAAACCAGAGACCCTAGCCCCTTGGCAATTGCCTAGCTAGCTCTCCTAGTGCTTTGAAATAACTTTTTATGAGTTGGGTAATAACTAATAAGTTTATTTCATGTTATATAAAACATTTAATGACGATTATAAGTATTGATTGATAAGATTATTTTGGTTATATATATATATTATGAGTCTGGTATAAGTCTTACTCACCTCTTACACTAGGGTGCGAAGAGATTTAGTTTATATCTATGGTAATAATGATTAAAACCTGAAATGGATTTTGATATCTCAGTAGCTTTATCAAGTTTTGATATAGGAAGAAATATTCTTCACAAAATTTTCAAACCCCATTTCAAGAATTTGATGCGGTACTGCTCAACCACAGTGAGAAGTAGCAGTTTTCCATCGAGTCTATGTAGTAGTTACTCCTAATAAAACTTAGCCCAAAAAGGAAAATTTTTTCCTGAGAAAGAAGAATTGGAACCAAGAACTGCTGAAAAAAAAAATCGTTTTCTTCGTTAATTTTCTACTGGTTGTTTGTGGGAAATGTTGAAAATCCATGCAATATAAACTATAATGATAAAAAATTAAAAATAAAAAAATAATGCAAAGATGTTGTGGAGGAGAAAGGAAAGAAGGAAAGAAGATAAAAAAAGATATTGTTAAAGAGAAGAAGAGTAAAGGAAAAAAATAAAAAATAAAAATAAAAAATTGATTTGGATATTTTTATAATTTTGACTAAGGATTGAAATAATTTATTACAAAATAGTTATAATAAACAATTAAAATATGAAACAAGACTAAAAATATTTTTTTCATAATCTATTTGGCTACATCTGTCAATTTTCTCAATAATTAAATTCAAAATGAATATTTGTTTTGGAATTAGGAAACAATTAAATTATAAATAAATAATAATTTTTTAAACGGAAAAAAGAGGATATGTATAGGAAGTTAATATATATTAAAAATGAATTTTTATCCTTCTTTAAATGATGTTATATTTTCATAGCTAAATATTAGAAGACCTTATAATTTAATATTATTTATAACTAAAATCAGATAAAAAAAAAAACTAACTAAAGGGTCGTTTGTTTTTTCCACTTAAAATTTAATGGGACTGAATCATAATTATTAAGGGATATTTTGTTTTTTCCACTTAAACTAATGAGTCTGAATCATAATTATTAAGTTGTTTTGTTTATTTTCTTAAGTGGTCAAAGAACTTAAAAATACCAAAAAAAATAACTTAAAATAAAAAGTAAAAAATCATGATTTTTCACTTAATTGCAAATCAATGAATTACATTAATTGCAAATCAATGAATTACATTAATTGCAATCCAAAATATTTTCTTCCGATATTATCCCCTATTTATAACTATTTCCAATTCCATCATAATTATATATTGTATAGAAATCATTAATTTAATATATTGATTGCTTTAAAAAGTTTTAAAAACAAAAAAGAACCCTAATCACTTCTTATATTGGTGTTTAATATCAATACTTTATTATGATATTAGGGTGACGTATTTTTTTTTATATATATAGTGTTTTGTATAAGTTTTCTTGGTACCTCTTTTATTTTTTGAAAAAAAAAATTTAATTTTTTTAGTAAAAATGAAGTTTGTTTGTAATTGAAGAAGAAAATCATATATAATTATTATTTTTAGATTGTTTTTATTCCATATTATATGTATATCTGTTTAACATTGGTATAAATGTAAAATTACTTATTTTTAGACAATTTTACTTTTAAAAAAATAAACGTGTTGATAATACATTCAGATGTGACAAAAAAAAACAAACATACATATCATTCAAGTTCTGGTTTCAGTCCCTATTCAGTCATTAGAAAAATTCAGAACTGTTCAGTGTTCGGACAAAAAAACAAACGACCCCTAAGTGGTTTTATTTTGCTTATTTTTTAAGTGGTCAAATAACTTAAAATAAAATGTAAAAATCTTGACATTTCACTTAATTGTAAATCATTGAATTGCATTAAATGCAATCAAAAATCTTTTCTTCTGATACTATCCCTATATATAATATATTTCTAATTTCATCATAATTATATACGGTATATAAATTGTTATTTTAACATCATAATTATATCCCCATAAAAATATTTTCCTCAACTTAACAATTGAAAGAGACTAATAAAGAAGGGAAAAAAAGTGAACAATCATGGATCGAGAGATGGCTTCTTGCGATAAAATTTGGATTAATAAAAAAATCATTTGCCACATCATTTTGATTGAAATTTGGGTTAAATTTTTGGGTTGTCTAGCATCAGTGATTTGAGTAATGCTATACAACCCAACATTTTAGGCCAAATTTCAACCTAAATGATGTGGCAAGTGAATTGTCATCACACACAACATGAGATAATGTGGATAATGAAAAAGAAATTGAGTTGAAATTTTGGGTTGTCTAGCATTAATGATATGAATATCTGTGTGTGTGCGTGTGTGTGTGTGTGTGTGTATATATATATATATAATTCAAGGCAGTACGCACTGATATAACTTTATCAGTGCGTTGGATGTGGACAATTAGATTTACATACTTTGACTCAAAGTGTATGCACTTATCAAATCTTCTCCATAATCAGTGGTTTGCATACAACGCACTGATATAAGTTATATCATTGCGCACTAAGGAGAAAAGAACTGTATATATATATATATATATATATATATATATATATATATATATATATATATTAGAAGAAACTCAAACTAATGATAATAATAATAAAAAGAAGGAGTCAATCACCAAGACAAGAGATTGGCGTTGCCGAAGGAGGATCTCACCTCCTCCGGTGTACGTTGGAGATGCTCATGGAGAACCGGAAGAATGAGGAGGTGAAAAAGAAGAGATGAAGTGAAGAAGAAAGAAGAAGAAGATATGGTCGAAGGAGAAGAAGGAGAGAAGAAGATGAAGACAAAGAAAGAAGAAGAATATGCAATTGAAGAGAATAAGTTTGATATGAACCTCACCAAGAGCAGTGAGACCCGGAACCAATATATGGTAACGAAGGATCGTTTTCTAATTCAAGTTTATAAACAAAGAAAATAAAAAGGACCGCGACCCATTATCTATATGGAGATAAGAACCAACGGTATCAAGAAGGTTGTAGACGCCACACTCAAGAATAAGAAAGAAGGTGAGTGATAAGTCAAGGTTTGAACGCCACAAGGTAGAACCTTGATAAGTTCACAAGTTCTATGAAGAACCAAGGAGAAAATTCTCTCAAATTTATTTCAATTCAAAATCTATTCTCAAATTACATCAATTGGTCCCTTTTATACTAAAAATATCTAAGACCTAAAAGGGAATAAATATTAGGCAATTAATGCCTTACAATCAGGAAAATAAATGCAAACAACTTTAGAAAAATAAATAAATACCAAACTAGCAACTAGTTGATTTGTTCCTTATTTGGAAAGCTGAATTTGGGAAACAAATCAGCCATTTATTTGGAAAACAAATCAACTCTTTATTTGGGGAAATAAATAAAATAAGGAATATGCTGAAATTGGCAATATGCTGAAATTGAATTCTCCTCCAACCATACGTCGCCCAAAATATAGGAAATATGTTGAAATTCGGACTCCTCAACTCAAGTCTTCACGCAATAAGATAGATGACCAAATTTGGACTTTTTTTGATCTGTTTTGGAGGACAGGGTCTTCATATCATCTGTAGATCTTGTCTTGGGCTTTCCGAAAACATATTATAATAGACGATCTGACTTCAGATGCTCTCTATAGAGGTCCACGAAGTTCAGCCCGGATTTGGTCTTCATGTGGGCAGAATTTGGACTTTAGCAACTCGGAATCAGCCCATCATTTAATACTTCTTTGATCCTCTTGCTTCCTTTTAATTGGCCCAATTGGAATATGCAATAGTTCCTTTGGTGATGCTTCTTGATTCTCATCAAAGTTGAACGGTGGAATAAGAAAATAATAATAATGTCAGTTTGATTGAAAAATAAAATGAAAAACAAGTTTAAGTAAGCCCTGTCTTGTAACTGTTTTTCAGTCCGATGTTATTTTTGTTTTTTAAAAATAATTTTGAATATGCATTTGTTACCTATTTTTCATTTTATTTTTGTATTCCCTAAAGTTAACCTAGAGGGGGTGAATAGGTTTTAACACTATTAATTACCAACTTTTTGAATTAATCAATATTAATGAAATCACCCAATCCAAGTTTACATAATAAAATAAAAAAAATTACGGAAATAAAGAGACAAACAATTTTTACGTAGCAACCCTTATAAAGGGAAAAACTACGGGCTAACCACTTAGCTATTCTGATCCTCAAATCCACAATTGTAATGATGATTACAACCTTGGTTGACCTCTTGTCACACCGTTATGTCACTAACACATCACTACTACCCGCATGCCTTAATAGTCATTGTTGATCAACAAACTTGTGCACTAAACTCTTAGCCACAAACTTAACAACAATGAAGAGACAATGCAACCTAAGTGAATATATAATGATATTCAAAGTGAAAAAAATGCTAGGTCAAGGCATTTGAGCTTATCAAGGAATGTAAATATGACAATGAATGCGAATCCTAGACATTAATTCTCTAAATGCAAAATGCAAGAAGATTTAGCTAGAAGGGTAAAATTGTCCTAAATGCTAGCTATCACTAATCAATGTTCTCAACCAATTCATAATATTGCTACTTTATGTTGATGACATGTTAGTAGCATATGCAAATCTAGAAGAGATCAACAATTTGAAGAAGCAACTCTCGAGTGAGTTCGAGATGAAGGATTTAGGTCCAACAAAACAATTTCTTGGAATGAGAATTAGCATAGACGAACAGTAAGGTACATTGAAGCTTTCATAAGCAGAGTACATTCGGAAGGTGTTACAGAGATTCAGCATGGGCGATATATTGCTAAGTTTTTTTTTATTTTGTTGTTGTAATAAAAAAAACTGCAGTATTTTTATTTATAATTCTTCTGTAATACACTCAAGTTTCGAAGACTCGAAGGTTTGAAAAATTAGGAGCAACCGGAACAAGTTTGGGACCGTGCGAGCAGTAGCAATGAACGTGCGTGCGAAGATCACATAGCCACGTTTGTTGTGGCATGGGCTATGCACGGCAGCCCTATGGAAGCCATGGGCTGCGTATGGCAGCCGTTTATGGGTTTGTGGCATGCGCACGCCCATGGGAGGCAACCGAGAGAGTCCGGAAGATGAAGGTCGCGTGAAGACTTGTTCGTCAAGAAAGGAGTTTTTGTATTCCAAGACATATGTAATTTACTTATTTTTCTAGGATGGACCAAAATTGTAGCTATTTATATTTTTGTAAATATTGTAATGTTGGTCATTGTTTGATAACATGTCATATAGAATAGGAGTGCCACTCATATATCTCTTTTGGTATGAACATGCATTGAATGGTTTAGGTATCTAAATTGACATCTAGATAACTTGGTAAATCATTTTTTGGAATTGGATCAAACACCTTAGACAGTTGAGTGGGAGAAGGTGTTTTAGAACACCTACGGCCTCCAAGTTTAGTTGAGCTTTATTGATATGAACCTCACCAAGAGCAGTGAGACCCGGAACCAATATATGGTAACGAATGATCGTTTTCTAATCAAGTTTTTAAACAAGAATATTATCGGACCGCGACCCGTTACCTATAAGGAGGTAAGAACCAATGGTATCAAGAAAGTTGTAGATGCCACACTCAATAATAAGAAAGAAGGTGAGTGATAAGTCAAGGTTTGAACGCCACAAGGTAGAACCTTGATAAGTTCACAAGTTCTATGAAGAACCAAAGAGAAAATTCTCTAAAATTTATTTCAATTCAAAATCTATTCTCAAATTATATAAATTGGTCCCTTTTATACTAAAAATATCTAAGACCTAAAAGGGAATAAATATTAGGCAATTAATTCCTTACAATTTAGGAAAATAAATAATAACAAATTTAGGAAACAACTAAAGACTAAAAAGTAGCAACTAGTTGATTTGTTCCTAATTTGGAAAGTTGAATTCGGGAAACAAATCAACTCTTTATTTGGGGAATATGCTAAAGTAGGAAATATACTGAAATTGGATTCTCCTCCAACCATACGTCGCCCAAAAAATAGGAAATATTCTGAAATTCGGACTGTTCAGCTTAAGTCTTCGCGCAATAATATAGATGACCAAATTTGGACTTGTTGTGGTCTGTTTTGGAGGATGGGGTCTCATAGCATCTGTATATCTTGTCTTGGGCTTTTCGAAAACATATTATAATAGACGATCCGACTTCAGATGCTCTCTGTAGAGGTCCACGAAGTTCAGCCCGGATTTGGTCTTCATGTGAGCAGAATTTGGACTTTAGCAACTCGGAATCAGCCAATCATTTAATACGTATTTGATCCTCTTGCTTCCTTTTAATTGGCCCAATTGGAATATGCAATGGTTCCTTTGGTAATGCTTCTTGATTCTCATCATTCCCCCTCTCTTCAAAAGGATTCGTCCTCAAATCTTCACCATAATATTGTTGATAACCTGCGACACTTCATCAAAGCCTTGCAAATGAGAAGCAACAACACTAGGCAAGGAAGTGTTAATTCCATTAGTACTAAAACATGCGTCTTTGTACAAAAGTACAATCATTGGCTGATTTGAAAACAAAGCCTTTTTGATCTCACTCTCTATTGCATAAAAACTCACTTGTTTTCTTTTTTTTTTTCTCAACAACCTCTTTTTCTTTTTCATCTTTTTCATCTTTTTTTGCTATTTCAGACTCTTTTTCTTTTATCTCTCTTTTTTTTGAACTCTCACTCTCTTTTTTGATATCTCTCTCTTTTCTTAAAACCTGATCTTCATACACTTATTTTGGGGTTAAAGGTACAAGAGTGATTTGCTTTTTATTGAGTACAAAGGAGTATCTATTGGTATACCCATCATGCGTCACATGTGATGGAAATCATTAACTTAGCAACCATACACCTCAATAGATAAAGAGCTATGATACATATGGAATGCAATTTAACACCCTCCAACTAATTGAAACAAACCCGATCGTTCAAGATTGAAGTAAGAGAAACTATTCTAATCACTTTATCAATGGAATGATGATAAAAGCTAATTAGAACAAGACTTTGATTTCCCCATAATGCCACAAACTAAAAAGTTTGATAAGCTTAAAGGCAAAACAAAGATTTTTGAGGTTGATGAACGCCACAAACTGAATAAGCTTGATAAGTTCCAAAGTTCATGCAAGAACTTAAAAACAAAACACTCACAAAGTGCTCAAATAAGTTTATATTACAAAAATATCTGCCCTTACATAGAAAAAGCAGCCTTGTTTATATTACACAAAGGCCAAGTACAATACAACACAAATATAACTGCCCATTAAATGTGTAACCTCCCACTAAATGACATTTAGACCATGAATAATGGCCATAAAATATTCAACCTTTGTAACTCCTTATTCCTAATCAAAGAACACAAGAACTCACACTTAACAAAATAAAACCGAACACAAAAACCCAAACTATTCATAAAATAAGCCCACAAAACCCAACACAATTAAAACCCAAACTAATCAGAAAATAAGCCCACAAAACCCAACATAATTAAACCCAAACTAATTATAAAATAGGCCCACAAAACCCAACATGACCGAATGGCCTTTTATTCTTCAAGATAGGCTAGAATACTTCATTCTAACAAGGATGGACTCTTGTCTTCGGGATTTGGGCTTGTTTGAAACATGTTAACCATTTTATACTCTTCTTGCATCCTTAGAACCTTGACCAAATCTTGACTAGCTTGCTCCTTCCAAATGCTTTCCATTAAACAAGTTAAGGCTTCTTTCATCCTTTTAGCTTTAGCTCTTGTTATTGGTCCTCCATGAATGGTTAAAAGATCTGGATCTTTTCCAACCTTAGCCGAATTGTGATCAACTGGCTGGTCCTCATCATTCCCCCTTTCCTCGAAAGGATTCGTCCTCGAATCAGCACCTTCATCACCTACATCAAACAAAGACAAATCATAAACATTGAAAGTTGCACTAACATTGCCATACTCACTTGGTAGTTCCAGCTTGTATGCATTGTCATTGATTCTTTGAAGGACTCGAAATGGTCCATCCCCCCTTAGCATGAGTTTAGACTTTCGTTGGCTAGAAAATCTTTCCTTCCTCAAGTGTACCCAGACCCAATCACCAGGTTCAAATACTACTTGCTTTTGGCCCTTGTTGTGTTGCTTCTCATATTGTAGAGTTTTCTTTTCAATTTGTGTGCTCACCTTTTCATGCAAGGCTTTGACAAAATCAGCTTTTTGCTTACCATCCAAATTAGCTCTTTCCAAAAGTGAAGGTAGTAAATCCATAGGAGATAATGGATTGAACCCGTACACAACTTCAAATGGTGAATGGTTTGTTGTAGCATGCACACTTCGATTATAAGCAAACTCCACATGTGGCAAACATTCCTCCCAATTCTTCAAATTCCTTTGAATTATGGCCCTCAAAAGCATTGATAAAGTTCTTTTTACCACCTCTGTTTGTCCATCTGTTTGTGGATGACAAGTGGTTGAATACAGCAGCTTTGTACCCAACTTTCTCCAAAGCGTTTTCCAAAAGTGGCTAAGGAACTTCACATCTCTATCACTCACAATTGTCCTTGGAATTCCGTGTAACCTCACAATTTCTCTGAAGAACAGCCCCGCAACAAATGTTGCATCATCTGTTTTGTGGCAAGGAATGAAATGCGCCATCTTGCTGAACCTGTCAACAACAAAAATAGAATCTCTCCCCCATTTTGACCTAGGTAATCCAAAGACAAAGTCCATTGATATATCAACCCAAGGCTCACTAGGTATAGGAAGAGGAGTATACAGCCCATGAGACATTAGTTTAGATTTAGCTCGTTTGCAAGTAATGGATCTCTCACATATTCTCTCAACGCCTCTTTTCATGTGTGGCCAAAAGAAATGATCACTTAACACACCCAAAGTCTTTTTAACTCCAAAATGCCCCATTAACCCGCCACTATGTGCCTCTCTCACAAGCAATTCTCTCATTGAACATCTAGGAACACACAGCTTGTTTTCTTTGAAAAGAAAACCAGCATGCCTAAAGAACTTGTCAAAACCCCCTTGCTCACATGCCCCATAAACATTAGCAAAATCAAAGTCAGAATTGTATAAGTCTTTAATGTACTCAAAACCCAATAATTTTGCATCAAGTTTAGAAATTAGAGCATACTTTCTAGAAAGAGCATCGGCAACCACATTCTCATTACCTTGTTTGTACTTGATGATGTATGGAAAGGATTCAATAAACTCCACCCATTTTGCATGCCTACAGCTTAGCTTTCCTTGTCCTTTGAGATATTTCAAGGACTCATGATCGGTCTGTATAATGAATTCCTTGTACCAAAGATAGTGCTGCCATGTCTCTAACACTCTCACCAAGGCATAAAACTCCTTATCATACGTCGGGTAGTTAAGACTTGCTCCACTTAGCTTCTCACTAAAGAATGCTTGGCCTCTTGCATTAAGACTCCTCCAATACCTATTCCACTTGCATCACACTTGGAATAAGAGGGCAAACCCATTGCATTCTTTAGTGAGAAGCTAAGTGGAGCAAGTCTTAACTACCCGACGTATGATAAGGAGTTTTATGCCTTGGTGAGAGAGTAGTTGTCAGCACTATCTTTGGTACAAGGAATTCATTATACACACCGATCATGAGTCCTTGAAATATCTCAAAGGATAAGGAAAGCTAAGCCGTAGGCATGCAAAATGGGTGGAGTTTATTGAATCCTTTCCATACATCATCAAGTATAAACAAGGTAAGGAGAATGTGGTTGCCGATGCTCTTTCTAGAAGGTATGCTCTAATTTCTAAACTTGATACAAAATTATTGGGTTTTGAGTACATTAAAGACTTATACAATTCTAACTTTGATTTTGCTAATGTTTATGGGGCATGTGAGCAAGGGGGTTTTGACAAGTTCTTTAGGCATGATGGTTTTCTTTTCAAAGAAAACAAGCTGTGTGTTCCTAGATGTTCAATGAGAGAATTGCTTGTGAGAGAGGCACATAGTGGCGGGTTAATGGGGCATTTTGGAGTTAAAAAGACTTTGGGTGTGTTAAATGATCATTTCTTTTGGCCACACATGAAAAGAGACGTTGAGAGAATATGTGAGAGATGAATTACTTGCAAACAAGCTAAATCTAATGTAATGCCTCATGGGCTGTATACTCCTCTTCCTATACCTAGTGAGCCTTGGGTTGATATATCAATGGACTTTGTCTTGGGATTACCTATGTCAAAAGGGGGGGAGAGATTCTATTTTTGTTGTTGTTGATAGGTTCAACAAGATGGCACATTTCATTCCTTGCCACAAAACAGATGATGCAACTTTTGTTGCGGGGCTGTTCTTCAGAGAAATTGTGAGGTTACATGGAATTAAAAGGACAATTGTGAGTGATAGAGATGTGAAGTTCCTTAGCCACTTTTGGAAAACGCTTTGGAGAAAGTTGGGTACAAAGCTGCTGTATTCAACCACTTGTCATCCACAGACAGATGGACAAACAGAGGTGGTAAACAGAACTTTATCAATGTTTTTGAGGGCTATAATTCAAAGGAATTTGAAGAATTGGGAGGAATGCTTGCCACATGTGGAGTTTGCTTATAATCGAAGTGTGCATGCTACAACAAACCATTCACCATTTGAAGTTGTGTACGGGTTCAATCCATTATCTCCTATGGATTTACTACCTTTACCTTTGGAAAGAGCTAATTTGGATGGTAAGCAAAAAGCTGATTTTGTTAAAGCCTTGCATGAAAAGGTGCACACACAAATTGAAAAGAAAACTCTACAATATGAGAAGCAACACAACAAGGTCTGAAAGCAAGTAGTATTTGAACCTGGTGATTGGGTCTGGGTACACTTGAGGAAGGAAAGATTTCCTAGCCAACGAAAGTCTAAACTCATGCCAAGAGGGGATGGACCATTTCGAGTCCTTCAAAGAATCAATGACAATGCATACAAGCTGGAACTACCAATTGAGTATGGCAATGTTAGTGCAACTTTCATTGTTTATGATTTGTCTTTGTTTGATGTAGGTGATTAAGGTGCTGATTCGAGGACGAATCCTTTCGAGGAAAGGGGGAATGATGAGGACCAGCCAGTTGATCACAATTCGGCTAAGGTTGGAAAAGATCCAAATCCTTTAACCATTCATGGAGGACCAATGACTTGAGCTAAAGCTAAAAGGATGAAATAAGCCTTAACTTGTTTAATGGGAAGCATTTGGAAGGAGCAAGCTAGTCAAGATTTGGTCAAGGTTCTAAGGATGCAAGAAGAGTATAAAATGGTTAACATGTTTCAAACAAGTCCAAATCCCGAAGACAAGAGTCCAGCCTTGTTAGAATGAAGTATTCTAGCCTATCTTGAAGAATAAAAGGCCATTCGGCCATGTTGGGTTTTGTGGGCCTATTTTATAATTAGTTTGGGTTTAATTATGTTGGGTTTTGTGAGCTTATTTTCTTATTAGTTTGGGTTTAATTGTGTTGGGTTTTGTGGGCTTATTTTATGAATAGTTTGGGTTATTGTGTTGGGTGAGTTCATGTGTTCTTTGATTAGGAATAAGGAGTTACAAAGGCTGAATACTTTATGGCCATTATTCATGGTCTAAATGTCATTTAGTGGGAGGTTACACATTTAATGGGCAGTTATATTTGTGTTGTATTATCCTTGGCCTTTGTTCTATATAAACAAGGCTGCTTTTTCTATGTAAGGGCAGAGATTTGAGTAATATAAACTTATTTGAGCACTTTGTGAGTGTTTTGTTCTTAAGTTCTTGCATGAACTTTGGAACTTATCAAGCTTATTCGGCTTGTGGCGTTCAACAACCTCAAAATCTTTGTTTTGCCTTTAAACTTATCAAACTTCATAGTTTGTGGCGTTTTGGGGAAATCAAAGTGTTGTTCTAATTAGCTTTTATCATCATTTCATTGATAAAGTGATTAGAATTGTTTCTCTTACTTCAATCTTGAACGATCGGGTTTGTTTTCAATTAGTTGGAGGGTGTTAAATTGCATTCCATATGTATCATAGCTCTTTAGCTATTGGGGTGTATGGTTGCTAAGTAAATGATTTCCATCAAGTGAGACCCAGAACCAATATATGGTAACGAAGGATCGTTTTCTAATCAAATTTTTAAACAAGAAAATTATCGGACCGCGACCCGTTACCTATAAGGAGGTAAGAACCAGCGGTATCAAGAAAGTTGTAGACGCCACACTCAAAAATAAGAAAGAAGGTGAGTGTTAAGTCAAGGTTTGAACGCCACAAGGTAGAACCTTGATAAGTTCACAAGTTCTATGAAGAACCAAAGAGAAAATTCTCTCAAATTTATTTTAATTCAAAATCTATTCTCAAATTACATCAATCGGTCCCTTTTATACTAAAAATATCTTAGACCTAAAAGGGAATAAATATTAGGAAATTAATGCCTTACAATCATGAAAATAAATGCAAACAAATTTAGGAAATAAATAAATACTAAACTAGCAACTATTGACTTGCTTCCTAATTGGAAAGCTAAATCTGGAAACAAATTAGCCCCTTAATTTGGGAAACAAATCAACTATTATTCTTTGGAAATTAAAAGGAAATAAATCAGCCAAAGTTGACTATTCTCCTAGCTTGTACCACATGCCCAAGTCTTCCTTATTCGGCTCAATCCATTGTCTTGATGACATTAATTAAGGCTTGGTCTTCATGTGAGCCGAATTTGGACTTTAACAACTCAGAAACAGCCCATCAATAAATGCTTCTTTGATCCTATTGCTTTCATGTAATTGGCCCAACTGGAATATGCAATGGATCCTTTGGTGACGCTTCTTGATTCTCATCATCTCCTTTGCCTATATCATGACAAAAAGGGGGAGTAGCATTGACCTAACATTGTGGTGTTAAGAGAGTAGCATGTGTTGGCTATAAAGGGAGTAGACTTGTTTAAGGGGGAGATTACATGTAAAGGGAGTAACCCGTTGAGGGGGAGCATTGCATGAGCATTTCATGAAGTCTTACTCATATTATTGAATGCAATTACTTTTGTTTATATTCACTTGATCATCTCACATGCACTTGGTTGGATAGTGTATTTGTGCTTACTTTGTGTGTAGAGTAGATAGTTCTACAAGAGATTGAAGATTTGAAGTTTTTTTTATGTTTATTTTTTGGGTAAATAAATAGTATCATAGAAAGAAGGAAGGAATGTACAAATACAAGGGGCATACCCAGGAAGAAAGGGACACAAAGCCCAGAAACAACGTTCAAACAACAAACTCTCTAATAAGAGCTAAAACAAAGGCTTTACAAAGAGTACTGAGCACAACAACACAAGCCCACACCACCTAGGGATAACTAGAGATGAGAGGCTAATTCTTCAACTTGAGAGAAGAGAGCCGGCAACGAATAGTATCTGTAATGATCTGGGCAACCTCTCGACTAGACTTTCGAGAGCTTTTAAAAATACGACAATTTCGCTCTCTCCAAATAAAATAGACGGCAGCCACAAGACAAAGTTTTTTTGTCACGACGGAGGGGGAGCTCCCCTTCCAATGAATGGACACCCAATCAATAAGATCATTCCAGCTAAGATGAATCCCAAGACAACCACATTTATTCAAAAGTTGTGTCCATATGGCTTTGCTATAAAAACACTTAAAGAAAAGGTGAGCATGAGTCTCGGCTTGAGAGTTACAAAGGACACACGTAGTAACAACTTGAGGGTCGTAGCGCTGAACACGATCCAAGGTAGAAAGCCTACCTTTAATAGCCAACCAAAGGATGAAACCCATCCTCGGGATATTCTGCGGGAACCACACAATTTTATACCAAGAAACCAAAGGATGAGGGGTTCTAAGAGACTCCATAGCAGACGCAGCTGAATAAATGCCATTAGAATAAGGAAGCCACAGAATTCTGTCATCCAAAGTTGAGTTTGGGTTGTAAGAAGGCATACGACTCCGAATTTCAGCAAGGTCAATGGACATAGCAGCAGGCCATCTCCAATTATCATCAAGAACAATGGCATTAACCTTAGCATTGATAGAGAGTCCAGCATCATAAATAACACGGGGAGCTCCATTTCGATCGAATAGGGCCATCCGGATGCCAATTATCAAACCATAAGGAAGTTTTCAAGCCATTACCAATGATGTGCTGAATTAAAGGACGGGCAAAAGGCCTAAGAAGAAGAAGTTTTCTCATATTCCAAGAACAGATATAAGGAGCCTTCACCTCCCACAAATTGGTACCTTTGAGGAGATAGGCTTTGATCCAAGAAGTCCAAAGATTACTAGTGCAATAAACCAGAATCCATATATGTCTAATCATAAGTGTTTTGTTCCACAAAGAGAGGTCCTTGATTCCAAGACCACCCTCTTTCTTTGGAACACAAATATCAGACCAAGCAATCTTAGAGCCTTTGCTGTTCACCTCAACCCCATTCCATAAAAAACTTCAGAATTTCTGTTTAATGCTCTTCAAGATTCTCTTTGGAAGATAAAGGTGAGATGCCCAAAGACTTGAATACTAGTTAAAACCGAGATGATAAGTTGAAGACGACCAGCAAAGGAAAGGCACCTATTTAACCAAGAAGAAAGTCTACTCGAAACCTTATCCACAAGGGGAGAGCAATCGCGAAGATTCAACTTTGAAGAGATGATAGGAATTCCCAAATAACGAATTGGAAGAGAGCCAACCGGGTAACCAAAAGGTTGATGAGTTGTTGACTAACAGCAACGGGCACACTCGAAATGAAAATGTTGCTCTTAGCATGATTAGCACAAAGTCCTGAAAGCAAAAAGAACTCATCAAGGGCTGACTTGAGCACAAGAGCTGAATGATATGAACCATGGCAAAGCATAATCAGGTCATCTGCAAAAAGAAAGGTGGGATAGCTTTAATTTATCACACCTCCGATGATATTTGAATTTAGGAGTGTCCATAATATGGTTGGCCAAAAGCTTAGAGAGGACCTCCATAGCAATAACAAAGAGATACGGAGACATAGGGTCCCCTTGCCGAAGGCCCCTCTTTCCGGAGAAGAAACCATCAAGCTCACCATTAATAGAGATAGAGAACTTAGGAGTAGTAAGGCAAGCTTTAATCCAATTAATGACTTTCAAAGGAAAGTGAAATGCAGCAAGAGTGTCAAGTAAGAAGCCCCAATCCACCATATCAAAAGCTTTCATTAAATCCACCTTAAGAGCCAACTTTGGCTTTCATAAGCTCTTGAACAAGAAGGATGTTATCCCCAATTCTCCTACCTGCCACAAAAGCTGATTGGGAGGGGCTAATAATGTCCGGAAGACAAGGCTTGATTCTATTGGCTATGATCTTAGCAATGATCTTGTATAGAGTGTTGCAACAAGCGATTGGTCTAAAGTCCGTCATCTTAGAGGGATTAGGGACCTTGGGGACCAAGGAAAGAATCGTCGCATTGAGCTCCTTAAGGACCAGAATGAAAGAACTCTTGAATAGCATTAATAACATCATCACCAACTAAGTGCCACGTCTTCTTGAAGAAATGAGCATTAAAACCATCGGGACCAGGAGCCTTATTAGGGTGAAGAGAGAAGCAAGCCTTACGAATCTCATCATTTGTAACTTCTCTACTCTTGTAATCAGCTTGATCTTTGGAGATGTGTTTATCAATAACATTTCTCAAAGAACGAGAGCCATGTCTAAAAGGCATTGAGCAACCAAGAATATTTTGAAAGTGATGAATAGCTTCTGATTTGACACGGGTATCTTCTTCAATTAAGGAACCATCTTCACCAGAAATTGAGAGGATCTTACTTCTATTGTGTCTCTCCTTGATGGCTTTGAAAAAAATAAGAGGAATTACGGTCACCAGCCTTGAGCCATTGAACTCTAGATTTTTGTCTCAAGAAATCCTCCTCCGTCTTAAGAGCTAGTGTATAAAAACTCATAAGCTCCTTCTCTTGAATTCCTAAGCTTGCATCAAGAGGCTGAAGATCAAGATTTCTCTGACATTCAACAAGAGCAGCCTTGGCTTCAATTGATTTAACAGTCACATCCCCCACCGTATTCTTGTTAACGGATGTTGTGTTGTTTATTTTATAACTTGTGCATATATTTAACATCCAAGATTGTCAGATGTAATCTCGAACCGTGTATATAAGTTTCATGTACGGATGGATATAGTAAGAGACGTGCAATCTAAAGAGTCCATAGATAGCAAATAAAGCTAGGTACTTTATTTGTGGTTAATCTATAGATGCGGTCCATTCCGTAATGTACGATGATTCTATTCTGAATCATTCAAATGAGATATGGGAATGGAGGCACCTTGTATGATGTGATCATATAGGACTGGGCCATGATCTATATAAATCTCTCACCAAGATCCGTTTACCGATGAGATTCATATATATCAACTAAATATGGCTATATATGGGTGATTTTAATCCTGAGTGTCTTATCGACTTCTTCAGGTTAGATCGTGGTCTTTGATATACCATGGGTGAGGTCGGATACAGTTCCCGATCAATATGCTCCGTATATTGGGATTACGGTTTGGCTTTTGGCTAGGAAGGTTTGTACACAATAGTGGAATCCACTCCTTCTTATGAGAAGTAGACAGTAGTTCCCTTAAGGGTTGATTCGAGGCTTGGACAATATGAGCGCTCTCCTAGTTCCGTAAGGAAATAGGATTTATTGTTCATTATAGAATCAACGGTACTTAAAGGATATATAGAGGGGTATAACGAACATTATGACCCATCTCTAATTATGAACTGCTATGGAGGATCACACCATGTGTAATAGCTATATCGATGGACACTGAGTTGTATCGGTCTGTGTAAAAGTGTCTACAGTTGAGAGAGTGCAGCTTCGGGTTTTTAGTGGAATAACACCGGAGTTAATAATCAAGAAATATTAATTAAAGAGTTTAATTAATGATTCCGAGGATTATTGGAGCTCAAAATACTATGGGTCCATTAGGTCCCCTTGCTAGCCCGATCAATTTAGGTAACAAGGGTCACGGTTAATTAATTGGATTGTCCAATTAATTGTTGTTAACCGAAAATCTGCTCAGGGTAAGGAATTACATCTAACACCCTCGAGACCACTACCAAGGAGGTGGTGACCAGGGTTTGTACCTTGTACCTTGGAGAGATCTTGCATGAATATGGAGTATGGAACGGTAGGTAGGAGAGGAGTCATCCCACTTGTCAGGCCTCACGGTAGGTAGGAGTGGAGTCATCTCACCTACCGGGCTTCGTGGTAGGTAGGAGACGAGTCATCGCATCCGTCAGGCTTCGTGGTTGGTAAGAGATAAAGGGAGCTCGAGGTTCCATTGCTGGGATTAAGGGGTTGATCTTTGTCTTGGTCCTCGGTAGAGATCAGAGCCCGTCCTGGTACCCAGAGCCCGGTTCTTGAGATTGATTCCTTCCTGTAGTTTCCCGACCTAGATAACAAGTAAGAAGGGGGGCTTCTCTACCTCTAGTGTCGAAGAGCTTGATTTCTTCCATAGAGAGGATGCATGAGGGCTCATCGACTCTATTTAAGCTGGTCTGGCTGGTTTCTACTCATCTTGATGTGCGACTTTGGCATGTGGATGAGAGGATAAGAACGCTAGATCCAGCGAGGTAGGAATCTAGCTTGCACTCATATACGTATGCATAATACAGGAGACAAATAAAAGAAAGATAAGTCTTATGTAGAGGAAGGTGAACTGACCAAGGGAGAAAATCCATCATGAATGATCACATGCTGAAAAACCCCAAGGTAGTATCCAGTGGAAAGAGGAATACCCTTCCATATGTTTATATCAAAGAATGCTTCGGGGAGCTTACAACATTGGAGAAATAATACAACCATGGTGCTTCGGAGAGCTTACAATATTGATCGAGTGTTAACCGATACTGGTATAATCCTGGTAAAGGTACACATATAATGACGATGTAGAGAGAACTTTAAACGAAGCATGTATACTAGCCTAGGGCTGGTCGTTTTTGGGATTAGAGATGATATGTCTGTTCTCAGATGACCCACCTAATCGATGCTATTACAGGTGTATTTATACATGGTGTAACTACCTTGGCGCGCAAGTCCAGGACTCTTGAATTGTTCTTCTTTCCTTATTGGACACGATTCTTCATTTAATGTTGTTGATCGGATTGTAGCTAATATCTTGGAGAATATGTGTTTGTTTTCTCTTCGGATTCTTCCTTCTTTGATATGTGGGATTTTCTGTTGTAGTTGACTCCCAATAATCGGTTGTGGAGGATATCTTAGAGGCAAGGGTATTTGTTTCCACTTTGAACTCTTTTACTAATGGTGGCCATTAAAGAGTTGAATATTCTCTTATTAATGGCGTTGATCATCTCATTTATAGGGTTGATTTCCTCCATTAATAAAGCTGACCTCATTAATAGGGTTACCTCTAATAATATACTTGACCTCATTAATAGGGTTGACTACCTCCATTAATACGGTTGACTATCTTCATTAATACGGTTTGACCTCATTAATATGGTTGACTCTCTCCATTAATACGGTTTGACCTCATTAATATGGTTGACTATCTCCATTAATGGTATCGTAACTATCGTGAAGGTCAACCCTCTCTTTCTACGCTGTTTGGAGGAGAGCTCTGGTTTTATATGTCACTTCGGAGAGGTATTTTCTTGAGGGTGAGGTACCCCAGGTTCCAGTATACTAGCGGGGTCCCTAAGGGACCTATCGATTGTCATGGAGCTAGATAGAGCTTGCTGGTCTTCCCATGGAGCTTGTGCTAACCATTTTAGTGGCAAAATATCCCATAGGGTTCCAACCTTGTAGTTGGGAGCTTAGTTTAGCTACGCCGAGCTTTATCATGGAGCTCGACCTAATTATGCAGGATTACTGGCGGGGTAGCAGGCTTTAATTGGAGAGCCTGAATGCATGCAAGGTGTTGAGAAGGTGTTGATTACCTCTCCTTGGTTATGCGGGGTTGTAAGGTACCTCGACCTAGAGGATCTCGCTACGTGGACCCGGGTTTGGACCCCTGCTTGAAGGCTGGAAGGTAGAAAATTCTTCTTTGGTCCCTAGCCAAATTTTGCTATTAACAGAAGTCCCCTCTGACTTGAAGACCGGTACGTTGTTGGGGTTGGAGTCAGGATCTTGTACCACATGAAGAATTTTACTTGTCATTTCTTACTGGTAATCAAAACCATTCCCAGTGCTTGACTTAGCGAACTGAGGTGCTAGTCATTCCTGCTTTTAGGAATCTTTGTACATTTGGTGAAGAAGATTCTGGTAGGCAACTAAGGCCACTTTCTCACCGAGTCTTTATACATAGGCGAAACGTAGGTGAATCCAGCGTACCTGCATAATAAAAGAACGGTGGTGGACCACAGAAAGGGATATTCCCTTGGTGGAAATTTCGTCGCTCTAGTCAGTGTAAAATTTGGTAAGCGAGAAAGGTCACCAACCGTACTGCTCGATCATGTCGAATGAACCTCTTGTGGCTATTATGAGAGTCTGATATTCCTGTTCCCAGAATCGTTGTACTTAGGCTAACTTGATCCTGGTGTGCAACTATGCCATCCAGACCTTTACTGGCGGGGTCGATCCGGCCAAGGCAGCAAGATGACCATTTGGTTGTCCTGGTCTCGTGATCTAGTAGGCAACTATGCTCTAACGCTTAGATCCTTCTTGGGGGTAGTAGCCCGACCAAGGCATCAAGAGGGCTATCTAGCTATATCCTGGTCTCGAGATCTGGATGACAACTATACTCTTACACTCAGACCCTTCTTTGGGGTGGTAGCTCGTCCAAGGTATCAGGATGACCATTTGGTTGTCTTGGTCTCGTGATCAAAGTGGCAGAGGCAGTAGATGCAGATGACCAGTATGAGCTTCGACCAAAGAGGGGAGCATGGGGCGAGGTTCACTCTGTAGAAGAGGAGGTGGGAGGTCCTCAGGAAGATGAAGAAGTTTGAGTTCTCTCCTATGTAATTCATTTTGAATGCCCGAAAAAGGGGGTGGGCATCCCATCTTTAGCCATGTTTGACCTTTTGTTGTTTTATTCTTTTTTTTTTGTAGCCCGGAATCAGGGATTGGGCTCCCTGCTTGTTGTAGCCTTGTTGGGGAATAGGCTCCCCCATTTAATAATAAAGCTTCAATTTTAGATCTAACTCTCATTCCGACTTGCATGTACTTACTTGATCTCCCTTTAGGTCCAGCATTTATAGCAAAATGAACTATCTTCGGGGAACAACAAGATAAGAAAACTGTTTAAGCATGAAAACAGGCAGTTAGCGTCGGGCTTCCTGACCACCGAATCTCGCAGCTCAACTTCCTTAGTCGATAGTCCCCTTGTTTGATTATTGACCTATTATAGTGAGTGACCACGTATGAAGGAGGGCTAGTAACCGGAACTAAATGGTATATTTAGAGTAAATTGAGCCCTCTATCCCTGAACCCTTTTAGGGGGTTGTAGCCCAGGCGAGGCATTAAGTAAAGAACTGTCTAGTCCCCCTTTTTAAGCTAGGGATTGGGAAGGCTTCAGTGTTCTTAAATTTGAGTCTTTCCTGAGGGTGGTAGCCCGACCAAGGCATCAGGAGGGCTATCTAGCTATATCCTAGTCTTGAGATCTGGATGACAACTATGCTCTTACACTCAGATCCTTCTTGGGGGTGCTAGCCCGACCAAGGCATCAGGAGGGCTATCTAGCTATTTCCTGGTCTCGAGATCTGGATGGCAACTATGCTCTTACACTTAGATCCTTCTTGAGGGTGGTAGACCGACCAAGGCATCAGGAGGGCTATCTAGCTATTTCCTGGTCTCGAGATCTGGATGGCAACTATGCTCTTACACTCAGACCTATCTTGGGGGTGGTAGCCCGACCAAGGCATCATGAGGGCTATCTAGCTATATCCTGGTCTCGAGATCTGGATGGCAACAATGCACTTACACTCATACCCGTCTTGGGGGTGATAGCCCGACAAAGGCACCAAGAGTGTTATCTAGTTATTTCCTGATCTCAAGGTGATCATTGTAGAAATACCATGGTGATCCTCCTGCGGGGATTAATTGTTTTGAACCTCACCAAGAGCAGTGAGACCCATAACCAATATATGGTAACGAATGATCGTTTCCTAACTAAGTTTACAAACAAGAATGTTATCGGACCGACCCGTTACCTATAAGGAGGTAAGAACCAACGGTATCAAGAAGTTGAAGACGCCACACTCAAGAACAAGAAGAAGATGTGAGTGATAAGTCAAGTTTTCAGAACCAAAAAGAGATGAACTCTCACAAAATTTTTATTCAATTCAAGTCTGTCGAATTACATCCAATTCGTTCCTTTATATACTAAAACCCTAAACGAAAAGAAAGGCTATAAGCCATCCTAAAAGGAAACAAGATAATTCGGCCATTAAGGCCTTGTAATCAGAAGAAAACTAATTCGATAAACTAATGACTTGCTCCCTAATTGGAAAGCTAAATCTGGAAACAAATCAGCCACTAAATTTGGGAAACAAATCAACTATTATTCTTTGGAAATTAAAAGGGAATAAATCAGCCAAAACCGACTCTTCTCCTAACTTGTGCCACACACCCAAGTCTTCCTTATTCGGCCCAATCAATTGCCTTGATGACATTAATTATGCCTTGGTCTTCATGTGGGCTTATCTGGGACTTCAATAATTCAAAATCAGCCCAGGTGTCTTGAATTAGGCAATTTAGTGCTTCTTTGAATCTCTTAGCTCTTGCCCTTGTTATTGACCCAACCAGAATATGCAATGCATCATTTGATACAGCCGCCTTGTTCTCATCATTCCCTCCCTCTTGAAAAGGATTTGTCCTCAAATTGTCACCTACATCAAAAGGAGACAAATCAGAAACATTGAAGCTTGCACTAACATTGTACTCACCTGGAAGATCCAACTTGTATGCATTGTCATTGATTCTTTCAATCACTTGAAATGGGCCACCTCCCCTTGGAAGTAGTTTAGAACTCCGTTGGGCTGGGAAACATTCCTTCCTCATATGCAACCACACCCAATCACCGGTCTCAAACACAACCTTCTAACGCCCTTTATTTGCTTGATTGGCGTATTGCTCAGGCTATCAACAACATTATGGTGAAGATTCGAGAACGAATCCTTTTGAAGAGAGGGGGAATGATGAGAACAAAGATAAATTAAACCTGATTTAGAAGCCTAAGCTCTGATACCAACTTATATGAAACTCACCAAGAGCAGTGAGACCCGGAACCAATATATGGTAACGAAGGATCGTTTTCTAATCAAGTGTTTAAACAAGAATATAATCGGACCGTGACACTTCGTCAAAGCCTTGCAAATGAGAAACAATGACACTAGGCAGGGAAGGGTTAATTCCATTAGTACTAAAACATGTCTCTTTGTACAAAAGTACAATCATTGGCTGATTTGAAAATATAGCCCTTTTGACCTCACTCTCCCTTGCATAAAAGCTTACTTGATCTTCATACACTTGTTTTGGGGTTAAATGTATAAGAGTGATTGGCTTTTTATTGAGTACAAAGGAGTATCTATTGGTACACCCATCAGGCGTCACAAATGATGAGAACAAGGCGACTGCATCAAATGATCCATTGCATGTTCCGGTTGGACCAATAACAAGGGCAAGAGCTAAGAGATTCAAAGAAGCACTAAATGGCCTAATTCAATTTTATTTATTTATTTATTATTTAATTTTTTTTTGTTATATCTTATTTCTTAAACTTCTTGTGAGTGTCATTTAAGTCAAAAAAAAACTGAAACAGTGAACAAAGAGTGAACAAAAGCAAGAGAGTGTCAGTTTATCAGGGGGTTAAAGCCAAAAGATTGAGTGAAACACGAGTGTGAGTGCCACCATCTTTGAGGGTAAACACGTGAGGGAGTTTGTTTGAGAGGCTTACTTGCTCTCTTTGTTTTGCAGGATTAAAATATGTCCCATGATAAGTGTAAAGACTTATCCGACGATGCACCAGAAATGGTAGACCTCAATTTTTTATATAAAGCCATACAAAAAAGCATGGAGCAGATGGAGATTAAGTTTGATGAGGTGCATGGTAGGATAGACAAAGTGGAGTCTAGTTCGCAAAGGGAGCAACCATTTAGGGCCCTAAGGTAGACCGAAGAGAAAGAAACCCACCTAGGAATGACTATGAAGATGATTATGGGATTGACCTAGAGGAGAATGATCGCATGTCTAATATGGGTGCGGGCAGATTTCGACTTGGAATGGGAGGTAGAGGAGTTAGGTATGGGAATAGAGAAGATAGGTATGGGAATAGAGGAGATAGGTATAGAGAGCTTTTGGTGGCAAGAAGAGCTCTTAGTGATCAAGCCAAGGAAGATGATGAGGTACAACGTGACAATATTTTTCACACTCGCTGCCATGTTAATGATAAGGTATGTAGCATGATTATTGATCGGGGGAGTTTTACTAATGTGGCTAGCACTAGTTTAGTGGAGAAACTGAATTTGGCCACTTTGAAGCACCCAAAACCTTATAAGCTGTATATGATAGTGGGGAAATCAAGGTGACTTAACAGGTGTTGGTGTCGTTTTTGATTGGAAAATACAAAGATGAAGTCCTTTGTGACGTGGTACCAACGAATGCAAGTCATATCCTTTTGGGGAGACCATGGCAATTTGATAGGCATGTGACGCATGATGGGTATACCAATAGATACTCCTTTGTACTCAATAAAAAGCAAATCACTCTTGTACCTTTAACCCCAAAACAAGTGTATGAAGATCAAGTTTTAAGAAAAGTGAGAGATGTCAAAAAAGAGAGTGAGAGTGAGAGTGAGAGTTCAAAAGAAAGAGATAGAAAAGAAAAAGAGTCCGAAATAGCAAAAAAAAAAGAAGATGAAAATGAAAAAGAGGCTGATGAGAAAAAAAAGAAGAGAAAACAAGTGAGTTTTTATGCAAGAGAGAGTGAGATCAAAAAAGGCTTTGTTTTCAAATCAGCCAATGATTGTACTTTTGTACAAAGAGGCATGTTTTAGTACTAATGAAATTAATCCTTCCTTGCCTAGTGTTGTTGCTTCTCATTTGCAAGGCTTTGATGAAGTGTCGCAGGCTATCAACAACATTATGGTGAAGATTCGAGGACGAATCCTTTTGAAGAGAGGGGGAATGATAAGAATCAAGAAGCATCACCAAAGGAACCATTGCATATTCCAATTGGGCCAATTAAAAGGAAGCAAGAGGATCAAAGAACTATTAAATGATGGGCTGATTCCGAGTTGCTAAAATCCAAATTCTGCCCACATGAAGACCAAATCTAGACTGAACTTCGTGGACCTCTATAGAGAGAATCTGAAGTCGGATTGTCTATTATAATATGTTTTTGGAAATCCCAAGACAAGCTCTACAAAACAGATCACAACAAGTCCAAATTTTTCCATCGATCTTATTGCGCGAAGACTTGAGTTGAGGAGTCCGAATTTCAACATATTTCCTATATTTTGGGCGATGTATGGTTGGAGGAGAATTCAATTTCAGCATATTGCCTATTTCAGCATATTCCTTATTTTATTTATTTCCCCAAATAAAGAGTTGATTTGCCTTCCAAATAAAGGGCTGATTTGTTTTCCAAATTCAGCTTTCTAAATAAGGAACAAATCAACTATTTGCTAGTTTAGTATTTATTTATTTTCTAAATTTGTTTGTATTTATTTTCCTGATTGTATGGCATTAATTGCCTAATATTTATTCCCTTTTAGGTCTTATATATTTTTAGTATAAAAGGGACCAATTGATGTAATTTGAGAATAGATTTTGAATTGAAATAAATTTGAGAGAATTTTCTCTTTGGTTCTTCATAGAACTTGTGAACTTATCAATCACTCACCTTCTTTCTTATTCTTGAGTGTGGCATCTACAACTTTCTTGATACCGTTGGTTCTTACCTCCTTATATGTAACGGGTCACGGTCCGATAATATTCTTGTTTACAAACTTGATTAGAAAACGATCATTTGTCACCATATATTGGTTCCGGGTCTCACTGCTCTTAGTGAAGTTCATATCATTAATCCAGTCCAAGGCATCAGGAGGGCTATCTAGCAATATCCTAGTATTTTGATCCGGTTGGCAACTATGCACTTACACTCAGATCCTTCTTGGGGGAGGTCACCTGACCAAGGCATCAAGGGTGATGAGGGGGTTTCCTCGATCAATCCCTGGTCTCGAGATCTGGATGTTAATTATGCTCTTACACTCAGACCCTTCTTGGCGGGGGGTGGTGCCTGGCCGAGGGATCAGAGGTAGTGAGGGGGCTTCCCCGACCAGTCTCTGGTCTCGATACGATCAATATCAAAATACCATGGCGATCCTTCTGGAGGGATTAATTCAGTCCAGGTCATCAGGAGGGTTATCTAGCTCTCCTAGTCAAGGCAATCCTCCTGGAGGGGTTAGATCCAGTCCAGGGCATCAGGAGTGTGGTGTAGCTCTCCTGGTAATGGCGATCCTTCTTGAGGGATTTGATCCGGTCCAGGGCATCAGGAGTGCGGTGTAGCTCTCTTGGTAATGGCGATCCTCCTGGAGGGATTTGATTCGGTCCAGGGTATCTCGATCATGAGCGAATGGTGATCATAGGAGAACTTTGATGGAGATCGAAATCGAAGGAGATGCAAACTCATGGCGAGTCGATACGAAGTTGTATCAATACAAGGTGGTATCAGTTGATAACCAGTTTCGCTCTAGGAGCCTTTTCACACGTAAAATCTCTTGAGATGATCTGTGTTATGGGTGTAGATAGTAGAATGACTTTCCGTAAATGACGTTTTTTATTACGAACTAGGGGAAATTGTCTCACTCCGGGGTCATCGCCCCTCTCACTGGAGTACTGAAAATATTGAGCTTCTAGTCCCCAAGTGATGTAACCGGTTTAGAAGTCCGCTTGGGGTAGATTAGAGTATTTAAAAATCGAAATGGAGCTCGAGACTTCACTGGGAACGAACCAGAAGAGCTTCTGGGCTCTTCCGAAATGGATCAGGGCACCAGTGGCTCACTAAGGCGTTGAATGGCCCGGTATAGAGGGTGAGGAGCCACCAGCATGATACTCTTTGAGAAAAAGCTGTCGATGTCAATGTAGATGTCGAGCTCTTCTTGTTTTAATGTGCTTCTTCACAGTCTTCCAGGTAGAGCTGGCTCGACCACCCCCCTTCATTATCAATGACAGATGGAAAAGGGAGGAGATCAAGAGAAAGTTGTCTTGCTTCCACTGTGGCTGGCCAGTCTTTGGGCTACTGATGCAGACCCTAGTTTGAAGTCCCATGTTACAGCAGAGGATTTATCCAAAGAAGAAACTTCAGACCATCCTACCCCTCCACCTCCGGTAAGGCTGTACTGGACCAGCCAGATACTACCAATGAGTGGGAGGCTTAGACTGGTTTGGTTGTGGAAGGAGATACCAGGGGTAATCCAACCCTGAGGAGGGTTGTGGTCCAGGTTGACATAACCAAGGTGGAGGACACTCTTGTCGGTCCCGCTCAGATAAAGGCCATAGTTGAGGCTGTTGCGTAAGAGGCAGGTGACCCCGCAACTGATATAGAGGTAGGTGTTTTGGATAGGGAAGTTGCCCTTTCAAAGGATGTCAAACCAAGAGTATGAGGAATTAACCAAGGTAGCAGAGGGTGCAGTCGTTCTGGACGAAGCCCTAACCAAAGCTGGGGTAAACACTGCTGAGGCGCAGATAGATAAAGAGCTGATGCATATGATACAGAGAGACTCAAGTCCATATACCGTGCCTCACAAGGATTGCTCTGAAGGAGGAAATAAAATCTGAAGGTAGAGGTCTAAACTCTGTGCAGCAACATGGCTGCCTTAGAGGCCAAAGCGGATGCTTTCTTTGCTGAAGGATGCCACTTACCAGACGGCTCAAGCTCTTCTTCCCCTGTCTGATTTAAACGTCATTAAAGGATGGAATCGGGAGGTGACCATAAAGCAAGCTGTAGAGTTAGCTTAGTCCGCCTCTACTGAAATCGGCCCTTCTTGAGTCGGTAGGTTCGTAGGTGATAAGGAGTACTTGGCACCCATCTCTGCTTTCATGTCTAGTCGTGCTGGGTAGGAACTACCTCGAAGTACCCAGCTAACACAGAAGCTTAGGATTTAGGATGAGCTTTAAACCCGCCTACCTCTCCATCTGAACCCGGTCAAAAAGTTAGAGGTCCAGATCTATTCTATCAAGGAAGGTGAGGTCTAAACTGAACTGGCAGATGCAGGCAAAGAAAGTGAGGTCCATATTGAAGCCATAGTGATGGAAGAGGTCCCGATCAATCAAGTTGAAGAGATAGTATATCGAGCTGATTTAGGATGACACGACCAATGTGGTGGAGCTGGATCCATGGTAGCAGTGCTAGGGGATGGTAGTTCTTCATCTACCCAAGCAGCAGGACTAGGGAGGAAGAAGATGCCACTGTCGATGAAACTAACATGAGAGGTAGATCGGAACTATGGTGGCTCGCTAGAGCGTTTTATGACCCGGTACAAATGGAGAGGAACCATCGGTCTGGTATTAGATACAAGGAGGCTCAAAGACTTGCATCGGTGCTGCTGTTGCTCTAAAGGCTTGCTCAGACACGTAGGAGGTCTTACTAAATATGGGAAGCCTCCGGGCTTATCTCGAATGAACTGGGACTCCAGTGGCTTGCTAGGGCGCTGAATGACCCGGTATGAATGGAGTAGAGCCACCGGTATGATGCTATTTCGGAGCAGGTTGTTGCTTCTAAAGTCGAGCTTGAGCAGACCAAGAAGGAGATGATCAAGATAATGAGGGGATCGATTGTCTTGAGCAAAGACATGACCAGAGTTGAGGCAACCACGACTGAGATACAGGTAGACAAGGAACGGATGTAATGTGCATATAATATGAAGAGACTTAAATCCGTGCTTTGTGCCTTATAAGGTCCTCTCTGAAGGAGATCATGGGAAAAATTGAGAGTTTGTTAGATCCGCTCTCACCAAAGCTGGTCCTTCTCGAGCCTCTGGATGCACTAATAATGAGGAGGATATGCTGCCCACCTCCACTTTCATGCCAAACTGTGCTAGGGTAGAACCTATCTCAAAATCCCCTGCTGCAAGTTAGGGAATGCATGAGGGGCTTCAAGCCTGCCTACCTCTCTATCTGAATCTGTCAAAGTAGAGGTCTATATCGATCTCACCAAAGAATAAGAGGTCCGTACTGATTCCATAGTGGTGAAAGTGGTCCCGATCGATCCTGCTGGAGAGAATATGGTCAAGGCAAACTCAAGCTGATCCAACCAAGGAGGTGGTAGCTGGCTCCGAAGTAGCGACGTTAGAGGATGATGACCCGTCCTTCAACCAAGCTATGGGACTAGGGAGGAAGGAGTTGCTACTGTTGAAAAGTCTAACCAGATAGGTGGATCGGGACTCTGGTAGCTCACTAGGGCGATGAAAGGCTCGGTACAAATGGTGTGGAGCTACCGGTATGGTAACTGTTTAGAGACATGCTTGAAGATTCCTGTAACTGAGAGAAGACCCTGGACCCCTCCGGATTAAGTAGGAACCATGGTGATTCACTTGGGCATTGAATGGACTGATACAAACAGAGTGGAGCCACTTGACTGGTACGGTTCCAGAGGCATGCTAAAGAGTCCTCAGCAACTGAAAGGAGCCTCTAGACCTTGTAGAAACAAAATAGGAGCTTAGTGGCTCACTTGGGCTTTGACCGGCCCGGTATAAAAAGTGAGGTGCCACTGATCCTTCTATTGGTTATACTACTCCATAGGCTACACAGCTAAGTTGGCTTCTCAGATTCACGAGTTGACCTGATACCGCTACCTAGGAGCTTCTGAAGAACGGATCCTGTGACATGAGGGGATCCATATGAACAGGTGCTAGCCCAATTGATCTGATGGATAGGTGATACACTTGTAGCAGATCGAGTTTGTTGTAAGGAAGTATGAGAGGTGTAGCTTTACTGTATAGGAGCTCTCGATGTATCAGATTGGTTCAGCTGTGTAGGAGACCTTCAAGCAAGGAGCTACTGTATTGGAGCTCCACGATTATCTAAGCAGGTTCGCTTCAGGGAAGCAGTATAATTAACTGGTTCCACAAGGAATCCTATGTACCATATTTGACCCATAATGAACGAAACTCATCAAATGATAAAATGAGCACCACACGTGAAGCATAAGCGATATAGACAAGTATGAAGAAAGGATATCGTAAATAGTAAATGATATTCCATGAATAACGAATCTGTTACATCGATAGTATAATGATACTCATGTAGAGAAATGGACGCTTTCGAAAAGAGGTGTGGAAACTTCCCATAGACGGCACCAGAAAATGTTAACCGAAAATTCACTCAGGGTGAGGAATTACAGCTAACACCATCGAGACCACTACCACGGAGGTGGTGGCCGGGATTGGTACCTTGTACCTTGGAGAGATCTTGTATGAATATGGAGTATGGAATGGTAGGTAGGAGAGGAGTCATCCTAATCATCGGGCTTCGCGGTAGGTAGGAGTGGAGTCATCTCATCTGTCGGGCTTCATGGTTGGTAAGAGATAAAGGGAGCTCAAAGTTCCTTTGCCAGTATGAATGGGTTGATCTTGGTCTTGGTCCTCGGTCAGGGGTCGGAGTCCGTCCTGGTTCCCAGAGCCCGGTTCTAGAGCCGGTTCTGAAGCTCGGTTCCTTCTGTAGTTCCCTGACCTAGATAACAAGCAAGAAGGTGGGTTTATCTAGCTCCAGTGTCAAAGAGCTCCATTTCTTCCATAGAGAGAATGCAGGAGGGCTCATTGACTCCCTTCAAGCTGGTTTGGGTGGTTTCTCCTCATCTTGATGTGTGACTATGGCATGTAGATGGAAGGATAAGAAAGCTAGGTCCAGCGAGGTAGGAATCTAGCTTGCACTCATATACGCATGCATAATACAGGAGACAAATAAGAGAAAGATAAGTCTTATGTAAAGGAAGGTGAATTGGCCAAGGGGGAAAGAGCATCACGAATGATCACATGCTGAAAAACCCCGAGGCAGTATCTAGTGGAAAGAGGAATACCCTTCCTTATGTATATATCAAAGAATGCTCCGGGAAGCTTACAACAATGGAGAAATAATACAACCATGGTGCTTTGGAGAGCTTACAACATTGATCGAGTGTTAACCGATACCGGTATAATCCTGGTAAAGGTACACATATAATGACGATGTAGAGAGAACTTTAAACAAAGCATGTAGACTAGCCTAGGGCTGGTCGTTTTTGGGATTAGAGATGATATGTCTGTTCTCAGATGACCCACCAAATCGATGCAATTACAGTTATATTTATACATGGGGTAACTACCTTGGTGCGCAAGTCCAGGACTCTTGAATTGTTCTTCTTTCCTTATTGGACACGATTCTTCATTTAATGTAGTTGATCGGATTGAGCTAATATCTTGAAAAATATGTGTTTGTTTCCTCTTTGGACTCTTCCTTTCTTGATATGTGAGATTTTCTGTTGTATTTGACCCCCAATAATCGGTTGTGGAGGATATCTTAAAGGCAAAGGTATTTGTTTCCTCTTTGGACTATTTTACTAATGGTGGCCATTAAAGAGTTGAACATTCTCTTATTAATGGCGTTGATCATCTCATTAATAGGGTTGACTTCCTCCATTAATATAGCTGACCTCATTAATAGGGTTACCTCCAATAATATAGTTGACCTCATTAATAGGGTTGACTACCTCCATTAATACGGTTTGACCTTGTTAATTTGGTTGACTATCTTCATAAATACGGTTTGACTTCATTAATATGGTTGACTATCTCTATTAATACGGGTTGACCTCATTAATATGGTTGACTATCTCCATTAATGGTATCGTAAGTGTCGTGAAGGTCGACCCTCTTTTCCTACGCTGTTTGGAGAAGAGCTCTGGTTTTATATGTCACTTCGTAGAGGTACTTCATGGAGGTTACCTGACGCTTGATATTTCTTGAGGGTGAGGTACCCCAGGTTCCAGTACACTTGCAGGGGGGTCCCTAGGGGACCTCTCTATTGTCATAAAGCTAAATCGAGCTTGATGGTCTTCCTATGGAGCTTGTGCTAACCATTTTAGGGGCAAGATATCCCATAGGGTTCCAACCTTGTAGCTGGGAGCTTGGTTTAGCTACACCGAGCTTTATCATAGAGCTCGACCTAATTATACAGGATTCCTGGCAGGGTAGCGGGCTTTAATTGGAGAGCCTGAATGCATGCAAGGTGTTGAGATGGTGTTGATTACCTCGCCCTGCTTCTGTAGGGTTGTAAGGTACCTCGACCTAGAGGACCTCGCTATGTGGACCCGGATTTGGACCCTTGCTTGAAGGCTGGAAGGTAGAAAATTATTCTTTGGTCCCTAACCAAATTTTGCTATTAACAATTTTGTTACAAAAGTGACACGTATATATTCAGGAATTAATTGAATAATGAGATTATTTAATTAATGAATGTTAATGAAGACGAAATTCTTTAGCTATTAATTTTTTTTTTAATATCAATGCACGAAATCAAGATAATGAATAGAAATAGTTGATATAAGTTCAACTACACGACCCGAAAAAAAAAATGTTTTTTTTTACCGACCTTGATTAAGTGGACACAAGCAAGCTTTTGGTACTTTTTTTTTTTTGTACCGAATTTGATCAAACGTATTTTTTTTTACCGACCTTGATAAAGTGGACACAAGCAAGCTTTTGGTACTTGTTTTTTTTGTAACGGATCTGATTTTTTTTTTATATTAAACGAAAAAAAATAGACGCAGAAGAACAAGAATAGATTAAACCTGATTTAGAAGCCTAAGCTCTGATACAAACTGATATGAACCTCACCAAGAGCAGTGAGACCCGGAACCAATATATGGTAACGAAGGATCGTTTCTAACCAAGTTATAAATAAGAACGTTATCGGACCGCGACCCGTTACCTATAAGGAGGTAAGAACCAACGGTATCAAAAAGTTGAAGACGCCACACTCAAGAACAAGAAGAAGATGTGAGTGATAAGTCTAGTTGTCAGAAAAAAAAAGAGATGAACTCTCACAATTTTTATTCAATTCAAGTCTGTCCAATTACATCCAATTCGTTCCTTTATATACTAAAACCCTAAACGAAAAGAAAGGCTATAAGCCATCCTAAAAGGAAACAAGATAATTCGGCCATTAAGGCCTTATAATCAAAAGAAAACTAATTTGAGAAACTATTGACTTGCTCCCTAATTGGAAAGCTAAATCTGGAAACATTTCAGCCCCTTAATTTGGGAAACAAATCAACTATTATTCTTTGGAAATTAAAAGGGAATAAATAAGCCAAAGTTGACTCTTCTCCTAGCTTGTGCCACACACCCAAGTCTTCCTTATTCGGCCCAATCAATTGCCTTGATGACATTAATTATGCCTTGGTCTTCATGTGGGCTTATCTTGGACTTCAACAATTCAAAATCAGCCCAAGTGTCTTGAATTAGGCCATTTAGTGATTCTTTGAATCTCTTAGCTCTTGCCCTTGTTATTGGCCCAACCGGAATATGCAATGGATCATTTGATACAGATGCCTTGTTCTCATCAATTTAGACCATGAATAATGGCCATAAAGTATTCAGCATTTGTAACTCTTTATTCCTAATCAAAGAACATATGAACTCACTCTTAACAAAATAAAACCCAACACAAAAACCCAAACTAATAAGAAAATAAGTGCATAAAACCCAACATAATTAAACCCAACATAATTATAAAATAGGCCCACAAAACCCAACATGGCCGAATGGCCTTTTATTCTTCAAGATAGGCTAGAATACTTCATTCTAACAAGGTTGGACTCTTGTCTTCGGGATTTAGACTTGTTTGAAACTTGTTAACCATTTTATACTCTTCTTGCATCCTTAGAACCTTGACCAAATCTTGACTAGCTTGCTCCTTCCAAATGCTTTCCATTAAACAAGTTAAGACTTCTTTTATCCTTTAAGCTTTAGCTCTTGTCATTGGTCCTCAATGAATAGTTAAAGGATTTGGATCTTTTCCAAACTTAGCCGAATTGTGATCAACTGGCTGGTCCTCATCATTCCCCCTTTTCTCGAAAGGATTCGTCCTCGAATCAACACCTTCATCACCTACATCAAACAAAGACAAATCAGAAACATTGAAAGTTGCACTAACATTGCCATACTCACTTGGTAGTTCCTGCTTGTATGCATTGTCATTGATTCTTTGAAGGACTCGAAATGGTCCATCCCCTCTAGGCATGAGTTTAGACTTTCGTTGGCTAGGAAATCTTTCCTTCCTCAAGTGCACCCAAACCCAATCACCAGGTTCAAATACTACTTGCTTTCAACCCTTGTTGGGTTGCTTCTCATATTGTATAGTTTTCTTTTCAATTTGTGTGCGCACCTTTGCATGCAAGGCTTTGACAAATTAGCTCTTTCCAAAGGTAAAGGTAGTAAATCCATAGGAGATAATGGATTGAACCCGTATACAACTTCAAATGGTGAATGGTTTGTTGTATCATGCACACTTCGATTATAAGCAAACTCCACATGTGGCAAACATTCCTCCCAATTCTTCAAATTCCTTTAAATTATGGCCCTCAAAAGCATTGATAAAGTTCTGTTTACCACCTCTGTTTGTCCATCTGTTTGTGGATGACTAGTGGTTGAATACAGAAGCTTTGTACCCAACTTTCTCCAAAGCGTTTTCCAAAATTGGCTAAGGAACTTCATATCTCTATCACACACAATTGTCCTTGGAATTTCGTGTAACCTCACAATTTCTCAGAAGAACAGCCCCGCAACAAAAGTCGCATCATCTGTTTTGTGGCAAGGAATGAAATGTGCCATCTTGCTGAACCTATCAACGACAACAAAAATAGAATCTCTCCCCCCTTTTGACCTAGGTAATCCCAAGACAAAGTCCATTGATATATCAACCCAAGGATCACTAGGTATAGGAAGAGGAGTATACCGCCCATGAGGCATTACTTTAGATTTAGCTCGTTTGCAAGTAATGCATCTCTCACATATTCTCTCAACGTCTCTTTTCAAGTGTGGAAAAAAGAAATGATCATTTAACACACCCAAAGTCTTTTTAACTCCAAAATGCCCCATTAACCCGCCACTATGTGCCTCTCTCACAAGCAACTCTCTCATTGAACATCTAGGAACACACAGCTTGTTTTCTTTGAAAAGAAAACCATCATGCCTAAAGAACTTGTCAAAACCCCCTTGCTCACATGCCCCATAAACATTAGCAAAATCAAAGTCAGAATTGTATAAGTCTTTAATATACTCAAAACCCAAAATTTTTGCATCAAGTTTAGAAATTATAGCATACCATATTCTCCTTACCTTGTTTGTGCTTGATGATGTATGGAAAGGATTCAATAAACTCTACCCATTTTGCATGCCTACGGCTTAGCTTTCCTTGTCTTTTGAGATATTTCAAGGCCTCATGATCGGTGTGTATAATGAATTCCTTGTACCCAAGATAGTGCTGCCATGTCTCTAACACTCTCACCAAGGCATAAAACTCCTTATCATACGTCGTTTAGTTAAGACTTGCTCCACTTAGCTTATCACTAAAGAATGCAATGGGTTTGCCCTCTTGCATTAAGACTCCTCCAATACCTATTCCACTTGCATCACACTCAATCTCAAATTTTTTAGCAAAGTTAGGCAAAGCAAGCAAAGGTGTTGAACTAAATTTGTGTTTAAGCAAGTTAAAAGCATCATCTTGTTCTTTACCCCACCTAAATCTCACATTCTTTTTGATGCATTCAGTTAATGGTGCAGTAATGGTAGAAAAATCCTTAATGAATCTCCTGTAAAAGCTAGCAAGACCATGAAAATTCCTTACATTACTAACACAAGTGGGTTTCGGCCACTCCCTAATTACTTTCACTTTTTCTTGATCAACATGTATTCCTTCATCATTAACAACATAACCAAGAAAAGTAAGTCTATTAGTGCAAAAAATGCATTTCTTTAGATTAGCATATAACTTTTCTTTCCTAAGCACATCAAAAACAACCTTTAAATGTGTTAAATGCTCGTCTAAATTTTTGCTATACACAAGTATATCATCAAAATAAACTACTACAAACTTTACAATGTAAGCACGTAAAACATGGTTCATCAATCTCATAAAAGTACTAGGTGCGTTAGTTAGGCCAAAAGGCATTACTAACCATTCATATAGTTCATGTTTAGTTTTGAAAGCGGTTTTCCATTCATCACCCTTATGCATTCTTATTTGATGATATCCAGATTTCAAATCAATCTTTGAAAACACACAAGAACCATGCAATTCATCCAACATATAATCTAACCTAGGGATAGGATGTCTATACTTTACCGTGATTTTGTTGATGGCTAGACAATCAACACACATTCTCCAAGAACCATCCTTTTTAGGTACCAACAAAACAGGAACCGCACATGGACTCATGCTTTCACGTATATATCCCTTTTCCATAAGCTCACTTAGTTGCTTTTGGATTTCCTTGGTCTCTTCGGGGTTGCATCTATATGCTGGCCTATTTGGTATGCTTGCACCCGGAATGAAATCAATTTGATGTTAAATTCCTCTAATTGTTGCCAAACCAATAAGAACATCTTCGGGAAAGAGATCCTAATTTTTCTGTAAAATATCAACAATAACACTAGGCAAACTCTTGTTAATTTCGTTAGAAACAATTAAAACATCCTTGTACATAATACAAGTAAGGGCTGCCTCATGGTTAATGCTTTTTTCACATCACACATTTTTGCATAAACACTCATTTTTCTTTCACTCAAGCCTTCCTTGTTTTCTCTCCCCTTGTGTTTCCCATTGCTCTCATTTTTACCACTCAACTCACCTTTTTTTTCTCTCTTTCTTGCTTCCTTCCCAAAGTTTCAGCTAATGAAGATTCAAGCTCTTCATATTGCAGTTTTATGTGCATCTGGTCTTCAAAAATTGTCTTTGGAGGCAAAGGTCCAAGTTGGTATTTCTGTCCCTCCATGATCAAAGAATAACGGTTCTTAAACCCATCATGCATTACCCTTCGATCATATTGCCATGGTCTACTCAATAACATGTGACCAGCATACATAGGTACCACATAACACCAAACATCATCCTTATATCTACCAATTGAAAAAGAAATTAACACTTGCCGATTTACCTTCACAACACCACTATCATTCAACCATCGTAACTTGTATGGTTTTGGATGTTTAATAGTAGGTAATTTCAGTTTCTCTACAAGCAAGGTACTTGCCACATTTGTACAACTTCCACTATCAACAATCACATTACACAACTTGTTAGCAATCAAAAAATGAGTATGAAACAAATTTTCACGTTGCTCACCATGTTCATTATTTTTAATTTGCAAACTAAGTGTGCGTTGTACAACCAAATTTTCTCCACTAGCATACTCTACATCACTAGCATCTTCTAAATGTGGCATGTCATCTTCATCCTCTATCTCACTTTCTGATTCAACTGTCCCATCCCTCATGATCATTACCCTTTTATTAGGACATTCACGTGCCACATGAACATGTCCAAGGCACTTAAAACACTTAATGCCTCTAGTTTGATTAGGTTGATTCTCACCTCTACCCTTGCTGCCTATTTCATTTTTGCTTTTAGTTTCATCAATTTTAGGCTTAACAATGGGTTTATCATCCTTTTTACCCCAATTCGGTTTTCAAGAGGAAGAAGAACCTGAATAAGGTTTTGAATCATACCTGATGCCTTTTCTTTTGAGTTGCCTTTCAATCTTCATGGCCACACCCACCATGTCCTCAATCTCCACATAATGTTGTAACTCCACAAGATCAGTAATGTTCTTGTTTAACCCACTCAAAAACCGAGCCATGGTGGCCTCACGGCCCTCCTCCACATTAGCCCTTATAATGGCTATCTCCATTTCTTTGTGATATTCTTCTACACTCATGGAACCTTGTGTCAAAGTTTGTAACCGTTGATGCAAATCCCTATAGTAATGGCTAGGGACAAATCTCCTCCTCATGATTTGTTTCATCTCCAACCAAGTCTCTACGGGTCTTACACCATTTCTACGCCTGTCTTTACACAATTGATCCCACCAAACAAAAGCATAATCACAAAATTCAACAGCAGCTAGTTTTACCTTTTTCTCTTCGGAGTAATTATGACATTCAAATATCAGCTCCACTTTTCGTTCCCATTCCATATAGGCATCCGGATTGTTCTTCCCTTGAAAAGGAGGAATTTTCATTTTGATGCTGCCTATGTTTCGGTCCACACCATCAAAACGTCCTCACCTAGCTTGTCTTCTAGGATTAACGTCTAGACCAATGATGGTAGCTTGGCCATCATCCGTGTCTTCTCCACCATCATATACATCATTGACAAATGCTGGTTGTCTTCCACATCATGGTTCTCTTTGCAATCTGGTAATTGCTTCATCATGTCTTTCTAGACGATCTCCTACATCTCCCATTACTTTGAACATACGTTCAAATTGTTGCTGCATTGCTTGAATCACTTGATCATTTGAGGAAAAACTCACTTCTTTATCTTTGTTAGACATGTTTAAAACCTGAAAAAAAAAGTTAGAACAGCCTCACAATCACTCCCTCACGTGTTTCTCTCAAAGAATTGATTCACACCACTCGTGTTTCACACAATTATTTGGCTTTTCTCGATACTAATCTCACCACTCTTGCCTTTTACCTCTCTTGTTTTGTTCTTTGGGTTCTTAGATTAACTAAGGTCCTTTTTAACAAACAATTAAGATTATGGCAAATTCAACGGAGTGAAATTGGGTAGGTCTAAAAAAAACAAACAAAAGGTAGGCCATTTAAAGTAAACATAGATTTGAACTGAAATATCAATTTCTCTCCCAACTAGAATTCTGTTTGTTTTGGTTAAGAAGACAATATTTAAATATTTCCCAAACCAAAACAAGAAAGATATGAACAACGAAAGATTTTTGGAATTTCGCAAGAATTCCTTAAATCCGCAATACATTTTTTTTTTGTCTTTTTTTTCCCTTTTTTTTTCTGCGGAAAACAAAGAAGAATGATAATAACCTCAAGAAGCACAACAATTAAGATGAATTATAGATACGGTGCTATAAGATGAAGAAGAAAATAAAGTGAGAAAAAAAAAACTAAAAGAACATCAAATAAATGGATATGCAAACCTCAAACTTGAGCCAAGCTCTGATACTAAAATGATGGAAATCATTAACTTAGCAACCATACACCCCAATAGCTAAAGAGCTATGATACATATGGAATGCAATTTAACACCCTCCAACTAATTGAAAACAAACCCGATCGTTCAAGATTAAAGTAAGAGAAAATATTCTAATCACTTTATCAATGAAATGATGATAAAAGCTAATTAAAACAGCACTTTGATTTCCCCAAAACGCCACAAACTATGAAGTTTTTATAAGTTTAAAGGCAAAACAAAGATTTTGAGGTTGTTGAACGCCACAAGTCGAATAAGCTTGATAAGTTCCAATGTTCATGCAAGAACTTAAGAACAAAACACTCACAAAGTGCTCAAATAAGTTTATATTACTCAAATCTCTGCCCTTATATAGAAAAAGCAGCCTTGTTTATATAGAACAAAGGCCAAGGACAATACAACACAAATATAACTGCCCATTAAATGTGTAACCTCCCACTAAATGACATTTAGACCATGAATAATGACCATAAAGTATTCAGCCTTTGTAACTCATTATTCCTAATCAAAGAACACATGAACTCACCCAACACAAAAAACCCAAACTATTCATAAAATAAGCCCAAAAAACCCAACACAATTAAACCCAAACTAATAAGAAAATAAGCTCACAAAACCCAACATAATTAAACCCAAACTAATTATAAAATAGGCCCACAAAACCCAACATGGCCGAATGGCCTTTTATTCGTCAAGATAGGCTAGAATACTTTATTCTAACAAGGCTGGACTCTTGTCTTCGGGATTTGGACTTGTTTGAAACATGTTAACCATTTTATACTCTTTTTGCATCCTTAGAACCTTAACCAAATCTTGACTAGCTTGCTCATTCCAAATGCTTCCCATTAAACAAGTTAAGGCTTCTTTCATCCTTTTAGCTTTAGCTCTTGTCATTGGTCCTCCATGAATGGTTAAAGGATCTGGATCTTTTCTAACCTTAACCGAATTATGATCAACTGGCTGGTCCTTATCAAACCCTTTTTTTTTGTAACATATCAGATTTTTTTTTAGATCAAACAAAAAAAATAGACGAAGAACAAAAAAAGATAGATCAAACCTAATTTAGAAGCCTAAGCTCTGATACCAACTTATATGAACCTCACCAAGAGCAGTGAGACTCAGAACCAATATATGGTAACGAATGATCGTTTTCTAACCAAGTTTATAAACAAGAACGTTATCGGATATCGACCCGTTACCTATAAGGAGGTAAGAACCAACGGTATCAAGAAAGTTGTAGACGTCACACTCAAGAATAAGAAAGAAGATGAGTGATAAGTCAAGGTTTGAACGCCACAAGGTAGAACCTTGATAAGTTCACAAGTTCTATAAAGAACCAAAGAGAAAATTCTCTCAAATTTATTTTAATTCAAAATCTATTATCAAATTACATAAATTGGTCCCTTTTATACTAAAAATATCTAAGACCTAAAAGGGAATAAATATTAGGCAATTAATGCCTTACAATTTAGGAAAATAAATGCTAACAAATTTAGGAAACAATTAAAGATTAAAAACTAGCAACTAGCTGATTTGTTCGTTATTTGGAAAGTTGAATTCGGGAAAAAAATCAACTATTTATTTGGGGAATATATATTAAATAAGGAATATGCTAAAGTAGGAAATATACTGAAATTGGATTCTCCTCCAACCATACGTCGCCCAAAAAATAGGAAATATTCTGAAATTCGGACTGTTCAGCTCACGTCTTCGCGCAATAAGATAGATGATCAAATTTGGACTTGTTGTGATCTGTTTCGGAGGATGGGGTCTTCATATAATCTGTAGAGATTGTCTTGGGCTTTCCGAAAACATATTATAATAGAAAATCCGACTTCAGATGATCTCTGTAGAGGTCCATGAAGTTCATCCCGGATTTGGTCTTCATGTTAGCCGAATTTGGACTTTAGCAACTCGGAATCAGCCCATCATTTAACGCTTCTTTGATCCTCTTGCCTCCTTTTAATTGGCCCAATTGGAACATGCAATGGTTCCTTTGGTGATGGTTCTTAATTCTCATCAAAGGTACTTGCCACATTTGTACAACTTCCACTATCAACAATCAAACAATGAGTATGAAACAAATTTTCATGTTCCTCACCATGTTCATTATTTTTACTTTGCAAACTAAGTGTGCATTGTACAACCAAATTTTCTCCACTAGCATACTCTACATCACTAGCATCTTCTAAATGTGGCATGTCATCTAATGAGACCATCCATATTAGAACCATAGCTGTCACATTGCTGAATCTTGCATGAACTTTGGAACTTATCAAGCTTATTCAGCTTGTGGCGTTCAACAACCTCAAAATCTTTGTTTTTCCTTTAAACTTATCAAACTTCATAGTTTGTGGCGTTATGGGGAAATCAAAGTGCTATTCAAATTAGCTTTTATCATCATCCCATTGATAAAGTGAATAGAATAGTTTCTCTTACTTCAATCTTGAACGATCGGGTTTGTTTCAATTAGTTGGAGGGTGTTAAACTGCATTCCATAAGTATCATAACTCTTTAGCTATTGGGGTGTATGGTTGCTAAGTTAATGATTTTCATCATTTTGGTATCAGAGCTTCGCTCAAGTTTGAGGTTTGCATATCCAATTATTTGTTGTTCTTTTAGTTTTTTTTTATCACTTTCTTTTCTTCTTCATCTTATAGCACCGTATCTATAATTCATCTTAATTGTTGTGCTTATTGAGGTTATTATCATTCTTCTTTGTTTTCCGCAAAAAAAAAAGGAAAAAAACAACAACAAAAAACAACAAAAAAAAGTATTGCGGATTCAAAGAATTCTTGTAAAATTCTAAAAATCTTTCTTTGTTCATATCATTCTTGTTTCGGTTTGGGAAATATTTAAATATTGTCTTCTTAACCAAAACAAACAAAATTCTTGTTGGGAGAGAAATTGATATTTCAGTTCTAATCTTTGTTTCCTTTAAGTGGCCTACATTTTGTTTGTTTTTTTAGACCTACCCAATTTCACTCCATTGAATTTGCCATAATCTGAATTGTTTGTTTAAAAAGGACCTTAGTTAATCTAAGAACCCAAAGAACAAAACAAGAGAGGTAAAAGGCAAGAGTGGTGAGTTTAGCATCGAGAAAAGCCAAATAATTGTGTGAAACACGAGTGGTGTGAATCAATTCTTTGAGAGAAACACGTAAGGGAGTGATTGTGAGGTTGTTCTAACTTTTTTTTTTTCAGGTTTTAAACATGTCTAACAAAGATAAAGAAGTGAGTACTTCCTCAAATGATCAAGTGATTCAAGCAATGCTGCAACAATTTGAACGTATGTATAAAGTGATGGGAGATGTAGGAGATCGTCTAGAAAGACATGATGAAGCAATTACCAGATTGCAAAGAGAACCACGACGTGGAAGACAACCAGCATTTGTCAATGATGTATATAATGGTGGAGAAGACACGGATGATGGCCAAGAAACCATAATTGGTCTAGACGTTAATCCTAGAAGACAAGCTAGGAGAGGACGTTTTGATGGTGTGGACCGAAACATAGGCAGCATCAAAATGAAAATTCCTCATTTTCAAGGGAAGAACAATCCGGATGCCTATTTGGAATGGGAACGAAAAGTGGAGTTGATCTTTGAATGTCATAACTACTCCGAAGAGAAAAAGGTAAAATTAGCTGCTGTTGAATTTTGTGATTATGCTATTGTTTGGTGGGATCAATTGTGTAAAGACAGGTGTAGAAATGGTGAAAGACCAGTAGAGACTTGGTTGGAGATGAAACAAATCATGAGGTGGAGATTTGTCCCTAGCCATTACTATAGGGATTTGCATCAATGATTACAAACATTGACACAAGGTTCCATGAGTGTAGAAGAATATCACAAGGAAATGGAGATAGCCATGATAAGGGCTAATGTGGAGGAGGACCGTGAGGCCACCATGGCTTGGTTTTTGAGTGGGTTAAACAAGAACATTGCTGACCTTGTGGAGTTGCAACATTATGGAGAGATTAAGGACATGGTGGGTGTGGCCATGAAGATTGAAAGCAACTCAAAAGAAAAGGCATCAGGTATGATTCAAAACCTTATTCAGGTTCTTCTTCTTCTTTGAAACCGAATTGGAGTAAAAAGAATGATAAACCCATTGTTAAGCCTAAAATTGATGAAACTAAAAGCAATAATGAAATTGGCAGCAAGGGTAGAGGTGAGAATCAACCTAATCAAACTATAGGCATTAAGTGTTTTAAGTGCCTTGGACATGGTCATGGTCATGTGGCACGTGAATGTCCTAAAAAAAGGGCAATGATCATGAGGGATGGGATAGTTGAATCAGAAAGTGAGAGAGAGGATGAAGATGACATGCCACATTTAGAAGATGCTAGTGATGTAGAGTATGCTAGTGGAGAAAATTTGGTTGTACAACACACACTTAGTTTGCAAATTAAAAATAATGAACATGGTGAGCAACGTGAAAATTTGTTTCATACTCATTGTTTGATTGCTAACAAGTTGTGTAATGTGATTGTTAATAGTGGAAGTTGTATAAATGTGGCAAGTACCTTGCTTGTAGAGAAACTGAAATTACCTAATATTAAACATCCGAAACCATACAAGTTACAATGGTTGAATGATAGTGGTGTTGTGAAGGTAAATCGGTAAGTGTTAATTTCTTTTCAATTGGTAGATATAAGGATGATGTTTGGTGTGATGTGGTACATATGTCTGCTGGTCACATGTTATTGGGGAGACCATGGCAATATGATCGATGGGTAATGCATGATGCATGGAGGGACAGAAATACCAACTTGGACCTTTGCCTCCAAAGACAATTTTTGAAGACCAGATTCGCATAAAACAGCAATATGAAGAGTTTGAATCTTCATTAGCTAAAACTTTGGGAAAGGACCAAGAAAGAGAGAAAACAAAAGGTGAGTTGAGTGGTAAAAATGAGCAATGGGAAACACAAGGGGAGAGAAAACAAGGAAGGCTTGAGTGAAAGAAAAATGAGTGTTTATCCAAAAATGTGTGATGTGAAGAAACAATTAACCATGAGGCAGCCCTTACTTGTACTTATGACCCTTCGGCGGGCTTTCAAAGCCCTTCAGCTGGCTCACCTTAAATTGACGCCCGGCTTCTGAAGGCATCTAGTCGGCTTCTTGGTATTGTGGAGCAATAGCGTAACCAGAGAGCCCGGGGCTGAGGAGCTCACCTTCCTTTTCCAGATCGGTAGCCTAGCTGGGGTCCCACGAGGTCAATTCTATGCCAAGGCCAAGAATAGGCTCAACTTTATTATCCTCGGGGCTTCAAAAAAAGACCCCGCTTGGAAAGAAAAATGGGTACTGGCGGGGGGAGACTGGGGGAGCTCCGTCTTCGTTAGTGGGCATGAGCTTGAGGTTCCTACTGCCTTTAGTGATAAACCCACCTGGGGTCGGGATTCCTTGCCCACTGAGTCTGAAGCCGTACTGAAAACAATATTGGCTCGGAACTACTTGAATCTGAATTACCCAACCGCCGACCCATTTGATCCTTACAGGGTAAACAGGTACCTATGGATATCCGGTGCTACCCCTCGTAAGTATCTCGATCTATCTTGTTGTTGTTTTTTTTATGGTTCAATTCTGATGATATTGATTTCTCTCTCTAACAGTGTTTGTTATTGCTCCAGCTTCTCACGAAGCCTGGCGAGTTGGGATACCTCCTCCTCCTTCCAGATCGTCCCTGAGAACTCTCTCGGCTGTTCCAAAAAGGGGGGGGGGGGGGGGGGGGTCAACCACTAAGGTAGCTACCCTGTTAGTTCCTTCCCCCTCTCCTTCCCAGGTGAAGTCCAAGATGGTTCTTCTGGCATCTCGGGCTGCGAAGGCTTTAAATCGAGGAGGGTCTGCCTCTCAAGTCGTCAATAAGTCTATTCCTGCCCCCTTACCAGTAGTTACTGCTCCAGACGATGCTCCCCAAGTCACACCACCCCTCTCTGCAGATCCGGTTGTATCCCGGGCAGTCGAGAGGTTTCCCAGTCTAGCCCCTACCAGCAATCGAGCTCGGCTGGTCAGGACGAGGTTCTGAAGCAATTTGTCGTATCCTGTCCCGGCGGCAGGCTTTTTAGGATGACCACGATGCCCGTGGACATCATGATCACCAAAGGGTCCACTCTTCAAGCTGAGGTAATTGTCGTTTTTACTTCTTCATTCATCGGCTTGACATGTCATTTTCTAACATGATTTTCCTTTGCAAGCTTTCAAGTTTTAGGTGGCCGTGGGGCATCAGGTAGCCTTCCTCCATGACCGGGCAGCCAAGGCTGAGGCTGAGGCTGAAGCTGAGCGAGCCATTGGATTGCTTGCATGGGCTCAGACCCTGGTCCAGGAGATGACCTCCAGCCAATAAGGAATGGAGACGCAGCTAGCTGAGCTTCAATGCAATCATGAGAGGCTGAAGCGAGCTTTTAATCAGGAGACTCTCCTGTCGAAGCATCGGGCTAGCCAGCGGGATGACTGGAGGGGAGAGGCGAAGGCCCTAGATGTTGAAAACCACAACTTACAGGCTCGAATTACCCAACTCTAGGTCGAAGTGGAAGCCTTTTTTAGCGAGGGGTATTTCTATACCTCCTATTGGGTTACAAAGGCTCTTCCTCTCCCATTCGATCTCTCCAGCATCGCTGGCTATGATAGAGAAGGGGTTATGTCACGGGCTGAGGAGATGTCTCACCCGAAACTGATGGAGCTGGTCCTTCCGGGGAGGGAGCTGAGAAGTAGTTGGAGGTGCCAGATCTGCCTCCTCCTGTTCTAGCCTTTCCAACATCTGGCCCCGGCAAATCCTCAAAAGGGGTTCACAACGAGGAGCTAGAAGGAGGCCTTGCTGAAGCTCGAGATCCTCCCATAATGCTCTCAGGAATGGAGTGAACAAAATGCGAGAACTTGCCTGAGTTTGTGACCTGCCTTCTTGATGCAGCTTTACCACCTGAAGTTATGGCGGTGATCAATGAAATCATGGAGGAGGATCCTGTCGACCACGAGGTAGACGAGTCTGATCCCTAGAAAGAGGTGGCGGAGACAGTAGATGCAGCTGACCAGGACGAGCCACGACCGGAGAGAAGAGCAGAGGGTGAGGTTCATTCTGTGGAGGAGGAGGCTGGAGGTCCTCAGAAAGATGGTGAAGCTTGAATTCTCTCTCATGTAATCTATTTTGAATGCCCAAAAAAGGGGGTGGGCATCCCATCTTCAACTGTGCTTGATCTTTTATTATTTTTCTTTTGTAGCCCGGAACCAAGGATTAGGCCCCCTTACTTGTTGTAGCCTCGTTAGGGGATAGGCTCCTTTACTTGATAATAAAGTTTTAATCTCAGATCTAACTCTGGCTTGCATGTACTTGCTTGATCGTCCAGCTTTTATATCGAAACGAGCTATCTTTGGAAAAATATAAGATAAGAAAAAAGGTTATTGGCATTGAGCCCCCATACTAATGAAACTCCTAGCTGAACTTCTTTAGCTGACAATCCCCTTGTTTGATTGTGGGTCTGCTGTAGTAAGTAACCCTGTATCAATGAGAGCTAGTGCAATAACAGGAGCATTTAGAGTTTAAGTAAATCGAGCCCTCCATCGCCGAGCTCCTTTGGGGGGCTATAGCCCGAGTAGAACATTAAGTAAAGACCTGTTTAGCCCCCTTCTTAGGCTCAGGATCAGGAGAGCTTCCGCACTTTCAAGCTCGATTCCTCCTTTGGGGGAACAGTAGCCCGATCAAGGTATTAGGAGGGCTATCTAGATATTTTTGGGTCTTGAGATCTGGATGGCAACTATGCTCTTTCACTCAGATCCTTCTTGGGGGTGGTAGCCCGACCAAGGCATCAGGAGCGCTATCTAGCTATTTCCTGGTCTTGAGATCTGGATGACAACTATGCTCTTACACTTAGATCCTTTTTGGGGGTGGTAGCCCGACCAAGGCATCAGGAGGGCTATCTAGCTATTTCCTGGTCTCGAGATCTAGACGACAACTATGCTCTTACACTTAGATCCTTCTTGGGGGTGGTAGCCCGACCAAGCATCAGGAGCGCTATCTAGCTATTTCCTGGTCTTGAGATCTGGATGGTAACTATGCTCTTACACTCAAACCCTACTGGGCGAGGGGTGATGCCCAGCGGAGGCATCAGGAGTAGCGACGGGGCTTCCTCGGCTTACCCCTGGCCTTGAGGTTATAATGTCCAAACTTTCCATGTATACCCAAATCATTGTAGGACATAGTCGAAGAAGGAGTAAACAAGAAAGGGCAAGCTTTATGGATATGGAAGATGAAGTACAATACTGTCAGAAGAAAAAAAAAAGCTAGTCGAAGGTTGCCTGCTCCTGAGTCCTTTGTTCAAGGGTAGAATTTCCTTAGGTGATCTGCATTCCAAGTATGGTCGATGAGTCGGCCATCCATATCCTCGAGCTTGTACGCCCCATTACGAATCACTATCTTTATTAGGTATGGTCCGTCCCAATTGGGCCCTAGGACCCCGTCTGACTTATTCCTAGTGTTCAACGTCACTTTCATGAGGACCAGATCCCCCTCTTTGAAGCTTCGGGCTTTAACCCTCCTATTAAAATACCCGACAATCCTGCCTTGGTAGATCGCTATCCTCTCAGCTATTCGATCTTGCTTTTCCTTCTGGAGGTCCAAGCTAGCTCGGGGATTGCTTTCATTGTTCCCTGGTTTGAATCGTTAGACTCTAAAGGAAGTCAACTTGTGCTCTATAGGTAGGACCGCTTGAACCCCGAAGGCCAACGAGTTGGGCGTTTTCCCTGCAGTTGTTCTCATTGTGGTGCGGTAAGCCCGGAGGACCTCGGGAAGCTCCTCTACCAATCTACCTTTCTTCGTACTTCCATGTCGGGCCTCACGAGTCCTTCTTCAGGGCAATCGGTGGATCCCGTGTCTTCCAGGTTTAGAGCAGAGGTTATCCCACCTTGAATAGTGGTCACATGTGCGAGTTGCTTTGCTAGAGCTGCTGGGTTTGCTGACACTGCGTAGCATTTCCTAGCTGCTTACTGATCACCCTGAACCTCTCCCACCTTGTCTCCCACCGGGAATTACAAGACATTGTGGTAAATAGAAAGGACCCCTTTCAAAGATGACAGAAATGGCCTCTCTAATATTGCATTGTAGGCCGACGGGGTATCCACCACTACGAAGTCGGTCATGATGTTTTGCTGGAGAGGTGTGGCTCCAATGACCACTGGTAGGATTTTTGATCCCACGGGTGTGATGGAATCCCCAGTGAACCTGTATAATAGAGTAGTGTAGCTATTGTAGCACCACTGCTTCAAGTTTAGCTTTTCCAAGGTGTCTTTGAACAGGATGTCGACGTTACTACCCGTGTCGACGAGCACACGATGCACCATGAAGTTGGAAATTTGTACCTTGATGACCATGGGGTCATTATGAGGCTGCACGATGTTATAGACATCTGCGTCAGTGAATATGATTTGAGACAACTGGGAGAGGTTGGTCGGTCTCTGGTCGACCTTGAAGATATCCCGCCCCTCGACCGTACTAAGGGCCTTTCTTGCATGATTTTTCCAGAAATTGTTGGAGGTGCCGGCCAGAGTGGGACCTCCGCTGATAGTGTGTATTACCTGAATTTGTTGCATCAGGTCCGCCTGCACTTCATTCCTCTTCTCAGTATGTTCCCGGATCTCGGCTTGCACCTCCCTTCCAGTCTGAATGTTCTCCCTGACTTGTTGTAAGAACTCTATCAAGCATCCTCCCCTTATCAAAGCCTCAATTTGGTTTCGCAGGTTGTAGCATTCTGAAGTGTTGTGCCCTACGTCCTCATGAAAGTCGTAATATTTATAACGATTTCTTTTTGTCGACCGGGACTTTCATAGGAGGTGACTTCTGTAACAAGCCCTTGTCCCGAATGGCAAGGTAGACTGTCTCTCGGGATGCATTTACGGGAGTTTAATGGTCATACCCCCTCTCATAGCGGGCTATATGGGCCACTGTTCTAGGAAGTAGTAAAGCTTGAGGATGAGCCCGTTTATTCGGATACCTTTCCGATTTGGGTTGAGGAAGAGGGAATCCGTATGTTGATTTATTAGGGGGTCTGTTTGGGCATTTCTGAGCTTGCTCAGGTCTGGGAGCTTCCTTCTTTTGTCGCTTTTCGGTCTCATGTCGACATGCTCCATCTTGACCTTGAGCTGTTCATCGACCTCGATCTGTTCCAAAGCCTGATCATAGGCTTCCTGGTAGGTTTCCGGAGGTCTCTTGGCAAAAGACCGGAATAGTTTTCCTACCCACAAGTTTCTTCTGAAGTTGGTGAAGGTTTCTCTCTCGATGAAGACTACCATTTGGAGCACAGGCCCTGGCCTATCACGGATCAAGGTCGAGAGCCTCGCTCTGTTAAGAGTTGATTCCCGAGGGGCAGGTCCTATGCGATCAAAGGCGGGTTGCCTATTCCTAGGCTTGCTTGATTCCCCCTGATGGCAGAGACCCATTTGTTGAATAGCGATACCCTCAGCGAGTAATCGATGGCGGACGTTCTCTACAAAGGCAGCCGATTGTTGGTCAAGCTCGACCTGACTTCCCAGAGGGGGATCTAGGGCCCGCACAGTAGCTGGCTGGGTGGGAATCTGGCTATGGAGCCCGGATTTTCTCCTTTTCCTCGGGACCTTTCGTGTCGATGTAGCAGAAGGTTGCCCCGAGTTGCCCTGCTGCCCTTGTGAGGAGCGGAGCTTCATGATGACTTTGAAATAACGAACTTTTTGAATGTAAAAAGATGGTGGTGTGAGATGTTTCCCATAGACGGTGCCAGAAAGTTTTGACTTGAAATTTGCTCGAGATTAGAAATTCTAGTTAACACCCTCGAGACCACTACCACGAAAGTGGTGGCCGGGGTCGGTACCGTTAGTTCCTGACCTAGTTAAGAGAGAGACGAGAGGCTGAAACGTAATAACAGTAAAGGAAGCTTTATTATTGATATATTGCTTTATGATACAAATAGCTCTCTTGTTTGCTCACAGTCTCTCAAAGGTGTAGGGTGGTGGCAACTCGGTGCCTGTCGAATAGTGGAGATAAAGGTGACCGTGTTCTAAATAAAGAATTTAGGCCCTCATTCTATGTATAAATTTGTTGTTTATGATTTTGTCTCTGATTCTTGTATTTGTCGTTCGTCCTCTGTCTGTGTCTATCCTCTTTTCACCATGCTTGGCTTCACCTATATATATCGTCCAAGTAGGTTTTTAGTTCGAGGATATTCTACCGTGATCTCATGAATCCGTTCCCTCCTTATCGGGAAGGATTCATTATTTAAATTTGAATTGTTTCCGGATTCGATGATATCATTGACGAAGATAAGTTTGACCCCTTATTTGAATTTAAACTATTGACGTGCATGTAAATTTTACATGGAGATGATCCTGTATGCACTTGTGCCATGAATCTTCATAGAGGTCACCCTGCCAGCTGCCTATTGCCCCGTAGAGCGAGGTAGACCCATGCTCTGGCTTTGTTCTTAGAAACTTAAGCTGGATTTTCCCTGACCCATGGGGGCTTGAGGTGCCCTTGTACACCTTCCTGGGAGGTAGCTGGGGTAGTGTAGATTTAGGCGTGACTCTTCCTTTATGTCCAGCAAAGACAGCGAGCTTCTAGAGAGGTTGGCGGTCTTTTTTCGAATGTCTCTTTAGCTTGGAGACTTCCCCTAGCATTCACGGGGCGGTTGTGAAGCCCGACCTTAGAGCCGAGGTTCCTCGATAGATGGTCTGGAGAAACCCAGCTTCCAGTACTCTTGTGAGGACTCGTCCCGGTCGCGCCTGGCCTGTCTTCTGGTAGCTTTAAAGCCCAACCGGTCTTTCCTGTTCCTGCGGGGTGGCTTTACGGTCTTTCCAGACTTCATGATTGTCGATTGTGGGTGGAAAATTTCTCTTTGACCCCTGACCAAATTTAACTATTTACAACTGTTAATAGCAAAATTTGACTAGGGACCAAAGAAGAATTTTCCACCTCCCAACCTTTCTACAAGGGTCCGAATTCGGGTTTATATGACGGGGTGTCAAGGTCCCCGAGGTCGAGCTACCATAATATCCTACAGGAGCAAGGAGAAGCCACCCATACCATCTGAGCATCTCGCACGTGTCCAGGTATACCAAGATAAAGCCCGAAGCTAGGTTAACGTGAAAGGACCTGGGTCCCCCGACATCAAGGTATCTCGTGACACTCTCCTAGAGCTTGCTACTATCTCTACTTTCACTAGGAGACCTTCAAGGTGTCGAACTTGTCTTGCAAAGGCACTCTTGCCTCGTCGAGGTATAATCTCGACCTATCCGAGCATAAAAGGAAGAAGCCCGTAAAGCCCCCTCGTCACCAAAAGCGCCAAGATCCACTGTAGATCCTGGTATGGTTAAATCACAAAGCAAGAGCAGTACTTGAGCATACCTCTCCACCCTTCTAGAAGTAAGCCAAGGTTGACTGTTTATGGCAAACATTTTACCAGGGCTTTCCAGCTAAACTTGCTAACAAGGAAGCCTGCATAATTAGGTCGAGCTCCATGATAAAGCTAGACTTAGCTAAACCAAGCTCCCAGCTACAAGTTTGGAATCCAATGGGATATTTCTCCTCTAAAATTTTTAGCACAAGCTCCATAGGAAGACCGGCATCAAGCTCCATGACAATCGAGAGGTCCTTGGAGGACCCCGCCAGTGTACTGGATCCTAGGTTACCCAGCCCTCAAGGAATATCAAATGTCATCTTAGGTAACCTCTATGAAGTACCGTTCCAAAGTGTTATGCAGAACTAGAGCCCTCATCTCGGCAATGTAGGAAGAGAGGATTGACTTCCATGACATTTAAAGTACCATTAATGAGGTCAACCGCATTAATGGAGGCAGTCAACCTAGTTAATGACATGATCAACACCATTAACAAGAGAATATTCAACTCTTTAATGGCCATCATTAGTGAAAGAGTCCAAAGAGGAAACAAATACATTTTCCTCCAAGATATCCTCCACAACCGATTATTGGGGGTCATCTATAAACAGAAAATTCCGCCTATCAAGGAAGGAAGAGTCCGAAGAGGAAACAATCATATCTTCTCCGAGATAATAGCTACAAGCCGATCAACTACATTAAAGGAAGGATCGTATTCGATAAGGAAACAAAGACTAATTGAAGAGTCCCGGACTTGCACGCCATGGTGGTCATCATGTATAAATATACCTGTAAAAGGCATATTGCAGGCTGGCATCGATGAATGACAGAAGACAGACATGCTTCGTTTAAAGATCTCTCGACATCATCAATGTATGTATTACCTTTACCTAGAATATACCGGTATCGGTCTACATTCGACCACCATTGTAAGCTCTCCGGAGCAACTACATTGTATTACTTCACCATTCTTGTAAGCTCCCCGGAGCATTCTCTGATATATACATAAGGAAGGGTATTCCTCCTTCCTCCGGATACTGCCTTGGGGTTTTAGCATGTGATCACTCGTGATTCTTTTTCCCCCCTTGGCCAGTCCACCTCCCTCTAGAAAAGATTTGTGTTTCTCTTACTTGTGTCTTGTGTAATGCATGCGTATATGAGTGCGAGTTAGATTCCTACCTCGCTGGAATAATGCTCTTATCTTCCCATCTACATGCTAAAGTCGCATATCAAGATGAGGAGAAACCACCCAGACCATCTTGAAGGAAGTCGATGGGCTCTTCTGCGTCATCCCTATGGCAGAAATCGAGCTCTCCAACACTGAAGCTAGATAAGCCCCCTCCTTACTTGCTATCTAGGTCGGGGATTTACAGGAAGGAATCGGTGATGAGAATCAAGAAGCATCACCAAAGGATCCATTGCATATTCCAGTTGGGCCAATTACATGAAAGCAATAGGATCAAAGAAGCATTTATTTATGGGCTGATTCTGAGTTGTTAAAGTTTAAATTCGGCTCACATGAAGACCAAGCCTTAATTAATGTAATCAAGACAAGCTAGAAGAATAGTCAACTTTGGCTGATTTATTTCCTTTTAATTTTCAAAGAATAATAGTTGATTTGTTTCCCAAATTAAGGGGCTGATTTGTTTCCAGATTTAGCTTTCCAATTAGGAAGCAAGTCAATAGCTGCTAGTTTAGTATTTACTTATTTACTAAATTTGTTTGCATTTATTTTCATGATTGTAAGGCATTAATTGCCTAATATTTATTCCCTTTTAGGTCTTAAATATTTTTAATATAAAAGGGGCCAATTGATGTAATTTGATAATAGACATTGAATTGAAATAAATTTGAGAGAATTATCTCTTTGGTTCTTCATAGAACTTGTGAACTTATCAAGGTTCTACCTTGTGGCGTTCAAACCTTGACTTATCACTCACCTTCTTTCTTATTCTTGAGTGTGGCGTCTACAACTTTCTTGATACCGTTGGTTCTTATCTTCATATAGATAACGGGTCGCGGTCCAATTTTGTTCTTGTTTACAAACTCGATTAGAAAACGATCCTTCGTGATGAGAATCAAGAAGCGTCACCGAAGGATCCATTGCATATTCCAGTTGGGCCAATTACATGAAAGCAATAGGATCAAAGAAGCATTTATTGATGGGCTGATTCTGAGTTGCTAAAGTCCAAATTCGGCTCACATGAAGACCAAGCCTTAATTAATGTCATCAAGACAATGGATTGGGCCGAATAAGGAAGACTTGGGCGTGTGGCACAAGCTAGGAGAATTGTCAACTTTGGTTGATTTATTTCCTTTTAATTTCCAAAGAATAATAGTTGATTGGTTTCCTAAATTAAGGGGCTGATTTGTTTCCAAATTTAGCTTTCCAATTAGGAAGCAAGTCAATAGTTGCTAGTTTAGTATTTATTTATTTCCTAAATTTCTTTGCATTTATTTTCATGATTGTAAGGCATTAATTGCCTAATATTTATTCCCTATTAGGTCTTAGATATTTTTAGTATAAAAGGGATCATTTGATGTTATTTGAGGATAGATTTTGAATTGAAATAAATTTGAAAGAATTTTCTCTTTGGTTCTTCATATAACTATGAACTTATCAAGGTTCTACCTTGTGGCATTCAAACCTTGACTTATCACTCACTTTCTTTCTTATTCTTGAGTGTGGCGTCTACAACCTTCTTGATACCGTTGGTTCTTATCTCCATATAGATAATGGGTCGCGGTCCTTTTTATTTTCTTTGTTTATAAACTTGAATTAGAAAACGATCCTTCGTTACCATATATTGGTTCCGGGTCTCACTGCTCTTGGTGAGGTTCATATCATTTGGTATCAGAGCTTAGGCTTCTAAAATCAGGTTTAATCTATCATTGTTCTTCTTCTTCTATTTTTCTATTTGATAAAAAAAAAATCAGATTTTTTACAAAAAAAAAAAAGTTTGATCAGTTTCGTTATAAAAAAAAAAGATCCAACAAAAAATAGTACATTTTTTTTTAGGTTGTGTAGTTGAAATTATATCAACTATTTCTTTTTCTTTTCTTGATTCCAACATTCCGTGCATTGATATAACAAAAAAATTATGTCTTTCAAAAGTGATTCATCAAAAAAAGATAAAAGAGGGGAACCATATTTCGTGGTGCAGACTATCAACAACATTATGGTGAAGATTCGAGGACGAATCCTTTTGAAGAGAGGGGGAATGCTGAGAATCAAGAAGCGTCACCAAAGGATCCATTGCATATTCCAGTTGGGCCAATTACATGAAAGCAATAGGATCAAAGAAGGATTTATTGATGGGCTGATTCTGAGTTGCTAAAGTCCAAATTCGGCTCACATAAAGACCAAGCCTTAATTAATGTCATCAAGACAATGGATTGGGCCGAATAAGGAATACTTGGGCGTGTGGCACAAGCTAGGAGAATTGTCAACTTTGGCTGATTTATTTCCTTTTAATTTCCAAAGAATAATAGTTGATTTGTTTCCTAAATTAAGGGGCTGATTTGTTTCCAGATTTAGCTTTCCAATTAGGAAGCAAGTCAATAGTTGCTAGTTTAGTATTTATTTATTTCCTAAATTTCTTTGCATTTATTTTCATGATTGTAAGGCATTAATTGTCTAATATTTATTCCCTATTAAGTCTTAGATATTTTTAGTATAAAAGGGATCATTTGATGTTATTTGAGGATAGATTTTGAATTGAAATAAATTTGATAGAATTTTCTCTTTGGTTCTTCATAGAACTATGAACTTATCAAGGTTCTACCTTGTGGCGTTCAAACCTTGACTTATCACTCACCTTCTTTCTTATTCTTGAGTGTGGCGTCTACAACCTTCTTGATACCGTTGGTTCTTATCTCCATATAGATAATGGGTCGCGGTCCTTTTTATTTTTTTTGTTTATAAACTTGAATTAGAAAACTATCCTTCGTTACCATATATTGGTTCCGGGTCTTACTGCTCTTGGTGAGGTTCATATCACTTCGTTACCATATATTGGTTCCGGGTCTCACTGCTCTTGCTGAGGTTCATATCAATCGGGCTCCAGAACCGGGCTCCAGGTATCATGACGAGCTCCGACTCCGACCGAGGACGAGGACAAGGACAAGACCAACCCCTTCACACCAGCAAGAGAACCTCAAGCTCCTCAGATCTACTTCATAAGCACGAAGCCCGACGGGCGGGATGGCTTGTCTCCTACCTCATGTTTCATCCTCCTTCATATTCATACAAGATCAGGTCAGGTATCAACGATACCAACCCCGGCCACCACCTAAGTGGGAGTGGTCTCGAGGGTGTTAATGAGGATTTCTCATCCTTTACAAATTTCCCGTTGACACTTTGTGGCGCCGTCTGTGGGGAGTTTCCACACTCTTTTGAAAGCCTCTATGTCTCTACATGAGTATCATTATACTATCGAGGTAACAGATTCATTATTCATGAACATCATTTACTATATACGATGTCTTTTCTCCATACTTGTCTACATCGCCTATGTATCGCATGTGGTGCTCATTTATCATTTAACGAGTTTCGTTCATTGTGGAGCAAATATGGTACGTGGGATTCCTGGTGGAACCGTATCATTATGCTACTCCTATGAAGTGAACCTGCTCAGATAATCGTGGAGCTCTAATGAAGTAGCTCCTTGCTTGAAGATCTCCTATATAGCTGAACCATTCTGATACATCGAGAGCTCCTATATAGTAGAACTGCACCTCTCATGCTCTTCTACAGCAGATTTGCTCCGCCACCAGTGTATCACTTATCCAGCAGATCCACTGGGCTTCGACCTGTTCATACGGATCCCCTCATGCCTCCAGGTTCGCCCTTCGCAAGTTCCTAGGTAAAGGTAGCAGGTTGATCCATGAATCTAAAAAGCCAACTCAGTTGTGTAGCTTCTAGAGTAGCACGACTAGTAGAAGATTAGCGGTTCCACGCTTCTTATACAGGCCTGTCAACGCCCAAGTGAGCCACTGAACTCCCGATTCATTCCAGCAGGGTCCAGAGCCCTCTTTCAGTTGCTGGGGACTTCTAGGATCCTGAGCATGCATCTGGACTAGTACCTCCGGTGACTTCGCTCCATGTTTACCGGGCCATTCACCGTCCTAGCAAGCCACTGAAGCCCGATCCGATCGAGGAGCTCTCAGAAGTTTCCAACATTTGGTAAGGCTACCTACATGCCTAAGCAAGCTTCTAGAGCAGTAGCATCGCTACAAGACCGGTGGCTTCGCTCTATATGTACCGGGTCATTCATCGCCCTAGCAAGCCACTAATCCCAATCTGATCGAGGAGAGCCCAGAGGTTTCCCACTCTTAGTAAGGCCTCCTACATGCCTAAGCTAACCTCTGGAGCAGCAGCCTCACTGTAAGGCCAAGTGGCTCCTCACTTCTTATACAGGGCCTGTCAAGGCCCAAGTGAGCCATTGAACTCTTGATTCATTTCAGCAGGGTCCAGACCCCTCTCTTAGTTGCCGGGGACTTCTAGGATCCTGAGCATGCATCTGGACCAGTACCTCCTGCGGCTTCACTCCATGTTTACCGGGCCATTCACCGCCCTAGCTAGCCACCGAAGCCCGATCCGATCAATGACCTCTCAGAAGTTTCCCACATTTAGTAAGGCCTCCTACATGCCTAAGCTAACCTCTGGAGCAACAACCTCACTATAAGGCCAAGTGGCTCCTCACTTCTTATACAGGGCCGATAGATGCCCAATTGAGCCACTGAGCTCCTGTTTAGTTCCAGCATGGTCCAGAGCCTCATTTCAATTGCAGGGGACTCCAAAGATCCCAAGCATGCTTCTAGACTAGTACCAGACCGGTGGCTTCGTTCCATGTTTACAGGGCCATTCATCGCCCTAGCAAGCCATATAAGCTTGATCCGATCGAGGAGGTCTTAGAAGCTTCCCATATTTGGTAAGGCCACCTACGTGCCTAAGCAAGCTTCTAGAGCAATAGCACTGCTACAAGACCGGTGGCTCCCTTTATATGTGCCGGGTCATTCATCGTCCTAGCAAGCCACCGAAGCCCGATCTGATCGAGGAGAGCCCATAGGTTTCCCACCCTTGGTAAGGCCTTCTACATGCCTAAGAAAACCTCTAGAGTAGCTGCGATGAGAATCAAGAAGCGTCACCAAAGGATCCATTGCATATTCCAGTTGGACCAATTACATGAAACCAATAGGATCAAAGAAGCATTTATTGATGGGCTGATTCTGGGTTGTTAAAGTCCAAATTCGGCTCACATGAAGACCAAGCCTTAATTAATGTCATCAAGACAATGGATTGGGCCGAATAAGGAAGACTTGGGCATGTGGTACAAGCTAGGAGAATAGTCAACTTTGGCTGATTTATTTCCTTTTAATTTCCAAGGAATAATAGTTGATTTGTTTCCCAATTCCAATTGGGAAGCAAGTCAATAGTTGCTAGTTTAGTATTTATTTATTTATTAAATTTGTTTGCATTTATTTTCATGATTGTAAGGCATTAATTTCCTAATATTTATTCCCTTTTAGGTCTTAGATATTTTTAGTATAAAATGGACCAATTGATGTAATTTGAGGATAGATTTTGAATAGAAATAAATTTGAGAGAATTTTCTCTTTGGTTCTTCATAGAACTTGTGAACTTATCAAGGTTCTACCTTGTGGCGTTCCAACCTTGACTTATCACTCACCTTCTTTCCTATTCTTGAGTGTGGCGTCTACAATTTTCTTGATACCGTTAGTTCTTACCTCCTTATAAGTAACGGGTCGCGGTCTGATAACATTTTTGTTTATAAACTTGGTTAGAAAACGATCATTCGTTACCATATATTAATTCCGGGTCTCACTGCTCTTGGTGAGGTTCATATCAGTTGGTATCAGAGCTTAGGCTTCTAAATCAGGTTTAATCTATCATTGTTCTTCTTCTTCTATTTTTCTATTTGATAAAAAAAATCAGATTTTTTACAAAAAAAAAATTTGATTAGTTTCGTTATAAAAAAAAAAAAGATCCAACAAAAAATAGTACATTTTTTTAGGTTGTATAGTTGAACTTATATCAACTATTTCTTTTTCTTTTCTTGATTCCAAGCATTGATATAACAAAAAATAATGTCTTTCAAAAGTGATTCATCAAACAAGAGATAAAAGAGGGGAACCATATTTCATGGTTCAGACTATCAACAACATTATGATGAAGGACGAATCCTTTTGAAGAGAGGGGGAATGATGAGAATCAATAAGCGTCACCAAAGGATCCATTGCATATTCCAGTTGGGCCAATTACATGAAACCAATAGGATCAAAGAAGCATTTATTGATGGGCTGATTCTGGGTTGTTAAAGTCCAAATTCGGCTCACATGAAGGCCAAGCCTTAATTAATGTCATCAAGACAATGGATTGGGCCGAATAAGGAAGACTTGGGCATGTGGTACAAGCTAGGAGAATAGTCAACTTTGGCTGATTTATTTCCTTTTAATTTCCAAGGAATAATAGTTGATTTGTTTCCCAAATTAAGGGGCTGATTTGTTTCCAGATTTAGCTTTCCAATAAGGAAACAAGTCAATAGTTGCTAGTTTAGTATTTATTTATTTCCTAAATTTGTTTGCATTTATTTTCATGATTGTAATGCATTAATTTCCTAATATTTATTCCCTTTTAGGCCTTAGATATTTTTAGTATAAAATGGACCAATTGATGTAATTTGAGGATAGATTTTGAATAGAAATAAATTTGAGAGAATTTTCTCTTTGGTTCTTCATAGAACTTGTGAACTTATCAAGGTTCTACCTTGTGGCGTTCCAACCTTGACTTATCACTCACCTTCTTTCCTATTCTTGAGTGTGGCGTCTACAATTTTCTTGATACCGTTGGTTCTTACCTCCTTATAGGTAACGGGTCGCGGTCCGATAGCATTTTTGTTTGTAAACTTGGTTAGAAAACGATCATTCGTTACCATATATTGTTCCGGGTCTCACTGCTCATGGTGAGGTTCATATCAAGCTGCCTCACTGTAAGGCCAAGTAGCTCCTCACTGTAAGGCCAAGTGGCTCCTCACTTCATATATAGGGCCGGTCAACGCCCAATTGAGCCACTGAGCTCCTGTTTCATTCCAGCATGGTCCAGAGCCTCATTTCAATTGCAAGGGACTACAAAGATCCCAATCATGCTTCTGGACAAGTACCAGACCGGTGGCTTCGCTCAATGTTTACCGGGCCATTCACCGCCCTACCAAGCCACTGAATCCCGATCTGATCAAGGACAACCTAGAGGCTTCCCACATTTTAAGTGGTCCAGAGCCTTCACTCAATTGTTGGGGGCTCCTTGAAATCCCAAGTATGCCTCTGGACTGGTACCAGACAGGTAGCCCATCTCCATTCATATAGGGTCATCCAATGCTCAAGTGAGTCACCACTCATCTCGGAGGGGTCCAAACTCTTCTCTACGTCGTGGGAAACTTCTAGAATCCCGAGTATGTCTCCAAACAGTTACTAGGCCGGTGTCTCCTCTCCACTTGTATGGGGCCATTCATCGCCCTAGCAAGCTACCTTGGTCCCGATCTACCTCTCTGAGCCAGCTTCCACCACCTTGGTTGGATCAACTTCAATCAGCCTTGACCTCCATCTCATCAGTTGGATTAATCGAGATCTCGCCTACCTCTCTTACCTCTCCTACCTTGGTAACACTAACCTGGACCTCTACTTTGACAGATTCAGATAAAAAGGTAGGCAGACTTGAAGCCCCCCATGCATCTACAGTAGCAGAGGACTTCAAGGTAGTTCATACCTCAACACGATCTGACATGAAAGCTGAAATGGGAACCAAGTCCTTCTCATCATCTCAATAATTTTCAGCTTCAGTCAGAGCGGACCTAGGTAAATCTCAACCTTCTCTGTGTTCTATTCAAGGTATCCATCCTCCAATGATGATCAAGTCAGAGGGAAGAACAGCTCGAGCTGCCTAGCAAGCAACACAAAAGCGTCGTTCAGCAAATGAAGCACCCACCTTGGCTCCCAAGGTAGCCACGCTGCCATGCAGAGTGTAAACCACTCCCACTATGTTGTAGTGGGTTAAAGAAGTAACCATCCTCCTTGGCTGGCACGAGCTCGACCTTAGCAAACACCAGTTTTCTCTCGGGGATTATCATACTAATGGCTCCTCTCCATTTGTACGAGACCTTCCAATGCCCTAGTGAGCCATCGAAGCCTCGATCCATTCGGGGAGCACCCAAAGGTCCTGATTCGTTCACAGTGGGGTCTCGAGCTCCATTACGATTGTTGAAGACTCTCATCTACCCCAAGCGAACTTCCAAACCGGTTACATAACTTGGGGACTAGAAGCTCAATATTTTCTCAGTACTCCAGTGAGAGGGGCGATAACCCTAGCGTGAGACAATTTCCTCTAGTTCGCAATAAAAAGCATCTTTTGCGGAGAGCCATTCTACTATCTACACTCATAATGCAGATCATCTCAAGAGATTCTACTCGTTAAAAAACTCCTAGAGCGATATTGGTTATCAACTGACACCACCATGCATCGATACAACTTCGTATCAGCTCACCATGAGTTTACATCTCTTTCGAATTCGGCATCCGTAATAAATCCTTCCAGGAGGATCGCCATTACCAAGGGAGCTACACCGCACTCCTGATGCCTTGGAACAGATCAAATCCCTCCAGGAGGATCACCTTGACTAGGAGAGATTGATAGCCCTCATAATGCCCCTGGCAGGATTAATCCCTCTAGGAGGATTGCCATGGTAATTCGACAATGATCGCCTCGAGACTAGGAAATAGCTTGACAGCGCTCCTAATGCCTCGACTGGGCACCAACCCCTGCCAAGAATGGTCTCAGTGTAAGAGCAGAAATACCATCAAGATCTTGAGACCAGGGATTGATCGGGGAAGCCCCCTCATCACCCCTAATGCCTTGGTCGGGTGACCTCTCTCAAAAAGGATCCGAGTGTAAGAGCATAGTTTCCATCCGGATTGAAATACCAAGATATAGCTAGATAGCGCTCTTGATTCCTTGGTCGGGCTACGACCCCCAAGAAGGGTCTGAGTGTAAGAGCATAGTTGCCATTCGGATCAAAATTCCAGGATATAGCTAGATAGCGCTCCTGATGCCTTGGTCGGGCTACAACCCCCAAGAAAGATCCGAGTGTAAGAGCATAGTTGCCATCCGGATCGAAATACCAGGATATATCTAGATAACGCTCATGATGCCTTGGTCAGGCTACGACCCCCAAGAAGAGTCTGAGTGTAAGAGCATAGTTGCCATCCAGATCAAAATACCAGGATATAGCTAGATAGCGCTCCTGATGCCTTGGTCGGACTACGACCCCCAAGAAAGGTCTGAGTGTAAGAGCATAGTTACCACGAAATACCAGGACATAGCTAGATAGCGCTCCTGATGCCATGGTCGGGCTCCGACCCCTAAGAAGGGTCTGTGTGTAAGAGCATAGTTGTCATCCGAATCAAAATACCAGGATATAGCTAGATAGAACTTTTGATTCCTTGGTCGGGCTACGACCCCCAAGAAAGGTCTGAGTGTAAGAGCATTGTTGCCATCCAGATCTCAATACCAGGATATAGCTAGATAGCGCTCTTAATGCCTTGGTCGGGCTACGAGCTCCAAGAAGGATCTAAGCGTAGGAGCATAGTTACTTGCTAGATCACGAGATCAGAATAACCAAAAGGTCATCCTGCTGCCTTGACCGGGCCAAACCCGCTAAGAAGGATCTAAATGGCATAAGTGCCTACCAGAATCATTTTGCCAGCTCATCTAAGTACCTATATTAACCACAGTAGCTTCATCCGACATGATCGAGCAATACACTCATTTATTTTGTAGGAATGAATAGTACCCAGGTTCTCTAAGTCAATCACTGGGAACGATACTGGTTACCAATAAAAAGGGTCAAGCAAAATTCTTCATGTAATACAAGATTCAGACTCCAACCCTAAATACTTACCGGTGTTCAAGTCAGAGGGGACTTCTGTTATTAGCAAAATTTGGTTAGGAACCAAAGAAGAATTTTCCACTTCCCAGCCTTCCTACAAGGGTCCGAATTCGGGCTTGTTTGACGGGGTATCAAGGTCCCCGAGGTCGAGCTACCACGTGATCCTAGATGAGCAAGGCAAGGCCGCTTATACCATCTGAGCATCTCGCACGTGTCTAGGCTTACCAAATAAAGCCCGACGAGACCGCGTCAAGATCCTTATACCAGGATAAAGCCCGAAGCTGGGTCAAAGTGAAAGGACCTGATGATGAGAATCAAGAAGCATCACCAAAGGAACTATTGCATATTCCAATTGGGCCAATTAAAAGGAAGCAAGAGGATCAAAGAAGTATTAAATGATGGGCTGATTCCGAGTTGCTAAAGTCCAAATTCTGCCCACATGAAGACCAAATCCGGGCTGAACTTCGTGGACCTCTATAGAGAGCATCTGAAGTCAGATCGTCTATTATAATATGTTTTCGGAAAGCCCAAGACAAGATCTACAGATGATATGAAGAACCTGTCCTCCAAAACAGATCACAAAAAGTCCAAATTTGGTCATCTATCTTATTGCGCGAAGACTTGAGTTGAGGAGTCCGAATTTCAACATATTTCCTATATTTTGGGCGACGTATGGTTGGAGGAGAATTCAATTTCAGCATATTGCCAATTTCAGCATATTCCTTATTTTATTTATTTCCCCAAATAAAGAGTTGATTTGTTTTCCAAATAAATGGTTGATTTGTTTCCCAAATTCAGCTTTCCAAATAAGGAACAAATCAACTAGTTGCTAGTTTGGTATTTATTTATTTTTCTAAAGTTGTTTGCATTTATTTTCCTGATTGTAAGGCATTAATTGCCTAATATTTATTCCCTTTTAGGTCTTAGATATTTTTAGTATAAAAGGGACCAATTGATGTAATTTGAGAATAGATTTTGAATAGAAATAAATTTATAGAGAATTTTTCTCTTTGGTTCTTCATAGAACTATGAACTTATCAAGGTTCTACCTTGTGGCGTTCAAACCTTGACTTATCACTCACCTTCTTTCTTATTCTTGAGTGTGGCGTCTACAACCTTCTTGATACCGTTGGTTCTTATCTCCATATAGATAATGGGTCGCGGTCCTTTTTATTTTCTTTGTTTATAAACTTGAATTAGAAAACGATCCTTCGTTACCATATATTGGTTCCGGGTCTCACTGCTCTTGGTGAGGTTCATATCACCTGAGTCCCCCGACATCAAGGTATCTCGTGACACTCTCCTAGAGCTTGCTACTATCTCTACTTTCACTAGGAGACCTTTAAGGTACCGAACTTATCTTACAAAGGCACCCCTGCCTCGTCGAGGTATAACCTCAACCTATCCGAGCATAAAAGAAAGAAGCCCGAAATTCCCCGTCGTCACCAAAAGTGCCAAGATCCACTGTAGATCCTGGTATGGTTAAATCAAGTAGCAAGAACAGTACTCGAGCGTATCTCTCCACTATTCCAGAAGCGAGCCAAGGTCGCCTTTTTATGGCAAACACCTTACCATGGCCTGCTAGCGAAGCCCGCTACCCCACTACCCCACTACCCCGCTAGAAAGCCTGCATAATTAGGTCAAACTCCATGATAAAGCACGGCGTATCTGAACCAAGCTCCCAACTACAAGGTTAGAACCCAATGGGATATTTCGCCTCTAAAATGGTTAGCACAAGCTCCATAGGAAGACCAGCATCTAGCTCTGTGACAATCGAGAGGTCCCCGGGGGACCCTGCCAGTGTACTGGATCCTAGGGTACCCCGCCCTCAAGGAATAACAAATGTCACCTCAAGTAACCTCTATGAAGTACCTCTCCAAAGTGACATGCAGAACTAGAGCTCTCATCTCGGCAACGTAGGAAGAGAGGATTAACTTCCATGACATTTAAAGTACCATTAATGAGGTTAACCGCATTAATGGAGGCAGTCAACCTAGTTAATGACATGATAAACACCATTAATAAGAGAATATTCAACTCTTTAATGGTCATCATTAGTGAAAGAGTCCAAAAAGGAAACAAATACCTTTTCCTCCTAGATATCCTCCACAACCGATTATTGGGGGTCAACTATAAACAGAAAATCCTGCCTTTCAAGGAAGGAAGAGTCCGAAGAGGAAACAATCATATCTTCTTTGAGATAATAGCTACAAGCCGATCAACTACATTAAAGGAAGGATTGTATTCGATAAGGAAACAAAGACTAATTGAAGAGTCCCGGACATGCACGCCAAGGTGGTCATCATGTATAAATATGCCTGTAAAAGGCATATTGCAGGCTGGCTCCGATGAATGACAGAAGACAGACATGATTCGTTTAAAGATCTCTCGACATCATAAATGTATGTATTACCTTTACCTAGAATATACCGGTATCGGTCTACATTTGACCACCATTGTAAGCTCTCCGGAGCAACTACGTTGTATTACTTCACCATTCTTGTAAGCTCCCTGGAGCATTCTCTGATATATACATAAGGAAGGGTATTCCTCCTTCCTCCGGATAATGCCTTGGGGTTTTTCAGCATGTGATCTCTCGTGATTCTTTTTCCCCCTTTGGTCAGTCCACCTCCCTCTACAAAAGATTTGTGTTTCTCTTACTTGTGTCATGTGTAATGTATGCGTATATGAGTGTGAGCTAGATTCTTACCTCGCTGGACCTAGCGCACTTATCTTCCCATCTACATGCTAAAGTCGCATATCAAGATGAGGAGAAACCACCCAGACCAGCTTGAAGGAAGTCGATGGGCTCTTCTGCATCATCTCTATGGCAGAAATCGAGCTCTCCAACACTGGAGCTAGATAAGCCTCCTCCTTACTTGCTATCTAGGTCGGGGAATTACAGGAAGGAATTGGGCTCTAGAACCGGGCTCCAGGTATCATGACTGGCTCCGACCCCGACCGAGGACAGAGGACCGAGAACCGAGAACCGAGGACCGAGGACTGAGGACCAGGACCAGGACCAAGATCAATCCCATCACACCAGCAAGAGAACCTCAAGCTTCCCAGATCCACTTTATAAGCACGAAGCCCGACAGGTGGGATGACTTGTCTCTTACCTCCTGTTTTATTCTCCTTCATATTCATACAAGATCAGGTCAGGCATCAACGATACAAACCCCGGCCACCACCTCCGAGGTAGTGGTCTCGAGGGTGTTAATGGGGATTTCTCATCCTAAACAAATTTCATGTTAACAAACTAATTGAAGAGTCCCAGACTTGCACGCCAAGATAGTCATCATGTATAAATATGCCTGTAAAAGGCATATTGTATCGGTCTCTGATCAATGACAGAAGACACATGCTTCATTAAAAGTTCTCTATACATCATCATTGTATATGTACCCCGACCGGGAAAATATCGGTCTACATTTGACCATTGTAAGCTCTCTGGAGCAACTACGTTGTATTACTTCACCATCCTTGTAAGCTCCTATGAGCATTCTTTGATATATACATAAGGAAGGGTATTCTTCCTTTATCTGGATACTGCCCTGGGGTTTTTCAGCATGTGATCACTCGTGATGCTTTTTCCCCCCTTGGTCAGTCCACCTCCATCTATTTAAGACTTGTGTATTTCCTATTATCTACTGTGTTACGCATGTGTACATGCAGGCAAGGAACAGACCTCATTGGACCTAGCTCTCAAATATTTCTTACATGAGATCGGGAAACAACAATGAAGACCTAAGGAACCGAATCTAGAATCCTACCCCGTTGGACCTAATGCTCTTATCTATACGCCAAAGTCGCACATCAAGATGAAGAGAAACCGCCCAGATCAGTTTGAAGGAAGTCGATGAGCTCTCTTGTATCCTCTCTATGGAAGAAATCGAGCTCTCCGACATTGGAGCTAGATAAGCCCCCCTTTCTTACTTGTTATCGAGGTCGCGGTATTAACAAAAGCAATCGGGCTCCAGAATCAGGCTCTGGGTACCGGGACGGGCTCCGACCCCGACCGGGGAACAAGGTCCGGGATCACCCCCTTCGTACCAGTAAGGGAACCTCGAGCTCCCTCGTTTTCTACCTACCACGAAGCCCGAAGGAAAGGATGACTCTTCTCCTACCTACTACGAAGCCCGGCAGGTGGGATGACTCCTCTACTACCTATCACGAAGCCCGACGGAAAGGATGACTCATCTCCTACCTACTACGAAGCCCGGTAGGTGGGATGACACCTCTCCTACCTATCACGAAGCCCGACAAGTGGGATGACTCATCTCCTACCAACCACTCCATACTCCATATTCATACAAGATCAGGTCAGGTATCAACGATACCAACCCCGGCCACCACCACCTCCGTGGTAGTGGTCTCGAGGGTTTTAATAGGGATTTCTCATCCTAAACAAATTTCCCGTTAATAAAGACCAATGTAGTTTGCAGGTTCGGAACCCCTCTTGCCATCATAACCGACCTTGGAAAATAGTTCAATAATGGCCGATTCAGAGATTTCTGCCAAGGTTTGGGAATCGACCTTCGGTTTGCTTCGGTAGCCCACCCTCAGACCAATGGTTTGGTGGAATCCACGAACAAAACCATCAAGAATTTGTTGAAGAAAAAGCTACAACAAAAGAAAGGTAGATGGGTAGAGGAGCTTCCCGAGATCCTCTGGGCTTACCACACTAAGAGGAGAACATCTATCGGGGAAACGCCCTACTCGCTGGCCTTCGGGGTTGAAGCAGTCCTACCTATAGAGCACAAGTTGAACTTCTTTAGAGTCCAATGATTTGAACCGGGGAGCAATGAAAGCAAGCTCCGAGCTAGTTTGGACCTCCTGAGGAAAAGCAAGATCGAATAGCTGAAAAGGTGGCAATCTACCAAGTCAGAATTGCCAGGTACTTCAACAAGAGGGTTAAAACCCGAAGCTTTAAAGAAGGGGATCTGATCCTTAGAAATGTGATGTTAAACACTAGGAAGAGGTCAGAAGGGGTCCTAGGGCCCAACTGGGAAGGACCTTACCTAATAAAGATGGTGATCCGTAATGGGGCGTACAAGCTCGAGGATATGGATGGCCGACTCATTGACCATACTTGGAATGCGGATCACCTAAGGAAATTCTACCCTTGAACAGGGGACTCAGGAGCAGGCAACCTCCGACTAGCTTGTTTTATTTTTTTTTCTTCTAACAATATTGTACTCCATCTTCCATATTAATAAAGCTTGTCTTTTCCTGTTTACTCCTTCTTTAACTATGTCCTACAATGATTTGGGTCTACATGAAAAGTTTCAACATTATAGCCTCAAGACCAGGGGTAAGCCGGGGAAGCCCTCTAGCTACTCCTGATGACTCGGCCGGACACCACCCCCTGCCAAGAAGGGTCTGAGTGTAAGAGCATAATTGCCATCCAGATCTCGAGACTAGGAAATAGCTAGATAGCGCTCCTGATGCCTTGGTTGGGCTACTACCCCCCACGAAGGATCTGAGTGTAAGAGTATAGTTGCCATTCAAATCTCAAGACTAGGAAATAGCTAGATAGCGCTCCTGATGCCTTGGTTGGGCTACTACCCCCCACGAAGGATCTGAGTGTAAGAGTATAGTTGCCATTCAAATCTCAAGACCAGAAAATAGCTAGATAGCCCTCTTGATGCCTTGATCGGGCTACTGTTCCCCCTAATGAGGAATCGAACTTGAAAGCGCGGAAGCCCTCCTGATCCCGAGCCTAAGAAGGGAGCTAAACAGGTCTTTACTTAATGTTCTACTCGGGCTACAACCCCTCAAAGAAGCTCGGGGATGGAGGGCTCGATTTACTTAAACTCTAAATGCTCCTATTATTTCACTAGCTCTCCTTGATACAAGGTTTCTTACTATAGCAGACCCACAATCAAACAAAGGGACTGTCAGCTGAAGAAGTTGAGCTAAGAGTTTCATTAGTATGGGGACTCAATGCTAATAACCTTTTTTCTTATCTTATTTTTCTCTAAAGATAGCTCGTTTCGATATAAAATCTGGACGATCAAGCAAGTACATGCAAGCCAGAGTTAGATATGAGATTAAGGGAGCCTATCTCCCAACAAGGCTACAACAAGTAAGGGCGGCCCAATCCCTGGTTCCGGGCTATAAAAGAAAATTAATAAAAGATCAAACACAGTTGAAGATGGGATGCCCACCCCCTTTTCCGGGCATTCAAAATAGGTTACATGAGAGAGAACTCTAGCTTCTCTGTCTTCCAAGGGATCTCCAACCTCCTCCTTCACAGAATGAACCTCGCCCTCTGCTCTCCTCTCCTGTCGTGGCTTGTCCTGGTCTGCTGTATCAGCCCCGGCTGCCTCGGGGTCGACAGGATCCTCCTCCACGATTTCATTGATCACCGCCATAACTTCAGGCGGTATAGCTGTATCAAGAAGGCTGGTCACCGACTCAGGCACGTTTCCACCTTCTGTTAACTCTATTTCTGAGAGCACTACCGGAGGATCTCGGGCTTCAGCAAGGCCTCCTTCTAGCTTTTCGTTGTGAACCCCCTTCGAGGATTCGCTGGGACAAGAATTTGTAAATGCTAGAACTGAAGGAGGCAGATCTGGCACATCAAACTACTTCTCAGTTCCCTCAACGGAAGGACCAGCTCCATCAGTTTCAGGGTGAGACATCTCTGCAGCCCGCGACATGACTTCTTCTCTATCCCAGCCAGCGATGCTAGAGAGATCGAATGGTGGAGGAAGAGCCTCTTCAACCTGATAGGAGGCATAGAGATATCCCTCGCTAGAAGAGGCTTCCACTTCGGCTTGGAGCTGGGTAATTCAAGCCTGCAAGGTTTGGTTTTCAACATCTAGGGCCTTCGCCTCTCCCCTCCAGTCATCTCGCTGGCTAGCCCGCCGTTTCGACTGGAAAGTCTCATGATCAAAAGCCCGCTTTAACCTCTCATGATCGCATTAAAGCTTAGCTAGCTACGTCTCCATTCCCTGTTGGCTGGAGGTCATCTCCTAGACCAGGGTCTGAGCCCGCGTAATCAACTACATGGCTCACTCCGCTTCAGCCTCAGCCTTGGCTGCCCGATCATAAAGTAAGGCCACCTGATGCCCCATGGCCACCTGAAACTTGAAAGCCTGTAAAGGAAAATCATGTTAGAAAATGACAAGTAAAGCAGCTGAATGAAGAAGTAAAAGCAACAATAACCTCGGCTAGAAGGGGGAACCCTTTGGTGATCATGATGTCCACGGGCATCGCGGTCATCCTAGAAAGCCTGCCGCCTAGATAGGATGTGACAAATGCTTCAGGACCTTGTCCTGACCCACCAAGCTCGATTGCTGGTGGGGGAGAGACAGGGCGACCTCAGAAATATCGATGTCGGGCACCTTGGGAACCTCGACTGCCCGGGATAAAACTGGATCTGCAGAGAGGGGTAGTGTGACTCGGGGAGCATCGTTTGGAGCAGTAACTACTGGTGATGAGGCATGAATAGACTTATTGACGACTTGGGAGGCAGATCCTACTAGGTTTAGAGCCTTCGTAGCCCGAGATGCCAAAAGGGCCATCTAGGACTTCACATGGGAATGAGAGGGGGAAGGAACGAATGGGGCAGCTACCTTAGTGGTTGACCTCCCTTCTTCGGAACAGCCTGGAGAACTCTAGAGGACGATATGGAAGGATGAGGAGGTATCCCAGCATGTCGGGCTTCGCGAGAAGCAAGAGTAACAACAAACACTGTTAGAGAAAAGAATCAAGATCATCAGAACTGAACCATCCAATAAAAAAAACAAAAAAAAAAACAAGATAGATCGAGATACTTACTAGGGGTAGCACCAAATATCCGCAGGTACCTGTTTACCCTGCGGAGATCGAAGAGGTCAGCAGTTGGAAACTTCAGATTCAAGTAGTTCCGAGCTATGATGGTCTTCAGCACGACTTCAGACTCAGCAGGCAAGGAATCCTGACCCCAGGTGGGTTTATCACTAAAGGCAGTGGGAACCTCGAGCTCATGCCCACCAACGATGACTGAGCTCCCTCAGTCTCCCCCGCCAATACCTATTCTTCTTTCCAAGCGGGATCCTTCTTCGAATCCCCGGGGATGATAAAATTGAGCATGTTCTTGGCCTTGGCATAGAATTGGCCTCGTGGGACTCCTGCCAGGCTACCGATCTGGAAAAGGAAGGCGAGCTCCTCAGCCCCATGCTCCCTAGTTACGCTGCTCAGCTTGCATTGGTCCCTCCACAATACTAGGAAGCCAATTAGATGCCTCCAGAAGCCGGGCATCAGTGGAAGCGGAGCCAGCTGAAGGGCATTGAGAGCCCGCCGAAGGGTGGGGTGAAGAGGGAGCCTCACCCCCCTCTCAAAAGCTGCGACGTGGATAGGAAGCACTCGTTTGGGCTGGCTAAAAACATCGTAGTTCTAATGGGGGACAGTGATGAGAATCAAGAAGCGTCACCAAAGGATCCATTGCATATTCCAGTTGGGCCAATTTCATGAAACCAATAGGATCAAAGAAGCATTTATTGATGGGCTGATTCTGGGTTGTTAAAGTCCAAATTCGGCTCACATGAAGACCAAGCCTTAATTATTGTCATTAAGACAATGGATTGGGCCGAATAAGGAAGACTTGGGCATGTGGTACAAGCTAGGAGAATAGTCAACTTTGGCTGATTTATTTCCTTTTAATTTCCAAGGAATAATAGTTGATTTGTTTCCCAATTTAAGGGGCTGATTTGTTTCCAGATTTAGCTTTCCAATTAGGAAGCAAGTCAATAGTTGCTAGTTTAGTATTTATTTATTTACTAAATTTGTTTGCATTTATTTTCATGATTGTAAGACATTAATTTCCTAATATTTATTCCCTTTTAGGCCTTAGATATTTTTAGTATAAAATGGACCAATTGATGTAATTTGAGGATAGATTTTGAATAGAAATAAATTTGAGAGAATTTTCTCTTTGGTTCTTCATAGAACTTGTGAACTTATCAAGGTTCTACCTTGTGGCGTTCCAACCTTGACTTATCACTCACCTTCTTTCCTATTCTTGAGTGTGGCATCTACAATTTTCTTGATACCGTTGGTTCTTACCTCCTTATAGGTAACGGGTCGCGGTCCGATAACATTTTTGTTTGTAAACTTGGTTAGAAAACGATCCTTCGTTACCATATATTGGTTCCGGGTCTCACTGCTCTTGGTGAGGTTCATATCAGACAGTTAATGAAACAGTATCAGGATTACCGTACTTGTCCCGTAGACGGCTGATCGATTGAGGGTCGACCGTAGGGTCAGGGATGACCCTGGGTTCGAAAGGAAGGGTTATCACTGGAGGAAACTCATCCACTGTGACTTGAGCCCTCTCGACCACATCTAATCCCTCCCCGACGTCAGAGTCTTCGTCGACTAGGTTCAGAGGATTGTCAGGTCGGTTCGAAAAGCTAGAGCCGATAGAAGCGTTCCTGTTAGAACAACGGCGCTGACAGAGCGGGGAAGATTCCTCGTCGCTTGAAATCCCTCGCACCTGCTTAAGAGGAGCTAGGTTAGGGCCTCCGGAGCCCTCCACCAAGGCATCAACACTATCTGTGGAAGTTGACATTGATGGGAAAGAGAGATGAGAAAGCAAGTGGAAGATAGAGATGGTGATGGAAATCATTAACTTAGCAACCATACACCCCAATAGCTAAAGAGCTATGATACATATGGAATGCAATTTAACACCCTCCAGCTAATTGAAACAAACCCGATCGTTCAAGATTGAAGTAAGAGAAACTATTCTAATCACTTTATCAATATAATGATGATAAAAGCTAATTAGAACAACACTTTGATATCCCCAAAACGCCACAAACTATGAAGTTTGATAAGTTTAAAGGCAAAACAAAGATTTTGAGGTTGTTGAATGCCACAAGCCAAATAAGCTTGATAAGTTCCAAAGTTCATGCAAGAACTTAAGAACAAAACACTCACAAAGTGCTCAAATAAGTTTATATTACGCAAATCTCTGCCCTTACATAGAAAAAGCAGCCTTGTTTATATAGAACAAAGGCCAAGGATAATACAATACAAATATAACTGCCCATTAAATGTGTAACCTCCAACTAAATGTGTAACATCCCACTAAATGACATTTAGACCATGAATAATGGCCATAAAGTATTCAGCTTTTGTAACATCTTATTCCTAATCAAAGAACACATGAACTCACCCAACACAAAAACCCAAACTATTCATAAAATAAGCCTACAAAACCCAACACAATTAAACCCAAACTAATAAGAAAATAAGCTCACAAAACCCAACATAATTAAACCCAAACTAATTATAAAATAGGCCCACAAAACCCAACATGGCCGAATGGCCTTTTATTCTTCAAGATAGGCTGAATACTTCATTCTAACAAGGCTAGACTCTTGTCTTCGGGATTTGGACTTGTTTGAAACATGTTAACCATTTTATACTCTTCTTGCATCCTTAGAACCTTGACCAAATATTGACTAGCTTGCTCCTTCCAAATGCTTCCCATTAAACAAGTTAAGGCTTCTTTTATCCTTTTAGCTTTAGCTCTTGTCATTGGTCTTCCATGAATGGTTAAAGGATCTGGATCTTTTCCAACCTTAGCCGAATTGTGATCAACTGGTTGGTCCTCATCATTCCCCCTTTCCTCAAAAGGATTCGTCCTTGAATCAGCACCTTCATCACCTATATCAAATAAAGAGAAATCAGAAACATTGAAAGTTGCACTAACATTCCCAAACTCACTTGGTAGTTCCAGCTTGTATGCATTGTCATTGATTCTTTGAAGGACTCGAAATGGTACATCCCCACTTGGCATGAGTTTAGACTTTCATTGGTTAGGAAATCTTTCCTTCCTCAAGTGTACCCAGACCCAATCACCAGGTTCAAATACTACTTGCTTTCGGCCCTTGTTATGTTGCTTCTCATATTGTAGAGTTTTCTTTTCAATTTGTGTGCGCACCTTTTCATGCAAGGCTTTGACAAAATGGGCTTTTTGCTTACCATCCAAATTAGCTCTTTCCAAAGGTAAAGGTAGTAAATCCATAGGAGATAATGGATTGAACCCGTACACAACTTCAAATGGTGAATGGTTTGTTGTAGCATGCACACTTCGATTATAAGCAAACTCAACATGTGGCAAACATTCCTCCCAATTCTTCAAATTCCTTTGAATTATGACACTCAAAAGCATTGATAAAGTTCTGTTTACCACCTCTGTTTGTCCATCTGTTTATGGATGACAAGTGGTTGAATACAGCAGCTTTGTACCCAACTTTCTCCAAAGCATTTTCCAAAAGTGGCTAAGGAACTTCACATCTCTATCACTCACAATTGTCCTTGGAATTCCATGTAACCTCACAATTTCTCTGAAGAACAGCCCCGCAATAAAGGTTGCATCATCTATTTTGTGGCAAGGAATGAAATGCGCCATCTTGCTGAACCTATCAACAACAACAAAAATAGAATCTCTCTCCCCTTTTGACCTTGGTAATCCCAAGACAAAGTCTATTGATATAGCAACCCAAGGCTCACTAGGTATAGGAAGAGGAGTATACAGCCCATGAGGCATTACTTTAGATTTAGCTCGTTTGCAAGTAATACATCTCTCACATATCTCTCAACGTCTCTTTTCATGTGTGGCCAAAAGAAATGATCATTTAACACACCCAAAGTCTTTTTAACTCAAAAATGCCCCATTAACCCGCCACTATTTGCCTCTCTCACAAGCAATTCTCTCATTGAAAATCTAGGAACACACAACTTGTTTTCTTTGAAAAGAAAACCATCATGCCTAAAGAACTTGTCAAAACCCCCTTGCTCACATACCCCATAAACATTAGCAAAATCAAAGTCAGAATTGTATAAGTCTTTAATGTACTCAAAACCCAATAATTTTGCAACAAGTTTAGAAATTAAAGCATACCTTCTAGAAAGAGCATTGGCAACCACATTCTCCTTACCTTGTTTGTACTTGATGATGTATGGAAATGATTCAATAAACTCCACCCATTTTGCATGCCTACGGCTTAGCTTTCCTTGTCCTTTGAGATATTTCAAGGACTCATGATCGGTGTGTATAATGAATTCTATTTGTTTTGGTTAAGAAGACAATATTTAAATATTTCCCAAACCGAAACAAGAACGATATGAACAAAGAAAGATTTTTGGAATTTTGCAAGAATTCCTTGAATCCGCAATACTTTTTTTTTTGATTTTTTTTTTCGTCTTTTTTTTTTCTACGGAAAACAAAGAAGAATGATAATAACCTCAAGAAGCACAAATATTAAGATGAATTATAGATACAGTGCTATAAGATGAAGAAGAAAAGAAAGTGAGAAAAAAAAACTAAAAAAACAACAAATAAATGGATATGCAAACCTCAAACTTGAGCCAAGCTCTGATACCAAAATGATGGAAATCATTAACTTAGCAACCATACACCCCAATAGCTAAAGAGCTATGATACATATGGAATGCAATTTAACACCCTCCAACTAATTGAAACAAACCCGATCGTTCAAGATTGAAGTAAGAGAAACTATTCTAATCACTTTATCAATATAATGATGATAAAAGCTAATTAGAACAACACTTTGATTTCCCCAAAACGCCACAAACTATGAAGTTTGATAAGTTTAAAGGCAAAACAAATATTTTGAGGTTGTTGAACGCCACAAGCCGAATAAGCTTGATAAGTTCCAAAGTTCATGCAAGAACTTAAGAACAAAACACTCACAAAGTGCTCAAAAAATATATTACTCAAATCTCTGCCCTTACATAGAAAAAGCAGCCTTGTTTATATAGAACAAAGGCCAAGGACAATACAACACAAATATAACTGCCCATTAAATGTGTAACCTCCCACTAAATGTGTAACCACCCACTAAATGACATTTAGACCATGAATAATGGCCATAAAGTATTCAGCCTTTGTAACATCTTATTCCTAATCAAAGAACACATGAACTCACCCAACACAAAAACCCAAACTATTTAAAAAATAAGCCCACAAAATCCAACACAATTAAACCCAAACTAATAAGAAAATAATCTCACAAAACCCAACATAATTAAACCCAAACTAATTATAAAATAGGCCCACAAAACCCAACGTGCCCGAATGGCCTTTTATTCTTCAAGATAGGCTAGAATACTTCATTCTAACAAGGCTGGACTCTTGTCTTCGGGATTTGGACTTGTTTGAAACATGTTAACCATTTTATACTCTTCTTGCATCCTTAGAACCTTGACCAAATATTGACTAGCTTGCTCCTTCCAAATGCTTCCCATTAAACAAGTTAAGGCTTCTTTTATCCTTTTAGCTTTAGCTCTTGTCATTGGTCCTCCATGAATGGTTAAAAGATCTAGATCTTTTCAAACCTTAGCCGAATTGTGATCAACTGGTTGGTCCTCATCAGATGGAGAAAGCAGGGAAGAAGAAATTTAAAAGTTTGAAGATTTGAGGAAGTATGAAGAAAGTGACGGTCAGGCCGGGCGTAAATAGAGGTTTATGGGCGATATCCTCGGGAAGATCACCTGGAGCCGTATTGCAGCCATTTTTCTTTGAATAACACTCGGTTTCAAATTCAAAATGTTGGGTAATTAATGAGAAAATTTCGCTCTCATTAATTATCTTTATGGTGAAAAACTTTCTCAATGAAATAAGGAATCTGACTCCAACCCCAACTCTACCACCGGTGTTCAAGTTAGAGAGGACTTCTGTTAATAGTGAAATTGGGCCAGGGGTCAAAGAGATATTTTCCACCTATAATCGACAATCATGAAGCCCGAAAAGATCTTAAAGCTACCCCGCAGGAACAGGGAAGGCCAGTTCGGCTTCAAAGCTACCAGAAGACAAGCTATGAGCGATCGGGAAGAGCCCCCACAAGAGTACTGGAAGCCGGGTTTCTCCAGGCCATCTATCGAGGAACCTCGGCTCTAAGGTCGAGCTTCACAACAACCCCGTGAATGCCAAAGGAAGTCTTCAAGCTCAAGAGAGATTCGAAAGAAGCCCTTCAACCTCTCTAGAAGCCCGCTGTCCTTGTTGGACATAAAGGAAGAGTCACGCCTGAATCTACACTACCCCAGCTACCTCCTAGGAAGGTCTACAAGGGCACCTCAAGCCCTAATGGGTTAGGGAAAATCCATCTTAAGTTTCTAAGAACAGAGCCAGAGCAGGGGTCTACCTCACTTTACGGGGCAACAAGCAGCTGGCAGGGTGACCTTCATGAAGATCCATGGCACAAGTGCACACAGGATCATCTCCACGTAATATTTACATGCACGTCAAGAGTTTAAATTTAAATAAGGGAACAAACTTATCTTCATCAACGATATCATCGAATCTAGAAACAATTCAAATTTAAATAACGAATCCTGCCCAATAAGGAGGGAACGGATTCATGAGATCACGGTAGAGTTTTCAAGAACTAAAAACCTACCTGGACGATATATATATATATATATATATATATGTGTGTGTGTGTGTGTGTGTGTGTGTGTGTGTGTGTGTGTGTGTGTGTGTGTGTGTGTGTGTGTGTGTGTGTGTGTGTGTGTGAAGCCAAGCATGGTGGACCGAGGATGAACGACAGATACAAGAATCAGAGACAAAATCATAAACGACAGATATACGCATAGGAGGAGGGCCTAAATTCTGGATTCAGAACACGGTCACCTTCATCTCCACTATTCGATAGGCACCGAGTTGCCACCCCCCTACACCTCCGAGAGACTGTGAGCAAACAAGAGAGCTATTTGTATCTTAAAGCAATATATCAATAATAAAACTCCCATTTACTGTTATTATGTTTCAGCCTCTCGTCTCTCTCTTAAACAGGTCAGGAACCAACGGTACCGACCCCGGCCACCACTTTCGTGGTAGTGGTCTCGAGGGTGTTAACAGGAATTTCTAATCTCGAGCAAATTTCCCGTCAACTGTTTCAAAATAAAATATTGTGTAATTAATAAGAAGATTTCACTCTCATTAATTATCTTTATGGCGAAAAACTTTCTCAATTAAACAAGGAATCTGACTCCAACCATAACTTTACCAACAGTGTTCAAGTCAGAGGGGACTTCTGTTAATAGTGAAATTTGGCCAGGGGTCAAAGATAAATTTTCCACCCATAATCGATAATCATGAAGCCCGGAAAGACCATAAAGTCACCCTGTAGCAGCAAGGAAGGCCGACTAGGCTTCAAAACTACCAAAAAACAAGCCATGAGAGTACTAAAACCCGGGCTTCTCCAGGCCATCTATCGGGGAACCTCGGCTCTGAGGTCGAGCTCCACAACCGCCCCGTGAATGCCAGGGGAAGTCTCTAAGCTCAAGAGACATTGGAAAGAAGCCCGCCAACCTCTTCAGAAGCCCGTTGTCCTTGCTAAACATAAAGGAAGAATCACGCCTAAATCTACACTACCCCAGCTACTTCCCGGGAAGGTCTACAAGAGCACCTCAAGCCTCCAAGGGTCAGGGAAAATCCATCTTAAGCCTCTAAGAACAGAGCCAGAGCAGGGATCTACCTCGCTCTACGGGGCAACAGGTAGCTGGAAAGGTGACCTCCATGAAGATTCATGGCACGAGTGCACACATGATCGTCTCCACGTAATATTTACATGCACATCAAGAGTTTGATTCAAATAAGGGAACAAACTTATCTCTGTCAACTATATCAGCGAATCCAGTAACAATTCAAATTCAAATTCAAATGACGAATCCAGCTCGATAAAGAGGGAGCGGATTCATGGGATCACGGTAAAGTATTTGCGAACTAAAACCTGCTTGGACGATATATATATGTGAGGCCTAGCATGGTAGAAGATGAAAAACAATAGATAACAACAGATACAAAAATATAACAACAGATACAATAATACAACAACAGAGATACATATAAAAAATATAGAAGAAGGGGGGAAAGCCTAAATTCTGTATTCAGAACACGGCTACCTTCTTTCCACTATTCGACCTGCACGGAGTTGCCACCACCTTACACCTTCGAGAGATTGTGAGCAAACAAGAGAGTGATTTGTATCTTAAAGACATATATCAATAATAAAAGCTCTTATTTACCGGCATTACGATCCAGCCTCTCATCTATCTCTTAACAGATCGGGAACCAACGGTACCGACCCCGGTCACTATTTTCATGGCAGTGGTCTCGAGGGTGTAAACAGGAATTTCTTATCCCGAGCAAATTTCCCGTCAACAATTATTTTGTTTATATATTTTTTACTGTTATTGTATTGTTAAAAAAACTGTACCTATATTGAAGACCTAGAAAAATCTCGAAGAAGGATTCATGAGATGAATCGGAGTGAGCTGAAGAGACTGGAAGAACTCAGAAATTACAAGAAGACCAAGGAATACCTTAAGAGTATTTTTGTAATTTTAGATTCTAATTTTTTTTAGGTTAAATAATCCACAGTACTCGGTCAATTCACGTATGCTTTATATTATGTGATAATAAAAGCATTGTCATGCATGCGTATGTCATTTAGATTAGATGTGCCTACACAAATATATTTGATATGTCATACATGCATTATAGCCTGATACTTTATGTTAATCGTGAAATTTGGCCAGGGATCAAAGAGAAATTTTCCATCCATAATCGACAATCATGAAGCCCAGAAAGACCGTAAAGCCACCCCGTAAGAGCAGGGAAGGTCAGTTCGGCTTTAAAGCTACCATAAGACAAGCCAGACGCGATTGGGATGAGCCCCCACAAGAGTACTGAAAGCCGGGCTTCTTCAGGCCATCTATCGGGGAACCTCAGCTCCGAGGTCGAGCTCTATAACCTCCCCGCAAATGCTAGGGGAAGTCTCCAAGCTCAAGAGAGCTTCGAAAGAAGCCCGTCAAACTCTCCAGAAGCCCGCTGTCCTTTGCTGGACATAAAGGAAGAATCATGCTTAAATCTACACTACCCCAGCTACCTCCCAAGAGGGTCCACAAGAGCACCTCAAGCCCCCAAGGGTCAGGGAAAATCCATCTTAAGCTTCTAAAAACAGAACCAGAGCAGGGAAAATCCATCTTAAGCTTTAGAATCTAGCAGATACCACGACAGCTAAATCATCGGGCTGACGTCCTAGCCAAGATAGCTGCCTATGGTGGCCAGACCCTACTACACGGAGTCCCTCTTCAAGTAATCCCCCTACCTAGCATTATGACTGGTAAGGAAGCTTATACCCTGGACCGACAGCCATGCTGGATAGATCCAATAGAAAAATATCTACAGGACGGGAAACTCCCCGAGTAGCCCGACCAAGCTAGGAGGGTTAAAAGGCTCTCGGTCCGGTATTGTATGGTGGATGGGCATTTATACCGAAGAGGAAAATCCCTTCCCCTACTCCGATGTCTACACCCTGAAGATGCCAAGTGAGCTTAGAGAGAGGTTCATTCGGGGAAATGTGGGAACCATATTGGTGGAGAGGCCTTGGCATATCAGGTTCTCCGCATAGGGTTTTACTGGCCGACCATCCATCAAGATGCTAAGAGCTTGGTGCAAACCTACGAGGAATGCCAGAAAGCCGTAAATTTGAGCCACCTCCCTCCTGAGCGTTTTTCATCCCTTAGCTCGCCATACCCCTTTGCTATGTGGGGTGTCGATTTGATAAGACCGCTTCCTACAGCTCCGGGACAGGCCAAGCACGCTATCATAGCGATTGATTACTTTACAAGATGGGTTGAAGCCGGACCACTGTCCCAGATTTTGGAAGAGAACATAACAAAGTTCATCAAGACCTATGTAGTTTGCAGGTTCGAAATCATTCTTATCATCATAACAGACCTCGGAAAACAGTTCGACAATGCCCGATTTAGAGATTTCTGTCAAAGTTTGAGAATCGACCTTCGGTTTGCTTCGGTAGCCCACCCTCAGACCAATGGTTTGGTGGAATCTACGAACAAAACCATCAAGAAATTGTTGAAGAAAAAGCTACAACAAAAGAAAGGAAGATGGGTAGAGGAGCTTCCCGAGGTCCTCTAGGCTTACATTACTATGAGGAGAACAACTACCGGGGAAATGCCCTACTCGTTGGCCTTCAAGGTTGAAGCAGTCCTACCTACAGAGCACAAGTTGACCTCCTTTAAAGTCCAACGATTTGAGCCGGGAAGCAATGAAAGCAAGCTCCGAGCTAGTTTAGACCTCCTGGAGGAAAAGCAAATTGAATAGCTGAAAGGTAGCAATCTACCAAGGCAGAATTGCTAGGTACTTCAACAAGAGGGTTAAAACCCGAAGCTTCAAAGAAGGGATTTGGTCCTCAGGAAAGTGACGTTGAACACCAAGAAAAAGTCAGAGGGGTCCTAGGGCCTAATTGGGAAGGACCCTACCTTATAAAGTTGGTGATCCGTAATGAGGTGTACAAGTTCGAGGATATGGATGGCCGACTAATCGACCATACTTGGAATGCGGATCACCTAAGGAAATTCTACCCTCGAACAGGGGACTCAGAAGCAGGCAACCTCCAACTAGCTTCTTTTATTTTTTCTTCTGACAGTATTGTACTCCATCTTCATATCAATAAAGCTTGTCTTTTCTGTTTACTCCTTCTTCAACTATGTCCAACAATGATTTGGGTATACATGGAAAGTTTCAACATTATCGCCTCAAGACCAGGGGTAAGCCGGGGAAGCCCCATCCCTACTCCTGATGCCTCGGCCTGGCACCACCCCCTGCCAAGAAGGGTCTGAGTGTAAGAGCAAAGTTTCCGTCCAGATCTCGAGACCAGGAAATAGCTAGATTGCCCTCCTGATGCCTTAGTCGAGCTACCACCCCCAAGAAGGATATGAGTGTAAGAGCATAGTTGCCATCTAGATCTCAAGACCAGGAAATAGCTAGATAGCGCTCCTGATGCCTTGGTCGGGCTACCACCCCCAAGAAGGATCTGAGTGTAAGAGCATAGTTTCCATCCAAATCTCAAGACCAGGAAATAGCTAGATAGTGCTCCTGATGCCTTGGTCGGGCTACCACCCCTAAGAAGGATCTGAGTGTAAGAGCATAGTTGCCGTCCAGATCTCAAAACCAGGAAATAGTTGGATAGCCCTCCTGATGCCTTGGTCGGGCTACCACCCCAAGAAGGATCCGAGTGTAAGAGCATATTTGCCATCCAGATCTCGGGTTCAGGAAATAGCTACATAGCCCTCCTGATACCCTTGTCGGGCTACCGTTCCCCCCAAGAAGGAATCAAACTTGAAAGTGCGGAAGCCCTCCTGATCCCGAGCCCACGAAGGGGTTTAAACAGGTCTTTACTTAATTGTTCTATTCGGGCTATAGCCCCCCAAAGGAGCTCAAGGATGGAGGGCTCGATTTTCTTAAACTCAAAATGCTCCTGTTGTTTCACTATCTCTCCTTGATACAGGGTTACATACTACAGCAGACCCACAATGATGGAAATCATTAACTTAGCAACCATACACCACAATAGCTAAAGAGCTATGATACATATGGAATGCAATTTAACACCCTCCAACTAATTGAAACAAACCCGATCATTCAAGATTGAAGTAAGAGAAACTATTCTAATCACTTTATCAATAGAATGATGATAAAAGCTAATTAGAACAGAACTTTGATTTCCCCATAATGCCACAAACTATGAAGTTTGATAAGTTTAAAGGCAAAACAAAGATTTTGAGGTTGTTGAACGCCACAAGCTGAATAAGCTTGATAAGTTCCAAAGTTCATGCAAGAACTTAAAAACAAAACACTCACAAAGTGCTCTAATAAGTTTTTATTACTCAAATCTCTGCCCTTACATAGAAAAAGTATCCTTGTTTATATAGAACAAAGGCCAAGGACAATACAACACAAATATAACTGCCCATTAAATGTGTAACCTCCAACTAAATGACATTTAGACTAAGAATAATGGCCATAAATTATTCAGCCTTTGTAACTCCTTATTACTAATCAAAGAACACATGAACTCACACTTAACAAAATAAAACCCAACACAAAAACAAAAACTATTCATAAAATAAGCTAACAAAACCCAACACAATTAAAACCCAAACTAATCAGAAAATAAGCCCACAAAACCCAACATAATTAAACCCAAACTAATTATAAAATAGGCCCACAAAACCCAACATGGCTGAATGGCCTTTTTTTCTTCAAGATAGGCTAGAATACTTCATTCTAATAAGGATGGACTCTTGTCTTCGGGATTTGGACTTGTTTGAAACATGTTAACCATTTTATACTCTTCTTGCATCCTTAGAACCTTGACCAAATCTTGACTAGCCTACTCCTTCCAAATGCTTTCCATTGAACAAGTTAAGGCTTCTTTCAACCTTTTAGCTTCAACTCTTTGATGGAAATCATTAACTTAGCAACCATACACCCCAATAGCTAAAGAGCTATGATACATATGGAATGCAATTTAACACCCTCCAACTAATTGAAACAAACCCGATCGTTCAAGATTGAAGTAAGAGAAACTATTCTATTCGCTTTATCAATGGAATGATGATAAAAGCTAATTAGAACAACACTTTGATTTCCCCATAACGCCACAAACTATGAAGTTTGATAGGTTTAAAGGCAAAACAAAGATTTTTGAGGTTGTTGAACGCCACAAGTTGAATAAGCTTGATAAGTTCCAAAGTTCATGCAAGAACTTAAAAACAAAATACTCACAAAGTGCTCAAATACGTTTATATTACTTAAATCTCTACCCTTACATAGAAAAAGCAGCCTTGTTTATATAGAACAAAGGCCAAGGACAATACAACACAAATATAACTGCCTATTAAATGTGTAACCTCCCACTAAATGTGTAATCTCCCACTAAATGTGTAACCTCCCACTAAATGACATTTAGACCATGAATAATGGCCATAAAGTATTCAGCCTTTGTAACTCCTTATTCATAATCAAAGAACACATGAACTCACCCAACACAAAAACCTAAACTATTCACAAAATAAGCCCACAAAACTGATATGAACCTCACCAAGAGCAGTGAGACCCGGAACCAATATATGGTAACGAAGGATCGTTTTCTAATTCAAGTTTATAAACAAAGAAAATAAAAAGGACCGCGACCCATTATCTATATGGAGATAAGAACCAACGGTATCAAGAAGGTTGTAGACGCCACACTCAAGAATAAGAAAGAAGGTGAGTGATAAGTCAAGGTTTGAACGCCACAAGGTAGAACCTTGATAAGTTCATAGTTCTATGAAGAACCAAAGAGAAAAATTCTCTATAAATTTATTTCTATTCAAAATCTATTCTCAAATTACATCAATTGGTCCCTTTTATACTAAAAATATCTAAGACCTAAAAGGGAATAAATATTAGGCAATTAATGCCTTACAATCAGGAAAATAAATGCAAACAACTTTAGAAAAATAAATAAATACCAAACTAGCAACTAGTTGATTTGTTCCTTATTTGGAAAGCTGAATTTGGGAAACAAATCAGCCATTTATTTGGAAAACAAATCAACTCTTTATTTGGGGAAATAAATAAAATAAGGAATATGCTGAAATTGGCAATATGCTGAAATTGAATTCTCCTCCAACCATACGTCGCCCAAAATATAGGAAATATGTTGAAATTCGGACTCCTCAACTCAAGTCTTCGCACAATAAGATAGATGGCCAAATTTGGACTTTTTGTGATCTGTTTTGGAGGACAGGGTCTTCATATCATCTGTAGATCTTGTCTTGGGCTTTCCGAAAACATATTATAATAGACGATCTGACTTCAGATGCTCTCTATAGAGGTCCACGAAGTTCAGCCCGGATTTGGTCTTCATGTGGGCAGAATTTGGACTTTAGCAACTCGGAATCAGCCCATCATTTAATACTTCTTTGATCCTCTTGCTTCCTTTTAATTGGCCCAATTGGAATATGCAATAGTTCCTTTGGTGATGCTTCTTGATTCTCATCATTCCCCCTCTCTTCAAAAGGATTCGTCCTCGAATCTTCACCATAATGTTGTTGATAGCCTACGACATTTCATCAAAGCCTTGCAAATTAGAAGCAACAACACTAGGCAATGAAGGGTTAATTCCATTAGTACTAAAACATGCCTCTTTGTACAAAAGTGCAATCATTGACTGATTTGAAAACAAAGCCTTTTTAATCTCACTCTCTCTTGTATAAAAACTCACTGGTTTTCTCTCTCTTTTTTTCTCATCAGCCTCTTTTTCATTTTCATCTTTTTTTTCTTTTTTTGCTATTTCGGACTCTTTTTCTTTTATCTCTCTTTCTTTTGAACTTTCACTCTCACTCTCTTTTTTTACATCTCTCTCTTTTCTTAACCTTACTTGATCTTCATACACTTGTTTTGGGGTTAAAGGTACAAGAGTGATTGATTTTTTATTGAGTACAAAGGAGTATCTTTTGGTATACCCATCATGGGTCACATGCCTATCGAACTGCCATGGTCTCCCCAAAAGGATATGGCCCGCATTCATTGGTACCACATCACAAAGGACTTCATCTTTGTACTTTCCAATTGAAAATGTCACCAACACTTGTTTAGTCACCTTGATTTCCCCACTATCATTTAACCACTGTAGCTTATATGGTTTTGGATGCCTCAAAGTGGCTAAATTCAATTTCTCCACAAAATTAGTGCTAGCCACATTAGTACAACTCCCCCCATCAATGATCATGCTACATACCTTATCATTAACATGGCAGCGGGTATGAAAAATGTTGTCACGTTGTACCTCATCATCTTCCTTGGCTTGAGCACTAAGAGCTCTTCTCGCCACCAAAAGCTCTCCGTCCACCGGATATTCAATATCACTTGCATCCTCCAAAGGTGGCATGGACTCATCATCAGATTCACCTTCAGATTCGATCTCACCATCATCCTTCAAAACCATTACTCTCTTGTTTGGGCATTGAGATGCAATATGACCTGCTCCCAGACACTTAAAGCACTTAATGTCACGATTTCTAAAAGGTTGAGAATCTGATGTACCTTGTTTTAATGTGCCTCCGACTTTATGATCTCTGGAAGGTTCGGCCTTGGCCTTGAAACTAGGTTGGTCATCCCTCTTGCTCCAACTCGGTTTCCATGATGATGAAGAACCCGAATTTTGCCCAACCCGTGTGGAACTCTTTCTCTTCAACTGTTGTTCCACCTTAATTGCCATGTGTACCATGTCACTCAATTCAACATAATGTTGCAACTCCACCATATTTGCTATGTCTCGGTTTAGTCCATTTAAAAACCTAGCCATAGTAGCCTCTCGGTCTTCCTCTACATCAGCTCGAATCATGGCTATCTCCATCTCCTTGTAGTAATCTTCAACACACTTAGACCCTTGAGTAAGGGTTTGTAATTTTTGAAACAAACCCCTATAATAGTGACTCGGAATGAAACGCTTCCTCATGACAGCTTTCATCTCCTCCCAAGTCTCAATAGGTCTTTCTCCATGTCGTCTTCTACTCACAATCAATTGATCCCACCAAACGATAGCATAATCAGTAAATTCTATGGCAACCAACTTTACCTTCTTTAATTCAGAATAGTCATGGCAGTCAAATACCAATTCTATTCTTTTCTCCCACTCTAAATAAGCTTCGGGATCAGTTTTACCTTGGAACGTTGGGATTTTCACCTTTATACTACCCAAATTATTATCAGCCCTCTCTCCATACCTATCTCCTCTATACCCATACCTATCATCTCTATTCCCATACCTAACTCCTCTACCTCCCATTTCACGCCTCAATCTACCTGTACCCACATTGGACATGCGATCACCCTCCTCTAGGTCATTCCCATAATCATCATCATAATCGTCTCTAGGTGGGTTTCTTTCTCTTCGTTCCACATTAGGAACCCTAATTTGTTGTACCCTTTGTGAACTAGACTCCACCTTATCTATCCTATCATGCACCTCACCAATCTTAATCTCCATCCGCTCCATGTTTTTTTGTATGGCTTTATACAAAAAATTAAGATCTATCGTTTCTGGTGCATCATCAGATAAGTCTCTACTTTTATCGCGTGACATATTTGAAACCTGCAAAGCAAAAGAAATTAGTAAGCCTCACAAACACTCCCTCACGTGTTTACTCTCAAAGATGGTGGCACTCACACTCGTGTTTTCACTCAATTCTTTGGCTTTTACCCTTTGATGAGCTCACACACTCTTGCCTTTTTCCACTCTTTGTTAACTCTTTCAGTTCTTCCTTTTTTTTTTTTTTTGACTTATACTGACACTCACAAGAAGTGCAAGAAAAATAGAAGTAATTGAGCAAAAGGACAAGAATAATGAAGACGAAATTCTTTAGCTAAATTTTTTTTTTTTTGAATATCAATGCACGAAATCAAGATAATGAATAGAAATAGTTGATATAGGTTCAACTACACGACCCAAAAAAAAAATTGTTTTTTTTTTTTTTTTTACCGACCTTGATCAAGTGGACACAAGCAAGCTTTTGGTATTTTTTTTTTTTTGTTGAAACAAATGAATACAGAGAAGAGAAAGAACAAGGATAGACTAAACCTGATTTAGAAGCCTAAGCTCTGATACCAACTGATATGAACCTCACCAAGAGCAGTGAGACCCGGAACCAATATATGGTAACGAAGGATCGTTTTCTAATTCAAGTTTATAAACAAAGAAAATAAAAAGGACCGCGACCCATTATCTATATGGAGATAAGAACCAACGGTATCAAGAAGGTTGTAGACGCCACACTCAAGAATAAGAAAGAAGGTGAGTGATAAGTCAAGGTTTGAACGCCACAAGGTAGAACCCTGATAAGTTCATAGTTCTATGAAGAACCAAAGAGAAAATTCTCTATAAATTTTATTTCAATTCCAAAATCCATTCTCAAATTACATCAATTGGTCCCTTTTATACTAAAAATATCTAAGACCTAAAAGGGAATAAATATTAGGCAATTAATGCCTTACAATCAGGAAAATAAATGCAAACAACTTTAGAAAAATAAATAAAAACCAAACTAGCAACTAGTTGATTTGTTCCTTATTTGGAAAGCTGAATTTGGGAAACAAATCAGCCATTTATTTGGAAAACAAATCAACTCTTTATTTGGGGAAATAAATAAAATAAGGAATATGCTGAAATTGGCAATATGCTGAAATTGAATTCTCCTCCAACCATACGTCGCCCAAAATATAGGAAATATGTTGAAATTCGGACTCCTCAACTCAAGTCTTCGCACAATAAGATAGATGGCCAAATTTGGACTTTTTGTGATCTGTTTTGGAGGACAGGGTCTTCATATCATCTGTAGATCTTGTCTTGGGCTTTCCGAAAACATATTATAATAGACGATCTGACTTCAGATGCTCTCTATAGAGGTCCACGAAGTTCAGCCCGGATTTGGTCTTCATGTGGGCAGAATTTGGACTTTAGCAACTCGGAATCAGCCCATCATTTAATACTTCTTTGATCCTCTTGCTTCCTTTTAATTGGCCCAATTGGAATATGCAATAGTTCCTTTGGTGATGCTTCTTGATTCTCATCAAAAACCCAACACAATTAAACCCAAACTAATAGGAAAATAAGCTCACAAAACCCAACATAATTAAACCCAAACTAATTATAAAATAGGCCCACAAAACCCAACATGGGCGAATGGCCTTTTATTCTTCAAGATAGGTTAGAATACTTCATTCTAACAAGGCTAGACTCTTGTCTTCGGGATTTGGACTTGTTTGAAACATGTTAACCATTTTATACTCTTCTTGCATCCTTAGAACCTTGACCAAATCTTGACTAGCTTGCTTCTTCCAAATGCTTCCCATTAAACAAGTTAAGGCTTCTTTCATCCTTTTAGCTTTAGCTCTTGTCAGCGGTCCTCCATGAATGGTTAAAGGATCTGGATCTTTTCATACCTTAGCCGAATTGTGATCAACTGGCTGGTCCTCATCATTCCCCCTTTCCTCGAAAGGATTCGTCCTCGAATCAGCACCTTCATCACCTACATCAAACAAAGACAAATCAGAAACATTGAAAGTTGCACTAACATTGCCATACTCACTTGGTAGTTCCAGCTTGTATGCATTGTCATTGATTCTTTGAAGGATTCGAAATGGTCCATCCCCTCTTAGCATGAGTTTAGACTTTCGTTGGCTAGGAAATCTTTCCTTCCTCAAGTGTACCCAAACCCAATCACCAGGTTCAAATACTACTTGCTTTCGGCCCTTGTTGTGTTGCTTCTCATATTGTAGAGTTTTCTTTTCAATTTGTGTGCACACCTTTTCATGCAAGGCTTTGACAAAATCAGCTTTTTTCTTACCATCCAAATTAGCTATTTCCAAAGGTAAATGTAGTAAATCCATAGGAGATAATGGATTGAACCCGTACACAACTTCAAATGGTGAATGGTTTGTTGTAGCATGCACACTTCGATTATAAGCAAACTCCACAGTGGCAAACATTCCTCCCAATTCTTCAAATTCCTTTGAATTATGGCCCTCAAAAGCATTGATAAAGTTCTGTTTACCACCTCTGTTTGTCCATCAGTTTTTGGATGACAAGTGGTTGAATACAGCAGCTTTGTACCCAACTTTCTCCAAAGCGTTTTCCAAAAGTGGCTAAAGAACTTCACATCTCTATCACTTACAATTGTCCTTGAAATTCCATGTAACCTCACAATTTCTCTGAAGAACAGCCCCGCAACAAAAGTCGCATCATCTGTTTTGTGGCAAGGAATTAAATGTGCCATCTTGCTGAACCTATCAACAACAACAAAAATAGAATCTCTCCCCCCTTTTGACCTAGGTAATCCCAAGACAAAGTCCATTGATATATCAACCCAAGACTCACTAGGTATAGGAAGAGGAGTATACAGCCCATGAGGCATTACTTTAGATTTAGCTCGTTTGCAAATAATGCATCTCTCACATATTCTCTCAACGTCTCTTTTCATGTGTGGCCAAAAGAAATGATCATTTAACACACCCAAAGTCTTTTTAACTCCAAAATGCCCTATTAACCCGCCACTATGTGCCTCTCTCATTGAACATCTAGGAACACACAGCTTGTTTTCTTTGAAAAGAAAACCATCATGCCTAAAGAACTTGTCAAAACCCCCTTGCTCACATGCCCCATAAACATTAGCAAAATCAAAGTCAGAATTGTATAAGTCTTTAATGTACTCAAAACTTAATAATTTTGCATCAAGTTTAGAAATTAGAGCATACTTTCTAGAAAGAGCATCGGCAACCACATTCTCCTTACCTTGTTTGTACTTGATGATGTATGGAAAGGATTCAGTAAACTCCACCCATTTTGCATGCCTACGGCTTAGCTTTCCTTGTCCTTTGAGATATTTCAAGGACTCATGATCGGTGTGTATAATGAATTCCTTGTACCAAAGATAGTGCTGCCATGTCTCTAACACTCTCACCAAGGCATAAAACTCCTTATCATACGTCGGGTAGTTAAGACTTGCTCCACTTAGCTTCTCACTAAAGAATGCAATGGGTTTGCCCTCTTGCATTAAGATGATATGAACCTCACCAAGAGCAGTGAGACCCGGAACCAATATATGGTAACGAAGGATCGTTTTCTAATCAAGTTTTTAAACAAGAACAAAATCGGACCGCGACCCGTTACCTATAAAGAGGTAAGAACCAACGGTATCAAGAAGTTGAAGACGCCTCACTCAAGAACAAGAAGAAGATGTGAGTGATAAGTCAAGTTTTCAGAACCAAAAAGAGATGAACTCTCACAATTTTTATTCAATTCAAGTCTGTCCAATTACATCCAATTCGTTCCTTTATATACTAAGACCCTAAACAAAAAGAAAGGCAATAAGCCATCCTAAAAGGAAACAAGATAATTCGGCCATTAAGGCCTTATAATCAGAAGAAAACTAATTCGAGAAACTATTGACTTGCTCCCTAATTGGAAAGCTAAATCTGGAAACAAATCAGCCCCTTAATTTGGGAAACAAATCAACTATTATTCTTTGGAAATTAAAAGGGAATAAATCAGCCAAAGTTGACTCTTCTCCTAGCTTGTGCCACACACCCAAGTCTTCCTTATTCGGCCCAATCAATTGCCTTGATGACATTAATTATGCCTTGGTCTTCATGTGGGCTTATCTTGGACTTCAACAATTCAAAATCAGCCCAAGTGTCTTGAATTAGGCCATTTAGTGCTTCTTTGAATCTCTTAGCTCTTGCCCTTGTTATTGGCCCAACCGGAACATGCAATGGATCATTTGATGCAGCTGCCTTGTTCTCATCATTCCCTCCCTCTTGAAAAGGATTTGTCCTCAAATCATCGCCTACATCAAAAGGAGACAAATCAGAAACATTGAAGCTTGCACTAACATTGTACTCACCTGGAAGATCCAACTTGTATGCGTTATCATTGATTCTTTCAATCACTTGAAATGGGCCATCTCCCCTTGGAAGTAGTTTAGAACTCCGCTGGGCTGGGAATCGTTCCTTCCTCATATGCAACCACACCCAATCACCGGGCTCAAACACAACCTTCTTACGCCCTTTATTTGCTTGATTGGCATATTGCTTAGTTCGTCTCTCTACGTTTTCGCGAGTCTTTTCATGGATTTGCTTAACAAAATCTGCCTTTTTCTTTCCATCCAAGTTAACATGCTCATTCACAGGTAAAGGAATTAAATCCAAAGGAGTCAATGGGTTAAAACCATACACAATTTCAAAAGGCGAAAAATGAGTTGCAGAATGCACGCTCCTATTATAAGCAAACTCTACATGAGGCAGACAATCCTCCCATGTTTTCAAGTTCTTTTGTATTATAGCACGCAACAAGGTAGATAAAGTCCTATTAACTACTTCAGTTTGACCATCAGTTTGTGGATGACAAGTGGTAGAAAATAAAAGTTTAGTGCCTAACTTACCCCACAAAGTCTTCCAAAAGTAGCTTAAGAACTTAGCATCTCTATCCGAAACAATGGTCTTAGGCATGCCATGCAATCTTACAATTTCTTTGAAAAACAAATCAGCAATATGTGATGCATCATCGGTTTTATGACAAGGAATGAAATGTGCCATTTTAGAAAACCTATCAACAACCACATAAATAGAGTCCCTACCCCTTTTTGACCTAGGCAAACCCAACACAAAATCCATAGAAATATCAATCCAAGGTCCACTAGGTATAGGCAAAGGAGTATACAATCCATGAGGCTTAATCCTAGACTTGGCTTGTCTACAAGTAATGCATTTCTCACAGATTCTATCTACATCACGTTTCATATGAGGCCAAAAAAAATGTTCATGCAAAGTATCTAGTGTCTTAGCTACACCAAAATGCCCCATCAAACCTCCCCCATGAGCTTCTCTAACAAGCAATTCACGCAAAGAACTCTTAGGCACACATAATTTAGTTTCTCTAAACAAAAATCCATCATGCCTATAAAATTTACCAAATGCAGCCTTTTCACATGCATTGAACACATTACCAAAATCAGAATCTTCCACATACAACTGTTTAATGTATTCAAAACCAAACAATTTAGCATCCAAAGTAGAAAGTAGAACGTACCTTCTTGACAGAGCATCAGCGACCACGTTTTCCTTACCCTTTTTGTACCTGATCACATATGGAAACGTTTCAATGAACTCCACCCACTTGGCATGCCGCTTATTTAGCTTGTGTTGCCCCTTTATATGCTTTAAGGACTCATGATCCGTGTGAATCACAAATTCTTTTGGCCAAAGGTAGTGTTGCCAAGTTTCCAATGCTCTAATCAAAGCATACATCTCCTTGTCATAGGTAGGATAATTCAAGGCTGCTCCACTTATCTTCTCACTAAAATATGCAATGGGACGACCTTCTTGCATTAGAACAGCTCCAATACCTATTCCTGAAGCATCACACTCAATCTCAAAAGTTTTAGCAAAGTCAGGCAAAGCAAGCAAAGGTGCATTAGTTAATTTTTCCTTAATCAAGTTAAATGCCTTTTCTTGTTCATTACCCCACTTAAAACCCACATTCTTTTTGATAACTTCGGTTAAAGGTGCAGCTACACTACTAAAATCTTTCACAAACCTCCTATAAAAACTAGCCAACCCATGAAAACTTCTCACTTGTCCCACATTGGTAGGTTTCGGCCACTCCCTAATTGCCTTAACCTTTTCTTCATCAACCCCAATTCCCTTAGCACTAACAACAAAGCCCAGAAATACAAGTTTATCGGTGCAAAAGGTGCACTTTTTGAGATTAGCAAACAACTTTTCTGTTCTTAAAACTCCTAAAACAAGTTTTAAATGTTCAACATGCTCATCCAAGTTTTTGCTATAAATCAGAATGTCATCAAAATAAACAACCACAAACTTTCCAATAAAAGCACGCAAAATATGGTTCATTAATCTCATGAAAGTACTTGGTGCATTAGTTAATCCAAAAGGCATAACTAACCACTCATATAATCCATATTTTGTTTTGAAAGCAGTTTTCCACTCATCACCTTCCTTCATCCTAATTTGATGATATCCACTTTTAAGATCAATTTTAGTAAAAACAATAGAACCATGTAATTCATCAAGCATATCATCTAATCTAGGAATAGGATGTCGATACTTTACAGTGATATTGTTGATGGCACGACAATCAATGCACATCCTCCATGATCCATCCTTCTTTGGCACAAGCAATACGGGAACCGCACAAGGACTCATGCTCTCACGTACATACCCTTTTTCCATGAGCTCACTAACCTGCCTTTGAAGTTCCTTTGTCTCCTCAGGATTACTTCTATATGCTGGTCTATTTGGGATGGGTGCTCCGGGTACAAAGTCAATTTGGTGCTCAATCCCCCTTATTGGTGGTAAACCAATAGGCATCTCTTCGGGAAACACTTCATCAAAGTCCTGCAATAGAGAAACAACAACACTAGGCAAAGAAGGGTTAAGTTCATTAGTACTAAAGCAAGCCTCTTTGTACAAAAGTACAATCATTGGCTGATTTGAAAATAGAGCCTTTTTGACCTCACTCTCCCTTGCATAAAAGCTTACTTGTTTTCTCTCTCTCTTTTTCTCAACAACCACTTTATCTTTTTTTTCTTTTTTTGTTTTTTCAGAATCTTTTTCTTTTCTCTCTCTTTCTTTTGAACTCTCACTCTCACTCTCTTTTTTTACATCTCTCTCTTTTCTTAACCTTACTTGATCTTCATACACTTGTTTTGGGGTTAAAGGTACAAGAGTGATTGATTTTTTATTGAGTACAAAGGAGTATCTATTGGTATACCCATCATGGGTCACATGCCTATCGAACTGCCATGGTCTCCCCAAAAGGATATGGCCCGCATTCATTGGTACCACATCACAAAGGACTTCATCTTTGTACTTTCCAATTGAAAACGTCACCAACACTTGTTTAGTCACCTTGATTTCCCCACTATCATTTAACCACTGTAGCTTATATGGTTTAAGATGCCTCAAAGTGGTTAAATTCAATTTCTCCACAAAATTAGTGCTAGCCACATTAGTACAACTCCCCCCATCAATGATCATGCTACATACCTTATCATTAACATGGCAGCGGGTATGAAAAATGTTGTCACGTTGTACCTCATCATCTTCCTTGGCTTGAGCACTAAGAGCTCTTCTCGCCACCAAAAGCTCTCCGTCCACCGGATATTCAATATCACTTGCATCCTCCAAAGGTGGCATGGACTCATCATCAGATTCACCTTCAGATTCGATCTCACCATCATCCTTCAAAACCATTACTCTCTTGTTTGGGCATTGAGATGCAATATGACCTGCTCCCAGACACTTAAAGCACTTAATGTCTCGATTTCTAGAAGGTTGAGAATCTGATGTACCTTGTTTTAATGTGCCTCCGACTTTATGATCTCTGGAAGGTTCGGCCTTGGCCTTGAAACTAGGTTGGTCATCCCTCTTGCTCCAATTCGATTTCCATGATGATGAAGAACCCGAATTTTGCCCAACCCGTGTTGAACTCTTTCTCTTCAACTGTTGTTCCACCTTAATTGCCATGTGTACCATGTCACTCAATTCAACATAATGTTGCAACTCCACCACATTTGCTATGTCTCGGTTTAGTCCATTTAAAAACCTAGCCATAGTAGCCTCTCGGTCTTCCTCTACATCAGCTCGAATCATGGCTATCTCCATCTCCTTGTAGTAATCTTCAACACACTTAGACCCTTGAGTAAGGGTTTGTAATTTTTGAAACAAACCCCTATAATAGTGACTCGGAATGAAACGCTTCCTCATGACAGCTTTCATCTCCTCCCAAGTCTCAATAGGTCTTTCTCCATGTCGTCTTCTACTCACAATCAATTGATCCCACCAAACGATAGCATAATCAGTAAATTCTATGGCAACCAACTTTACCTTCTTTAATTCAGAATAGTCATGGCAGTCAAATACCAATTCTATTCTTTTCTCCCACTCTAAATAAGCTTCGGGATCAGTTTTACCTTGGAACGTTGGGATTTTCACCTTTATACTACCCAAATTATTATCAGCCCTCTCTCCATACCTATCTCCTCTATACCCATACCTATCTTCTCTATTCCCATACCTAACTCCTCTACCTCCCATTTCACGCCTCAATCTACCTGTATCCACATTGGACATGCGCTCTAGGTCATTCCCATAATCATCATCATAATCGTCTCTAGGTGGGTTTCTTTCTCTTCGTTCCACATTAGGAACCCTAATTTGTTGCACCCTTTGTGAACTAGACTCCACCTTATCTATCCTATCATGTACCTCACCAATCTTAATCTCCATCCGCTCCATGTTTTTTTGTATGGCTTTATACAAAAAATTAAGATCTATCGTTTCTGGTGCATCATCAGATAAGTCTCTACTTTTATCGCGTGACATATTTGAAACCTGCAAAGCAAAAGAAATTAGTAAGCCTCACAAACACTCCCTCACGTGTTTACTCTCAAAGATGGTGGCACTCACACTCGTGTTTTCACTCAATTCTTTGGCTTTTACCCTTTGATGAGCTCACACACTCTTGCCTTTTTCCACTCTTTGTTAACTCTTTCAGTTCTTCCTTCTTTTTTTTTTTGACTTATACGGACACTCACAAGAAGTGCAAGAAAAATAGAAGTAACTGAGCAAAAGGACAAGAATAATGAAGACGAAATTCTTTAGCTATTAATTTTTTTTTTTTTTGAATATCAATGCACGAAATCAAGATAATGAATAGAAATAGTTGATATAGGTTCAACTACACGACCCAAAAAAAAAAAAATTGTTTTTTTTTTTACCGACCTTGATCAAGTGGACACAAGCAAGCTTTTGGTACTTTTTTTTTTTTTTTTTTTTTTTTTTGTACCTGGTTTGATCAAACTTTTTTTTTTTTTTTTTTTTGAAACAAATGAATACAGATAAGAGAAAGAACAAGGATAGATTAAACCTGATTTAGAAGCCTAAGCTCTGATACCAACTGATATGAACCTCACCAAGAGCAGTGAGACCCGGAACCAATATATGGTAACGAAGGATCGTTTTCTAGTCAAGTTTTTAAACAAGAACAAAATCGGACCGCGACCCGTTACCTATAAAGAGGTAAGAACCAATGGTATCAAGAAGTTGAAGACGCCACACTCAAGAACAAGAAGAAGATGTGAGTGATAAGTCAAGTTTTCAGAACCAAAAAGAGATGAACTCTCACAATTTTTATTCAATTCAAGTCTGTCCAATTACATCCAATTCGTTCCTTTATATACTAAAACCCTAAACAAAAAGAAAGGCAATAAGCCATCCTAAAAGGAAACAAGATAATTCGGCCATTAAGGCCTTATAATCAGAAGAAAACTAATTCGAGAAACTATTGACTTGCTCCCTAATTGGAAAGCTAAATCTGGAAACAAATCAGCCACTTAATTTGGGAAACAAATCAACTATTATTCTTTGGAAATTAAAAGGGAATAAATCAGCCAAAGTTGACTCTTCTCCTAGCTTGTGCCACACACCCAAGTCTTCCTTATTCGGCCCAATCAATTGCCTTGATGACATTAATTATGCCTTGGTCTTCATGTGGGCTTATCTTGGACTTCAACAATTCAAAATCAGCCCAAGTGTCTTGAATTAGGCCATTTAGTGCTTCTTTGAATCTCTTAGCTCTTGCCCTTGTTATTGGCCCAACCGGAACATGCAATGGATCATTTGATGCAGCTGCCTTGTTCTCATCATAAGACTCCTCCAATACCTATTCCACTTGCATCACACTCAATCTCAAAATGATGGAAATCATTAACTTAGCAACCATACACCTCAATAGCTAAAGAGCTATGATACATATGGAATGCAATTTAACACCCTCCAACTAATTGAAACAAACCCGATCGTTCAAGATTGAAGTAAGAGAAACTATTCTATTCACTTTATCAATGGAATTATGATAAAAGCTAGTTAGAATAGCACTTTGATTTCCCCATAACGCCACAAACTATGAAGTTTGATAAGTTTAAAGGCAAAACAAAGATTTTTGAGGTTGTTGAACGCCACAAGCTGAATAAGCTTGATAAGTTCCAAAGTTCATGGAAGAACTTAAAAACAAAACACTCACAAAGTGCTTAAATAAGTTTATATTACTCAAATCTCTGCCCTTACATAGAAAAAACAGCATTGTTTATATAGAACAAAGGCCAAGGACAATACAACACAAATATAACCGCCTATTAAATGTGTAACCTCCCACTAAATGACATTTAGACCATGAATCATGGCCATAAAGTATTCAGCCTTTGTAACTCCTTATTCCTAATCAAAGAACACATGAACTCACCCATCACAAAAATCTAAACTATTCACAAAATAAGCCCACAAAACCCAACACAATTAAACCCAAACTAATAAGAAAATAAGCTCACAAAACCCAACATAATTAAACCCAAACTAATTATAAAACAGGCCCACAAAACCCAACATGGACGAACGGCCTTTTATTCTTTAAGATAGGTTAGAATACTTCATTCTAACAAGGCTGGACTCTTGTCTTCGGGATTTGGACTTGTTTGAAACATGTTAACCATTTTATACTCTTCTTGCATCCTTAGAACCTTGACCAAATCTTGACTAGCTTGCTCCTTCCAAATGCTTCCCATTAAACAAGTTAAGGCTTCTTTCATCCTTTTAGCTTTAGCTCTTGTCATTGGTCCTCCATGAATGGTTAAACGATCTGGATCTTTCCCAACCTTAGCCGAATTGTGATCAACTGGCTGGTCCTCATCACTCTTGTTATTGGTCCTCCATGAATGGTTAAAGGATCTGGATCTTTTCCAACCTTAGCTGAATTGTGATCAACTGGCTGGTCCTCATCACACAATCAAACAGTGGACTGTCAACAAAAGAAGTTGAGCCAGGAATTTCATTAGTATGGCGGCTCAATGCCAATAGTTTTTTTTCTTATATTATTTTTCCCCAAAAGATAGCTCGTTTCGATATAAAAGCTGGACGACCAAGCAATTACATGCAAGCCAGAGTTAGACCTGAGATTAAAATTTTATAATCAAGTAAGAGAGCCTATCCCACAATAAGGCTACAACAAGCAAGGGGGGCCCAATCCCTGGTTCCGTTCTACAAAATAAAAATAATAAAAGATCAAACGCAGATGAAGATCGGATGCCCACCCCCTATTCCGGGCATTCAAAATATATCACATGGAAGAGAACTCAAGCTTCTTCATCTTTCTGAGGGCCTTCCGCTTCCTCCTCCAAGGGATGGACCTCGCCCCCTATTCCTCTTCCAGTCGCGGCTCATCCTGATCAGCTGCATCTACTGCTTCCGCCATTTCCTCCTAGGGATCAGCCCCGGCTGCCTCGGGGTCATAGGATCTTCCTCCACGATTTCATCGATCACCGCCATAACTTTAGGCGGTATAGCTGCAATTAAAAGGCTGGTCATCGACTTAGGCACGTTCCCGCCTTCTGCTAGCTCTATTCCTAAGAGCACTGTGGGGGGATCTCGGGCTTCAGCAAGGCCTCCTTCTAGCTCCTCGTTGTGAACCCCCTTCGAGGATTTACCGGGACCAAATACTGGAAAGGCTGGAACAGGAGGAGGCAGATCTGGCACCTCCAACTGCTTCCCAGCTCCCTCTCCAGAAGGGCCAGCTCCATCAGTTTCGAGGCGAGAAATCTCCGCTCTATCCCAACCGGTAATGCTGGATGGATCGAATGGGGGATGGAGAGCCTCTGCAACTTGATAGGAGGCATAGAAATACCCCTCGCTAAAAGAGGCTTCCACTTCGGCTTGGAGCTGGGTAATTCGAGCCTGCAAGTTTTGGTTTTCAACATCTAAGTGATGAGAATCAAGAAGCATCACCAAAGGAACTATTGCATATTCCAATTGGGCCAATTAAAAGGAAGCAAGAGGATCAAAGAAGTATTAAATGATGGGCTGATTCCGAGTTGCTAAAGTCCAAATTCTGCCCACATGAAGACCAAATCCGGGCTGAACTTCGTGGACCTCTATAGAGAGCATCTGAAGTCATATCGTCTATTATAATATGTTTTCGGAAAGCCCAAGACAAGATATACAGATGATATGAAGAACCTGTCCTCCAAAACAGATCACAAAAAGTCCAAATTTGGCCATCTATCTTATTGCGCGAAGACTTGAGTTGAGGAGTCCGAATTTCAACATATTTCCTATATTTTGGGCGACGTATGGTTGGAGGAGAATTCAATTTCAGCATATTGCCAATTTCAGCATATTCCTTATTTTATTTATTTCCCCAAATAAAGAGTTGATTTGTTTTCCAAATAAATGGTTGATTTGTTTCCCAAATTCAGCTTTCCAAATAAGGAACAAATCAACTAGTTGCTAGTTTGGTATTTATTTATTTTTCTAAAGTTGTTTGCATTTATTTTCCTGATTGTAAGGCATTAATTGCCTAATATTTATTCCCTTTTAGGTCTTAGATATTTTTAGTATAAAAGGGACCAATTGATGTAATTTGAGAATAGATTTTGGAATTGAAATAAATTTATAGAGAATTTTTCTCTTTGGTTCTTCATAGAACTATGAACTTATCAAGGTTCTACCTTGTGGCGTTCAAACCTTGACTTATCACTCACCTTCTTTCTTATTCTTGAGTGTGGCGTCTACAACCTTCTTGATACCGTTGGTTCTTATCTCCATATAGATAATGGGTCGCGGTCCTTTTTATTTTCTTTGTTTATAAACTTGAATTAGAAAACGATCCTTCGTTACCATATATTGGTTCCGGGTCTCACTGCTCTTGGTGAGGTTCATATCAGTTGGTATCAGAGCTTAGGCTTCTAAATCAGGTTTAATCTATCCTTGTTCTTCTTCGTCTATTTTTTTTTCCTGTTTGATCTAAAAAAAAAAAAAAAAAAAAAAAAAGGTTTGATCAAATCAGGTACCAAAAAAAAAAAAAAAAAAATTTAGCTAAAGAATTTCGTCTTCATTATTCTTGTCCTTTTGCTCAGTTACTTCTATTTTTCTTGCACTTCTTGAGAGTGTCCGTATAAGTCAAAAAAAAAGAAAGAAGGAAGAACTGAAAGAGTTAACAAAGAGTGGAAAAAGGCAAGAGTGTGTGAGCTCATCAAAGGGTAAAAGCCAAAGAATTGAGTGAAAACACGAGTGTGAGTGCCACCATCTTTGAGAGTAAACACGTGAGGGAGTGTTTGTGAGGCTTACTAATTTATTTTGCTTTACAGGTTTCAAAATGTCACGTGATAAAAGTAGAGACTTATCTGATGATGCACCAGAAACGATAGATCTCAAGTTTTTGTATAAAGCCATACAAAAAAACATGGAGCGGATGGAGATTAAGATTGGTGAGGTGCATGATAGGATAGATAAGGTGGAGTCTAGTTCACAATGGGTGCAACAAATTAGGGTTCCTAATGTGGAACGAAGAGAAAGAAACCCACCTAGAGACGATTATGATGATGATTATGGGAATAACCTAGAGGAGGGTGATCGCATGTCCAATGTGGGTACAGGTAGATTGAGGCGTGAAATGGGAGGTAGAGGAGTTAGGTATGGGAATAGAGAAGTTAGGAATGGGAATAGAGGAGATAGGTATGGAGAGGTTTGGGTGGCAAGAAGGGCTCTTAGTGCTCAAGCCAAGGAAGATGATGAGGTACAACGTGACAATATTTTTCACACTCGCTGCCATGTTAATGATAAAGTATGTAGCATGATCATTGATGGAGGGAGTTTTACTAATGTGGCTAGCACTATTTTTGTGGAGCAACTGAATTTGGCCACTTTGAAGCACCCAAAACCTTATAAGCTACAATATGATAGTGGGGAAATCAAGGTGACTAAACAGGTGTTGGTGTCGTTTTCGATTGGAAAATACAAAGATGAAGTCCTTTGTGATGTGGTACCAATGAATGCGAGTCATATCCTTTTAGGGAGACCATGGCAATTTGATAGGCATGTGACGTATGATGGGTATACCAATAGATACTCCTTTGTACTCAATAAAAAGTCAATCACTCTTGTACCTTTAACCCCAAAACAAGTGTATGAAGATCAAGTTTTAAGAAAAGAGAGAGATGCCAAAAAAAAGAGTGAGAGTGAGAGTTCAAAAGAAAGAGAGATAAAAGAAAAAGAGTCAGAAATAGCAAAAAAAGGAAAAAAAGATGAAAATGAAAAAGAGGCTGATGAGAAAAAAAGAGAGAGAAAACCAATGAGTTTTTATACAAGAGAGAGTGAGATTAAAAAGGCTTTGTTTTCAAATCAGCCAATGATTGCACTTTTGTACAAAGAGGCATGTTTTAGTACTAATGGAATTAACCCTTCATTGCCTAGTGTTGTTGCTTCTAATTTGCAAGGCTTTGATGAAATGTCGCAGGCTATCAACAACATTATGGTGAAGATTCGAGGACGAATCCTTTTGAAGAGAGGGGGAATGATGAGAATCAAGAAGCATCACCAAAGGAACTATTGCATATTCCAATTGGGCCAATTAAAAGGAAGCAAGAGGATCAAAGAAGTATTAAATGATGGGCTGATTCCGAGTTGCTAAAGTCCAAATTCTGCCCACATGAAGACCAAATCCGGGCTGAACTTCGTGGACCTCTATAGAGAGCATCTGAAGTCAGATCGTCTATTATAATATGTTTTCGGAAAGCCCAAGACAAGATCTACAGATGATATGAAGAACCTGTCCTCCAAAACAGATCACAAAAAGTCCAAATTTGGCCATCTATCTTATTGCGCGAAGACTTGAGTTGAGGAGTCCGAATTTCAACATATTTCCTATATTTTGGGCGACGTATGGTTGGAGGAGAATTCAATTTCAGCATATTGCCAATTTCAGCATATTCCTTATTTTATTTATTTCCCCAAATAAAGAGTTGATTTGTTTTCCAAATAAATGGCTGATTTGTTTCCCAAATTCAGCTTTCCAAATAAGGAACAAATCAACTAGTTGCTAGTTTGGTATTTATTTATTTTTCTAAAGTTGTTTGCATTTATTTTCCTGATTGTAAGGCATTAATTGCCTAATATTTATTCCCTTTTAGGTCTTAGATATTTTTAGTATAAAAGGGACCAATTGATGTAATTTGAGAATAGATTTTGAATAGAAATAAATTTATAGAGAATTTTTCTCTTTGGTTCTTCATAGAACTATGAACTTATCAAGGTTCTACCTTGTGGCGTTCAAACCTTGACTTATCACTCACCTTCTTTCTTATTCTTGAGTGTGGCGTCTACAACCTTCTTGATACCGTTGGTTCTTATCTCCATATAGATAATGGGTCGCGGTCCTTTTTATTTTCTTTGTTTATAAACTTGAATTAGAAAACGATCCTTCGTTACCATATATTGGTTCCGGGTCTCACTGCTCTTGGTGAGGTTCATATCACTAAGGCCTTCACCTCTCCTCTTCAATCATCCCGCTGGCTAGCCCGCTGCTTAGACCTGAGAGTCTCTTGAACAAAAGCTCGCTTCAGCCTCTCATGATCGCATTGAAGCTCAGCTAGTTGCGTTTCCATTCGTTGTTGGTTGGAGGTCATCTCCTGGACCAGGGTCTGAGCCCGTGCAAGCAACCCCATGGCTCGTTCAGCTTCAGCCTCAGCCTTGAGTGGCAGATCAAGGAGAAAGGCTACCTGATTGATGAGAATCAAGAAGTCATCAAATGATCCATTGCATGTTCCGGTTAGGTCAATAACAAGGGCAAGAGCTAAGAGAATCAAAGAAGCAATAAATGGCCTAATTCAAGACACTTTGGCTGATTTTGAATTGTTGAAGTCCAAGATAAGCACACATGAAGACCAAGGTGTAATTAAGGTCATCAAGGCAATTGATTGGACCGAATAAGGAGGACTTGGGCGTGTGGCACAAGCTAGTCAACTTTGGCTGATTCATTTCCTTTTAATTTCTAAAGAATAATAGTTGATTTGTTTCCCAAATTAAGGGGCTGATTTGTTTCCAGATTTAGCTTTCCAATTAGGAAGCAAGTCAATAGTTGCTAGTTTAGTATTTATTTACTTCCTAAATTTGTTTGCATTTATTTTCATGATTGTAAGGCATTAATTGCCTAATATTTATTCCTTTTTAGGTCTTAGATATTTTTAGTATAAAAGGGACCAATTGATGTAATATGAGAATAGATTTAGAATTAAAATAAAATTGAGAGAATTTTCTCTTTAGTTCTTCATAGAACTATGAACTTATCAAGGTTCTACCTTGTGACGTTCAAACCTTGACTTATCACTCACCTTCTTTCTTATTCTTGAGTGTGGCGACTACAACCTTCTTGATACCGTTGGTTCTTATCTCCATATAGATAATGGGTCGCTGTCCTTTTTATTTTCTTTGTTTCTAAACTTGAATTAGAAAACGATCCTTGCTACCATATATTGGTTCCGAGTCTCACGGTACTTGGTGAGGTTCATATCAATGATGCCCCATGGCTACCTGAAACTTGAAAGCCTACAAAGGAAAATCCTCTTAGAAAATGACAAGTCAAGCTGCTCAATGAAGAAGTAAAAGCGACAATTACCTCAGCTAAAAGAGCATACCCTTTAGTGATCAAGATGTCCACGGGCATCGCGGTCATCCTAGAAAGCCCCCCGCTTGGACAAGATGCGATAAATTGCTTCAGGACCTCGTCCTGACCCACCGAGCTCGATTGCTGGTGGGGGAGAGAAGGGGCGACCTCAGAAAAATCGGCATCGAGCTTCTTAGGAACCTCGACTACCCTGGATACAACCGGATCTGCAGATAGGGGTAACGGGACTCTGGGGGTATCGTTTGGAGCAGTAACTTCTGGAGCAGGAACAGACTTGGGAAGCAGACCCTCCTCGGTTTAGAGCCTTCTTGAACTTCACCTGGGAAGGAGAGGGGGAAGGAACGAATGGGGCAGCTACCTTAGTGGTTGACCACCATTCTTCAGAACAGTCGGGAGAGCTCCCGGGGATGATCTGGAAGGAGGAAGAGGTATACCAGCTTGTCGGGCTTTGCGAGAAGCTAGAGCAACAACAAACACTGTAAGAGAAAAGAATCAAGATCATCAGAACTGAACCCTCAAATAAAAAAATAAAAAAAAACCAAGATAGATCGAGATACTCACTAGGGGTAGGACCGGATATCCGCAGGTACCTATTTACCCTGCGGGGATCGAAGGGGTCAGCGGTCGGAAACTTCAGATTCAAATAGTTAGGAGCTAGGATGGTCTTCAGTACAGCTTAAGACTCATCGGGCAAGGAATCCCGACCCCAAGTGGGTTTATCATTAAAGGCGGTGGGAACCTCGAGCTTATGCCCGCCGACGAAGACGGAGCTCCCCCAGTCTCCCCCAGCTAATACCCATTCTTCTTTCCAATCGGGGTCCTTCTTTGAAGCCCCAGGGATGATAAAATTGAGCCTATTCTTAGCCTTGGCATAGAATTGACCTCGTGGGACTCCTGCCAGGCTACCGATCTGGAAAAGGAAGGCAAGCTCCTTAGCCCCGGGCTCCCTAGTTACGCCGTTCAACTCGTATTGCTCCCTCCATAATACCAGGAAACAGATTAGATGCCTCCAAAAGCCGGGCGTCAGTTGAAGCGGAGCCAGCTGAAAGGCATTGAGAGCCCCCCGTAGGGTGGGGTGAAGAGGGAGCCTCACCCCGCTCTCAAAAGCCGCGAAGTGGATAGGAAGTACGCCTTTGGGCCAGCTAAAAGAATCGTAGTTTTGATGGGGGACGGTTAGAGAAACGGTATCAGGAATACCATACTTGTCCCGTAGACGGCCGATCGACTGAGGGTCGACAGTAGAGTCGGGGATGACCATGGGTTCGAAAGGAAGGGTTATCACTGAAGGAAGCTCCGTCACCGTGACTTGAGCCCTCCCGACTGCATCTAATCTCTCCCCCACGTCTAAGTCTTCATCGACTAAGTTCAGAGGGTTGTCAGGCCCGTTCAAAAAGCCAGAGCCGATAGAAGAGTTTCTATTAGAACGACAGAGCTGGCGGAGGGGAGAAGATTCCTCGTCGCTTGAAATCCCTCGCACCCGCTTAAGAGGAGCTAGGTTAGGGCCCCCGAAGCCCTCCACCAAGGCATCAAAACTATCTTTGGAAGTCGACATTGATGGGCAAGAGAGTAGAGAAAGCAAGCGGAAGATAGAGACAGAGAAAACAGAGAAGAAGAAATTTGAAACTTTTAAGATTTGAGGAAGTATGAAGAAGGTGACGGTCAGACCGGGCTTAAATATAGGTTTATTGGCGATATCCTCGGGAAGATCACCTGGAGCTGTATTACAGCTGTTTTTCTTCGAATTACACTCAGTTTCAAATTCAAAATGTTGGGTAGTTAATAAGAAGATTTTGCTCTCATTAATCATCTTGATCGTGAAAAACTTTCTCAACTAAACAAGGAATCTGACTCCAACCTAACTCTACCACCGATGTTCAAGTCAGAGGGGACTTCTGTTATTAGTGAAATTTGGCTAGGGATCAAAGAGAAATTTTCCATCCATAATCGATAATCATGAAGCCCGAAAAGACCGTAAAGCCATCCAGCAGGAGCAAGGAAGGCTTGTTCGGCTTCGAAGCTACCAGAATACAAGCCAGGCACGACCGGAACGAACCCCCACAATAGTACTAGAAGCTAGGCTTCTCCAGGCCATCTATCGGGGAACCTCGGCCCCAAGGTCGAGCTCCATAACCGTCCCGTAAATGCCAGGGGAAGTCTCCAGGCTCAAGAGAGCTTCGAAAGAATCCCGCCAACCTCTCTAGAAGCTCAATGTCCTTGCTGGACATAAAGGAAGAATCATGCCTAAATCTACACTACCCTAGCTACCTCCCAGAAGGGTCTACAAGAGCATTTCAAGCCCCCAAGGGTCAGGGAAAATTCATCTTAAGCTTCTAAGAACAGAGCCATAGCAGGGATCTACCTCGCTCTACGGGGCAACAGGCAGCTGGCAGGGTGACCTCCAGGAAGATCCATGACACGAGTGCACAAAGGATCATCTCCATATAATAATATTTACATGCACGTCAAGAGTTTAAATTCAAATAAGAAAACAAACTTATCTTCTTCAACGATATCATCGAATCCGAAAACAATTCAAATTTAAATAACGAATCCCGTCCGATAAGGAGGGAACGGATTCATGAGATTACGGTTGAGTATTCGTGAACTAAAAACCTACTTGGACGATATATATAAGTTAAGCCAAGCATGGTAAAAGAAGAGAACGAACGACAGAGACAGAAAATCATAAACAACAGATATAAACATAGAAGGAGGGCCTAAATTCTGATTACAGAACACGGTCACCTTCATCTCTACTATTCGACAGGCACCGAGGTGCCACCACCCTACACCTCCGAGAGATTGTGAGCAAACAAGAGAGTTATTTATATCTTAAAGCAATCTATCAATAATAGAGCTCCCATTTACTGTTATTGTTACTCGTCTCTCTCTTAAACAGGTCAGGAACCAACGGTACCGACCCCAGCCACTACTTTCATGGTAGTGGTCTCGAAGGTGTTAACAGAAATTTCTCATCTGGAGCAAATTTCCCGTCAACACTTTCTAGCACCGTTTGTGGGAAACCTCTCACACCACCATCTTTTTACATTCAAAAAGTTCTTTATTTCAAAGTCATCATGAAATCCCAAGTATGCCTCTAGACCGATACCAAACAGGTAGCCTATCTCTATTCATATAGGGTCATTTAATGCTCAAGTGAGTCACCACTCATCCAGGAGGGGTCCAAAGTTTTCTCGCCATCGCGGGAAACTTCTAGGAATCCCAAGAATGTCTCCAGACAGTTACTAGGCAGATGTCTCTTCTCCATCTATATGGGCCCATTCATCGGCCTAGTGAGCTACCTTGGTCCCGATCTACCTCTCTAATTCAAAGGTAGGCAGACTTGATGCCCCCTATGCATCTACAACATCAGTGGACTTTAAGGTAGTTCCTACCTCAACACGACTAGACATGAAAGTAGAAATGGGAACCAAGTCCTTCTCATCATCTGCGTATCCATCATCTCAATAATTTTTTGCTTAAGTCAGAGCGGACCCAGGTAACTGATGAGAATCAAGAAGTCATCAAATGATCCATTGCATGTTTCGGTTGGGCCAATAACAAGGGCAAGAGCTAAGAGATACAAAGAAGCACTAAATGACCTAATTCAAGACACTTGGGCTGATTTTGAATTGTTGAAGTCCAAGATAAGTCCACATGAAGACCAAGGCGTAATTAATGTCATCAAGGCAATTGATTAGGCTGAATGAGGAAGACTTGGGCGTGTGGCACAAGCTAGGAAAATAGTCAACTTTAGCTGATTTATTTCCTTTAAATTTCCAAAGAATAATATTTGATTTGTTTCACAAATTAAGGGGTTGATTTGTTGCAAAATTTAGCTTTCCAATTAGGAAGCAAGTCAATAGTTGCTAGTTTAGTATTTATTTATTTCCTAAATTTGTTTGCATTTATTTTCATGATTGTAAGGCATTAATTGCCTAATATTTATTCCCTTTTAGATCTTAGATATTTTTAGTATAAAAGGGACCAATTGATGTAATTTGAGAATAGACTTGAATTGAATAAATAAATTTGAGAGAATTTTCTCTTTGGTTCTTCATAGAACTTGTGAACTTATCAAGGTTCTACCTTGTGGCGTTCAAACCTTGACTTATCACTTACCTTCTTTTTTATTCTTGAGTGTGGCGTCTACAACCTTCTTGATACCGTTGGTTCTTATCTCCATATAGATAATGGGACGCGGTCCTTTTTATTTTCTTTGTTTCTAAACTTGAATTAGAAAACGATCCTTGCTACCATATATTGGTTTCGGGTCTCACTGCTCTTGGTGAGGTTCATATCAGTTGGTATCAGAGCTTAGGCTTCTAAATTAGGTTTAACATTGTTCTTCTTCATCTATTCTTTTTTTAAAAAAATCAGATCTATTACAAAAAAAAAAAATCAGCTTTGATGTAAAAAAAAATCCCGAAAAAAAAAGAAAGTACAATTTTTCTTAGATCGTATAGTTGAACTTATATCAACAATTTTTATTCCTTTTCTTTTTTTCATGCATTGATAAAAAAAAGATGTCTTTCAAAGGAGATTCATCAAAAAAAGATAAAAGGGGGGAACCATCCTTTTTGCTACAGTTTGTCAACAATATTATGGTGAAGATTCGAGGACGAATCCTTTTAAGGAGAGGGGGAATGATGAGAATCAAGAAGTCATCAAATGATCCATTGCATGTTTCGGTTGGGCCAATAACAAGGGCAAGAGCTAAGAGATTCAAAGAAGCACTAAATGACCTCATTCAAGACACTTGGGCTGATTTTGAATTGTTGAAGTCCAAGATAAGTCCACATGAAGACCAAGGCGTAATTAATGTCATCAAGGCAATTGATTAGGCTGAATGAGGAAGACTTGGGCGTGTGGCACAAGGTGGGAAAATAGTCAACTTTGGCTGATTTATTTTCTTTTAATTTCCAAAGAATAATAGTTGATTTGTTTCGCAAATTAAGGGGCTGATTTGTTTCCAAATTTAGCTTTCCAATTAGGAAGCAAGTCAATAGTTGCTAGTTTAGTTTTTTTTTTATTTCCTAAATTTGTTTGCATTTATTTTCATAATTGTAAGGCATTAATTGCCTAATATTTATTCCCTTTTAGATCTTAGATATTTTTAGTATAAAAGGGACCAATTGATATAATTTGAGAATAGACTTGAATTGAATAAATAAATTTGAGAGAATTTTCTCTTTGGTTCTTCATAGAACTTGTGAACTTATCAAGGTTCTACCTTGTGGCGTTCAAACCTTGACTTATCACTCACCTTCTTTCTTATTCTTGAGTGTGGCGTCTACAACCTTTTTCATACCGTTGGTTCTTATCTCCATATAGATAATGGGTCGCGGTCCTTTTTATTTTCTTTGTTTCTAAACTTGAATTAGAAAACGATCCTTGCTACCACATATTGGTTCCGGGTCTCACTGCTCTTGGTGAGGTTCATATCAGTAACTCTCAACTTTCTATGTGATCTATTCAAGGTGATATGAACCTCACAAAGAGCAATGAGACCCGAAACCAATATATGGTAACGAATGATCGTTTTCTAATCAAGTTTTTAAACAAGAATATTATCGGACCGCGGCCCGTTACCTATAAGGAGGTAAGAACCAACGGTATCAAGAAAGTTGTAGACGCCACACTCAAGAATAGGAAAGAAGGTGAGTGATAAGTCAAGGTTGGAACGCCACAAGGTAGAACATTGATAAGTTCACAAGTTCTAAGAAGAACCAAAGAGAAAATTCAGCTCACATGAAGACCAAGCCTTAATTAATGTCATTAAGACAATGGATTGGGCTGAATAAGGAAGACTTGGGCATGTGGTACAGGCTAGGAGAATAGTCAACTTTGGTTCTTCATAGAACTTGTGAACTTATCAAGGTTCTACCTTGTGGCGTTCCAACCTTGACTTATCACTCACCTTCTTTCCTATTCTTGAGTGTGGCGTCTACAACTTTCTTGATACCGTTGGTTCTTACCTCCTTATAGGTAACGGGTAGCGGTCCGATAATAATCTTGTTTAAAAACTTGATTAGAAAACGATCATTTGTTACCATATATTGGTTCCGGGTCTCACTGTTCTTAGTGAGGTTCATATCAGTTGGTATCAGAGCTTAGGCTTCTAAATCAGGTTTAATCTATCCTTGTTCTTCTTCGTCTATTTTTTTTCTATTTGATAAAAAAAATCAGATTTTATACAAAAAAAAAAGTTTGATTAGTTTCGTTATATTAAAAAAAAAAGATCCAACAAAAAATAGTACATTTTTTTTAGGTTGTGTAGTTGAACTTATATCAACTATTTCTTTTTCTTTTCTTGATTCGGAGCATTGATATAACAAAAAATAATATGTCTTTCAAAAGTGATTCATCAAACAAAGATAAAAGAGGGGAACCATATTTCATGGTTCAGACTATCAACAACATTATGGTGAAGATTAGAGGACGAATCCTTTTGAAGAGAGGGGGAATGATGAGAATCATGAAGCGTCACCAAAGGATCCATTGCATATTCCAGTTGGGCCAATAACAAAGGCAAGAGCTAAGAGAATCAAAGAAGCACTAAATGACCTAGATAGCGCTCCTGATGCCTTGGTCGGGCTACAACCCCCAAGAAAGGTCTGTGTGTAAGAGCATAGTTTCCATCCAGATCGAAATACCAGGACATAGCTAGATAGCGCTCCTGATGCCTTGGTCGGGCTACGACCTTTAATAAGGGTCTGAGTGTAAGAGCACAGTTGCCATCCGAATCAAAAGAAAAGGAAATAGCTAGATAGCGCTCTTGATCCCTTGGTCGGGTGACCTCCCCTAAGAAGGATCTGAGTGTAAAAGCATAGTTGATCAAAATTCCTGGATATAGCTAGATGGAGCTCCTGATGCCTTGGTTGGGCTACGACCCCAAGAAGGGTACGAGTGTAAGAGCATAGTTTCCATCCGGATCAAAATACCAGGATATAGGTAGATAACGCTCATGATGCCTTGGTCGGCCTACGACCCCCAAGAAGGGTCTGAGTGTAGGAGCATAGTTGTCATCCAGATCGAAATACCAGGACATAGCTAGATAGCGCTTCTGATGCCTTGGTCGGGCTCCGACCCCCAAGAAGGGTCTGTGTGTAAAAGCATAGTTGCCATCCGGATCAATATACCAGGATATAACTAGATAGCGCTCCTGATGCCTTGGTCGGGCTACGGCCCCCAAGAAGGGTCTGAGTGTAAGAGCATAGTTGCCATCCGGATCAAAAGTCCAGGAAATAGATAGATAGCACTCCTGATGCCTTGGTCAGGTGACCTCTGCCAAAAAGGATCTGAGTGTAAGAGCATAGTTTCCATCCGGATCAAAATTCCAGGATATAGCTAGATAGCGCTCCTGATGCCTTGGTCGGGCTACGACCCCCAAGAAGGGTCTGAGTGTAAGAGCATGGATGCCATCCAGATCAAAATACCAGGATATAGCTAGACAGCGCTCCTGATGCCTTGGTCAGGCTACGACCCCCAAGAAGGGTCTGAGTGTAAGAGCATAGTTTCCATCCAGATCGAAATACCAGGACATAGATAGATAGCGCTCCTGATGCCTTGGTCGGGCTACGACCCCTAAGAACGGTCTGTGTATAAGAACATAATTGCCATCCGGATCAATATACCAGGATATAGCTAGATAGCACTCTTGATGCCTTGGTCGGACTATGACCCCCAAAAAGGGTCTGAGTGTAAGAGCATAGTTGCCATCCAGATCAAAAGACCAGGAAATAGCTAGATAGCTCTCATGATGCCTTGGTCGGGTGACCTCCCCCAAGAAGGATCTGAGTGTAATAGCATAGTACCCATCAGGATCAAAATTCCAGGATATAGCTAGATCACGCTCCTGATGCCTTGGTCAGGCTACGACTGATGAGAATCAATAAGCATCACCAAAGGAACTATTGCATATTCCAATTGGGCCAATTAAAAGGAAGCAAGAGGATCAAAGAAGTATTAAATGATGGGCTGATTCTGAGTTGCTAAAGTCCAAATTCTGCCCACATGAAGACCAAATCCGGGCTGAACTTCGTGGACCTCTATAGAAAGCATCTGAAGTCAGATCGTCTATTATAATATGTTTTCGGAAAGCCCAAGACAAGATCTACAGATGATATGAAGACCCTGTCCTCCAAAACAGATCACAAAAAGACCAAATTTGGCCATCTATCTTATTGCGCGAAGACTTGAGTTGAGGAGTCCGAATTTCAACATATTTCCTATATTTTGGGCGACGTATGGTTGGAGGAGAATTCAATTTCAGCATATTGCCAATTTCAGCATATTCCTTATTTTATTTATTTCCCCAAATAAAGAGTTGATTTGTTTTCCAAATAAATGGCTGATTTGTTTCCCAAATTCAGCTTTCCAAATAAGGAACAAATCAACTAGTTGCTAGTTTGGTATTTATTTATTTTTCTAAAGTTGTTTGCATTTATTTTCCTGATTGTAAGGCATTAATTGCCTAATATTTATTCCCTTTTAGGTCTTAGATATTTTTAGTATAAAAGGGACCAATTGATGTAATTTGAGAATAGATTTTGAATTGAAATAAATTTGAGATAATTTTCTCTTTGGTTCTTCATAGAACTATGAACTTATCAAGGTTCTACCTTGTGGCGTTCAAACCTTGACTTATCACTCACCTTCTTTCTTGTTCTTGAGTGTGGCGTCTACAATCTTCTTGATACCGTTGGTTCTTATCTCCATATAGATAATGGGTCGCGGTCCTTTTTATTTTCTTTGTTTATAAACTTGAATTAGAAAACGATCCTTCGTTACCATATATTGGTTCCGGGTCTCACTGCTCTTGGTGAGGTTCATATCAACGACCCCCAATAAGGGTCTGAGTGTAAGAGCATAGTTGCCATCTGGATCAAAATACCAGGATATAGCTAGATAGCTCCCCTGATGCCTTGGTCTGGCTATGACCCCTAAGAAGGGTCTGATTGTAAGAGGATAGTTGCCATCCATATCGAAATACCAGGATATAGATGGATAGCGCTCATGATGCCTTGGTTGGGCTACGAACCTCAAGAAGGGTTTGTGTGTAAGAGATTAGTTGCCATCCGGATCAAAAGACCAGGAAATAGCTAGATAGCGCTCATGATGCCTTGGTCGGGCTACGACCTCCAAGAAGGGTCTAAGTGTAAGAGTATAGTAACCATCCAGATCGAAATACCAGGACATAGCTAGATAGCGCTCATGATGCCTTGGTCGGGCTACGACCCCAAGAAGGGTCTGAGTGTAAGAGCATAGTTGCCATCCGGATCAAAGGACCAGGAAATAACTAGATAGCGATTCTGGTGCCTTGGTCAAGCTACAACCCCCTAGAAGGATCTAAGTATAAGAGCATTATTGCCATTCAAATCTCAATACCAAGATATAGCTAGATAGCGCTCCTGATGCCTTGGTTGGGCCACGACCTTTAAGAAGGTTCTAAGCGTAGGAGCATAGTTACCTGCTGGATCACGAGATCAGAACAACCAAAAGGTCATCCTGCTGCCTTGGCCGGTTCAACCCCGCTAAGAAGGATCTCGATGGCATAGATGCCTACCAGAATCATTTCGCCAGCTCATCTAAGTACCGTGATTCCTGGAAAAGGAACTCTAGGTACCCATAGTAACCACAGAAGTTTCATATGACATGATCGAGCAGTACGCTCATTTATTTTGCAGGAATGAATAGTACCCCGGTTCTCTAAAGCCATTCACTAGGAACGATACTGGTTACCAATAAAAAGGGTCAAGCAAAATTCTTCAAGTAGTACAAGATCTAGACTCCAATCCCAAATACTTACCGGTGTTCAAGTCATAGGGGACTTCTGTTAATAGCAAAATTTGGCTAGGGACCAAAGATGAATTTTCCACTTCCCAGCCTTCCCGTAAGGGTCCAAATTCAGACTTGTTTGATAGGGTATCAAGGTCCCCGAGGTCGATCCTACAGGAGCAATGCGAGACCGCCCATACCATCTAAGCATCTCGCACGTGCCCAGGCTTACCAAATAAAGCCTGACGAGATAGCATCAAGCTCCTTATACCAGGATAAAGCCGGAAGCTAGGTCGACGTGAAAGGACTTAGGTCCCCCGACATCAAGGTATCTTGTGACACTCTCCTAGAGCTTGCTACTATCTCTACTTTCACTAGGAGACCTTCAAGGTACTGAACTTGTCTTGCAAAGGCACTCATGCCTCGTCGAGGTATAATCTCTACCTATCTGAGCATAAAAGAAAAAAGCCCGTCATCACCAAAAGTGCCAAGATCCACTGTAGATCCTGGTATGGTTAAATCAAGTAGCAAGAGCAGTACTCGAGCGTACCTCTCCACTCTTCCTAAAACAAGCCAAGGTCACCTGTTTATGGCAAACACCATACCAGGGCCTGCTAGCCAAGCCCGCTACCCCGCTAGGAAGCCTGCATAATTAGGCCAAGCTCCATGATAAAGCTCGGCGTATCTAAACCAAGCTGCCAACTACAAGGTTGGAACCCTATGGGATATTTCACCTCTAAAATGGTTAGCACAAGCTCCATAGGAAGACCAGCATCTAGCTCCGTGACAATAGAAAGGTCTTCGGGGGACCCCGCCAGTGTATTGGATCCTAGGGTACCCCGCCCTCAAGGAATAGCAAATGTCACCTCAATTAACCTCCATGAAGTACCTCTCCAAAGTGACATGTAGAACTAGAGCTTTCATCTCGGAAACTAGGAAGAGAGGATTGACTTTCATGACATTTAAAGTACCATTAATGAGGTCAACCGAATTAATGGAGGCAGTCAACCTAGTTAATGACATGATCAACACTTTTAATAAGAGAATATTCAACTCTTTAATGGCCATCATTAGTGAAAGAGTCCAAAGAGGAAGCAAATACCTTTTCCTCCAAGATATCCTCAACAACCGATTATTAGGGATCAACTATAAACAGAAAATCCCGCCTATCAAGGAAGGATCGTATTCGATAAGGAAACAATGACTAATTGAAGAGTCCCGGACTTGCACGCCAAAGTGGTCATCATGTATAAATATACCTGTAAAAGGCATATTACGGGCGGGCTCTGATCAAGGACAGAAGACACATGCTTCATTAAAATTTCTCTCTTTATCTTCATTATATGTGTACCCCGACCAGGAAAATATCGGTCTACATTCGACCATCATTGTAAGCTCTCCGAAGCAACTACGTTGTATTACTTCACCATCCTTGTAAGGTCCCTGGAGCATTCTTTGATATATACATAAGGAAGGGTATTCCTCCTTCCTCAGAATACTGTCTTGGGGTTTTTCAGCATGTGATCACTCGTGATGATTTTTCCCCCTTGGTCAGTCCACCTCCCTCTACAAAAGATTTGTGTTTCTCTTACTTGTATCCTGTGTAATGCATGCGTATATGAGTGCGATCTAGATTCCTACCTCGCTGGACCTAGCGTTCTTATCTTCCCATCTACATGCTAAAGTCGCATATCAAGATGAGGAGAAACCAACCAGATCAGCTTGAAGGAAGTCGATGGGCTCTCCTACATCATCTCTATGGCAGAAATCGAGCTCTCCGACACTGGAGCTAGATAAGCCCCCTCCTTACTTGCTATCTAGGTCTAGGAATTACAGGAAGGAATCGGGCTCCGGAACCGGGCTCTAGGTACCATGACAGGCTCTGACCCCGACCGAGGACCAGGACTAGGACCAGGACCAAGATCAACCCTTTCATACCAGCAAGAGAACCTCAAGCTCCCTAGATCTACTTCATAAGCACGAAGCCTGATGGGTGGGATGGCTTGTCTCATTGAGCTCCCCAGATCTACTTCATAAGCACGAAGCCCGACGGGCGGGATGGCTTCTCTCCTACCTCCTGTTTCATCCTCCTTCATATTCATACAAGATCAGGTCATGTATCAACGATACCAACCCCGGGCACCACCTCCGTGGTAGTGGTCTCGAGGTTGTTAATAGGGATTTCTCATCCTAAACAAATTTCCCGTTAACACTTTATGTATTTTTTTTAATGTGATTAAAATGGGTAAATACATAAATGGCTATAAATAATGAGATTATTTTTTTAATGGTTCGAAAACTTGGTAATTCTTATTAATATTTGTTTACAGGAAATTTGATCAGGATAAGAAATTCCTGTTAACACCCTCGAGACCACTACCACGAAAGTTGTGGCCGGGATCGGTACCGTTGGTTCCCGACCTGTTTAAGAGAGAGACGAGAGTCTGGAACGTAATAACAGTAAAGGGGAGCTTTATTATTGATATATTGCGTTAAAATACAAATAGCTCTCTTGTTTGCTCATAGTCTCTCGGAGGTGTAAGAGGTGGCAACTATGTGCCTGTCGAATAGTGGAGATGAAGGTGACCGTGTTCTGAATCCAGAATTTAGGCCTTGCCAGTCTGTCGAATCTTTGTTGTATTTTTGTATCCGTTGTTCTCTGTTTTCATAAGTATGATTTTCTCTCTATGATTTTCTGTATCTTCTACCATGCTTGGCCTCTCATATATATGTCGTCCAAGTAGGTTTTTAGTTCGTAAATACTCTACCATGATCTCATGAGTCTGTTCCCTCCTTATCGGACGGGATTCTTCATTTAAATTTGAATTGTTTCCGGATTCGATGATATCGTTGACGGAGATAAGTTTGTTCCCTTATTTGAATCAAACTCTTGACGTTCATGTAAATATTCCGTGGAGACGATCCCATGTGCACTCGTGCCATGGATCTTTATGGAGGTCACCCTGCCACCTGCCTATTGCCACGTAGAGCGAGGTAGATCCCTGCTCTGGCTCTGTTCTTAGAAGCTTAAGATGGATTTTCCCTGACCCTTGGAGGCTTGATGTGCTCTTGTAGACCTTCCTGGGAGGTAGCTGGGGTAGTGTAGATTTAGGTGTGATTTTTCCTTTATATCCAGAAAGGACAACGAGCTTCTGGAGAGGTTGGCGGGCTTCTTTCGAATGTCTCTTTAGCTTGGAGACTTTCCCTGGCATTCACAGGGCGGTTATGGAGCTCGACCTCAGAGCCGAGGTTCCCCGATAGATGGTCTAGAGAAGCCCAGGTTCCAGTACTCTTATGGGGACTCATCCTGATCGCGTTTGGCTTGTTTTCAAGTAGTTTTGAAGCCAAACCGGCCTTCCCTGCTCCCGCGGGGTGGCTTTACGGTCTTTTCGGGCTTCATGATTGTCGATTATGGGTGGAAAATTTCTCTTTGACCCCTGGCCAAATTTCACTATTAACATTAGTTTTTTAATGGTTAGAAAACTTGACAATTCTCATTAATATTAATCTAGTTATTAAAGATTTTATTAAGTTAGATTAATAGGGTCATTTATTTTTATTAGGATTAAGTTGATTAATAACCTAATAATAAATTAACCGAATATAGTGTTAGAGTTTTAATAGTTAAAACTTGGTAAACACTAACATAATAATCTGACCTTAGTAAATAGTTTACAAAAGCTTAGATTATTCACTAATAGATTAGATTTTTAATTGTTAAAAATCATTAATTTTGACGGGAAATTTGCTAGGGATGAGAAATTCCTGTTAACACCCTCGAGACCACTACCACGATAGTGGTGGCCGGGGTCGATACCGTTGGTTCCCGACCTGTTTAAGAGAGAGACAAGAGGCTGGAACGTAATAATAGTAAAGGGGAGCTTTATTATTGATATATTGCGTTAAGATACAAATAGCTCTCTTGTTTGCTCACAGTCTCTCGGAGGTGTAGGGGGTGGCAACTATGCCTGTCAAATAGTGGAGATGAAGGTGACCGTGTTCTGAATCCAAAATTTAGGCCTTCCCTGTCTGTCAAAATCTTTGTTGTAGTTTTGTATCTGTTGTTCTCTGTTATCATATGTATGATTTTCTCTCTATGATTTTGTCTCTGATCTTCTCTACCATGCTTGGCCTCTCATATATATATATATATATATATATCGTCCAAGTAGATTTTTAGCTCGCAAATACTCTACCGTGATCTTATGAATCCGTTCCCTCCTTATCGGGCGGGATTCGTCATTTAAATTTGAATTGTTTCCGGATTCGATGATATCGTTGACGAAGATAAGTTTGTTCCCTTATTTGAATCGAACTCTTTACGTGCATGTAAATATTACGTGGAGTCGATCCTGTGTGCACTCGTGCCATGGATCTTCATGGAGGTCACCTTGCCACCTGCATGTTGCCCCGTAGAGCGAGGTAGATCCCTGCTCTGGCTCATTTATTAGAAGCTTAAGATGGATTTTCCCTAACCCGTGGAGGCTTGAGGTGCTATTGTAGACCTTCCCGGGAGGTAGCTGGGGTAGTGTAGATTTAGGCGTGATTCTTCCTTTATGTCCAGCAAAGACAACGTGCTTCTAGAGAGGTTGGCGGGCTTCTTTCGAATGTCTCTTGAGCTTAGAGACTTCCCCTGGCATTCACGGGGCGAATGTGGAGCTCGACCTCAGATCCAAGGTTCCCCGATAGATGGCCTGGAGAAGCCCGGGTTCCAATACTCTTGTGGGGACTCGTCCTGGTCGCGTTTGGCTTGTCTTCTGGTAGTTTTGAAGCCGAGTCGGCCTTCCCTTCTGCTGCGGGGTGGCTTTACTGTCTTTTCGGGCTTCATGATTGTCGATTATGAATAAAAAATTTCTCTTTGACCCCTTGCAAAATTTCACAATTAACAGAATTCCCCTCTGACTTGAACACCGGTGGTAGAGTTGGGGTTGGAGTCAGATTCCTTGTTTAATTGAGAAAGTTTTTTGCCATAAAGATAATTAATGAGAGCAAAATCTTCTCATTAATTACCCAATATTTGAATTTGAGACTATATGTTATTCGAAGAAAGACAGTTGCAATACGGCTTCAGGTGATCTTCCCGAGGATATCGTCGATACTCCTCTATTTAAACCCGGCCTTACCGTCACTTTCTTCATACTCTCTCAAATCTCAAATTTTCAAATTTCTTTTTCCCTGCTTTCTTTGCCTCTATCTTCCGCTTGCTTTCTTACCTCTCTTACCCATCAATGTCAACTTCCACAGATATTGTTGATGCCTTGGTGGAGGGCTCCGGGGGCCCTAACCTAGCTCCTGTTAAGCGGATGCGAAGGATTTCAAGCAATGAGGAATCTTCCCCGCTCTGCCAGCGTCGTCGTTCTAACATGAACGTCTCTATTGGCTCTGGCTTTTCGAACTAGCCTGATAATCCTCTGAACCTAGTCGACGAAGACTCTGATGTTGGGGAGAGAGTCGATGCGGTAGGGAGGGCTCAAGTTACAGTGGCAGAGCTTCCTTCAGTGGTAACCCTTCCTTTCGATCCTAGGGTCATCCCCGACTCCACTGTCTACCCTCATTCGATCGGCCATCTTCAGGACAAGTATGGTATTCCTGACACTGTTTCCCTAACTGTCCCCTACCAGAATTATGATGTTTTTAGCCCGCCCAAAGTTGTGCTCCCTATTCACTTCGCAGCTTTTGAGAGTAGCGTGAGGCTCCCTCTTCACCCCACCCTTCGACGGGATCTCAATTCCCTTCAGCTGGATCTGCTTCAACTGACGCCCAGCTTCTGGAGGTATCTAGTCGGCTTCCTGGTATTGTGGAGGGAGCAATACGAGCTGAGCAGCGTAACTAGGGAGCCCAGTGCTGAGGAGCTCGCCTTCCTTTTCCAGATCGGTAGCCTGGCTGGGGTTCCACGAGGCTAATTCTATGCCAATGCCAAGAATAGGCTTAACTTTTTCATCCCCGGGGCTTCAAAGAAGGACCCCGCTTGGAAAGAAGAATGGGTACTGGCACAGGGAGTCTGGGGGAGCTCTGTCTTCATCGGCGGGCATGAGCTCGAGGATCCCACTGCCTATAGTGATAAACCCACATAGGGTTGGGATTCCTTGTCCGCTGAGTTTGAAGCCGTGCTGAAGACCATCCTGGCTCAGAACTACTTGAATCTGAAGTTTCCAACCGCCGACCCTTTCGATCCCCGCAGGGTAAAGTACCTATGGATATCCGGTGCTTCTCGTAAGTATCTCGATCTATCTTTTTAATTATTATTATTGGATGGTTCAGTTCTGATGATCTTGATTCCTCTCTTAAAAAGTGTTTGTTATTGCTCCAGCTTCTTGCGAAGCCTGGCAAGTTGGGATCCCTCCTCCTCTATCCAGATTGTCCCCGAGAGCTCTCTCAAATGTTCCAATAAAAGAGGGGTCAACCACTAAGGTAGCTGCCCCGTTCGTTCCTTCCCCTCTCCTTCCTCTGTGAAGTCCAAGATGGCTCTTCTTGCATCTCGGGCAGCGAAGGCTCTAAATCGTGGAGGGTCTGCCTCTCAAGTCGTCAATAAGTTCATTCATGCCCCCTCACCAGTAGTCACTGCTCCAACCGATGCCCTCCGAGTCATATTATCCCTCTTTGATGAGCCGGTTGTAACCCGGGCAGTCGAGGTTCCCAAGGAGCTCGATGCCGATATTCCTGAGGATGCCCCTTCTCCCCTCCACCAGCAATCGAGCTCGACAGTTCAGGACGAGGTCCTGAAGCAATTTGTTGCATCATGTCCAAGCGGTGGGCTTTCTAGGATGACTGCGATGCCCGTGGACATCATGATTACCAAAGGGTATGCCCTTCTAGCCGAGGTAATTGTCGCTTTAACTTCTTCATTCAGCTGCTTGACTTGTCATTTTCTAACATGATTTTTTTTGTAGGCTTTCAAGTTTCAGGTGGCCATAGGGCATCAGGTAGCCTTCCTCAGTGATCGGACAGCCAAGGCTGAGGCTGAAGCTGAGCGAGCCATTGGGTTACTTGCGCGGGCTCAAACCCTGGTCCAGGAGATGACCTCTAGCCAACAAAGAATGGAGACGCAGCTTGCTGAGCTTCAATGCGACCATGAGAGGTTGAAGCTGGCTTTTGATTAGGAAACTCTCCGATCGAAACGGCGGGCTAGCCAGCAGGATGACTGGAAAGGAGAGGTGAAAGCCCTGGATGTCGAGAACCAAACCTTCCAGGCTCAAATTACCCAGCTCCAGGCCGAGGTGGAATCCTCTTTTAGCGAGGGGAACTTCTATGCCTCCTATAAGGTTAAAGAGGCTCTTCCTCCCTCATTCGATCTCTCTAGCATCACCGGCTGGGATAGAGCGGAGGTCATGTCACAGGCTACAGAGATGTCTCGCCCCGAAAATAATGGAGCTGGTTCTTCTAGGGAGGGAGCTGGGAAGCAGTTTGAGGTGCCAGATCTACCTCCTCATGTTCCAGCTTTTCCAACTTTTCCAGCATCTGGTCTCGGTGAATCCTCGAATGAAGTCCTCACAACGAGGAACTAGAAAGAGGCCTTACTGAAGCCCGAGACCTCCCCCCCCCCCCCCCCCCTCCGCCCCTCAGTGCTCTCAGGAGTGGAGTCAAGCCTTCTTGATGCAGCCATACCATCTGAAGTTATGGCGGTGATCAACAAAATCGTAGAGGAGGATCCTATTGATCCCGAGGCAGCCGAGGCTGATCCCAGGAAGAGGTGGCGGAGGCGGTAGATGCAGCTAACCAGGACTAGCTACAACCAGAGAGGGGAGCAATGGACAATGTTCATTCTGTGGAGAAGAAGGTTGAAGGTCCTCAGGAAGACGAAGAAGCTTGAGTTCTCTTCTATGTAATCTATTTTGAATGCCCGGAAAAGGGGTGGGCATCCCATCTTCAACTGTGTTTGATCTTTTAATATTTTCTTTTTTTTTTTAGCCTGAAATTAGGGGTTGGGCTTCTTGCCTGATGTAGCCTTATCGGGGAATAGGCTCCCCCATTTAATAATAAAGTTTCAGTTTTAGATCTACCTCTCTTTTCGGCCTGCATGTACCTACTTGATCCCCCTCTGGGTCCAGCACTTATAGCGACACAAACTATCTTGGGGGAACAACAAGATAAGGAAACTGTTTAATCTTGAAAGCGGGCAGTTAGCATCGGGCTTCCTGACCACCGAGCTTCGCAGCTCAATTTCCTTAGTAGATAGTCCCCTTGTTGGATTGTAAGTCTGTTATAGTGAGTGACCACGTATCAAAGAAAAAATAGTGAACAACAATAACCGGGATATTTAGTGATGGAAATCATTAACTTAGCAACCATACACCCCAATAGCTAAAGAGCTATGATACATATGGAATGCAATTTAACACCCTCCAACTAAATGAAAACAAACCCGATCGTTCAAGATTGAAGTAAGAGAAACTATTCTAATCACTTTATCAATGAAATGATGATAAAAGCTAATTAGAACAGCACTTTGATTTCCCCAAAAAGCCACAAACTATGAAGTTTGATAAGTTTAAAGGCAAAAAAAAAAGATTTTGAGGTTGTTGAACGCCACAAGCCGAATAAGCTTGATAAGTTCCAAAGTTCATGCAAGAACTTAAGAACAAAACACTCACAAAGTGCTCAAATAAGTTTATATTACTCAAATCTCTGCCCTTACATAGAAAAGGTAGCCTTGTTTATATAGAACAAAGGCCAAGGACAATACAACACAAATATAACTGTCCATTAAATGTGTAACCTCCCACTAAATGTTTAACCTCCCACTAAATGACATTTAGACCATGAATAATGGCCATAAAGTATTCAGCCTTTGTAACATCTTATTCCTAATCAAAGAACACATGAACTCACCCAACACAAAAACCCAAACTATTCATAAAATACGCCCACAAAACCCAACACAATTAAACCCAAACTAATAAGAAAATAAGCTCACAAAACCCAACATAATTAAACCCAAACTAATTATAAAATAGGCCCACAAAACCCAACATGGCCTAATGGCCTTTTATTCTTCAAGATAGTCTAGAATACTTCATTCTAACAAGGCTGGACTCTTGTCTTCGGGATTTGGACTTGTTTGAAACATGTTAACCATTTTATACTCTTCTTGCATCCTTAGAACCTTGACCAAATCTTGACTAGCTTGCTCCTTCCAAATGCTTCCCATTAAACAAGTTAAGGCTTCTTTTATCCTTTTAGCTTTAGCTCTTGTCATTGGTCTTCCATGAATGATTAAAGGATCTGGATCTTTTCCAACCTTAGCCGAATGGTGATCAACTAGTTGGTCCTCATCATTTAGAGTTTAAGTAAATCGAGCCCTCCATCCCCGAGTCCCTTTTGGGGGTTGTAGCTCGAGTAGATAATTAAGCAGAAACTGTTTAGCCCCTTCTTAGGCTCAGGATCAGGAGGGCTTCCGTGCTTTTAAGCTCGATTCCTTCTTGGGTGGAATGGTAGCCCGATCAAAGTATCAGAAGGGTTATCTAGCTATCTCCTGGTCTCGAGGTCTGGATGGAAACTATGCCATGACACTCGGATCCTTCTTGTGGGTGGTAGCCCGACAAAGGCATATGGAGGGCTATCTAGCTATTTCCTGGTCTCGAAATCTTGATGACTACTATGCTCTTACACTCAGACCTTTCTTGTGGCTGGTAGCCCAACCAAGGCATCAGGAGCACTATCTAGCTATATCCTGGTATTTTGATCAGGATTGCAACTATGCTCTTACACTTAGATCCTTCTTGGGGGTAGTAACCCGACCAAGGCATTAGGAGGGCTATCTAGCTATTTCCTGGTCTCGAGGTCTGGATGAAAACTATGCTCTTACACTCAAATCCTTCTTGGGGGTGGTAGCCCGACCAAGGCCTCAGGAGGGCTATCTAGCTATTTTCTGGTCTCGAGATCTGGATGGCAACTATGCTCTTACACTTACATCCTTCTTGGGGGTGGTAGCCCGGCTAAGGCATCATGAGGGCTATCTAGCTATTTCCTGGTCTTGAGATCTGGATGGCAACTATACTCTTACACTCAGACCCTTCTTGGCTGGGGGTAGTGCCCGACCGAGGCATCAGGAGTGGAGGGGGGGCTTCCCTGGCTTACCCCTGGTCTTGAGGCGATAATGTCAAAACTTTCCATGTAGACCCAAATCATTGTAGCACATAGTTGAAGAAGAAGTAAACAAGAAAAACAAGCTTTATTGATATGGAAGATATAGTACACTACTGTCAGAAGAAAAAGAAAACTAATCGGAGGCCGCCTGCTCTTGAGTCCCCTATTCAAGGGTAGAATTTCCTTAGGTGATCCGCATTCCAAGTATGGTCGATGAGTCAGCCATCCATATCATCGAGCTTGTACGCCCCATTACGGATCACAATCTTTATTAGATACGGTCATTCCCAGTTGGGCCCTAGGACCCCGTCTGACATTTTCCTGGTGTTCAACATTACTTTCCTGAGGACTAGGTCACCCTCTTTGAAGCTTCGGGCTTTAACCCTCTTGTTAAAGTACTTGGCAATCCTATTTTGGTAGATCGCTACATTCTCAGCTATTCAATCTTGCTTCTCCTCCAAGAGGTCCAAGCTAGCTCGGAGCTTGCTTTCATTGCTCTCCGGTTCGAATCGTTGGACTCTAAAAGAGGTCAACTTATGCTCTATAGGTAGGACTGCTTCAACCCCGAAGGCCAGCGAGTAGGGTGTTTCCCCAGTAACTGTTCTCCTTGTAGTGCGGTAAGCCTAGAGGACCTCGTGAAGCTTCTCTACCCATCTACCTTACTTATGCTGTAGTTTTTTCATCAACAATATCTTAATAGTTTTGTTTGTGGATTCCACCAGACCAATTGTCTGAGGGTAGGCTACAGAAGCAAACCGAATGTCGATTCCCAAGCCTTCACAGAAATCCCTGAATCGGCCATTATCGAACTGTTATCCAAGGTCGGTTATGATGGTAAGAGGGGTTCCAAACCTATAAACTACAGTGGTCTTGATGAACCGTGTTGTGTTCTCCTCTGATATCTGAGAGAGTGGTCCGGCTTCAACCCATTTTGTAAAGTAGTCAATCGCTACGATAGCGTGCTTGGCCTGTCCTGGAGCTATAGGAAACGGTCCAATCAAATCCACTCCCCACATAGCAAAGGGGTATGGCGATCAAAGGGATGACAAACGCTCTGGAGGGAGGTGACTCAAGTTTACGGCCTTCTGGTATGCCTCGCAGGTTTGCACCAAGTCCTTAGCATCTTGATGGATGGTCGGCCAATAATACCCCATGCGGAGAACATGATTTGCCAAGGCCTCTCCACCAATATGGTTCCCGCATTCCCCGGAATGAACCTCTCTCAAAGCCCACTTGACATCTTCAGTATGTAGACATCGGAGTAGGGGAAGAGATTTCCCCCTTCGGTATAAATGCCCATCCAAAATACAATACCGGAATGAGAGCCTTTTAACCCTCCTAGCTTGGTCAGGCTCCCCAGGGAGTTTTTCATCCTGTAGATATTCTGCTATTGGATCCATCCATCATGGCTGTCGGTCTAGGGTATAAGCTTACTTACCTGTCATAATGCTAGGTAGAGGGATTACTTGAAGAGGGACTCTGTGAGGTAAGGTCTGGCCACCATAGGCATCTATCTTGGCTAGGACGTCAGCTTGATGATTTAGCTGTCGAGGTATCTGCTCGATTTTGAATCCCTTAAATATGGTCTTGAGTTGTTGCACCAATTTCAGGTAAGCGATCATGTTATCCCCTTTAGCCTGATAATCCCCGGAAACTTGGTTGACCACGAGTGAAGAGTCGCTCTTGATATTCAGGTAATCAACCCCGAGCTCTATGGCAGCCTTTATCCCAGCTAACAGGGCTTCGTATTCCACTTCATTGTTCGTGGCTTTAAATTCGAACCTGAACAATGGCAGCACTCAATTTCTTCTGGGTAGATGAGGACTATCCCCTCTCCTCCCCCAGACTGTCCAAAAGCTCTGTCAGTGTAGAGAGTCCATGACTCGCAGTCTTCCAGCCAGTTGTCAGATTCTGAAGTCCTCTCAAAGGTGACATCCGTTACCGCGGAAGTTGCCCGATCTGAAGGTACTGAGAGCTCGACTACAAAGTCTGCTAGTGCCTGAGCTTTTATCGCGGTCCTAGGCTTATACTTTAAATCAAACTGGGTAAGCTCTAGGGCCCATAGAACCATCCTTCCAGAAACATCCGGCCTTTGCAAGAACTGGCAGAGAGGTTGGTCCGTCACCTCTGCTATTGAATGAGCATGGAAGTAAGGATGGAGTTTCCTTGTCGAGGTCACCACGGCATAAGCAAGTTTCTCCAACAGAGTATGGTTCTTTTCGGGCTTGGTTAAAGCGTGACTCACATAGTAGATAGGTCACTGGATCCTATCCCCGCATTCCTTTACCAAGGCCTTGCTCACAGCGAATTCTGAAACGGCCAAGTATATTAGGAGCTTTTCTCCAGGACTTGGCTTGACCAGCAGTGGAGGGCTCGTTAGGTATCTTTTCAAAGCTTGGAAAGCCTGTTCGCTCGCCAGATCCCACTTCATATTTCTTCCATGCTGGATAGCTTTGAAGAATAGTAGGCACTTATCGGTAGACCGGGAGATGAACCTGTTGAGCGCTGCAACCTGTCCGGTCAAGGCTTGAACCTATTTAAGAGATGTGGGGGATTCCAGATCCAGGATAGCCATGATTTTTTCTGGGTAAGCCTCTATGCCTCTCTCATGGACCATGAAGCCCAGAAACTTCCCCGTAGTTACACCAAAGGCGCATTCGAAAAGGTTCAACCTCATCTGGTTTTCCCTTAGGATCATGAAGGTCCTATGAAGGTCATCCAGGTGGCCTTCTGTGGTTGAAGATTTAGTGATCATGTCATCGATTTACACCTTCACCGACCTTCCAATTTTGGGCATAAACAAACGGTTGACTAACCGCTGGTAAGTAGCTCTAGCATTTTTGAGCCCGAAGGGCATCACCTTGTAGCAGTATAGGGATTGTGCGGTGATGAAGCTGGTCTTTTCTTGGTCCGCGGGACGTATCATAATCTGATTGTAGCCGAAAAACGTGTCCATGAAGCTCAAAAGCTTGTTCCCGGAGAAGGGAAACTGACCTTCGGGCATGACCGGTTAAGGTCGGTGTAGTCTACGTACATGCGCCACTTCCCATTTACCTTAGTGGCCATAACCACATTGGCGATCCATTCGGGGTAACGTGCTTCTCGAACGAAGCCTGCCTGGGTTAGTTTATCGACCTCTTCCTGAACCGCCATGTTTCTTTCTGTGTTGAAATGGCACCTTTTCTGTTTGAAGGGCTTGAAGGGTAGATTCACTGCCAGTCGATATGTAGCTAATGTCATCAGGATCCCTGGCATCTCCGCATGACTCCAGGCGAAAATGTCGTTGAACTTTGTTAGGAGCCTAATCAAGCCCTCTTTCATTTCTGGCTCAAGGGTAGCTCCGATCTTGACGACCTTCGAAAGATCGCTTATTCGGACAAGATTTTCTTCTAACTTATCGACTGGATAGCCGTTGGCTTATTCCCTTCTTTGTTCTTCCATGTCAGGCACCACAAGGCCTTCTTGACCTTGAGTTGTTCATCGGCCTCGATCTGTTCCAGGGCCAGATCATAGGCTTCCTGGTAGGTTTCCGGAGGTCTCTTGGCAAAAGACCGGAATAGTTTTCCCGTCCATAAGTTTCTTCTGAAGTTGGTGAGGGTTTCTCTCCCGGTGAAGACCCCCATCTGGATGACTTCCTTGTGGAAATGCTCGACATAAGCCCGGAGAGTTTCCCATCTCTCCTGGATCACGTATTGTATATGAATCGGGTCTTTCAGTCGGGGCTTATCTCCCTGGAATTATGAGCAGAAATCGATTGATAATTTGGTGAAGAAATCTACGCTCCCAACTGGTAGTTTCCTAAACCAGGTCTTAGCATAATCCGTGAGGGTAGTGGGGAACATCCGACACATAGCGACCCTGGTTGTGTTATGGACCTCCATCTGTTGAACGCAGTTCTCTAAGTGGCTTATCGGATCTTTAGTAGCGGAGAACCTGTCAGCTGGCATTTTGAACTTAGGCGAGAGCACTGCCTCTTGGATCCTTCTGGTGAAAGGGGCGTTCATTTCACTTAGAGGATCTTTCTTTTCCTCTTTGTACTTCCCCTTCTTCATCAATTGACCTCTTTCTATAGTTCTACCAACCGATCCCTTAGTCGCTTACTTTCGGACTTCCTTGAGTCGATCTCGGATTCCTCACCATCAGATCCCTCTGATGAACTGGTGACCTCTACCTGGTTCCTTCTTTGGAGGGGGCTCTCTTGGGGGCTTTGCTGACTTTCTTCTTTTCTACCCCGGGCTTCCCTCCTTGTAGTCGTTGGGTGGAGGAGCTCCTCCCATCCCCAGGGAAGGACATCTACCGCGGATCTGACTTGTCATGATTGGTAGCGTGGCAACGCTTCGGGAACATGAGGCATGTGCCCTAGCCTATCCCGGATCGAGGTCGGGAGCCCTGCTCTGTTACGAGTTGATTCCCGAGGGGCAGGTCCCAAGCAATAAAGGCGGGTTGCCTAGCCCCAGGCCTGCTTGATTCCCCATGATTGCAGAGACCCATTTGTTGAATAGCGATACCCTCAGCGAGTAATCGAAGACAGACGTTCTCTACAAAGGCTGCTATGAACCTCACCAAGAGCAGTGAGACCCGGAACCAATATATGGTAACGAATGATCGTTTTCTAACCAAGTTTATAAACAAGAACGTTATCGGACCGCGACCCGTTACCTATAAAGAGGTAAGAACCAACGGTATCAAGAAGTTGAAGACACCACACTCAAGAACAAGAAGAAGATGTGAGTGATCTGTCCAATTACATCCAATTCGTTCCTTTATATACTAAAACCCTAAACGAAAAGAAAGGCTATAAGCCATCCTAAAAGGAAACAAGATAATTCAGCCATTAAGGCCTTATAATCAGAAGAAAACTAATTTGAGAAACTATTGACTTGCTCCCTAATTGGAAAGCTAAATCTGGAAACAAATCAGCCCCTTAATTTGGGAAACAAATCAACTATTATTCTTTAGAAATTAAAAGGGAATAAATCAGCCAAAGTTGACTCTTCTCCTAGCTTGTGCCACACACCCAAGTCTTCCTTATTCGGCCCAATCAATTGCCTTGATGACATTAATTATGCCTTGGTCTTCATGTGGGCTTATCTTGGACTTCAACAATTCAAAATCAGCCCAAGTGTCTTGAATTAGGCCATTTAGTGCTTCTTTGAATCTCTTAGCTCTTGCCCTTGTTATTGGCCCAACCGGAACATGCAATGGATCATTTGATACAGCTGCCTTGTTCTCATCATTCCCTCCCTCTTGAAAAGGATTTGTCCTCAAATCGTCGCCTACATCAAAAAGAGACAAATCAGAAACATTGAAGCTTGCACTAACATTGTACTCACCTGGAAGATCCAACTTGTATGCGTTGTCATTGATTCTTTCAATCACTTGAAATGGGCCATCTCCCCTTGGAAGTAGTTTAGAACTCCACTGGGCTGGGAATCGTTCCTTCCACATATGCAACCACACCCAATCACCGGGGCTCAAACACAACCTTCTTACTCCCTTTATTTGCTTGATTGGCATATTGCTTAGTTCGTCTCTCTACGTTTTCACGAGTCTTTTCATGGGTTTGCTTAACAAAATCTGCCTTTTTCTTTCCATCCAAGTTAACATGCTCATTCACAGGTAAAGGAATTAAATCCAAACGAGTCAATGGGTTAAAACCATACACAATTTCAAAAGGCGAAAAATGAGTTGCAGAATGCACGCTCCTATTATAAGCAAACTCTACATGCGGCAGACAATCCTCCCATGTTTTCAAGTTCTTTTGTATTATAGCACGCAACAAGGTAGATAAAGTCCTATTAACTACTTCAGTTTGACCTTCAGTTTGTGGATGACAAGTAGTAGAAAATAAAAGTTTAGTGCCTAACTTACCCCACAAAGTCTTCCAAAAGTAGCTTAAGAACTTAGCATCTCTATCCGAAACAATGGTCTTAGGCATGCCATGCAATCTTACAATTTCTTTGAAAAACAAATCAGCAATATGTGATGCATCATCGGTTTTATGACAAGGAATGAAATGTGCCATTTTAGAAAACCTATCAACAACCACATATATAGAGTCCCTACCCCTTTTTGACCTAGGCAAACCCAACACAAAATCCATAGAAATATCAATCCAAGGTCCACTAGGTATAGGCAAAGGAGTATACAATCCATGAGGCTTAATCCTAGACTTGGCTTGTCTACAAGTAATGCATTTCTCACAGATTCTTTCTACATCACGTTTCATATGAGGCCAAAAAAAATGTTCTTGCAAAGTATCTAGTGTCTTAGCTACACCAAAATGCCCCATCAAACCTCCCCCATGAGCTTCTCTAACAAGCAATCCAGGCAAAGAACTCTTAGGCACACATAATTTAGTTTCTCTAAACAAAAATCCATCATGCCTATAAAATTTACCAAATGCAGCCTTTTCACATGCATTGAACACATTACCAAAATCAGAATCTTCCACATACAACTGTTTAATGTATTCAAAACCAAACAATTTAGCATCCAAAGTAGAAAGTAGAACGTACCTTCTTGACAGAGCATCAGCAACCACGTTTTCCTTACCCTTTTTGTACCTGATCACATATGAAAACGTTTCAATGAACTCCACCCTCTTGGCATGCCGCTTATTTAGCTTGTGTTGCCCCTTTATATGCTTCAAGGACTCATGATCCGTGTGAATCACAAATTGTTTTGGCCAAAGGTAGTGTTGCCAAGTTTCCAATGCTCTAATCAAAGCGTACATCTCATTGTCATAGGTAGGATAATTCAAGGCTGCTCCACTTATCTTCTCACTAAAATATGCAATGGGACGACCTTCTTGCATTAGAACAGCTCCAATACCTATTCCTGAAGCATCACACTCAATCTCAAAAGTTTTAGCAAAGTCAGGCAAAGCAAGCAAAGGTGCATTAGTTAATTTTTCCTTAATCAAGTTAAATGCATTTTCTTGTTCATTACCCCACTTAAAACCCACATTCTTTTTTATAACTTCGGTTAAAGGTGCAGCTACAATACTAAAATCTTTCACAAACCTCCTAAAAAAACTAGCCAACCCATGAAAACTTCTCACTTGTCCCACATTGGTAGGTTTCGGCCACTCCTTAATTGCCTTAACCTTTTCTTCATCAACCCCAATTCCCTTAGCACTAACAACAAAGCCCAGAAATACAAGTTTATCGGTGCAAAAGGTGCACTTTTTGAGATTAGCAAACAACTTTTCTGTTCTTAAAACTCCTAAAACAAGTTTTAAATGTTCAACATGCTCATCCAAGTTTTTGCTATAAATCAGAATGTCATCAAAATAAACAACCACAAACTTTCCAATAAAAGCACGCAAAATATGGTTCATTAATCTCATGAAAGTACTTGGTGCATTAGTTAATCCAAAAGGCATAACTAACCACTCATATAATCCATATTTTGTTTTGAAAGCAGTTTTCCACTCATCACCTTCCTTCATCCTAACTTGATGATATCCACTTTTAAGATCAATTTTAGTAAAAACAATATAACCATGTAATTCATCAAGCATATCATCTAATCTAGGAATAGGATGTCGATACTTTACAGTGACATTGTTGATGGCACGACAATCAATGCACATCCTCCATGTTCCATCCTTCTTTGGCACAAGCAATACGGGAACCGCACAAGGACTCATGCTCTCACGTACATACCCCTTTTCCATGAGCTCACTAACCTGCCTTTGAAGTTCCTTTGTCTCCTCAGGATTACTTCTATATGCTGGTCTATTTGGGATGGGTGCTCCGGGTACAAAGTCAATTTGGTGCTCAATCCCCCTTATTGGTGGTAAACCATTAGGCATCTCTTCGGGAAACACTTCATCATAGTCCTGCAATAGAGAAACAACAACACTAGGCAAAGAAGGGTTAAGTTCATTAGTACTAAAGCAAGCCTCTTTGTACAAAAGTACAATCATTGGCTGATTTGAAAATAGAGCCTTTTTGACCTCACTCTCCCTTGCATAAAAACTTGTTTTCTCTCTCTTTTTCTCAACAACCACTTTTTCTTTTTCATCTTTTTTTTCTTTTTTTGCTATTTCAGAATCTTTTTCTTTTCTCTCTCTTTCTTTTGAACTCTCACTCTCACTCTCTTTTTTTACATCTCTCTCCTTTCTTAACCTTACTTGATCTTCATACACTTGTTTTGGGGTTAAAGGTACAAGAGTGATTGATTTTTTATTGAGTACAAAGGAGTATCTATTGGTATACTCATCATGGGTCACATGCCTATCGAACTGTCATGGTCTCCCCAAAAGGATATGGCCCGCATTCATTGGTACCACATCACAAAGGACTTCATCTTTGTACTTTCCAATTGAAAACGTCACCAACACTTGTTTAGTCACCTTGATTTCCCCACTATCATTTAACCGCTGTAGCTTATATGGTTTTGGATGCCTCAAAGCGGCTAAATTCAATTTCTCCACAAAATTAGTGCTAGCCACATTAGTACAAATCCCCCATCAATGATCATGCTACATACCTTATAATTAACATGGCAGCGGGTATGAAAAATGTTGTCACGTTGTACCTCATCATCTTCCTTGGCTTGAGCACTAAGAGCTCTTCTCGCCACCAAAAGCTCTCCGTCCACCGGATATTCAATATCACTTACATCCTCCAAAGGTGGCATGGACTCATCATCAGATTCACCTTCAGATTCGATCTCACCATCATCCTTCAAAACCATTACTCTCTTGTTTGGGCATTGAGATGCAACCCAGACACTTAAAGCACTTAATGTCACGATTTCTAGAAGGTTGAGAATCTGATGTACCTTGTTTTAATGTGCCTCCGACTTTATGATCTCTGGAAGGTTCGGCCTTGGCCTTGAAACTAGGTTGGTCATCCCTCTTGCTCCAATTCGGTTTCCATGATGATGAAGAACCGAATTTTGCCCAACCCGTGTGGAATTCTTTCTCTTCAACTGTTGTTCCACCTTAATTGTCATGTGTACCATGTCACTCAATTCAACATAGTGTTGCAACTCCACCACATCTGCTATGTCTCGGTTTAGTCCACTTAAAAACCTAGCCATAGTAGCCTCTCGGTCTTCCTCTACATAAGCTCGAATCATGGCTATCTCCATCTCCTTGTAGTAATCTTCAACACACTTAGACCCTTGAGTAAGGGTTTGTAATTTTTGAAACAAACCCCTATAATAGTGACTCGGAATGAAACGCTTCCTCATTACAGCTTTCATCTCCTCCCAAGTCTCAATAGGTCTTTCTCCATTTCGTCTTCTACTCACAATCAATTGATCCCACCAAACGATAGCATAATCAGTAAATTCTATGGCAGCCAACTTTACCTTCTTTAATTCAGAATAGTCATGGCAGTCAAATACCAATTCTATTCTTTTCTCCCACTCCAAATAAGCTTCGGGATCAGTTTTACCTTGGAACGTTGGGATTTTCACCATTATACAACCCAAATTATTATCAGCCCTCTCTCCATACCTATCTCCTCTATACCCATACCTATCTTCTCTATTCCCATACCTAACTCCTCTACCTCCCATTTCACGCCTCAATCTACCTGTACCCACATTGGACATGCGATCACCCTCCTCTAGGTCATTCCCATAATCATCTTCATAATCGTCTCTAGGTGGGTTTCTTTCTCTTCGTTCCACATTAGGAACCCTAATTGGTTGCACCCTTTGTGAACTAGACTCCACCTTATCTATCCTATCATGCACCTCACCAATCTTAATCTCCATCCGCTCCATATTTTTTTGTATGGCTTTATACAAAAAATTAAGATTTATCTTTTCTGGTGCATCATCAGATAAGTCTCTACTTTTATCACGTGACATATTTGAAACCTGCAAAGCAAAAGAAATTAGCAAGCCTCACAAACACTCCCTCACGTGTTTACTCTCAAAGATGGTGGCACTCACACTCGTGTTTTCACTCAATTCTTTGGCTTTTAACCTTTGATGAGCTCACACACTCTTGCCTTTTTCCACTCTTTGTTAACTCTTTCAGTTCTTCCTTTTTTTTTTTACTTATATGGACACTCACAAGAAGTGCAAGAAAAATAGAAGTAACTGAGCAAAAGGACAAGAATAATGAAGACGAAATTCTTTAGCTATTAATTTATTTATTTTTGAATATCAATGCACGAAATTAAGATAATGAATAGAAATAGTTGATATAGGTTCAACTACACGACCCAAAAAAAAAAAATTGTTGGGGTACAAACAAGCTTTTGGCACTTCTTCTTTTTTTTTTTGTACCGGATTTGATCAAATGTTTTTTTTTTTTTTGTTGAAACAAATGAATACAGAGAAGAGAAAGAACAAGGATAGATTAAACCTGATTTAGAAGCCTAAGCTCTGATACCAACTGATATGAACCTCACCAAGAGCAGTGAGACCCGGAACCAATATATGGTAACGAAGGATCGTTTTCTAACCAAGTTTATAAACAAGAACGTTATCGGACCGTGACCCGTTACCTATAAAGAGGTAAGAACCAACGGTATCAAGAAGTTGAAGATGCCACACTCAAGAACAAGAAGAAGATGTGAGTGATAAGTCAAGTTTTCAGAACCAAAAAGAGATGAACTCTCACAATTTTTATTCAATTCAAGTCTGTCCAATTACATTCAATTCGTTCCTTTATATACTAAAACCCTAAACGAAAAGAAAGGCTATAAGCCATCCTAAAAGGAAACAAGATAATTCGGCCATTAAGGCCTTATAATCAGAAGAAAACTAATTTGAGAAACTATTGACTTGCTCCGTAATTGGAAAGCTAAATCTGGAAACAAATCAGCCCCTTAATTTGGGAAACAAATCAACTATTATTCTTTAGAAATTAAAAGGGAATAAATCAGCCAAAGTTGACTCTTCTCCTAGCTTGTGCCACACACCCAAGTCTTCCTTATTCGGCCCAATCAATTGCCTTGATGATATTAATTATGCCTTGGTCTTCATGTGGGCTTATCTTGGACTTCAACAATTCAAAATCAGCCCAAGTGTCTTGAATTAGGCCATTTAGTGCTTCTTTGAATCTCTTAGCTCTTGCCCTTGTTTCTTGCCCTTGTTATTGGCCCAACCGAAACATGCAATGGATCATTTGATGCAGCTGCCTTGTTCTCATCAAAGGCCGCCACTTGTTGGTCAAGCTCGACCTGGCTTCCCAGAGGGGGATCTAGAGCCCGCACAGTAGTTGGCTGTGTGAGAATCTGGCTATGGAGCCCGGATTTTCTCCATTTCCTCGGGACCTTTCGTGTCGATGTAGCATAAGGTTGCCCCGAGGTGCCCTGCTGCCCTTGTGAGGAGCGGATCTTCATGATGACTTTGAAATAACGAACTTTTTGAATGTAAAAAATGGTACTGTGAGATGTTCACCACAGACGGCGCCAGAAAGTGTTGACGGGAAATTGCTCGAGATGAGAAATTCATGTCAACACCCTCGAGACAACTATCATGAAAGTGGTGGCCGGGGTCGGTACCGTTGGTTCCCGACCTGTTTAAGAGAGAGACGAGAGGCTAAAACGTGATAACAGTAAATGAGAGCTTTTTTATTTATTGCTTTAAGATACAAATAGCTCTCTTGTTTGCTCACAGTCTCTCGGAGGAGTAGGGAGGTGGCAACTCGGTGCCTGTCGAATAGTGGAGATGAAGGTGACCGTGTTCTGAATCCAGAATTTAGGCCTTCCTTCTATGCGTATATCTGTTGTTTATGATTTTCTGTCTCTAATTCTTGTATCTGTCGTTCGTCCTCTTTCCACCATGCTTGGCTTCACATATATATATATATATATCGTCCAAGTAGGTTTTTAGTTCGTGAATACTCTACCGTGATCTCATGAATCCGTTCCCTCCTTATCGGGTGGGATTTGTTATTTGAATTTGAATTGTTTCCGGATTCGATGATATCGTTGAAGAAGATAAGTTTGTTCCCTTATTTGAAATTATACTCTTGACGTGCATGTAAATATTACGTGGAGATGATCATGTGTTTACTTGTGCCATGGATCTTTATGGAGGTCACCCTGCCAGCTGTCTGTTTCCCCGTAGAGCGAGGTAGACCCCTGCTCTAGCTCTGTTCTTAGAAACTTAAGATGGATTTTCCCTGACCCATTGGGGATTGAGGTGCCCTTGTAGACCTTCCCGGGAGGTAGTTGGGGTAGTGTAGATTTAGGCGTGACTCTTACTTTATGTCCAGCAAGGACAACAGGCTTCTGGAGAGGTTGGCGGGCTTCTTTCGAATGTCTCTTGAGCTTGGAGACTTCCTCTGGCATTCACTGGGCGGTTGTGCAGCCCGACCTCAGAACCGAGGTTCCTCGATAGATGACCTGGAGAAACCCGACTTCCAGTACTCTTGTGAGGGCTTGTCCCCGTCGCACCTGGCTTGTCTTCTGGTAGCTTTGAAGCCGAACTGGCCTTCTCTGTTCCTGCAGGGTGGCTTTAAAGTCTTTCGGGGCTTCATGATTGTCGATTATGGGTGGAAAATTTCTCTTTGACCCCTGGCCAAATTTTACTATTAACAGATGTAATTTGTAAATGGATTTATAAAATAAATAAACGGAAAAGTTCAATTCATTCATATTGTGTTGTTTATTTTATAACTTGTGCATATATTTAACATCCAAGATTGCCGGATGTAATCTCGTCTTGATTCTCTGAACCCATTCCTTCCTAATCGGGCGGGTCTTCTATTTGAAAGTCGTTGACTGTGAGTAAATAACATACTCAAGATTATCGTTGGTGGAGATAAGTTTGTTTCCTTTTTGGAAACAAACTTTTGTCTTACACGTATGCAGAATTTAATTTACAACGTAGATATGATCTTGTACGTATTCATGGCATGATTCTTCATGGAGGTCATCGCGTTAGCCGCTCGTTGTTTTGTGGAGCGAGGTAGATCTATGCTTTGGTTCTGTCTTCAGGAGCTTGGGATGGACACCCCCTGTAGACATTCCTAGGAGGTAGCTCGGGTCTGATTCACTTAGAGGTCCTCTTTCTCCTCGTTTTGTGGAGGGGACAGCGGGCTCCTAGAGAGGTTGTTGGGTTTTCGACTTTTAGGGTACGAGTTAAGCTCGACCTCCAGAAGCCTTAACCTGGTGGGAGCTTGCTTTGCTTGTCGGGCTTCACTTCTAGTGTTTTTTGAGCTCGACGATCTTTACTAGCTTTCACGGGGTGGTTTTGGAGTCCGATCCTAGTAATCGAGGTTCCTGGATAGATGGCCTCTAGAAGCCCGGATTCCAGTGTTCTCGTGAGGACTCGACCAGGTTGTGCCTAGCTTCATCTCTGATAGTCTCGAAGCCCGACGATCCTGCCATGCTTCTACGGGGTAGTTTTATGGTTTGCCCGGGGTCTCATGAATGTCGAATTTGGGTTTTGATTCGGGCTAAGAGAGTGAAAAATTTCTCTTTGACCCCTAGCCAAATTTTACTATTAACAAAGACTATATTGGATAAGTAGATAAATAAAAGGAATTATTTATCTAATCAAATTAGGAAGTCTTTAATATGGTTACAAATACACTAATGAGTTGGATTAGGAGTCTTGGTGTAGGAAAGAATTCCTTTTGGAAAAGGATTCTTGGTCACTAATTGTTAACGGGAAATTTGCTTAGGATGAGAAATTCCTATCAACACCCTCAAGACCACTACCACGAAAGTGGTGGCCGGGGTCAGTACCATTGGTACCTGACCTGTTAAGAGGTAAACGAGAGGCTGGATCGCAATAATAGTAAATGAGAGCTTTAATTATTGATTACTTGCTTCGAAATACAAATCACTCTTTTATATGCTCACAGTCTCTCTAGGGTCTAGGAAGGTGGCAAATCTGTGCTTGTCGAATAGTGGAAACAGAGGTGGCCGTGTTCTGAGTACAGAATTTAGGCCTTCCCCTCTTCTTTTCTTCTTTTCTCTCTGTCGTTCTCCTTCTGTTTTTCGTCTGATCTCTGCTTCTCTCTTTTTTTTATATATCTTTTGTATATCATGCTTGGCCCTATTTTAATCTGGTCCAAGTAGGTTTGAATTCGCTGATATCCCCCCACGATCATATGAATCCGTTACCTCCTTATCGGGCGGGATCCTGTATTTAAAAGTTGTTGACCTCGAGTAAATAGCGAAAACAATGATATTGTTAACGAAAATGAGTTTGTTTCCTTTTAGGAATCAAACTCTTGACTCACACGTAAACGGAATTAAAGATATGATCTTGTATGTTATCGCGACATGGATTTTCATGGAGGTCACCGAGCTAGCTGCCTGTCGTCTCATGGAGCGAGGTGGATCCATGCTTCGACTCTATTCTTAGAAGCTCGGGATGGATTTTCCCTGATCCTTGGGAGCTCAAGGTGTCCTTGTAGACATTCCTAAGAGGTAGCCGAGGTAGTGTAGATTTAGGCATGATTCCTCTTCATGCCCAGCAGGGACAGTGGGCTTCTGTCTAAGACTACTGTTAAGTTTGCCCTCCGAAAGTCTTAACCCAGAGGAAGCCCACTTTGCTTGTCAGGCTTCTCTCGAAATTCTCTTGAGCTTGGAGACCCCACCTGGCTTTCACTGGGTGGTTAAGAAGCTCGTCTTGAGTGTGGCGTCTACAACTTTCTTGATACCGTTGGTTCTTATCTTCATATAGATAACAGGTGGCGATCCGATTTTGTTCTTGTTTACAAACTTGATTAGAAAACGATCATTCGTTACCATATATTGGTTCCGGGTCTCACTGCTCTTGGTGAGGTTCATATCAGTTGGTATCAAAGCTTAGGCTTCTAAATCAGGTTTAATCTATCCTTGTTCTTCTTCATCTATTTTTTCCTGATTGATTTAAAAAAAAAATCAGATCTATTACAAAAAAAAATCAGCTTTGTTATAAAAAAAATCCCAAAAAAAAAGAAAGAAAGTACAAATTTTTTTCGGTCGTGTAGTTTAACTTATATCAACAATTTTTATTCCTTTTCTTGTTTTCGTGCATTGATAAAAAAAAAGATGTCTTTCAAAGGAGATTCATCAAAAAAGATAAAAGGGGGGAACCATCCTTTGTGTTACAGTTTGTCAACAATATTATGGTGAATATTCGAGGACGAATCCTTTTGAGGAGAGGGGGAATGATGAGAATCAAGAAGTCATCAAATGATCAATTGCATGTTTCGGTTGGGCCAATAACAAGGGCAAGAGCTAAGAGATTCAAAGAAGCACTAAATGACCTAATTCAAGACACTTTGGCTGATTTTGAATTGTTGAAGTCCAAGATAAGTCCACATGAAGACCAAGGCGTAATTAATGTCATCAAGGCAATTGATTAGGCTGAATATGGAAGACTTGGGCATGTGGCACAAGCTAGGAAAATAGTCAACTTTGGCTGATTTGTTTCCCAAATTAAGGGGTTGATTTGTTTCCCAAATTAAGGGGTTGATTTGTTTCCAAATTTAGATTTCCAATTAGGAAGCAAGTCAATAGTTGCTAGTTTAGTATTTATTTATTTCCTAAATTTGTTTGCATTTATTTTCATAATTGTAAGGCATTAATTGCCTAATATTTATTCCCTTAGTATGAAAGGGACCAATTGATGTAATTTGAGGATAGACTTGAATTGAATAAAAAAATTGTGTGAGTTCATCTCTTTTTGGTTCTGAAAACTTGACTTATCACTCACATCTTCTTCTTGTTCTTGAGTGTGGAGTCTTCAACTTCTTGATACCGTTGGTTCTTACCTCCTTATAGGTAACGGGATCGCGGTCCGATAACGTTCTTGTTTATAAACTTGGTTAGAAAACGATCCTTCGTTACCATATATTGGTTCCGGGTCTCACTGCTCTTGGTGAGGTTCATATCAGCTTCAAGCTCCATGTACCAGGATAAAGCCCGAAGCTAGGTCGACGTGAAAGGACCTAGGTCCCCTGACATCAAGGTATCTCGTGACACTCTCCTAGAGCTTGCTACTATCTCTACTTTCACTAGGAGACCTTCAAGGTGCAGAACTTGTCTTGCAAAGGCCCTCCTGCCTCATCGAGGTATAATCTCGACCTATCCGAGCATAAAAGGAAGAAGCTCGTAAAGCCCCATCGTCACCAAAAATGCCAAGATCCACTGTAGATCCTGGCATGGTTAAATCAAGTAGCAAGAGCAGTACTCGAGCGTACCTCTCCACCCTTCCAGAAGCAAGCCAAGGTAGCCTGTTTATGGTGAACACCTTACCAGGGCTTGCCAGCCAAGCTTCACTACCCCGTCGGAGTCTAGCACAGTCAAATCGAGCTCCACCGAAAGCCTTGTAAGGTCTTATCAAGCTCCATACAACCAGATTGGAACCTTAAGGTATCTCGCCCTTAGATCGATACCCAAGTACTGGGATACCAGCTTCAAACCCATCCAGGGTACGTCTCCTCAGTAAGGTAGGAAGAATAATATCAGTAAGGTACCGCGCCACCAGAATATTGAACCAGAGTTCTTCTCTAAGAGAGAGGGTTGACTTTCATGATTACCATTTGTTAATAATGAAATTTGGTCATGGGTCAAAGTGAAATTTTCCACTTTCCCTCCACAAGTCCATACCCATATTCGACAATCATGAAGCCTGGTAGACCATGAAGCCACCCCGTAGGAGCAGGGAAGGCCGACTCAACTTCAAAACCACTATGGAACAAGCCAGGCACTACCAAGATGAGCCCCCACAAAAGTATTGGAACCCGGGCTTCTCCAAGCCATCTATAAGGGAACATCGGCTCTGAGGTCAAGCTCCTCAACCGCCCCGTGAGTACCAGGAGCAGTCTCCAAGCTCAAGAGACATTCAAGAGAAACCCGCCAACCTCTCTAGAAGCCCGCTATCCTTGCTGGACATAAAAGAAGAATCATGCCTAAATCTACACTACCCCGGCTACCTCCCAAGAATGTCTACAAGAGAACCTCAAGCCCCCAAGGGTCAGGGAAAATCCATCTTAAGCTTCTAAGAACAGAGTCGGAGCAGGGATCTACCTCGCTCTACTGGGCAACAGGCAGCTGGCAGGGTGACCTCCATGAAAATTCATGACACGAGTGCACACAGGATCAGATCCACGTAATATTTACATGCACGTCAAGAGTTTGATTCAAAAAAGGGAACAAACTTATCTCCGTCAACGATATCATCGAAACCCGTAAACAATTCAAATTCAAATGACGAATCCCGCCCGATAAGGAGGAAACGGATTCATGGGATCACGGTAAAATATTTGCGAACTAAAAACCTATTTGGACAATATATATATATATATATATATATGTGTGTGTGTGTGTGTGTGTGTGTGTGTGTGTGTGTGTGTGTGTGTGTGTGTGTGTGTGAAGCCAAGCATGGTAGAGGGATATATACAAAGAGAGAAGAAAGTCATACGTAGACTGATACGTAAACAGAGAAAAACATAGATAGCAAAAGAGAGAAGAGAGAAAGAAAAGAATAGGGGAAAGCCTAAATTATGTATATAGAACAAGGCTACCTTTATTTCCACTATTCGACAGGCATTGAGTTGCCACCACCCTACACCTTCGAAAGACTGCGAGCATATAAGAGAGCGATTTGTATTTTAAAACAATATATCAATAATAAAAGCTCCCATTTACTGTCATTACGATCCAGCCTCTCGTCTATCTCTTAAAAGGTCGGGAACCAACGGTACCGACCCCGGGCACCACTTTCGTGGTAGTGGTCTCGAGGGTGTTAACAGGAAATTCTCATCCCGAGCAAATTTCCCGTCAACACTTTCTGGCACCGTCTGTAAGAAACCTCTCACACCACCATCTTTTTACATTCTAAAAGTTTGTTATTTCATAGTAATCATAAGGCTCTGCTCCTCACAAAAGCAGCAGGGCACGTCGGGACAACCTTCTGCTACATCGACATGAAAAGTCTAGAGGAAAGGGAGAAAATCAGGGCTCCATAGCTAGGTTCCCACCTAACCAGCCACTGTTCGGGCTCTGGATCCCCCTCTGGGAAGTCAGGTCGAGCTTGACCAACACGCGACTACCTTTATAGAAAACGTACACCTTCGACTACTCGTTAAGGGTATCACTATCCAATAAGCGGGTTTCTGCAATCAGGGGGAGTCAAGCAGGCCTGGGGCTAGGCAACCCGCCTTCGATCGCTTGGGACCTGCCCCTCTGGAATCAACCAGTAATAGAGCGGGGCTCCCGGCCTTGATCCGAGATAGGCTAAGGCCCATGCCCCATGTTCCCGAAGCGCTGCCACGCTACCAACCAAGACAAGTCAAATCTGTGGTAAATGTCCTTCCCAGGGAATGGGGAGAGCTTCTCCACCCAACTACTTTAGGGAGAGAAGCCCGGGGTAGAGAAGAAGAAAGTCAGCAAATCACTTGAGCAGACCCCCCCCCCCCCTCTCGAAGGAACCGGGTAGAGGTCTCCAGTTCGTCAGAGGGATTCGATGGTGAAGAATTCAAGATCGACTCAAGGAAATCCAAAAGCAAGCGTCTAAGGGACAAGTTGGCAGAGCTTTAAAAAGAGTTCCAATTGATGAAGAAGGGAAAGTACAAGGAGGACAAGAAAGATCCTATAAGTGAAATGAATGCTCCTTTCACCAGAAGGATTCGGGAGGCAGAGCTCCCGCCTAAGGTCAAAATGCCAACTGACAGGTTCTCCGGGACTGAAGTTCCTCTGAGCCACTTAGAGAGCTTCATTCAACATATGGAGGTCCAAAACACAATCAGGGCCGCTATGTGTCGAATGTTCCCCACTACACTCATGGATTATGCTAAAACCTGGTTTAGGAAGTTACCCACTGGAAGCATAGATTCCTTCACCAAGTTATCAATCAATTTCTGTTCACAATTCTAGGGAGTTAAGCCCTGACTGAAGGACCCGATCCATCTACAATACGTGATCCAAGAGAGAGGGGAAACCCTTCAGGCTTATGTCGAGCGTTTCCGTAAGGAAGTCATTCAGATAGGGGTCTTCACCAAGAGGGAAACCCTCGCCAACTTCAGAAGAAACTTGTGGGCAGGAAAATTGTTTCGGTCTTTTGCCAAGAGACCTTCGGAAACCAACCAGGAGGTCTATGATCGGGCTCTGAAACAGATTGAGGTCGACGAACAACTCAAGGTCAAGATGGAGCATGCCGACATGAGAGCCGTAAAGCGATAAAAAAAGGAAGCTCCCAGAACCGAGCAAGCTCAGAAAAGCCAGAACAAACCCCAATCAACATACGGCTTCCCTCTTCCTCAGCCCAGATCGGAAAGGTATCCAGATAAATGGGATCCTTCTCAAGCTTTACCACCTTCCAGGACAGTGGCACCTATAGCTCACGATGAGAGGGGGTATGACCATTACACTCCCTTAAATGCATCCCGAGAAACAGTTTACCTTGCCATTCGGGACAAGAGTTTGTTACAAAAGCCCGCTCCCATGAAAGCCCCGGTAGATAAGAGAAATCGTTATAAATATTACGACTTTCACGAGGATGTAGGGCACAACACTTCAGAATGCTACAACCTGCAGAACCAGATTGAGGCTTTGATAAAGGGAGGATGCTTGATAGAATTTTTACAACAAGTCAGGGAGAACATTCAGACTGGAAGGGAGGTGCAAGCCAAGATCCGAGAACATGCTGAAAAAAGGAATGAAGAACAGGCGGACCTGATGCAACAGATTCAGATAATACATACTATCAGTGGGGGACCCACTCTGGCCGGCACCTCCAACGGTTACAGGAAAAACCATGTGAGGAAGGTCCCTCGTACGGATGAAGGGCGAATATCTTCAAGGTCGACCAGAGACCGACCAATCCCTCCCAACTATCGCAGATCATTTTCACTGAGGTAGATGTATATAACACCGTGCAGCCTCATGATGACCCTATGGTCATCACGGTACAAATTGCCAACTTTATGGTGCACCGCGTGCTCGTCAACACGGGTAGCGGCGTCGACGTTCTGTTCAAAGACACCTTGGAAAAACTAATCTTGAAGTAATGGTGCTACAATAGTTGCACTACTCCATTATATGGGTTCATTGGGGACTCCATCACACCTGTAAGATCAAAAATCCTACCAGTGATTATTGGAGCCGCACCTCTCCAGTAAAATATCATGACCGACTTCGTGGTGGTGGACACCCTATCGGCCTACAATGCAATATTAGGGAGGCCATTTCTATCGTCCTTGAATTGGGTCCTTTCTATTTACCAAAATGTCTTGAAGTTCCCCGTAAGAGATAAGGTGGGGGAAGTTCTGGGTGATCAGCAAGCAGCTAGGAAATGCTACGCAGTGTCAGCCAACCCATCTGATATGAACCTCACCAAGAGCAGTGATACCCGGAACCAATATATGGTAACAAAGGATCGTTTTCTAATCAAGTTTATAAACAAGAACGTTATCGGACCGCGACCCGTTACCTATAAGGAGGTAAGAACCAACGGTATCAAGAAAGTTGTAGACGCCACACTCAAGAATAAGAAAGAAGGTGAGTGATAAGTCAAGGTTTGAACGCCACAAGGTAGAACCTTGATAAGTTCACAAGTTCTATGAAGAACCAACGAGAAAATTATCTCAAATTTATTTCAATTCAAAATCTATTCTCAAATTACATCAATTGGTCCCTTTTATACTAAAAATATCTAAGACCTAAAAGGGAATAAATATTAGGCAATTAATGCCTTACAATCAGGAAAATAAATGCAAACAACTTTAGAAAAATAAATAAATATTAAACTAGCAACTAGTTGATTTGTTCCTTATTTGGAAAACTGAATTTGGGAAACAAATCAGCCATTTATTTGGAAAACAAATCAACTCTTTATTTGGGGAAATAAATAAAATAAGGAATATGCTGAAATAGGCAATATGCTGAAATTGAATTCTCCTCCAACCATACGTCACCCAAAATATAGGAAATATGTTGAAATTCAGACTCCTCAACTTAAGTCTTCACGCAATAAGATAGATGACCAAATTTGGACTTTTTGTGATCTGTTTTGGAGGACAGGGTTTTCATATCATCTGTAGATCTTGTCTTGGGCTTTCCGAAAAAATATTATAATAGACGATCTGACTTCAGATGCTCTCTATAGAGGTCCATGAAGTTCAGCCCGGATTTGGTCTTCATGTGGGCAGAATTTGGACTTTAGCAACTCGGAATCAGCCCATCATTTAATACTTCTTTGATCCTCTTGCTTCCTTTTAATTGGCCCAATTGGAATATGCAATAGTTCATTTGGTGATGCTTCTTGATTCTCATCACCATCAGCTCTAGCTAAACAACTAGCCCAGGTGACGACAATCCAAGGAAGGATAACCCCTACACTAAACCTGGAAGACGCGGGTTCCACCGATTGCCCCGAAGAAGGCCTCGTGGTGCCCGACATGGAAGAATAAGGAAGGGAATGGGCCAGCGGCCATCCAGTCAATAGGTTAGAGGAGATTCCTGTCCGAATAAGCGACCCCTCGAAGGTCGTCAAGATCGAAGCTACCTTTAAGCCAGAAATGAAAGAGGATTTGATTAGGCTCCTTACAGATTTCAACGACATTTTTGCTTGGAGTCATGCTGAGATGCCGGGAATCCCTATGACATTAGCCGCACATCGACTGGCGGTGGATCCGACCTTTAAACCTATTAAACAGAAAAGGAACCACTTCAACACTGAAAGAAATATGGCGGTTCAGGAAGAGGTGGATAAACTAACCCAGGCAGGCTTCATTCGAGAAGCTCGTTACCCTGAATGGATCACCAACGTGGTCATGGTCACAAAGACAAATGGAAAGTTGCGCATGTGTGTAGACTACACCGACCTCAACCGGGCATGCCCGAAGGACAGTTTCCCTCTGCCAAAAATTGACCAGCTGGTCGATTCCACCTATGGGATGATATGAACCTCACTAAGAGCAGTGAGACCCGGAACCCTAATTGGTTGCACTCTTTGTGAACTAGACTCCACCTTATCTATCCTATCATGCACCTCACCAATCTTAATCTCCATTCGGTCCATGTTTTTTTGTATGCCTTTATACAAAAACTTGAGATCTATCTTTTCAGGTGCATCATCAGCTAAGTCTCTACTTTTATCACATGACATATTTGAAACCTACAAAAAAAAAACAAAAAAAAACTGTAAGCCACACAACACTCCCTCACATGTTTACTCTCAAAGATTGTGGCACTCACTCGTGTTTTACTCAATTCTTTTGGCTTTTACCCTCTGATGAGCTCACACTCTCTTGATCAAGTAGACTCAAGCAAACTTTTGGTACTTTTTTTTTTGGTACCGGATTTGATCAAACGTTTTTTTTTTGTTGTTGAAAGAAACGAATACAGAGAAGGGAAAGAACAGAGATAGATTAAACCTGATTTATAAGCCTAAGCTTTGATACCAACTGATATGAACCTTACCAAGAGCTGTGAGACCCGGAACCAATATATGGTAATGAAGAATCGTTTTCTAATCAAGTTTTTAAACAAGAATATTATCGGACCACAACCCGTTACCTATAAGGAGGTAAGAACCAACGGTATCAAGAAAATTGTAGACGCCACACTCAAGAATAAGAAAGAAGGTGAGTGATAAGTCAAGGTTTGAACGCCACAAGGTAGAACCTTGATAAGTTCACAAGTTCTATGAAGAACCAAAGAGAAAATTCTCTCAAATTTATTTCAATTCTAGTCTATCTTTCAAATTACATCAATTGGTCCCTTTTATACTAAAAATATCTAAGACCTAAAAGGGAATAAATATTAGGCAATTAATGCCTTACAATTTAGAAAAATAAATGCTAACAAATTTAGGAAACAACTAAAGACTAAAAACTAGCAACTAGTTAATTTGTTCCTTATTTGGAAAGTTGAATTCGGGAAACAAATCAACTCTTTATTTGGGGAATATATATAAAATAGGAAATATGCTAAAGTAGGAAATATACTGAAATTGGATTCTCCTCCAACCATACATCGCATAAAAAATAGGAAATATTCTGAAATTCGGACTGCTCAGCTCAAGTCTTCGCGTAATAAGATAGATGACGGAATTTGGACTTGTTTTGATCTGTTTTGGAGGATGGGTTGATGAGAACAAGGCAGCTGCATCAAATGATCCATTGTATGTTCCGGTTAGGCCAATAACAAGGGCAAGAGCTAAGAGATTCAAAGAAGCACTAAATTGCATAATTCAAGACACTTGGGCTGATTTTGAATTGTTGAAGTCCAAGATAAGCCCACATGAAGACCAAGGCATAATTAATGTCATCAAGGCAATTGATTGGGCTGAATAAGGAAGACTTGGGTGTGTGGCACAAGCTAGGAGAAGAGTCAACTTTGGCTGATTTATTCCCTTTTAATTTCCAAAGAATAATAGTTGATTTGTTTCCCAAATTAAGGGGTTGATTTGTTTCCAGATTTAGCTTTCCAATTAGGGAGCAAGTCAATAGTTTCTCAAAATAGTTTTCTTCTGATTATAAGGCCTTAACGGCCGAATTATCTTGTTTCCTTTTAGGGTGGCTTATAGCCTTTCTTTTCGTTTAGGGTTTTAGTATATAAAGGAACGAATTGGATTTGATTCGACATACTTGAATTGAATAAAAAAATTGTGAGAGTTCATCTCTTTTTGGTTCTGAAAACTTGACTTATCACTCACATCTTCTTCTTGTTCTTGAGTGTGGCGTATTCAACTTCTTGATACAGTTGGTTCTTACCTCCTTATAGGTAACGGGTCATGGTCCGATAACGTTCTTGTTTATAAACTTGGTTAGAAAACAATCCTTCGTTACCATATATTGGTTCCGGGTCTCACTGCTCTTGGTGAGGTTCATATCAGTTGGTATCTGAGCTTAGGCTTCTAAATCAGGTTTAATTGATATTGATTCCGTGCATTGATATTCAAAAAAAAAAAATAGCTAAAGAATTTCGTCTTCATTATTCTTGTCCTTTTGCTTTATTACTTCTATTTTTCTTGTAGTTCTTGTGAGTGTCCATATAAGTCAAAAAAAAAAGGAAGAACTGAAAGAGTTAACAAAGAGTGGGAAAAAGGCAAGAGTGTGTGAGCTCATCAGAGGGTAAAAGCCAAAGAATTGAGTGAAAACACGATTGTGAGTGCCACCATCTTTGAGAGTAAACACGTGAGGGAGTGTTTGTGAGGCTTACTAATTTCTTTTATTTTGCAGGTTTCAAATATGTCACGTGATAAAAGTAGAGACTTATCTGATGATGTACCAGAAACGATAGATCTTAATTTTCTGTATAAATCCATACAAAAAAACATAGAGCGGATGGAGATTAAGATTGGTAAGGTGCATGATAGGATAGATAAGGTGGAGTCTAGTTCACAAAGGGTGCAACCAATTAGGGTTCCTAATGTGGAACGAAGAGAAAGAAACCCACCTAGGGATGATTATGAAGATGATTATGGGAATGACCTAGAGGAGGGTGATCGCATGTCCAATGTGGGTGCGGGTAGATTGAGGCGTGAAATGGGAGGTAGAGGAGTTAGGTATGGGAATAGAGAAGATAGGTATGGGTATAGAGGAGATAGGTATGGAGAGAGGACTGATAATAATTTGGGCAGTATAAAGGTGAAAACCCCAACGTTCCAAGGTAAAACCGATCCCGAAGCTTATTTAGAGTGGGAGAAAAGAATAGAATTGGTATTTGACTGCCATGACTATTCTGAATTAAAGAAGGTAAAGTTGGCTGCCATAGAATTTACTGATTATGCTATCGTTTGGTGGGATCAATTGATTATGAGTAGAAGACGAAATGGAGAAAGATCTATTGAGACTTGGGAGGAGATGAAAGCTGTCATGAGAAAGCGTTTCATTCCGAGTCACTATTATAGGGGTTTGTTTCAAAAATTACAAACCCTTACTCAAGGGTCTAAGTGTGTTGAAGATTACTACAAGGAGATGGAGATAGCCATGATTCGAGCTGATGTAGAGGAAGACCGAGAGGCTACTATGGCTAGGTTTTTAAATGGACTAAACCGAGACATAACAAATGTGGTGGAGTTGCAACATTATGTTGAATTGAGTGACATGGTACACATGGCAATTAAGGTGGAAGAACAGCTGAAGACAAAGAGTTCCACACGGGTTGGGCAAAATTCAGGTTCTTCATTATCATGGAAACCGAATTGGAGCAAGAGGGATGACCAGCCTAGTTTCAAGGCCAAGGCCGAACCTTCCAGAGATCATAAAGTCGGAGGCACATTAAAACAAGGTACATCAGATTCTTAACCTTCTAGAAATCATGACATTAAGTGCTTTAAGTGTTTGGGAGCAGGTCATATTGCATCTCAATGCCCAAACAAGAGAGTAATGGTTTTGATGGATGATGGTGAGATCGAATCTGAGGGTGAATCTGATGATGAGTCCATGCCACCTTTGGAGGATGCAAGTGATATTGAATATCCGGTGGATGGAGAGCTTTTGGTGGCGAGAAGAGCTCTTAGTGCTCAAGCCAAGGAAGATGATGAGGTACAACGTGACAACATTTTTCATACCCGCTGCCATGTTAATGATAAGGTATGTAACATGATCATTGATGGGAGTTGTACTAATGTGGCTAGTACTAATTTTGTGGAGAAATTGAATTTAGGCTCTTTGAGGCATCCAAAACCATATAAGTTACAATGGTTAAATGATAGTGGGGAAATCAAGGTGACTAAACAAGTGTTGGTGACTTTTTCAATTGGAAAGTACAAAGATGAAGTCCTTTGTGATGTGGTACCAATGAATGCGGGCTATATCCTTTTGGGGAGACTAGAGGTGGGCATGGGTCGAGTCGGTTCGGTTTTGGCTAAAACCGAACCTACCCAAATTCAATTCGGCTTTTGAAAATGTGATTCGGTTTGACCCATATTGAACCAAAAACCGAATTGACCCGAATACCCTTATCGCAGTTCAGTTTGGGTCGGTTCAATTCGGTTTTGAACATTTTAGGCCTCAATTTTTTTTTTAATCTTCATATCTTTTTAACTTTTTAACAACTATAATTGTAATTAGACATATTGGGCTTCATTTCTATCCACTTAATAAAATTAATAAGCAATGCCATACAAAACACTGATACTAGATAAAACACTAATTCATTGTACCCTTCTGAAATTCATTGCTCTAACGGTAAAGAGAGACAAATAAAAACCAGAAATTAATGAATTAAATAAATTTATAAATAGGACTTGTTGGGCTTCATTTTTGTCCACAACTCCACATAATCGACATATAAATAAAAATACATACCAAATCAATCAAAATACTACATAGCTCAGTCATTTCTGTCCACATAATCAACATATAAGTAATATTACAGTCCAAATTAATCAAAATACTTAATAGTAGTCTAGAAAATTGAATCCACAAAACATCAATTACATAGAAGGATAGACGTCCAAAATGCAATATAATAAAACAAAACATAATAATTCAAATGTTATCCTTGTGTTTCTTCAACTTCAAATCTCTTGCTACAATTCTGTAAATAGAGAAAATATAATTAACTAAAATAAGAAGAAAAATAATAATTATGAATAGAGAAAACAATTACAACAGCGAAATAAAATTCTTACCTTCATTTCTCCTCAATCTTCATCCATTGTTGCACTTGCCAATCCGTTCTCATGCTCTCAATTAAGACAATAAAAACGTAATTAACTAACTTAGTGAATAATAATGAATATATTTAAGGAAAAAAAAACAACAAACTTGATAGCTTATTATCATGACTTACCTGTTTCAACATTGGTATAATGTTCTAATATTTGAACCGAATTATCATCATTTTTAGCATGCTCTTCTACAACACACGGTTCAGCAATAGGGCAAGAGGCCGACAATCAATTTCCGGTCAAAATTAAGCCTTCAACTATTTTAGGAGTCAATGAACTCCTAAATGGATCAAGTATACGCCCTCCTGTTCTAAATGCGGACTCAGAAGCCACAGTTGAAATCGGCATTGAAAAAACATCCTTTGCAATCATCGACAAAATAGGAAATTTCATTGAACAATTCTTCCACCAAGCCAAAAGATCGAACTTGTCATTTAGTTTCTCACAAGCTTCCAACAAATACAACTCAACCTCACTTTTCCCCATACTAACATCTTCCTCTTGTTGTTTTTGGCCCCATAAACTATCTTCTCTAAACTTTTCTTTCTTAGAAAAAGTTACATTCACACCACTCTCAAAAGTGGACACACCATCATTTGACATTACACCCACACAACCATAAAGTTTAATATAACAATCATACAATTCTACCAACACTTCCCTCAAACTAGAAATCATCAATTGAGATTGTTGTACACCAAAAAATGCATCAAAACGCCACTTCACATAAACTAATTTGTACCTTGGGTCAAGAACAACCGCAATTATCAACAAGTTATTGGTTTTATCTAAACCCTTCCAATACTTGTCAAATTTCAGCTTCATACTCATAGCCATTCTACTCACAAGTGGATTCCTCTCAGTGCTCAATGATGTTAATTGATTAAAAATAGTGCAAAAACTCTTAAAATATATATTAGACGTCACATGCAATGAAGCACTAAAATCCAAGGTAATATCATAAAATGTTGATAAAAAATGAATAAATACTTTGGCATTCTCCCAATCATTTAAAAGAGATGGTCCTATCCGCTTCTTTTCATTGTCACTCTCCCCAAAGTAATTGATATAGTGGCTATCTTCCTCCTCCATTCGCTCAAATGTTTTTCTAAGTTTCACCACACTTTCCAACATCAAATAAGTGGAATTCCACCGTGTAGGAACATCTAACACCACAAAAGCATTATTCCCCAACTTCTCATGTTCAACACATTTTTTAAATTGAGCTAGCCTACTAGGAGAAGATTTCACATATTTAACCGTATTGCGAATAGCTACAACCGATTCATGCAAGTCTTTCAACCCATCACTCACTATTAAATTTAAGATGTGTGCACAACATCTTAAATGCAAATATTTACCCTCCAAAATTGCTCCATCCACACGCCAACTATTCAATTTTCTAATCATATAACCAATGGCATTTGCATTTGCGGTTGCATTATCAATTGTTATTGTGAATATTTTATCAATACCCCAATCCAACAAAACTTTCTCAATGCACCTTCCAATCGAATCCCCCCTATGATCAGTTATTTGACTAAAACTCAATATCCTCTTTTGTAGCTTCCAATCACAGTCAATGAAATGAGTTGTCACAACCATATAATTTATATTTTGAATCGATGTCCATGTGTCCGTGGTTAGACAAACCCTTACTTGACTAGATTTAAAGTACTTCTTCAACTTAATTCTCTCTTCAACATATAACTTATACAGATCTCTTACAATTGTTCTCCTAGATGGAACATCAAACCTAGGATTCATCGCAAAACAGAACTTACGAAATCCCCGATTCTCAACAAATCTAAATGGCAATTCATCTAGTATGAGCATCTCCACCAATGCATGTCTACATTCTTCAGCATTATATCTAGAGGTGGCTAAGGTACTACCGAAACCCTCTAAATTTGGGTGTTTAGCCAAAAATGTTTGTCTTGGATCATTATTGGGTGGCCGATATTTTTTGCACCTACTAGTAATATGTTTATTCAAGTTTGTGGTTCCATTGGAACCCGACCCACATGCATACGAATCACCACAATGTTTACATCTAGCCCTCCTTCCTCCTTCCTCCATCTTTAGTGCGGTATTCTTGAAAATGCAACCAACATTTTAATTTTTTTTGGCCTTTCCTACCACCTAACCTTACCTCACTCTTTCCACTCTTTTCTTTTGCAACAGAGCTAGAATTTTCTAATACATCGTCTGATTGCGAACCAGAATGCTCCTCTGATGAATATGCCATTTTAGGGTCAATTTCCATCCTTTAAAGTCAAAGAAAATAATTAAATTAGAACCTAATACATTGACATTCTAAAATCAGATAAACTGTTATAATATTGATTAGAAACAGATCGAAAACTCTCTTAAAATAAAAACTGATAGTTAACAAGACCAAAAACTTAATTTAAAAATATAAAAAACCATCAAAATTATCAATATCAATCTCCATAGACAAACAACTCTCGATCCACACCCTCATTGGATTATGATTGAAGAACCACTAATAGGATTCCTTTCTTTAAGAACACAACACGTTACTGTTGCTGCCGAGCAACCAAACCTAAATATGCAAACAATGCATGAGAGAACAATCTTCACCAACAAATCTAACATTTTAGAAACTCATCATATACTAAAATAATTTTCTCTCCTGGATGCCCTGATTTATAAAATAAAATGATTACACTGTCTTATACTCTTATTCATAGTACAAATCTAACATCTTCAATTATATCTTTCTAACTCTCCACAAAATTTGATTGTTACTGTTAAAATTTTGTAGAAATCGGAATTTTGTAAACTTGAAGTCCAAAAGCACTTGGATCGTTTGAACAATTTCTTTCTCTATACACTCTTTAAAAGTGTTTTTTGTTTGTTTGTGGGAAAGTGAGAGAGAAAGTGCAGGAAAATAAAAGGAAAATGCACCCAGCTTTTTAAGGTTTGTGTTGTATGTAGATTTTGGGTATTTTATTGAGTACATGTAACTTTACTTTTATTAAAGCTCAATATCAGTAGCGGTTTTATTGTTTTGACACTGATAAAGAAATTATTACATAAGAAATGTTTGCTTTCTCTCATACTACATTTTGGTAGTAATTATACAGGTATGAAATCAAATGGGCATTTCTTAGTTTTCAGCTTTATTTTAAAATTTCAACCAAAAATTTATATTTTTCATAGGAAACTAGGTTCTTGAAGATATAATAATTTTATAATAATGAAAAGTTCAATTTTTTTGGGAGTTTGGTGGTGTAATACGTTTTGTCAGGAATCAAAGAGAACATAAGTGCTATTAGGTACTTTTGCTTATTAACTCTGAATACAATTTCTTTTGAACAGAGTTCGGAGGGGGATGTTATAGATTGTATTCACATTTTTCACCAGGCAGCTTTTGATCATCCTTATCTCAAAAACCACATAATTCAGGTTCACTTTTTTCCTCACTCACTCAAAACCTTCATTTTATTTTTAGTGTTATTAATTTTGTACTATGAATTTGCACATGGATCCAGTTTCTACTATGAATCGAGTACACTGTCTTATACTTTAGGATGAAAAACAGAGTTTAATTTTCAAAAAAGACTAACACATTTGAGGTCAATGCTTTTACTATTGTGATTAATTCTTGTGGCTCTGGAAGAAATTACAAACCTAGGAATCCTCACTTTAAATTTTAGAAACTCATCATATACCAAAATAATTGGACGCAGAGAGATTCAATCAAACAAAATCAAAATCGAACAAAATATGAAAAGATTCAATCAAACAAAATCAAAATCGAACAAAATATGAAAACATGTTTAGTAAATAAGGGAACTAAGTCACTAACCTTGATGAAAACAGGCGGCTGACGGGACGGTGGAGGTCGGAGGAAGTCACGGCCTGACTGGTGGAGGTCAGAGGAAGTGACAACCTGACTGGTGGAGATCAAAAGAAGTGGCGACCTGACTGGTGGAGGTAGGAGGAAGAGGCGGAGGTCGGAGTAAGTGGTTGGAGTCTTGGAGTGGCTGACTGGTTGGAGTGGTTCAGTGGTTTGGTTCGACAGAGAAAAGAAAATACTGGTTCAGTGGTTTGGTTCGACAACTTTGGTGAATGAGGGAAAAAAATTTAGGGTTTTTTTTATTTATACCTCGGTTCATCGGGTCGGGTCGGTTCGGTTTTGAGTCTATGAGAACCGAAACCGACCCAAAATCAATTCGGTTCATTCGGTTCGATCCGAATTGAACCAAACTCACCATAAAAACCGAACCAAACACCCTTTTTAGGGTCGGTTCAGGTCGGTTCGGGTCGGGTCACACTTTTGTGCCCACCCCTAGGGGAGACTATGACAGTTCGATAGGCATATGTGACCCATGATGGGTATACCAATAGATACTCATTTGTACTCAAAAAAAAAATCAATCACTCTTGTACATTTAACCCCAAAACAAGTGTATGAAGATCAAGTAAGGTTAAGAAAAGAGAGAGATGTCAAAAAAGAGAGTGAGAGTGAGAGTTCAAAAGAAAGAGAGAGAAAAGAAAAAGATTCTGAAATAGCAAAAAAAGAAAAAAAAATATGAAAATGAAAAAGTGGTTGTTGAGAAAAAGAGAGAGAGAAAACAAGTAAGCTTTTATGCAAGAGAGAGTGAGGTCAAAAAGGCTCTATTTTCAAATCAGCCAATGATTGTACTTTTGTACAAAGAGGCTTGCTTTAGTACTAATGAACTTAACCCTTCCTTGCCTAGTGTTGTTGTTTCTCTATTGCAGGACTTTGATGAAGTGTTTCCCGAAGAGATGCCTATTGGTTTACCACCAATAAGGGGGATTGAGCAGCAAATTGACTTTGTACCCGGAGCACCCATCCCAAATAGACCAGCATATAGAAGTAATCCTGAGGAGACAAAGGAACTTCAAAGGCAGGTTAGTGAGTCATGGAAAAGGGGTATGTACGTGAGAGCATGAGTCCTTGTGCGGTTCCCGTATTGCTTGTGCCAAAGAAGGATGGAACATGAAGGATGTGCATTGATTATCGTGCCATCAATAATATCACTATAAAGTATCGACATCATATTCCTAGATTAGATGATATGCTTGATGAATTACATGGTTCTATTGTTTTACTAAAATTGATCTTAAAAGTGGATATCATCAAATTAGAATGAAGGAAGGTGATGAGTGGAAAACTGCTTTCAAAACAAAATATGGATTATATGAGTGGTTAGTTATGCCTTTTGGATTAACTAATGCACCAAGTACTTTCATGAGATTAATGAACCATGTTTTGCGTGCTTTTATTGGAAAGTTTATGGTTGTTTATTTTGATGACATTCTGATTTATAGCAAAAACTTGGATGAGCATGTTGAATATTTAAAACTTGTTTTAGGTGTTTTAAGAACAGAAAAGTTGTTTGCAAATCTCAAAAAGTGCACCTTTTGCACCGATAAACTTGTATTTCTGGGCTTTGCTATTAGTGCTAAGGGAATTGGGGTTGATGAAGAAAAGGTTAAGGCAATTAAGAAGTGTCCGAAACCTACCAATATGGGACAAGTGAGAAGTTTTCATGGGTTGGCTAGTTTTTATAGGAGGTTTGTGAAAGATTTTAGTAGTGTAGCTGCACCTTTAACCGAGGTTATCAAAAAGAATGTGGGTTTTAAGTGGGGTAATGAACAAGAAAAGGCATTTAACTTGATTAAGGAAAAATTAACTGATGAACCTTTGCTTGCTTTGCCTGACTTTGCTAAAACTTTTGAGATTGAGTGTGATGCTTCAGGAATAGGTATTGGAGCTGTTCTAATACAAGAAGGTCGTCCCATTGCATATTTTAGTGAGAAGATAAGTGGAGCAGCCTTGAATTATCCTACCTATGACAAAGAGATGTACGCTTTGATTAGAGCATTGGAAACTTGGCAACACTACCTTTGACCAAAAGAATTTGTGATTCAAACGGATCATGAGTCCTTGAAGCATATAAAGGGGCAACACAAGCTAAATAACCATATGTGATCAAGTACAAAAAGGGTAAGGAAAACGTGGTCGCTGATGCTCTGTCAAGAAGGTACGTTCTACTTTCTACTTTGGATGCTAAATTGTTTGGTTTTGAATACATTAAATAGTTGTATGTGGAAGATTCTGATTTTGGCAATGTGTTCAATGCATGTGAAAAGGCTGCATTTGGTAAATTTTATAGGCATGATGGATTTTTGTTTAAAGAAACTAAATTATGTGTGCCTAAGAGTTCTTTGCGTGAATTGCTTGTTAGAGAAGCTCATGGGGGAGGTTTGATGGGGCATTTTGGTGTAGCTAAGACGCTAGATACTTTGTATGAACATTTTTTTTGGCCTTATATGAAACGTGATGTAGAAAGAATCTGTGAGAAATGCATTACTTGTAGACAAGCCAAGTCTAGGATTAAGCCTCATGGATTGTATACTCCTTTGCCTATACCTAATGGACCTTGGATTGATATTTCTATGGATTTTGTGTTGGGTTTGCCTAGGTCAAAAAGGGGTAGGGACTCTATATATGTGGTTGTTGATAGGTTTTCTAAAATGGCTTGATACCGTTGGTTCTTACCTCCTTATAGGTAACGGGTCGCAGTCCGATAATATTCTTGTTTAAAAACTTGATTAGAAAACGATCATTCGTTACTATATATTGGTTCCGGGTCTCACTGCTCTTGGTGAGGTTCATATCAGTTGGTATCAGAGCTTAGGCTTCTAAATCAGGTTTAATCTATCCTTGTTCTTCTTCGTCTATTTTTTTTCTGATTGATTTAAAAAAAAAAAATCAGATCTATTACAAAAAAAAAAATCAGCTTTGATATAAAAAAAATCCCAAAAAAAAAAGAAAGTACAACTTTTTCTAGGTCATGTAGTTGAACTTATATCAACAATTTTTATTCCTTTTCTTGTTTTCGTGCATTGATAAAAAAAAAGATGTCTTTCAAAGGAGATTCATCAAAAAAAGATAAAAGAGGGGAACCATTCTTTGTGCTACAGTTTGTCAACAACATTATGGTAAAGATTCGATGACGAATCCTTTTAAGGAGAAGGGGAATGATGAGAATCAAGAAGTCATCAAATGATCCATTGCATGTTCCGGTTGGGCCAATAACAAGGGCAAGAGCTAAGATAATCAAAAAAGCACTAAATGGCATAATTCAAGATACTTTGGATGATTTTGAATTGTTGAAGTCCAAGATAAGCACACATGAAGACCAAGCCGTAATTAAGGTCATCAAGGCAATTGATTGGGCCAAATAAGGAAGACTTTGGTGTGTGGCACAAGCTAGTCAACTTTGGCTGATTTATTTCCTTTTAATTTCCAAAGAATAATAGTTGATTTGTTTCCCAAATTAAGAGGCTGATTTTTTTCCAGATTTAGCTTCCAATTAGGAAGCAAGTCAATAGTTGCTAGTTTAGTATTTATTTATTTCCTAAATTTGTTTGCATTTATTTTCATGATTGTAAGGCATTAATTGCCTAATATTTATTCCCTTTTAGGTCTTAAATATTTTTAATATAAAAGGGGCCAATTGATGTAATTTGATAATAGACATTGAATTGAAATAAATTTGAGAGAATTATCTCTTTGGTTCTTCATAGAACTTGTGAACTTATCAAGGTTCTACCTTGTGGCGTTCAAACCTTGACTTATCACTCACCTTTTTTCTTATTCTTGAGTGTGGCGTCTACAACTTTCTTGATACCGTTGGTTCTTACCTTCATATAGATAACGGGTCGCGGTCCGATAATATTCTTGTTTAAAAACTTGATTAGAAAACGATCCTTCGTTACCATATATTGGTTCCGGGTCTCACTGCTCTTGGTGAGGTTCATATCAGACCAATAACAAGAGCTAAAGCTAAAAGGATGAAAGAAGCCTTAACTTGTTTAATGTAAAGCATTTGGAAGGAGCAAGCTAGTCAAGATTTGGTCAATGTCAACTCTCAAGCCGAGACTCATGCTCACCTTTTCTTTGAGTGTTTTTATAGCAAAGCCATATAGACACAACTTTTGAATAAATGTGGTTGTCTTGGGATTCGTCTTAGCTGGAATGATCTTATTAATTGGGTGCCCATTCATTGGAAGGGGAGCTCCCCCTCCGTCGTGACAAAAAAACTTTATCTTGCGGCTGCCGTATATTTATTTGGAGAGAGCGAAATTGTCGTATTTTTAAAAGCTCTCGAAAGTCTAGTCGAGAGGTTGCCCAGATCATTACAGATACTATTCGTTGCCGGCTCTCTTCTCTCAAGTTGAAGAATTAGCCTCTTATCTCTAGTTATCCCTAGGTGGTGTTGGCTTGTGTTGTGCTCAGTGCTCTTTGTCAAGCCTTTGGTTTAGCTCTTATTAGAGAGTTTGTTGTTTGAACGTTGTTTCTGGGCTTTGTGTCCCTTTTTTCCTGGGGTATGCCCCTTGTATTTATACATTCCTTCCTTCTTTCTATGATACTATTTATTTACCCAAAAAAAAAAAGATTCGGTCAAGGTTCTAAGGATGCAAGAAGAGTATAAAATGGTTAACATATTTCAAACAAGTCCAAATCCCGAAGACAAGAGTCCAACCTTGTTAGAATGAAGTATTCTAGCCTATCTTGAAGAATAAAAGGCCATTCAGCTATGTTGGGTTTTGTGGGCCTATTTTATAATTAGTTGGGGTTTAATTATGTTGGGTTTTGTGGGCTTATTTTCTGATTAGTTGGGTTTTAATTGTGTTAGGTTTTGTGGGCTTATTTTATGAATAGTTTGGGTTTTTGTGTTGGGTTTTATTTTGTTAAGTGTGAGTTCATGTGTTCTTTGATTAGGAATAAGGAGTTACAAAGGCTGGATACTTTATGGCCATTATTCATGGTCTAAATGTCATTTAGTGGGAGGTTACACATTTAATTGGCAGTTATATTTGTGTTGTATTGTCCTTGGCCTTTGTTCTATATAAACAAGGCTGTTTTTTCTATGTAAGGGCAGAGATTTGAGTAAAATAAACTTATTTGAGCACTTTGTGAGTGTTTTGTTTTTAAGTTCTTGCATGAACTTTGGAACTTATCAAGCTTATTCAGCTTGTGGCGTTCAACAACCTCAAAATCTTTGTTTTGCCTTTAAACTTATCAAACTTCATAGCTCTTTAGCTATTGGGGTGTATGGTTGCTAAGTTAATGATTTCCATCATTTTGGTATCAGAGCTTGGCTCAAGTTTTGATGAGAATCAAGAAGCATCACCAAAGGAACTATTGCATATTCCAATTGGGCCAATTAAAAGGAAGCAAGAGGATCAAAGAAGTATTAAATGATGGGCTGATTCCGAGTTGCTAAAGTCCAAATTATGCCCACATGAAGACCAAATCCGGGCTGAACTTCGTGGACCTCTATAGAGAGCATCTGAAGTCAGATCGTCTATTATAATATGTTTTCGGAAAGCCCAAGACAAGATCTACAGATGATATGAAGAACCTGTCCTCCAAAACAGATCACAAAAAGTCCAAATTTGGCCATCTATCTTATTGCGCGAAGACTTGAGTTGAGGAGTCCGAATTTCAACATATTTCCTATATTTTGGGCGACGTATGGTTGGAGGAGAATTCAATTTCAGCATATTGCCAATTTCAGCATATTCCTTATTTTATTTATTTCCCCAAATAAAGAGTTGATTTGTTTTCCAAATAAATGGCTGATTTGTTTCCCAAATTCAGCTTTCCAAATAAGGAACAAATCAACTAGTTGCTAGTTTGGTATTTATTTATTTTTCTAAAGTTGTTTGCATTTATTTTCCTGATTGTAAGGCATTAATTGCCTAATATTTATTCCCTTTTAGGTCTTAGATATTTTTAGTATAAAAGGGACCAATTGATGTAATTTGAGAATAGATTTTGAATAGAAATAAATTTATAGAGAATTTTTCTCTTTGGTTCTTCATAGAACTATGAACTTATCAAGGTTCTACCTTGTGGCGTTCAAACCTTGACTTATCACTCACCTTCTTTCTTATTCTTGAGTGTGGCGTCTACAACCTTCTTGATACCGTTGGTTCTTATCTCCATATAGATAATGGGTCGCGGTCCTTTTTATTTTCTTTGTTTATAAACTTGAATTAGAAAACGATCCTTCTTACCATATATTGGTTCCGGGTCTCACTGCTCTTGGTGAGGTTCATATCAGTTGGTATCAGAGCTTAGGCTTCTAAATCAGGTTTAATCTATCCTTGTTCTTTCTCTTCTCTGTATTCATTTGTTTCAACAAAAAAAAAAAAAAAGTTTGATCAAATCAGGTACCAAAAAAAAAAGTACCAAAAACTTGCTTGTGTCCACTTGATCAAGGTCGGTAAAAAAAAAAAAAAACAATTTTTTTTTTGGGTCGTGTAGTTGAACCTATATCAACTATTTCTATTCATTATCTTGATTTCGTACGTTGATATTCAAAAAAAAAAAATTAGCTAAAGAATTTCGTCTTCATTATTCTTGTCCTTTTGCTCAGTTACTTCTATTTTTTGCACTTCTTGTGAGTGTCCGTATAAGTCAAAAAAAAAAGAAGGAAGAATTGAAAGAGTTAACAAAGAGTGGAAAAAGGCAAGAGTGTGTGAGCTCATCAAAGGGTAAAAGCCAAAGAATTGAGTGAAAACACGAGTGTGAGTGCCACCATCTTTGAGAGTAAACACGTGAGGGAGTGTTTGTGAGGCTTACTAATTTATTTTGCTTTACAGGTTTCAAATATGTCACGTGATAAAAGTAGAGACTTATCTGATGATGCACCAGAAACGATATATCTCAAGTTTTTGTATAAAGCCATACAAAAAAACATGGACCGAATGGAGATTAAGATTGGTGAGGTGCATGATAGGATAGATAAGGTGGAGTCTAATTCACAAAAGGTGCAACCAATTAGGGTTCCTAAGGTGGAACGAAGAGAAAGAAACCCACCTAGGAATGACTATGAAGATGATTATGGGATTGACCTAGAGGAGGATGATCGCATGTCTAATGTGGGCGCAAACAGATTTCAACTTGGAATGGGAGGTAGAGGAGTTAGGAATGGGAATAGAGGAGATAGGTATGGAGAGGTTTGGGTGGCAAGAAGGGCTCTTAGTGCTCAAGCCAAGGAAGATGATGAGGTACAACGTGACAATATTTTTCACACTCGCTGCCATGTTAATGATAAGGTATGTAGCATGATTATTGATGGAGGGAGTTTTACTAATGTGGCTAGCACTATTTTTGTGGAGCAACTGAATTTGGCCACTTTGAAGCACCCAAAACCTTATAAGCTACAATATGATAGTGGGGAAATCAAGGTGACTAAACAGGTGTTGGTGTCGTTTTCGATTGGAAAATACAAAGATGAAGTCCTTTGTGATGTGGTACCAATGAATGCGAGTCATATCCTTTTAGGGAGACCATGGCAATTTGATAGGCATGTGACGTATGATGGGTATACCAATAGATACTCCTTTGTACTCAATAAAAAGTCAATCACTCTTGTACCTTTAACCCCAAAACAAGTGTATGAAGATCAAGTTTTAAGAAAAGAGAGAGATGCCAAAAAAAAGAGTGAGAGTGAGAGTTCAAAAGAAAGAGAGATAAAAGAAAAAGAGTCAGAAATAGCAAAAAAAGAAAAAAAAGATGAAAATGAAAAAGAGGCTGATGAGAAAAAAAGAGAGAGAAAACCAATGAGTTTTTATACAAGAGAGAGTGAGATTAAAAAGGCTTTGTTTTCAAATCAGCCAATGATTGCACTTTTGTACAAAGAGGCATGTTTTAGTACTAATGGAATTAACCCTTCATTGCCTAGTGTTGTTGCTTCTAATTTGCAAGGCTTTGATGAAATGTCGCAGGCTATCAACAACATTATGGTGAAGATTCGAGGACGAATCCTTTTGAAGAGAGGGGGAATGATGAGAATCAAGAAGCATCACCAAAGGAACTATTGCATATTCCAATTGGGCCAATTAAAAGGAAGCAAGAGGATCAAAGAAGTATTAAATGATGGGCTGATTCCGAGTTGCTAAAGTCCAAATTATGCCCACATGAAGACCAAATCCGGGCTGAACTTCGTGGACCTCTATAGAGAGCATCTGAAGTCAGATCGTCTATTATAATATGTTTTCGGAAAGCCCAAGACAAGATCTACAGATGATATGAAGAACCTGTCCTCCAAAACAGATCACAAAAAGTCCAAATTTGGCCATCTATCTTATTGCGCGAAGACTTGAGTTGAGGAGTCCGAATTTCAACATATTTCCTATATTTTGGGCGACGTATGGTTGGAGGAGAATTCAATTTCAGCATATTGCCAATTTCAGCATATTCCTTATTTTATTTATTTCCCCAAATAAAGAGTTGATTTGTTTTCCAAATAAATGGCTGATTTGTTTCCCAAATTCAGCTTTCCAAATAAGGAACAAATCAACTAGTTGCTAGTTTGGTATTTATTTATTTTTCTAAAGTTGTTTGCATTTATTTTCCTGATTGTAAGGCATTAATTGCCTAATATTTATTCCCTTTTAGGTCTTAGATATTTTTAGTATAAAAGGGACCAATTGATGTAATTTGAGAATAGATTTTGAATAGAAATAAATTTATAGAGAATTTTTCTCTTTGGTTCTTCATAGAACTATGAACTTATCAAGGTTCTACCTTGTGGCGTTCAAACCTTGACTTATCACTCACCTTCTTTCTTATTCTTGAGTGTGGCGTCTACAACCTTCTTGATACCGTTGGTTCTTATCTCCATTTAGATAATGGGTCGCGGTCCTTTTTATTTTCTTTGTTTATAAACTTGAATTAGAAAACGATCCTTCTTACCATATATTGGTTCCGGGTCTCACTGCTCTTGGTGAGGTTCATATCAAGTTTGAGGTTTGCATATCCAATTATTTGTTGTTCTTTTAGTTTTTTTTTTTATCACTTTCTTTTCTTCTTCATCTTATAGCACCATATCTATAATTCATCTTAATTGTTGTGCTTCTTGAGGTTATTATCATTCTTCTTTGTTTTCTGCAAAAAAAAGGAAAAAAAAACAAACAAAAAAACAAAACAAAAAACAACAAAAAAAAGTATTGCGGATTCAAAGAATTCTTGCAAAATTCCAAAAATCTTTCTTTGTTCATATCATTCTTGTTTCGGTTTGGGAAATATTTAAATATTGTCTTCTTAACCAAAACAAACAAAATTCTTGTTGGGAGAGAAATTGATATTTCAGTTCTAATCTTTGTTTACTTTAAGTGGCCTACCTTTTGTTTGTTTTTTTTAGACCTACCCAATTTCACTCCATTGAATTTGCCATAATCTGAATTGTTTGTTTAAAAGGACCTTAGTTAATCTAAGAACCCAAAGAACAAAACAAGAGAGGTAAAAGGCAAGAGTGGTGAGATTAGCATCGAGAAAAGCCAAATAATTGTGTGAAACACGAGTGGTGTGAATCAATTCTTTGAGAGAAAAACGTAAGGGAGTGATTGTGAGGCTGTTCTAACTTTTTTTTTCAGGTTTTAAACATGTCTAACAAAGATAAAGAAGTGAGTTCTTCCTCAAATGATCAAGTGATTCAAGCAATGCAGCAACAATTTGAACTTATGTTCAAAGTGATGGGAGATGTAGGAGATCGTCTAGAAAGACATGACGAAGCAATTACCAGATTGCAAAGAGAACCACGACGTGGAAGACAACCAGCCTTTGTCAATGATGTATATGATGGTGGAGAAGACACGGATGATGGCCAAGCTACCATAATTGGTCTAGACGTTAATCCTAGAAGACAAGCTAGGAGAGGACGTTTTGATGGTGTGGACCGAAACATAGGCAGCATCAAAATGAAAATTCCTCATTTTCAAGGGAAGAACAATCCGGATGCCTATTTGGAATGGGAATGAAAAGTGGAGTTGATCTTTGAATGTCATAACTACTCCGAAGAGAAAAATGTAAAACTAGTTGCTGTTGAATTTTGTGATTATGCTATTGTTTGGTGGGATCAATTGTGTAAAGACAGGCATATAAATGGTGAAAGACCCGTAGAGACTTGGTTGGAGATGAAACAAATCATGAGGAGGAGATTTATCCCTAGCCATTACTATAGGGATTTGCATCAACGGTTACAAACTTTGACACAAGGTTCCATGAGTGTAGAAGAATATCACAAGGAAATGAAGATAGCCATGATAAGGGCTAATGTGGAGGAGGACCGTGAGGCCACCATAGCTTGGTTTTTGAGTGGGTTAAACAAGAACATTGCTGATCTTGTGGAGTTGCAACATTATGTGGAGATTGAGGACATGGTGGGTGTGGCCATGAAGATTGACAACTCAAAAGAAAAGGCATCAGGTATGATTCAAAACCTTATTCAGGTTCTTCTTCTTCTTGGAAACGGAATTGGAGTAAAAAGGATGATAAACCCATTGTTAAGCCTAAAATTGATGAAACTAAAAGTAAAAATGAAATAGGCAGCAAGGGTAGAGGTGAGAATCAACCTAATCAAACTAGAGGCATTAAGTGTTTTAAGTGCCTTGGACATGGTCATGTGGCACGTGAATGTCCAAATAAAAGGGCAATGATCATGAGGGATGGGACAGTTGAATCAGAAAGTGAGAGAGAGGATGAAGATGACATTCCACATTTAGAAGATGCTAGTGATGTAGAGTATGCTAGTGGAGAAAATTTGGTTGTACAACGCACACTTAGTTTGCAAATTAAAAATAATGAACATGGTGAGCAACGTGAAAATTTAATTCATACCATGTCGCGTCAAAATGAAACTCCTAGTATAATATAATTATCCACCAAAGATTGAGTCAGAGTCTAGGAAATGAACAATCGATATAATACATATCTAATCTTGAAATGTGATTTCTTTGTAAGAAATAAACTTTTTTTCCAAGGATTAGAAGTCAAAACTCTCTCATATGGATAGAGCAACAAACATACCTATATATTTAGAACAACTTTAAGCATTATAAAGCATCAAATAATTCAAAAGTTGATAGTTTTAGAATTCAAATTAAGAAAACCAAGTATGGAAGACTTTGTGTTGTATTCGTTGGTGTTGTTCCTGCTCTATGTTGTTGCAAGAGTTTCCTACTCTATTTTGTTGAAACCAAAATGACAAGAGAGACAATTAAAGCGACAGGGAATTTCAGGCAGATCATACAAGCTATTGATTGGAGACATGAAAGAGTTTGTGAGGATGATAACAGAAGCATGGTCCAAACCCATTAATCTTACCCACCAGATTGCTCAGCGGGTCGACCCGTTCACCCTAAACAATGTGCAAAAATATGGTAAGCCTACTACTACAACTTTAACTTTGTTTATAGCTGAATAAAGTAACATTTTTGATCATTTTGCAGGGAAGATATCACTGTGTTGGGCTGGAAAAACTCCAAGAGTGATCATCATGGACCCAGAATTGATGAAAGAAGTGTTGTCTAACAAGCAAGGTCACTTTCAAAAGCCACCAATGAATCCTCTCATTACAATTCTAACAAAAGGACTGACAACTATAGAGGGCGACATGTGGGCTAGACACAGAAAGATAATCAATCCTGCTTTCCACCTTGAGAAACTCAAGGTTTTTTCCATTTCTTCACTCACTTCCTAATTAATCACTGTAAATTTCATTTGTTGTACTACTATGTGTATGTTGTTAGAAAGCTTATTTTTGGATTTATGATGACAGTTGATGGTTCCAGAATTGGCAAACAGTTGTAGGAATATGATAGATGAGTGGAAGAAAATGGTTGATGATCAAGAAAGTTGTGAGATAGATATCTGGCCTGAATTTCAGAAACTTACAGCGGACGCTATTTATCGGGCAGCGTTTGGAAGCAACTATGAAGAAGGGAAGAAGATATTTGAACTTCAAAAGGAGCTGATACAACTAGTTCTTGAAGCCATGCTGACATTGTACATTCCTGGTTTCAGGTACATGCATTTCTTCCTTCTTTTCTACAGTTCTGGTTTCTAGCAAGTACCACTATTAAAGTGTAACATTTTGGATCAAACTGTGTTGAATAGATTTGTTCCGACAAAGAAGAATCTAAGGAGAAACAAATTGTACAAAGAGATCACAGCAATGCTTAGAAATTTAGTCCAGGGAAAAGCAAACGCAATCGATGCCGGAGAATCCAGGGTTGATCTCTTGCAATCTAACAACCAAATCAGCCAACAAGAGAATGCAAGTAGTGGGATGACAATTGAAGAGGTGATAGAGGAATGCAAGGCTTTTTATCTAGCTGGGCAAGAAACTACCTCCGGCTGGTTAACATGGACAATTATAGTGTTAGCTATGCACCCAGACCGGCAAGAAAAGGCCAGAGAAGAAGTTCTACAAGCTTGTCAGAAGAAGGAACCTGATTATGAAGTTCTATATGTATCATAGCTCTTTAGCTATTAGGGTGTATGGTTGCTAAGTTAATGATTTCCATCATAAAGGTAGAAGATGTTGGAAATAAATAATATTGTGACTGCATCACACAAAATTATCTAGCGTTATTTCTGTCGTTTTATGAGATGTGTTGTAATCTCTTCCTCGAGGTGATTTGCTTCTTCCCTAGTAACTGTTTGGCAATTTGTAATAATATTATCATTTTTAAGTAGCTCACTCTACTATTTTAAGAATTCATATGCTATAAACAGGATAGATAGAAGGATTCAAGAAACCAGAGGAGTCATCAGAGTAATGGATCGTACATACATTCAGGACTTAGCAATGTCTAAACATTATTAACATAAATCTAAAGTGAATTCCAAACACAAATAGATATTACAATATCACATGATCAATTATCATATCAAATGTGTTTAAAAAATTTCACATATTTTCCTAGTAGCTACTCTTGAGAAACTCCCATTTTGTTTATTTATTTAGTGAGCAAAAAATAACAATAATAATCTGTTTTTATGTCAAAAAAGTCGAAAGGTTCTTGTTGCAACCTCCTAACTTCATTCTCAAAAATGTTTTCAATCGAGAATGTTAAGAAATCGTAAGTTATCGTTCTACTTTACTTCTTTCGGAAAATATAGATTACCAGTTCCATATATAAACCAATATTATCGCAAAAGAGAAAAAACCATCACAGATCAGCTAAACTGCGTAGAACCGAATCCACATCTGGGGTTAAAATGGCACGCTTGTTGAGCTCACCAACGATGCAACAATTCTTGTCTGCTGTATTAATAGCTGCAACATCTTGGGCAAATGTACGGTTCAAACCTGCATTAACCTGCACCGAATTTTCAAAATCAGATGTACAAAATGAATCCTGTTATAACTGTCATTCACAAGTGAATTTTGATATTCTTAGTTTTTGCACATGATTTGATGGGGAAAAAAAGTTTACATCAAAGCGACATGAGAATGATTTTCATGATTATATACGTAGATTTCATGTACTTGAACATATTAAACATGCTTATGCGTTCCATAATTTCATTGTGAAGTGTACTCACATCATAAAGGGTTTCACCAAGCTTTAACTTGACAACACCGCTCCTGTATACTAGCATTTTACCCATAAAGCCTGCCGGTAACTCAATAGTACGTGCACCCCCACGTCGCTTCGATTTTGCAATTGCCTCTTGGCCGTCTGCTTTCGCTGATCGCTTTATCATAGGCATACTTGGTGGTAACTGAAGAAAAACCATGCTTGGTTCTAGGTTCTCCTCCTGCCAACCAACCCTCAGATAAAATTCTAAACAGATTAAGCATGTAATATTTGATCTAGTTAGGTTCACTGACCGTTAGACCAAGCTCTACTGCTGGGTTCACTGAAATTTCTTCATAATTTACAGTCTCTGAATCCTCCCCAAATTCCTCCTCATCAAGAAGTTCTACATGTAAGCAAGTTGAGAACAATATTATAGCGCAGCTATGCAATCTTGTTTTCATATAAATAACTCATAACAATTTTCTTTAACACAATTCAGTTAGGTATATACCAATACACTATTCATTCTAAAATAAGTAGAACAATTAGTGGTAATATGTCAATATATCTTATTTTTCTTGGGTACTGCAGTTCATGGCTGTAGAACTGACACACCTGGATTTCCTGAATATGGTCTCCTCAAAGGAAGAGTTACCGGATAATAACTGTAATAATCCTGCAATAGCATTGACATACAAAAAATTAATAATAATAAATTACAATGAAATACATACGTACACAAAAATAGAGATCGAGAGATAGGAAAACAATAATCCATCATGTTTTTACGTACCCAAGGTTCTTTGTATTCTTTCTCCCCTCTCAGGCCTGAGGCATACGCACCTCCTGCAGAATCATCATTCACAAGTGTTATGCACTGTAAGTATCTCACCGACAGCTAATCATATAGAGATTATATCTCAGGATAGCATACCATTGAGAGCAGAGCCTCGATCTCTGTTACTGCGACTCCCTTTGTGAACACCGTATGGTTTTATGGAAGCTGATGCATCTCCACAACCAAACGCAATTTGTGAAGCTGCAACTGCATTTTTAAAATAAAAAAACTAGAGAATCAAAATGCATTCAAGAAGCTGATGATTCAGAGATGTTTATGATGTATCCAAATGTCATTGTTTTTCAGGAAAAAAAATTGCAGTTGAAAACAAATTATAACTAGTCCAAAATTGACTGCCGGTATTTCCAGACATTGTTCGAGCATTAGTGAATTACGTGGATTGACTGGATTCTATGAAAAGACTTAGCGAATTAGAAATCAAACCATCCAATAAGTTATGATGCTGAATAATAGAAGTTAAAGGCACTTGCATCGGGAATAGATGCATATTCGAATCGTTAAATTTGACCAACCAAATAGATAAACTTGAGAACACAGGGCACATTAAGATTCATTCCAAACAAGGATACACAACTATGCCCCAAAATTAAGGAAAAAAAAAAGTATATATATAATAGGTTAAACTCCAATTCAGTTCTTTTAGAAACAAATCACAGCAAGCAACTATCATATTAATAAAAACAAATTAATATTTCCTTAGAACTTGCAGTTTGAAAAGTTCATTTGCAAATTTGAAGCAGAGAAACCACAGGAGAAATTAAAACTTAAATTACACGACCACAGAACCAGCACATCAAAACAATATAATTCAAATCCATATCAAATGGAGAAAAATTACATGAGTTAGAATAAAAACCAACTCAAAATACCTTTTTTTTTCAACTTTAGGCCTTGACTTTTGTGCACCTTGCTAAGAAAGACAAAAAAAAAGGAAATTAAAGTATAAGAACATAAGTATACTTAAAAGTTGATATAATTAACAAAAAGAAAAAAAAAATTGACAAACAACATTTTCTTTGAAACGTCGCATCAAATCCCTCGCCTTAGCAGAATGAGCATTTTCAACCACTTCACTGCAAACAACACAAGACAAGAAGACAACTTGAAAACAAAGTCATCACATGAAGTGGAGGCATTCACATTGGCACATTGCTAGTTAATGAAAATGACAAAGTACTTTTTAACTTCAGTCTTGGGCTGCACATGTGGGATTTTTGGTTTGAATCTATACTGCAAACAGATCAAAACAACAATTGATCAGAACATGTAATCAGTAACAATGGAGTAAAAAATAAATCTGTACAAGGAGGGTATCAAAAAGCAAACCTTTCTAGCGGCAGGCCTGTTGTTGTTGTTGTCGTTGTTGTTGTTGTTGTTAGTAGCGTCTGGCTCCATCAGAGTTCAATAGAGAGGATCTTTAAATAATATTAGGTATCATTGTCACAAAAAAAGAGAAACACAGAAGAAGAGATCGCTGACTAACAAAGAACAAAAGAAAAGATGAACTATATAGTCATATAAACGATGGTCGATGAAAGCTAACCTTTTGACAGAGCAAATTTGGTGGGAATAAAAGCCCGAAAAAATGCGGCCAACCGCCAACCAAGAAGCCTGTGTCTCTATCAAACCACGTGTTTATAATAAAAACCTAGATTTAGCATGTTAGATGACCGAGTTCTCCTTAAATTTGTACCGGCGACGGTGGGTTCGAGTCATAAAAACACTTTAAAATATTTTTATATTTTAAAAAATATATATATATAAATTCGATAATTTTAGGAAGGAATACGACTCCAATAGTCCAATCCAATGAGGGACAAATAATTATATGTACATACCTAAGAGTTGAACCATGGTGGTGGAAGCTTCCAATAAAAGGTCCAACCACATTGTCAAGAGACTTTAGATCATAATATAATTGTTAGACAATACCCTCATCCCTTACAAAAAATTGTTATCATTTTTTATAGATATGACATGAATATTTAAAGTGTTGATTTTATGTTAAAAATCAACGTCTGATGATATGCACCAAGCTCTATAATATTATATAATGGATATGAATACACAATTACATTTGATCGCTCTATTTAATAATATTATATAATGTAATATAAACCACATTGTCAAGAGACTTTAGATCATAATATAATTGTTAGACAATACCCTCATCCCTTACAAAAAATTGTTATCATTTTTTATAGATATGACATGAATATTTAAAGTGTTGATTTTATGTTAAAAATCAACGTCTGATGATATGCACCAAGCTCTATAATATTATATAATGGATATGAATACACAATTACATTTGATCGCTCTATTTAATAATATTATATAATGTAATATAAATATTTAATCATAATACCATATAACGTTATATGAATATATAATAATATTTTAGGGTTGTTTATTTTTTCCATTTAAAACTTAATGGATCTGAATTATAATTATTAAGTTGTTTTGTTTGTGTTTTTTAAATGGTCAAACTCCTTAAAATAAAAATTAAAAATTTCTAACTTTTCATTTGATTGCAAGTCACTAAATTGTATTAAATACAATCCAAAATCTTTTCTTCTTATCTCTACACATAACGAAATAGGATCCTCTCCTAAGTTAAGTTTTATCTAAGCTTTTAATAATCTAAAGCATGTGGCACTCACTCAATTCAATGGACTTGACTTACTTAGGGGTGGGCATTAAGTTTCAAACCGAACCAAAAAATGGGGGTTCGGTTCGATTCATCAAATGAATTCGGTTTAAACTGGTTTAAAAATTAAAAAGTGAAAAAAATTCGATTCAAACCGGTTTAAACCGATTAAACCACCTATATAAGTATAACCAAAAAAAAACCCTAACAAACTTCTTTTGTTTTTATTTCATTATTATTAGTTAGGTTTGATTTGTTTTTTATTTTGGGCTTGGGCTTGGGCTATTAAAAATATTAAAACTCTAGTTCAAAATTAGAATCCAACAATCTATCAAATTTAAAAACATATTAAAAAGAACTCATTAAGCCCATCAAATCAATAAAGCCCATTAGGTCCAAAACCGAAATGAACCGAACCGATTAAAATCAAATCAGTTCAGTTCGGTTACCATTTCTTATTCGGTTTAAACCGGTTCAATTTTGAATGAACCGAATATTTTTGGTTTAGTTCGGTTTTACCCAAAATCGAACCGAACTGAACCGAACCGTGTCCACCCTAGATTTACTTTTATTTATTTTTCCCCTTTTACTCATTTTAAACAAAAACGTTTAAAGCTCAATATTTCTTTTTTCAAAATAGCAAACTCTATGTTTCTTCCTCGCTCTTCATCCATGACGGGAAATCTCTCATCGTTCCCTTCATCATCTTCTTCTTCTTCTTTAGCAACAACATTCTGGTTTGTCTAAGCAACTCACAATTCTGCATCTTTACTTGTATATATTTATACATATTTTAACTTGTTCTTCTCTAATTCGGTTTTTCTCTGTTGTGAGTGAAATTGATGAGTTTGGAGTTTTTTATTTGATTCATTAGCAACAACCGACTTGGTTTTTAATGGCTACAATACGCGGTAAAATTGATAGGTACCATACCATACCATCCATCAATTAATTATAACCATTGGATGAAGGTCAAGGTTAATCCAACGTTTGAAAAAACTAATATATTAAAATACAATTAGAACAGACAACCTATATAACCGGTTACTTGACTAAAAAATACCTATATCTTAATCTCTTTGTTATATCTCACGCCTAACCCAATTCCCAAATGTCTTTCACTCTCTCATCTGTACATCTGACTCCCTTTCACCTCTAACTCTCTGTCACTCTCGCCTGTCTCTTCCAGTCTCTCCTCTCTTACCCCAAATTTTTGTAGGGTTCTTGCTATTTTGTATAAATTCAACTTCAAAGGTTGCAATAATTAGAGTTTGAAGTTATAAAACTTGCGTGGCCCACAATTGGCAGGTTAGTAGTCGATTTTTAGTTTTATATTTTGAATTGTAAATTTTATTTTGTTTTGGAGAATTATGTATATAATTTTGAAGGTTTTGGTGATTAATTGAAGTCTTTTTTTTTTTGTTTTCCTTGTAAAGTCCTTAAATTTAAGGTTTTGATGTGTTTTTATTTTAGAAGTCTCTTTGAATCAGTTGTAAAAAATTGGGTGTCCAGGATTTGTTTTTTGGTTTTGGATGGTAAAAAACAAGATTTTTCTGAGTTTTTATTGTATGGTTTTGCTAAAAAAAAATGAGTCTATTTGAATAAGTTTTAAAATTTTGGGTATCCATGATTTTTTTTTATTTGTTATGGTTTTGGATTTAATATCCAATCCATTTTTTTTTTGAATTAGGTGTATATATATATATATATATATATATATATATTAAGGTATATGTTTTTGGTGATTAATTGAAGGTGTTTTGTTTGTTGATTTCGTTGTAATGTCCTGAAATGTAAGTAATTTTGAGATTTTTTTTTCTATTTTAGTTTTATTATTTAATTTTTCCATGTTTTTAATTTTAAAGTCTCTTTGAATTAGTTGTAAAAAATTGGGTGTCCATGATTTTTTGTTTTGTTTATGGTTTTGGATGTTGTAAAACCGTTCATATCAATTTCATTTTTTAGAATTAGGTATATGATTTTTATGGTATACGGACTACGGTTTTTGGTGATTAATTGAAGCTCTTCTTTTTTGTAATGACTTTAAATTTAAATAATTCACGATTTTTTTTTTCTTGTTTAGTTTTATTTTTGAATTTTTCTGAGCTTTGAGTTTTCAAGTCTCTTTGAATCAATTGTAAGAAATTGGATGTCTTTGTTTTTTCTAGGTTTGCTTTGATTTCTAGACCTTTTTTTTTTTAAGTTTATAATTGTAACGAGGATCATTAGATCAGTGATTCAATGTGATTGTTTTGTTTGTTTGGTGAGGAAATTCAAGAGCAAGTTGGAAGGAAAAATTTGAAGTGATAGATTTCTTTAAAAAAATCAAATATTGCTCCTCCATACAGTGCACAATCAGTGGTGGGCCGGTGGCGGACCTTTTGGTAAATGATTGTTTTAGCACCTTATAAGTAAGGAAAGGGTAGTACGGATGCGATTATAGTTTGGTTGTGTAGTGATTTACAGTTGTAATTTATCTTGCCACCAAATTCACTGATGGAAAATTTTGGAGAGTAAATAGAACTGTTATAAATTTATCTTGATTAGATTTATTTTGCTATACTTTCTTCAGTTCTTGTCAATACTCTGCTTGAGGTAGGCTTACTTTTGTTTTCATTTCCGGTGGTTAGATCTATGATGAACTGCCAACTAATTTTTGTTAGAAATGAGATTTCTTAAACATTGAAATTTCAAGAATACAATGATTTTCTTTAGTCTATTGGACTTTATTTAAAGTTGATTTTGAGTATATTGATTTTTTTAAAAGTATATTGGTTTAGTTGATCATTACCGATATTTTTACAATGGTTAGGTCTCAACATTTTAACTGAGGCCAGAGGGTATGTTTGGTAGAAAGAGGAGGAAATAGGAATGATAGAAATATTTGGAGGGATAAAAAAGATTAGGAAAAGTACGGAAAATAAATTTTCCCTTAGTTGTTTGGTAAACAGGAAGGAAAGAAGATCGGATGGAAATCTTCTTTATCAATTTTATTAGTTTACTCTTATATTATAGTTTATATATTATATATTTTTATATTTAATAAATAAATATAATTTAAATACTATTGAATCCAACTTTTTTATATAAAATGATATCAAACTTTGTAACCTATTATATATATAAATTAATACATTATGTTTTATAATTTTATTTTAAAAAATAAATTTTAAATAAGGGAAAATTTGTAAATTTTTATTTAAAGTCAAAACCTTCATATTTTTCTCATTAAAATGAGTGGGGTCCACCCATCAATTTTTCCTTCTATTTTTCCCTTCTTTTCAGTTTTCTCTCCATACCAAACAAACAATTTCTCATTTTCTTCTCCATTTTCCCTCCACCGTTTTCTTTCCTCACCCCTTTCCTTGCTACCAAACATAACTTGAAATTTTGAGGTTGTATAGAGAGGTGATTTTGAAGTCGGAATTGCTAAGTTGTTGAGCTAGAGTATGGACAAGAGGCAATAGAAGCTCGTAAATAATTTAACGATAATGGGACAGACCATTAGGTTTCTATTGGAAGAAGATGAATGTTTATAAATTGTTCTTTACACTTTGTTCAACTTCAAGCAATTCAATATAAATGTTACAAATTTTAAATTGTTTATTGTGATGGCATTTCATTTGAATTAAATATACCAACAAACATTATTGCAATTCAAATGGAAAGTAGACTCATTTTGTGTTTCCAAACTAGGTGTTTATAGAAACTTTTTTTGGTGTAACTTTAGGCTCTTTTGTGTTTATAATGGTGGACATATAAATTGTAATGGTGTTGTGTAATACTTAAATGGATGTTTGGTAGCCAAATGATGCAACTCCTAAAAAAAAGATACAAAGTTTTTGTAAATTCCACCGGTTGTAATGTTAAATTGATTTTTTTTTTGTTGATGATCATATTGTGCATATTATTTTGTGAAAAATATGGATATATAAGAGTTAAGAAAATTTAGGTGTTTGTTTTGAATAGGGATGATCCTACCAATTTTATTTTTATTTTTATTACTGTTACAAATTGGGAAAAAATAGAAACGCTTTAAGATGATTAGTAATTTTTTTATTTTTTGAAATCTTTTTTTTTTGTTTTATAAATTAATTATTGAAATTTATGTACTAAAATTATTCATTAATTTCGTTATATATGTGTGTGTGTGTGAGTGAAAAAATAGAAACGCTTTAAGATGATTAGTAATTTTATTTATTTTTTGAAATCCTTTTTCTTGTTTTATAAATTAATTAATGAAATTTATGTACTAAAATTATTCATTAATTTTGTTATATATATGTGTGAGGATGTGTCGTTACTTTTTTTTCAGCTACTTAGGGATGTATCGTTATCCTTACTATATTTGACCATTTATTAATTTATTACAATTTAATTTGTAAGAAGTTTTGAAGTTTATTACTAATTATTTAAATTTATAATTGATTTTTGAAATTATGAAAATTATTAATACCAAATATTTAATTTATAATTTGATAAAAAATCGAAACTTGGAAGATAAGCGAGTAATAGAGTATTACTCTTATTGAATATATTATTGGAATCTATTTATAAATATTGTAAAATAAGATCATATAAATATTAGGTAGATAGTTTAAAACAATAAAAATATTAAATGGGTGTGAACATTGTCACCCATAAAACTAATTAGTATACTTGTTTTTATAAGTAAATCTATATTCTTTTTTAAATAAATATTAATATAAACACTTGATAGTATCCTTATTGAAATGAATAAATTTATTTTCACACATTTTATTTATAAATCTTCTTAAATTATTAACACATCTAATTTATAAATAAATAAAAATATTATTTTTGAAATCAAATTCTTTTATAATGATGATCCAATTTACTTTTGAAAATATCTCGAATGTAGGAACATCAGGTTCAATCTATCTTTTTTCTTCTTCGTCTATTTTTTTCTGTTTGATCTAAAAAAAATCAGATCTGTTATATAAAAAAAAAAGTTTGATCAACTTTGTTATAAAAAAAATCCCGAAAAAAAAAGTTCAATTTTTTTAGGTCGTGTAGTTGAACAAATCAACAATTTTTATTCCCTTTCTTGATTTCATGCGTTGATATTCAAAAAAAAAAACTTTCAGTAGAATCTCGACTTAGTTATTCTTGTCCTATATATATATATATATATATATATATATATATATATATATTTGTTTTGTTACATCTTATCTCTTAAACTTCTTGTGAATGTCCGTCTAAGTCAAAAGGGGGGATGAGGACTGAAAGAGTGAAAAAAAAGGCAAGAAAGTGTGAGTTCACCAGAGGGTTAAAGGCAAAAGATTGAGTGAAACACGAGTGTGAGTGCCACCATATTTGAGGGTCAAACACGTGAGAGAGTGTTTTGAGAGGCTTACTTGCTTTCTTTGTTTTACAGGATTAAAATATGTCCCATGATAAGAGTAAAGACTTATCCGACGATACACCAGAAACGATAGATCTCAATTTTTTATATAAAGCCATACAAAAAAGCATGGAGCGGATGAAGATTAAGTTTGGTGAGATTCATGATCGGATAGACAAAGTGGATTCTAGTTCGCAAATGGAGCAGCCATTCAGGGCTTCTAATATGGAACGAAGAGAAAGGAACCCACCTAGGAATGACTATGGAGATGATTATTGGAATGACCTAGAGGTGGATGATCGTATGTCTAATGTGGGTGCGAGCAGATTTAGGAGTGGAATGGAAGGTAGAGAAGTTAGATATGGGAATAGAGAAGATAAGTATGAGAATCTATGAGATAGGTATGGAGAGCTTTGGGTGGCAAGAAGAGCTCTTAGTGCTCAAGCCAATGAAGATGATGAGGTACAACATGACAAAAATTTTCACGCCCGCTGCCATGTTGATGATAAGGTATGTAGCATGATCATTGATGGGGGTAGTTTTACTAATGTGGCTAGCACTAGTTTTGTGGAGAAATTGAATTTGGCCACTTTGAAGTATCCAAAACCTTATTATAAGCTACAATGGTTAAATGATAATGGGAAAATCAAGGTGACTAAACAGGTGTTGGTGTCGTTTTCAATTGGAAAATACAAAGATGAAGTCCTTTGTGACGTGGTACCAAAGAATGTGAGCCATATCCTTTTGGGGAGACCGTGGCAGTTTGATAGGCATGTGCCTCATGATGGGTATACCAATAGATACTCCTTTGTACTCAATAAAAAATCAACCACTCTTGTACCTTTAACCCCAAGACAAGTATATGAAGATCAAGTGCGATTAAAAAAAAAGATGTAAAAAAAGAAGTGTGAGAGTTCAAAAGAAAGAGAGACAAAAGAAAGAGAGTCTGAAATAGCAAAAAAAGAAAAAGAAAAGGTGAAAAAGAAAAAGAAAAAGAAAAATAGGCAGATGAGAAAAAAAAAAGAGTGAGATCAAAAATGTTTTATTTTCAAATCAGTCAATGATTGTATTTTTGTACAAAGATGCCTATTTTAGTACTAATGGAATTAACCCTTCCTTGCCTAGTGTTGTTGTTTCTCATTTGCAAGGCTTTGATGAAGTGTCGCAGACTATCAATAACATCATGGTGAAGATTCAAGGACGAATCCTTTTGAAGAGACGGGGAATGATGAGAATTAAAAAGCATTACCAAAGGATCCATTGCATATCCCAATTAGGCCAATTACAAGAAGGCAAGAGGTTCAAAGAAGCATTAAATGATAGGTTGATTCTGAGTTGCTAAAGTCTAAATTCGGCCCACATGAAGACCAAATCCGGGTTGAACTTCGTGGACCTCTACAGAGAGCATATAAGATCGGATCATCTATTATAATTTGTTTTCGAAAAGCCCAAGATGAGCCCTATAGATGTTATGAAGATTCCGTCCTCCGTAACAGATCACAACAGGTTCAAATTCAGTCATCTATCTTGTTGTGCGAAGATTTGAGTTGAGGAGTCCGAATTTAAACATATTTCTTACATTTTGGGCGACGTATGGTTAGAGGAGAATCCAATTTCAGCATATTCTATATTTTATTTATTTTCCAAATAAAGAGTTGATTTGTTTCCTAAAATAAATGGCGGATTTGTTTCCCAAATTTAGCAGTCCAAATAAGGGACATATCAACTAGCTGCTAGTTTTTAGTCTTTAGTTATTTCCTGAATTTGTTTGCATTTATTTTCCTGATTGCAAGGTATTAATTGCTAAATATTTATTCCCTTTTTAGGACTTAGATATTTTAATATAAAAGGTATCAATTGATGTAATTTTTATACTAGACTTGAATTGAAATAAAATTGAGAGAATTTTCTCTTGGTTCTTCATTGAACTATGAACTTATCAAGGTTCTACCTTGTGGCGTTCAAATCTCGACTTATCACTCACCTTCTTTCTTGTTCTTGAGTGTGTCGTCTACAACCTTCTTAATACCGTTGGTTCTTATCTTCATATAGATAAAGGGTCGCGGTTCTTTTTATTTTCTTTGTTTAAAAACTTGAATTAGAAAATATCCTTACTACCATATATTGGTTCCGAGTTTCACTGTTCTTGATGAGGTTCATATCACAACTCACTTGCCACATCATTTGAGTTGAAATTTGGACTGAATTTTTAGGTTGTCTAGCATTACTTTTTTGTAAATAAAAGCAATATCATATGTTGGCCCATGATTTAAGATAAAAAATATCTGCCAGTATCACATAGAGAACAACAAATGGATTTGGAGAGCAATGTTGGGTGACTGAGTCTAGCAATTCTCTATGATACATTTAAATCTAATTTAGTAAAAGTATCATCAGCATGTATTTGTCTTGTCACCCATGGATTGATATTTAATATAGCTGCTGAGGTAAAATGGATTGGTATCTAATTCAAAAGACTCTAATCATAAAGGGATAAATGTTATTTTACTCTTTTTCGACAAACAAAATAATTTTGAGTTTTTTAAATTGAAAATCTCTTAACTCATTGTACAATCCATTATACAATATTTATTTTTAAAATTTTAGGTATGGATGTACTAATTAGTTTTAAGTGAAGCAATATCTGCACCTATTTAATATTTGTATGATATTAAACTATCTATCTAATATTTATATGTAATAATTAGTTTTAAGTGACACAATATCTGCATCCATTTAATATTTGTATGGTATTAAATTATCTATCTAATATTTATATTGTCTTATTTTACAAGACTTATAAACCTATTCCATTAATATATTCAATTATTATAGATATCCCATATTGTTATACTCAATTATTCATTATTTTGAAGAGTTTCTTGAGTTTCGATTTTTTTTCTAAATTGTAACTTAAATATCTAGTATTAATAATTTCCATTTACAAATCAATATAAAATTTATAATAATAATAAAATCGATGGAATTTACAAGTCCAACCGTGTGCACACACAAGAAGAACCAAAAGTCACACCAAAAAAAAGTTTCAATAAACATCAAGTTTGTCGACACAAAATGAGTATACTCTAATTTTATTGGTATATTTACTTCAAAATAAATGTCATCCCAATAAATTATATTTTATAAAATCTGTAATTGAATTGCTTGAAGTGGAACAAACCATAAAGAACAATTCAAAAACATTCATCAGTGATCAGCCAAGAAATTTTAAAAAATTAAAAAATCATAGCTTCTTCATTAATTCATATCATTCAATAATTCCAAAAAATCAATTCCAAAGAAAACCACAAATCAACCCCTAAACAAAAACCACAAATCTCATTTAATAATTCATATATTCTCCTTTCTTCTTCGATCAATTCCAAAATAAAATCTCAAATCAATAATCCAAAAGAAAAATCCACAAATTAGTAATTCCAAAAAAAAATCCACAAATTCATTTCATCTTAATCGATGTCCTGAAAAAAAATCCAAGCAAATCTCATCAATCAGATGAAGGATATGGAACAAAATGAAGTGAGGCACTTGATGGAGTGTCAGGTCATTGATCAAGAATTCATATCATCTTCATTGATCATACAACAATTTCAAAAACAGAAAAAAAAAGACAATAATCTAGAAAAATCGAGATACAAACACACATTCATTAATCAAAATCCTCTTGAATATGTTTTCAAAAAAAAAAAAGACATTCGAAAATTTGCTTGTAGAGAGCTTCATCTGCGATGGAACTCCATTGAAGATGAAGAGTTCGTACTCCATCGTTGATGGGTCTCCATCTATTGCAGACAGAGCGCCGCTCCATCCGAAATTTGCTCCATTTCAGATTTCAAAATTTTCTTATTTTCAGATTTGGATTTAGGTTTTCTTTAAATGGAATTAGTGTTATGGATTTAAGGATTTGAGGTAGATTTATATTTGATTAGTATGAAATTTGTATGTGTTGAAAGAAAAAGTTTCTCTTCAAAGATTTATTGTATTTGGATGGTTTTTGGATTTTAAAACAGAGCTTCGTTTTCTCTTCTAATAAGAGAGAAATGAGTGCTCATCTTGTTCAAGAGAGTGAGAATGAGAGAAAAACCGGTGAAACAAGTTGAGAATAAATTCTCTCTTTATTTTTTTTTTATTGTTTTCAACCATTGGATGAGGTATCGTTCAATCCAACGGCTATTTTTAATTTTTATAAGATACCAATTGTTTTTCTCGCTAACAGTGGCCAGTCCCATGTTGGCGCATACCAAACTTGACAATTCAACACGTGAAGAACATGTCCGATTTAGAATGTATAGTTGACAATCATTTACCGACCATTCACCAGTGCATCCATAAATAATCATCACCGTACAAATTCATATCCACCGGTCAATCCACAATCAACCCTGTATCACACGACTCGATAAAAATAAAAATCTCAAATACATCAAGCACCACCGGATCACATCACTAAACCAACCAATGCTAGAAAAATATTGAAAAATCCATCCACTATTTATAAGTAGTTTCTCTCTTCTCTCTGATCATGTGCTCTTTTCATAGTCCTGTCTTGTTTTATTGATCTATACAATATCATCCTTGTCCTTCACAAGTATCAATCCATCAGATCAGCTCAAATTACAACAATAATGGCAGAGACTACAGAGCAATCGACAGGCCTCTTTTCTCCTTACAAGATGGGCAAGTTCAACCTCTCTCACAGGTTAGTAGCGCATGGTCTCTCCTCCTATTTGGGTTTTTAGATGCATTTGGCCGGAGAAGAGAGAAATCTGGACGATCAGTCGATATATGACGATTTTGCCCCTGTGTTTCTACAATGATTGGTTTGACACTTGACAGTGTGTGTGTTTGTGTTGGCAGGGTGGTGCTTGCGCCGATGACTAGATGCAGAGCCTTGAATGGAATTCCACGGCCGGCTCTGGCTACCTACTATGCGCAGAGGTCAACCCCTGGCGGCTTTCTCATCAGTGAAGGCACTTCCATCTCTCGCTCGGGTCCCGGGTATTTTCGTAATTCTGCTTTTATTATCAATAATTGTAATTAAATTGACAAATCAAAGGTGGGTTGATTTTGTTTTCATAAGAGGCCTCATTCCGTGAGTGGGCTACTTTAATAAATTGACTATTGAATAGTCAGTGGGAGTTAGTGAGTCTTACTTCTTTTTTAGCTAGTGGCCGGTGGGGCTCAATGGTGTCCTCAAAAGCCAATAATCCTTTGGTCATGGGCCCTAAAGGTGGGCCAAGTCTGGTGTCTGAAATTAGTCAGAGTCGTGTATTTCAAGTTACAGAGATTCACCAAAAAAACAAAAGTTACAGAGATCAACTAATTTTCCCAACGTGATACATATTTTTTTTTTCAAGAAAATCGTTTTAGCCGGTGATACTTTTTTCTTCAATTATAAATTACACGAAGACCACTGACTCATCGTATATATATTTTTTAATTCCTTTTATAAAGGTTGTGATTGATTATTAATGAATATATAATCACCCATTATAAAAAGTGGGTTAGGTTATATAACTTCAAATTTTCGATTTAATTTATGACTTCAATATCTATCCATTCATTTTCACTCAATCCAAGGTTGTCATTAATCTTTAATTCATTTTTTTTTTTTACCATTTGGTTGACTGAAAATGGATGGATAGATATTGGAGTCACAGATTAAAACCAAATTTGAAGTTAATATAGCTTGACGAATAAAAAATAATGTCAATATGCTATAATGTGTAGAAAAGGAACAAATTGTCAGAATCACTATCGTATAATAAATGATTGGTAATTATCTCAACGCTGTGAATAAGTTGGAAAGTTGTTGATCATTAAAATGCAGAGTCGATTGCTATTCATCAGAATCTGAAGTTTCCAGTCTGAAACTATGAATTAATTTGCAAAATTAATTCACTAATGTTGTTATTAATGGTGATGGAACCAGGTTTCCACATGTGCCAGGGATTTACTCGGAGGAACAAGTGGAGGCATGGAAGAAAGTGGTAGATGCTGTTCATGCTAACGGCAGCATCATTTTCTGTCAATTGTGGCACGTTGGCCGTTCATCTCATCCCAGTAAGTATTATATCACAAAATCTTATTAATTCCTCCTTAAAGTTTGATGCATTGTTCTTGAATCACTGACCATGAACGAATAATGACAGTTTATCAACCTGGTGGAGCCGCTCCAATATCATCAACCAGCATGCCAATCTCAAGGAGGTGGAGAATTCTGTTGCCAGATGGGAGCTATGGCATATACCCAAAACCTCGGAAGTTGGAAACACATGAAATACCGGAGGTGGTGGAGCATTATCGCCGGGCTGCAATCAACGCCATTCGAGCAGGTTAGTCCATTCGATGATAATGTGTCCTTTTAGTTCAATTACTAGCTAAAACTAATCCTTCAGAGTCATGCACATCATCTATATATGTATAGGTAAATGGCCTTAATTCCTTCATCAATAAGAATCACTACGATTGTTTTCACTCCTTTGAAACTCACGGTACTTGAAACCATCAAGATCTGTTCATACCAAACCTTTTGTGCTGGTTTTAAGTTATATATAAATGTGGCGGTCTTTGAATTTATACATTTTCTTCATATTCAACTTAGAAATGACTGGCTTCCAATCTTTTTAAGCTTGGTGTAGTAGAGGATGTAGTTAATTTAGAAGTTGTGGCTTCACTTTTACTCATCAATTTTGATGGTTTTAGCGAACAAGTTAGCATTAAATTTAATGTACAATTTGCAGGCTTTGATGGAATTGAGATCCATGGAGCGCATGGCTATCTTATTGACCAATTTTTGAAGGATGGGATCAATGACCGAACAGATGAGTACGGTGGATCTGTTACAAATCGCTGCAGGTTCTTAATGCAGGTGGTTCAAGCAGTAGTTGGAGCCATTGGTGCAGATCTCGTTGGTGTGAGAATTTCACCGGCAATTGATCATCTTGATGCCATGGACTCCAATCCACTCGCCCTAGGCTTGGCTGTTATTGAGAGACTTAACAAACTGCAGTCAGACCTGGGTGCAAAGCTCACTTATCTCCACATCACACAGCCCCGGTACACTGCTTATGGCCAAGCAGAATCCGGCAGGCCTGGTTCTGAAGAAGAAGAAGCTCAGTTAATGAGGAGTCTGAGAAGTTCTTTTCAGGGAACTTTCATGTGCAGTGGTGGGTTTACTAGGGAGCTAGGAATTGAAGCCATAGCTCAGGGCGACGCTGATTTGGTATCTTACGGCCGTCTCTTTATCTCAAATCCAGACTTGGCTTTGAGATTGAAGGTCAATGCACCCTTGAATAAGTATATCAGGAAGACATTTTACACGCACGATCCTGTTGTTGGGTACACTGACTACCCTTCCCTGAACAAAGGAAGTGACAGCCACCGAGAACCACTGTCACGCCTTTGAGTGGCGCTTTTATATATGGAGCTTGTCCTTGCTTGGGCTACAACTTGATTATTTGATAATGATAATTTGAAATGCGGTTTTATTTGTATGTGGTTTTCCAGTAATAACATGATTTGGATAAAAGCTTAAAAAATCTAGCAACTTATTAGTTTGAATTGGAAGATTAAGAAAATACAGGATAAACAGGCTCCATGTTTGGGTAGAAAAGCAAAAGTCCAAAAAATTTCTTCACACCAGCTGGTTTTTGGTTCTCATTAAAGGTGGCGAAAATGAACCCTTGTATGCAAGTTTCTGGTCTTTTTGGCGTTCCTCTGTTACTAGTGATATGATTCATGAAATTTTTGTCGTACGTGGCTGCTAGCTGTGGAGCAGTAAAATCACCATTGCCAGCAGAAGGCCAACCGCTCGCAGAGACAAGGACATTCACAACACTCACACCCTCTTTATCATTAGCCGAGAAGAAAGAATCCTCCATGGCATCAAACATGTAATATGACTCAAGTCCCCGTCCCTAACAATAGGTTCAGTTGCAGTGAATTGTGCATAATCCAAGCAAACGTTAACCGGATCGTTCACGTGTGTGAAGTAAGGATAAACATTGATCAAAAGGGGAGAGTGCATTTGTGACAAAAAGTTGAGAACACCTTTCAATGTACTGCTTACCTCTACTGTGAATGCACCACTTGAAGGCGGGTAAGAACTTCCCAAAGTTTTCCCAGACAACACAGTTGAGACTTTTATAGCATTCAGACTCTTAGCAACAAGGATGTTTTGCAAAGACAGCATCACAGGTAAAACGTTTTCGGCATAGTTTCCGGGGATGACTTCATTACCAACAGCAATGACTGGGAATTCAATGTCGTCGAGGTAAGGCTCAACATTTATCGAAAACCATGATGCCACTGCATCCGGACTAGCTGCTAAGTTTGGCAAATCTTCATCTTTTATGCCTAGAATGACTTCAATCTGACTTCCTCTTAGGGCATTGAGTGCTTCTGGGTTAGGTGCTTCTCAATGCCATATCTTTTGTACAGGTTTACAACGTCGGTTGCAGGTGGGAGATTGTCTCCTAGCATTCCATAGCAAACGCCAATGTCAACGGCTTCTACAATCTGGATTTGGTTGTGAATAGCTGCTGCTATGGTAGCCACAACAATGAGTGTTTGCCTAAATGATCCCATCATTTTCCTCTCACTAGTTGCCTGCTTATATGTTATCTGCACATGCATAATATTCATAAATCGTAATCAATTAACCAACTAGAATATAATCTTCTGATTTCCAAATTCATTTAGTACGGATGTAATTTGAAAAATAGTTAACAACAAGCTAGAATGATTCCAAATATAACCACAATAACATATGAGTCACTTGATCTCTATTTTAGATGTCTCAATATTGATGTCAAAATTCGGTCGTGGCTTGAGAATCATGATATAACACATTTACTCAAAAACTGCAAGAGTTGAAAGTGACTTTGATATCTTAATAAGTAACCAGTAACTTGAAAAAAAAAAAAATGATAAACAAATAAAAGACTCAAAGCAATAGATCTCTAGAGAAAATGTGACTTACTGCCACAAATGAAGCAACAAACCAGAGTAAACAAGTTTGATGACAAAATTGCAGGACCCCGTTTTCCTTAAAGAAGCGGATTACCGACTAAAGTTTATCTAATTTGGTGGGTTTGCACAATCCCACCCAGGTAGGATTGTGAAAGCAATAAGGTGGGTCTACTGACTATCTAATCCAGTGGTGACCCCAAACATCGAATATGATTGGACTATTTACAATCCCTTCCAATCTCATGTGCTAAACGCAGCAATATATAGAGTTTACATCAATGTTTTTTTATGGATATATATAAACTCTCAATGCCTTTTTTTATGTGTATATATATATAAGATCATTGATGTAAATTCTATAAAATTCAAAATATTAATTAAAATGATTTGATAAGTGAATTGTCATCGCTATAAAAATTATGAGATAATGTGGGTGAATGATATGGTAAGAACAAATGATGAGGACCAACCAGTTGATCACAATTCGGCTAAGGTTGGAAAAGATCCAGATCCTTTAACCATTCATGGAGGATCAATGACAAGAGCTAAAGCTAAAAGGATAAAAGAAGCCTTAACTTGTTTAATGGGAAGCATTTGGAAGGAGCAAGCTAGTCAAGATTTGGTCAAGGTTCTAAGGATGCAAGAAGAGTATAAAATGGTTAACATGTTTCAAACAAGTCCAAATCCCGAAGACAAGAGTCCAGCCTTGTTAGAATGAAGTATTCTAGCCTATCTTGAAGAATAAAAGGCCATTCGGCCATGTTGGGTTTTGTGGGCCTATTTTATAATTAGTTTGGATTTAATTATGTTGGGTTTTGTGAGTTTATTTTCTTATTAGTTTGGGTTTAATTGTGTTGGGTTTTGTGGGCTTATTTTATGAATAGTTTGGGTTTTTGTGTTGGGTGAGTTCATGTGTTCTTTGATTAGGAATAAGATGTTACAAAGGCTGAATACTTTATGGTCATTATTCATGGTCTAAATGTCATTTAGTGGGAGGTTACACATTTAATTGGCAGTTATATTTGTGTTGTATTGTCATTGGCCTTTGTTCTATATAAACAAGGCTGCTTTTTCTATGTAAGGGCAGAGATTTGAGTAATATAAACTTATTTGAGCACTTTGTGAGTGTTTTGTTTTTAAGTTCTTGCATGAACTTTGGAACTTATCAAGCTTATTCAGCTTGTGGCGTTCAACAACCTCAAAATCTTTGTTTTGCCTTTAAACTTATCAAACTTCATAGTTTGTGGCGTTATGGGGAAATCAAAGTGCTGTTCTAATTAGCTTTTATCATCATTCCATTGATAAAGTGATTAGAATAGTTTCTCTTACTTCAATCTTGAACGATCGGGTTTGTTTCAATTAGTTGGAGGGTGTTAAATTGCATTCCATATGTATCATAACTTTTTAGCTATTGGGGTGTATGGTTGCTAAGTTAATGATTTCCATCAACAAATAACTTGGATTGGTTTTGGATTGTCCAACCGAAGTAAAACATTTGACTATTTCATAATCTAGAACAAATAAATTAATAAATAAAATATATATAATGTTATAGGGATTTTTTGACTGCATGACATGTCAGAATTATTAGATATGTCACGTCATAAAAATCAATCAAGGAAGATTAATCAAAGACAATTAATGGATGATCTTAAGGCCTAGTCAAGATTACCCAAGATGGTCGGAAAAACTAACCAATCGGGCATAAATAACCTGATTGGGAAAACTAACCGATCGGATAGAGACAACTTGGCAGGGACCATCCGATCGGGATAAAAGAAGTTTGGTCGGGACTAGACAATTGGTCAGTTGAACAACGCTTGAGAGACATTAAAAGCAACTATGACTCAAATACGAAGAAGAATTATCTTTCTTAAACAAGAAATCTAGAATCACACTCCAATAAAGAAATATCTTGATTTCCTCTTCAGTATCAGAGAATTTTATTCAAGAAAGAACTCAAAACTTCTAGAAGAATAAACACCAAACATGAAACGAGTCCAAATCAAACATAACTCTGTTCTTTTAGAAGACTGCACACCGTTCCAGAAATAAGTCATAAATGAACTATTCAACTAGAATTCTACGAAGATTCTAATTCAATGCACAAGATATCCGAAACATGAAAAAAGACAAAGACAACTTCATCAAGTACTACCACATTTTCTTATTTGTATAACAAGGATTTGGGTTCTATGCACATATAAATAGACCCATAATCTCATTATAAGAGAAAGAGATATATACAACAACACATAGAAAATATACCAGAAAAAGAGAGAAAGAGATACACCAGATACACCAAAGAATGAAAGATTGAGTGTGTAATCATTATACTATAGTGAATTTCTTCTCGCCGTCACCTGCAACCATGGATGTTTCCCCACCTTAGAGTTTTACCACGTAAACTCATGTATGCATGTTTTCTTCTCTTTTTTCTATTTTCTCCATAACATCTTCGACAATTAGCAAAACCTGTTATACGCGTGATCAATCATATACGATCCAAAAATCACCGTTAACAACTGGCGCTAGAAGGAGGGGCGTAGAACTCAACTTCGAGGAACCAACATAAACAAATGAAACACCAAGATACTCTAGCAAGCCCAAAAAAACGGGTGCTAGGGGGTGGATTATCTGTTCTACCAGTGTTAGAATATACGCAAGTAAGCAAATTCGTAAACAGAGTTCTCAAAAAAAAAAAAAAAAAACCCCGTGAAGCAGTAACATGGCAATTGACAGAGATGGAAGCTAGTATCCAAATGATGTTGATACCCTACGTGCTGGTAACGATCCTAACCCGATAAAAGCCAACAATGTAGAAGGACTGCCCTCAGTGACTCCAACTTCAACTGGTCAAGCTGCAATAACCTCACAAACGCTCCCCCAGTAATTTCCCCAGATGCATTCCAGCAGGTCCAAGAGTCCTTATGGAAAGTCATTGAAGACGTCGTTAGATAGGGAATCAATGTTCAACTATAAATCTGACATCGCCATATCAATTGTCCACACATATGGTGGCTCGAGACCCTAGGGTATGTTTTGAAATGATGGATGTGACCCTAGACGCTCCCCTTAAGTCCAGCAGAGAAAGAGCGGACCACCATGGAACGAGGGAGTGACCGCAACGGAGAGATGAAGGAATTATCGGACATATCAAGCGGACTTTAAGTCAGATGAAATCTGCAGAGGTGTTCAGAGGCGGGATCGATCTAGCTCATCAGATGATAGTGACCAACCACCCCGCAGAACAATCGAAAGGGCAAGTCCCCGCTAAGATTCCAACTAGGGATGATAGCGGGTCGGGTTTGGGTGGGTTTTATAAAATCCAAACCCTCACCCGTGAAAATTTTTCTCACCCACGGCCGCCCTTGAACCCGCATAGGTAAGCGGGTTCGTGGGTTCGCGGGCGGGTTTGAAACCGCGGGTTATGACTGCACCCATACCCTCACCTGCGAACCCGCGAAACAATGTGGGTTCATGGGTGGATGCTTCACCCGTGGGTTACCCATAAACCCGTAACCCACGAACCCGCGATTTGTCATTTGTAAATTTTCATATGTAATCACCTATTTGATACTTAATTGACTTAAATTTCCATTTTTAATTCTCTACTTGATACATTACAAAATAATAATAACTATAAAAACAAAACGATAAAAAATAATTCAAATGTCTGTATATGTTTATATACAAGTATTTTATTTATGCGGGTTCGTGGGTCTAACCAGCGGGTTTATTTTTCCAACCCGTACCCACCCGTAAACCCACCGGATTTTTTATTAAACGGGTTCGCAGGTTCACGGGTCGTAAATTCACCATCCACACCGGACCCTACAAGGTCGGGTTCAGGCGGGTGCGGGTCAAATTTTCATCCCTAATTTCAACATGGGCATATCGACCATCAGCGATCGGGAATGGATAACGAGCCAGGAGATAAACGAGATATCCTGATACAGAAATTAACCCAGTAGGTGGAAGCATTAGAACGTCCCCAGGGGCTTAAAGATTTATTGGATGATGATTCTGAAAGCCCACTCATCAACAACATTCTCCAAACTCAATTCCCGGAAAGATTCAGAATGCCTCAGGTCGAGCAATTAAAGCAAACACGGATCCAAAAAACATGTGAGACGTTTTCGAAGTGCGATGACACGATACGCTTACAATGACCCATTGTTGTGCTTGACGTTTCCGTATACGCTCAGGGACTTAGGGTCTAGGTGGTTTGGAAGGCTTCCTAAGGGAACAATCAAGAATTTCTGAGAGTTAACCTAGGCTTTTTCATGACAATTCTTGGGGAACATACAAAGAAGGAAGTCAGTAGCTCACCATGCCACCCTCAAACAGGAAAGAACGAATCATTAAAAGATTACCTGAAAAAGTTCTCTCGGGAAGTGTCAGGGATCTATAATCCTAATGAAGAGGTTGTGGTGGCCGCCTTCACCAACAACCTACAGAAGGGTCAGCTTTCCTTCGATTTGAGGAGAAAGTGCTCAGATACGTACGTCGACCTAATGGATGTGGCAGGCAGTTATTTAATGGCTGAGGAAGAGGAGCTAGCTCAAAGGGATAGTTATGTACACGGGGGTCGCCCCGGGGAGAATGCCATAACAAGTGATGGCCATATAAAGAACCAGAAGGGTGATCATCAGGAGAGTGACGGGAGCAATCATAGAAACAGTCGGAATGATAAAAAGTTCCATGGTCAGTACACTAATTATGCTCCCCTCACCAAGAGACAAGAGGAAATCCTGACAATCGTAGAAGACCAGAAGTTGGTCAAATATCCTCCTAAACAATCAGTCTATGCTCGAAGAGACACGATAAAATACTACATGTTCCACAAAGAAAGTGGTCACAACACATCAAAGTACTACCAACTAAGAGACCACATTGATACACTCATTAGGGAGGGTCATCTCAAATATTTAATCCTTAAAAAGACAGACGATCAGCAGAAGGACCCTAACTGGGGTGATAAGCCAATGGAAAAGAAGCGAAGCCCGAGCAAAGACATCGGTGAAGGGATGGCCAACATTATCTTTTGAAGACCCTACACAAGCTCATGGATGACGGAACTTAACCTTAAAAAAAAACTACTCTTCAGGGAGATAACTTAGTTGCTTTCAGTTTTTGTTTAAGATATTTTTAGTTTGCTTTTTATTTTTAGCTTTTCTAATTATTTTTTATGTTAATTTTCAGATCAATTAATAAAGAAGCCAAGAATGGTGTTTGAATTTTTTATAATCATCTTTGTTAACAAAGATAAACTCGCAGCCCCTAAACTTGCCATGGTGGGTGAAGATGCCCGAAAGGCTGAGAAGTCGGTTGTTAGAGATTTGGAACGCCTGTCGAACTGACTAGGTGCATATAAAGCACTGTCAGTAATCCGGCCACCCCGAGATACATGTTTTACTGAAAAAAATACTCGGGTACGCTATCGGGAAAAACCTGGTGAAATGCATCCGGCTGTGTTAGTATTTTAATAACAATTTGGCAAAACCCTTATAAACAGAGAAAATTGGGAGACGTTTTTGGTGACTTGTTTACATGGGAAAAACAGGAAAAAATGGGACAAGGTTCCCAGAACACCTCTTGGCTGAAGACACACGACGGTCGGAAATTATCCTGAGTGAAAAGCCAGGTCACCGACCGAATCAAGATAGTCGGGAATTATCTTGAGCAAAGAGCCGGGACACTAGCTAGTAAAAAAAAAAGACAGTTGAGAATTATCCTAAGCAGAGAGTCAGGACACCAACGGGTCCAGCTATAAGGGAGCGAAAAAAAAATCCAAGATTGATCAGTTTAATAAGGTACTTGATCGGGTTAGAGCAATAAGTTTGGAAGCGTAAAAAAATCAAAACTATTCAAATCCCCTTCATTGAGCCGTCAAGAGCTCATCTTGCGGATTTGAGGGGGTATTGTTATAGGGATTTTTTGATAGCGTGACAAGTCAGTATGATTAGATATGCCACGCCATAAAAATCAATCAAGGAAGATTAATCCAAGGCAATTAATAAATTATCTTAAGGCCTAGTCAAGATTACCCAAGATTGTCAGAAAAACTAACTGATTAGGCATAAATAACCTGATCGGGGAAACTAACCGATCGGATAGAGATAACTTGGTCGGGACCCTTCAATCGGGATAAAAGAAGTTTGGTCGGGACTAGACAATTGGTCAGTTGAACAACACGTGGGAGACATTAAAGACAACTATGACTCAAATACGAAGAAGGATTGTCTTACTTAAACAAGGAATCTAGAATCACACTCCAATAAGGAAATATCCTTATTTCCTCTTCAGTATCAGAGAATTCTATTCTGGAAAGAACTCAAAGCTTCTAGAAGGAACTCAAAGCTTCTAGAAGGATAAACACCAAACAGAAAACAAGTCCAAATCAAACATAACTCAGTTCTTCTAGAAGACTACACACCGATCAGGAAATAAGTCATAAATGGACTATTCAACTAGAATCCTACGAAGATTCTAATTCAATGCGCAAGACGTCTGAAACAGGAAAAAAAACACAAAGACGACTTCATCAAGTAACAAATCATAATTAAATACTACCACCTTTCCTTATTTGTATAACAAAGATTTGGGTTCTATGCACATTTAATTAGATCCATAATCTCATTGTAAGAGAGAGAGATATACAACAATGCATAGAAAATATACTAGAAAAGGAGAAAGAGATACACCAAAGAATGAGAGATTGAGTGTGTAATCGTTATACTATAGTAAATTTCTTCTCGCCGTCACCGGCAACCGTGGATGTTTTCCCACTTTGAGGTTTTACCATGTAAACTCATGTGTGTATGTTTTCTTCTCTTTTTACTATTTTCTCCATAACATCTTCGACAATTAGCAAAACCTGTTAAACGCGTGATCAATCCTATACGATCTAAAAATCACCGTCAACACACAACTTTATGGATCCAAATGGAGCCCGATGCTTGTTGACGGTGATTTTTGGGATAGGTTTAATTAACCACACGTCGAACAAGTGAGCATGAATAAACAATCAAACTACGAATCGAAATAAATGAAAGGTAGATGAAATGTAAGATTTTATGTGGTAAAACCCCAAGGTGGGGAAACATCCACTGTTGCCGGTAACGGTGAGAAAGAATTCACTAAGTTAAGAATAATTTCACACACAATCTCTCTCGCACTCTTGTAAACTTAATTGTCGTTAACCCTTTTATGGGTATTCTATTTATACATGCATAGAACCCTAACTCTTGGTGTACAAGTAAGGAAAGTTCCCGTATTTAACTGAAACTCTAGCTTATTAGAGTCATGTTATCCTTTTTCTTGTTTTGCTTTGATTGTGTTTCGATTGTATTAGATTTCTTGCCTAATCTAGACTTCGATATCTATAAAGAAATTTACTTCCTCATCAAAGTAGACTTTTAGACACCTTATTTAGGTAAGGATCATTCCCTACGTGTTTGATATTGGGGTTTATGCCCTAAAGATGTAATTTGTAAATGGATATGAAATAAATAAAAAAGAAAAATTCAATTCATTCTTGTTGTTTTGTTTATTTTATAAACTTGTACATATATTTAACATCCAAGATTGCCGGATGTAATCTCGAACTGTGTGAAGAGACCTTCTTGCTAGTAGCTATTTTTAAGTATATTAGGATTCTCTTATCCATTGCTGCCTATTTCGATTATGAAATTTAGCAAATGGACGTCAAGACTGCATTCTTGAATAGAAATCTTGATGAGAGCATCTATATGATGCAACCAGAGGGATTCGTGTCTCCAGATCAAGAGCAAATGGTTTGCAAGCTGCAAAGGTCCATCTATGGACTTAAGCAAGCATCTAGATCTTGGAACATTAGGTTTGATGATGTGATCAAAACCTAATACGATCCTTGTCGATTTGTGATTAAGACTGTTCTATGATCTGGTTTGGATGGAAACCGAGACCCAACACCTATAACGAGATGTGAACCTTGGTATAAAGGAAGATGCCACAATCAAGGATGGGATACTTGACCGACCCTAAGGCGGAAATTCTCGAGTTAAGCTCGTGAGATTTGAAATGGTGGGTAACACTCACGAAGGTTTTGATTAAGTTTGCTAATTAAAAACCTGACTGAATAAACGATGGTTGAATGATATGGAATAAGAGTTATTCTAGAATATCATTTGATTGAGAATGTCTCGGTTCAACATGCAAAGATTTGATCGACCCTAAAGCGGCACTTTTTTGTAGTGTTGGATTGTCATGGTATAGTAACTATTTTTAAGATAGTTCTAGTTCGTTAAACATGTTCATACATCATGTTTAAATTTATACCAAAGCACTCGTACTTGTTTTAAATAAATGACTGAATGAATGTTTTATTTATTTCAGCAATGTCTTCTGCATTACTTCAAATTCTCGAAACGACAAATTAATTGGTTATAACTACACTAAGTGGAAACTTAATATTAATACAATTTTGGTCACCAAAGACCTCAAGTTTGTGCTTACAGAGGAATGTCCTCCAGTGCCTACTGCCAATGCCACACGAACTGTTCGTAAGGCATACCAGCGATGGGTCTCATCTGATGAGAAGGCCCGAACATATCCGTTGGCATCAACGACAGACGTGCTTGTCACAAAGCACGAAGCGATGACTGAAGCATTCAAAATCATGGAGTCATTGCAAGCTATGTTCATGCATCCCTCCTAGGAAAAGTGACACGAAACTGTTTGTTTCGTTATGCACGCCCGCATGAAGGAAGATACATCAGTTCGGGAACATGTCCTGAGCATGAAGTTGATGAGAATCAAGAAGCATCACCAAAGGAACTATTGCATATTCCAATTGGGCCAATTAAAAGGAAGCAAGAGGATCAAAGAAGTATTAAATGATGGGCTGATTCCGAGTTGCTAAAGTCCAAATTCTGCCCACATGAAGACCAAATCTGGGCTGAACTTCGTGGACCTCTATAGAGAGCATCTGAAGTCAGATCGTCTATTATAATATGTTTTCGGAAAGCCCAAGACAAGATCTACAGATGATATGAAGACCCTGTCCTTCAAAACAGATCACAAAAAGTCCAAATTTGGCCATCTATCTTATTGTGCGAAGACTTGAGTTGAGGAGTCCGAATTTCAACATATTTCCTATATTTTGGGCGACGTATGGTTGGAGGAGAATTCAATTTCAGCATATTGTCAATTTCAGCATATTCCTTATTTTATTTATTTCCCCAAATAAAGAGTTGATTTGTTTTCCAAATAAATGGCTGATTTGTTTCCCAAATTCAGCTTTCCAAATAAGGAACAAATCAACTAGTTGCTAGTTTAGTATTTATTTATTTTTCTAAAGTTGTTTGCATTTATTTTCCTGATTGTAAGGCATTAATTGCCTAATATTTATTCCCTTTTAGGTCTTAGATATTTTTAGTATAAAAGGGACCAATTGATGTAATTTGAGAATAGATTTTGAATAGAAATAAATTTATAGAGAATTTTTCTCTTTGGTTCTTCATAGAACTATGAACTTATCAAGGTTCTACCTTGTGGCGTTCAAACCTTGACTTATCACTCACCTTCTTTCTTATTCTTGAGTGTGGCGTCTTCAACTTCTTGATACCGTTGGTTCTTACCTCCTCATAGGTAACGGGTCGCGGTCCGCGGTCCGATAACGTTTATTGTTTATAAACTTGATTAGAAAACGATCCTTCGTTACCATATATTGGTTCCGGGTCTCACTGCTCTTGGTGAGGTTCATATCAGTTGGTATCAGAGCTTAGGCTTCTAAATCAGGTTTAATCTATCCTTGTTCTTTCTCTTCTCTGTATTCATTTGTTTCAAAAAAAAAAAAAAAAGTTTGATCAAACCAGGTACCAACAAAAAAAAAAAAAAAAAAAGTTTGATCAAATCAGGTACCAAAAAAAAAAAAAAAAAAAAAGTACCAAAAGCTTGCTTGTGTCCACTTGATCAAGGTCGGTAAAAAAAAAAAAAAAAAAAAAAACAAATTTTTTTTTGGGTCGTGTAGTTGAGCCTATATCAACTATTTCTATTTATTATCTTGATTTCGTGCATTGATATTCAAAAAAAAAAAAAATTTAATAGCTAAAGAATTTCGTCTTCATTATTCTTGTCCTTTTGCTCAGTTACTTCTATTTTTCTTGCACTTCTTGTGAGTGTCCGTATAAGTCAAAAAAAAAAAAGAAGGTAAAGTTGGTTGCCATAGAATTTACTGATTATGCTATCGTTTGGTGGGATCAATTGATTGTGAGTAGAAGACGACATGGAGAAAGACCTATTGAGACTTGGGAGGAGATGAAAGCTGTCATGAGGAAGCGTTTCATTCCGAGTCACTATTATAGGGGTTTGTTTCAAAAATTACAAACCCTTACTCAAGGGTCTAAGTGTGTTGAAGATTACTATAAGGAGATGGAGATAGCCATGATTCGAGCTGATGTAGAGGAAGACCGAGAGGCTACTATGGCTAGGTTTTTAAATGGACTAAACCGAGACATAGCAAATGTGGTGGAGTTGCAACATTATGTTGAATTGAGTGACATGGTACACATGGCAATTAAGGTGGAACAACAGTTGAAGAGAAAGAGCTCCACACGGGTTGGGCAAAATTCGGGTTCTTCATCATCATGGAAATCGAATTGGAGCAAGAGGGATGACCAACCTAGTTTCAAGGCCAAGGCCGAACCTTTCAGAGATCATAAAGTCGGAGGCACATTAAAACAAGGTACATCAGATTCTCAACCTTCTAGAAATCGTGACATTAAGTGCTTTAAGTGTCTGGGAGCAGGTCATATTGCATCTCAATGCCCAAACAAGAGAGTAATGGTTTTGAAGGATGATGGTGAGATCGAATCTGAAGGTGAATCTGATGATGAGTCCATGCCACCTTTGGAGGATGCAAGTGATATTGAATATCCGGTGGACAGAGAGCTTTTGGTGGCGAGAAGAGCTCTTAGTGCTCAAGCCAAGGAAGATGATGAGGTACAACGTGACAACATTTTTCATACCCACTGCCATGTTAATGATAAGGTATGTAGCATGATCATTGATGGGGGGAGTTGTACTAATGTGGCTAGCACTAATTTTGTGGAGAAATTGAATTTAGCCACTTTGAGGCATCCAAAACCATATAAGCTATAGTGGTTAAATGATAGTGGGGAAATCAAGGTGACTAAACAAGTGTTGGTGACGTTTTCAATTGGAAAGTACAAAGATGAAGTCCTTTGTGATGTGGTACCAATGAATGCGGGCCATATCCTTTTGGGGAGACCATGGCAGTTCGATAGGCATGTGACCCATGATGGGTATACCAATAGATACTCCTTTGTACTCAATAAAAAATCAATCACTCTTGTACCTTTAACCCCAAAACAAGTGTATGAAGATCAAGTAAGGTTAAGAAAAGAGAGAGATGTAAAAAAAGTGAGTGAGAGTGAGAGTTCAAAAGAAAGAGAGATAAAAGAAAAAGAGTCCGAAATAGCAAAAAAAGAAAAAAAAGATGAAAATGAAAAAGTGGCTGATGAGAAAAAAAGAGAGAGAAAACCAGTGAGTTTTTATACAAGAGAGAGTGAGATTAAAAAGGCTTTGTTTTCAAATCAGCCAATGATTGCACTTTTGTACAAAGAGGCATGTTTTAGTACTAATGGAATTAACCCTTCATTGCCTAGTGTTGTTGCTTCTAATTTGCAAGGCTTTGATGAAATGTCGCAGGCTATCAACAACATTATGGTGAAGATTCCAGGACGAATCCTTTTGAAGAGAGGGGGAATGATGAGAATCAAGAAGCATCACCAAAGGAACTATTGCATATTCCAATTGGGCCAATTAAAAGGAAGCAAGAGGATCAAAGAAGTATTAAATGATGGGCTGATTCCGAGTTGCTAAAGTCCAAATTCTGCCCACATGAATACCAAATCCGGGCTGAACTTCGTGGACCTCTATAGAGAGCATCTAAAGTCAGATCGTCTATTATAATATGTTTTCGGAAAGCCCAAGACAAGATCTACAGATGATATGAAGACCCTGTCCTCCAAAACAGATCACAAAAAGTCCAAATTTGGCCATCTATCTTATTGCGCGAAGACTTGAGTTGAGGAGTCCGAATTTCAACATATTTCCTATATTTTGGGCGACGTATGGTTGGAGGAGAATTCAATTTCAGCATATTGCCAATTTCATCATATTCCTTATTTTATTTATTTCCCCAAATAAAGAGTTGATTTGTTTTCCAAATAAATGGCTGATTTGTTTCCCAAATTCAGCTTTCCAAATAAGGAACAAATCAACTAGTTGCTAGTTTAATATTTATTTATTTTTCTAAAGTTGTTTGCATTTATTTTCCTGATTGTAAGGCATTAATTGCCTAATATTTATTCCCTTTTAGGTCTTAGATATTTTTAGTATAAAAGGGACCAATTGATGTAATTTGAGAATAGATTTTGGAATTGAAATAAATTTGAGAGAATTTTCTCTTTGGTTCTTCATAGAATTATGAACTTATCAAGGTTCTACCTTGTGGCGTTCAAACCTTGACTTATCACTCACCTTCTTTCTTATTCTTGAGTGTGGCGTCTACAACCTTCTTGATACCGTTGGTTCTTATCTCCATATAGATAATGGGTCGCGGTCCTTTTTATTTTCTTTGTTTATAAACTTGAATTAGAAAACGATCATTCGTTACCATATATTGGTTCCGGGTCTCACTGCTCTTGGTGAGGTTCATATCAGTTGGTATCAAAGCTTAGGCTTCTAAATCAGGTTTAATCTATCCTTCTCTGTATTCATTTGTTTCAACAAAAAAAAAAAAAGTTTGATCAAACCAGATACCAAAAAAAAAAAAAAAAAAAAAGTTTGATCAAATCAAGTACCAACAAAAAAAAAAAAAAAAAAAGTACCAAAAGCTTGCTTGTGTCCATTTGATCAAGGTCGGTAAAAAAAAAAACAATTTTTTTTTGGGTCGTGTAGTTGAACCTATATCAACTATTTCTATTCATTATCTTGATTTCGTGTATTGATATTCAAAAAAAAAAAAAATTTAGCTAAAGAATTTCGTCTTCATTATTTTTGTCCTTTTGCTCAGTTACTTCTATTTTTCTTGCACTTCTTGTGAGTGTCCGTATAAGTCAAAAAAAAAGAAGAAGGAAGAACTGAAAGAGTTAACAAAGAGTGGAAAAAGGCAAGAGTGTGTGAGCTCATCAAAGGGTAAAAGCCAAAGAATTGAGTGAAAACACGAGTGTGAGTGCCACCATCTTTGAGAGTAAACACGTAAGGGAGTGTTTGTGAGGCTTACTAATTTCTTTTGCTTTGCAGGTTTCAAATATGTCACGCGATAAAAGTAGAGACTTATCTGATGATGCACCAGAAACGATAGATCTTAATTTTTTGTATAAAGCCATACAAAAAATCATGGAGCGGATGGAGATTAAGATTGGTGAGGTGCATGATAGGATAGATAAGGTGGAGTCTAGTTCACAAAGGGTGCAACAAATTAGAGTTCCTAATGTGGAACGAAGAGAAAGAAACCCACCTAGAGACGATTATGATGATGATTATGGGAATGACCTAGAGGAGGGTGATCGCATGTCCAATGTGGGTACAGGTAGATTGAGGCGTGAAATGGGAGGTAGAGGAGTTAGGTATGGGAATAGAGAAGATAGGTATGGGTATAGAGGAGATAGGTATGGAGAGGGGGCTGATAATAATTTGGGTAGTATAAAGGTGAAAATCCCAACGTTCCAAGGTAAAACTGATCCCGAAGCTTATTTAGAGTGGGAGAAAAGAATAGAATTGGTATTTGACTGCCATGACTATTCTGAATTAAAGAAGGTAAAATTGGTTGCCATAGAATTTACTGATTATGCTATCGTTTGGTGGGATCAATTGATTGTGAGTAGAAGACGACATGGAGAAAGACCTATTGAGACTTGGGAGGAGATGAAAGCTGTCATGAGGAAGCGTTTCATTCCGAGTCACTATTATAGGGGTTTGTTTCAAAAATTACAAACCCTTACTCAAGGGTCTAAGTGTGTTGAAGATTACTACAAGGAGATGGAGATAGCCATGATTCGAGCTGATGTAGAGGAAGACCGAGAGGCTACTATGGCTAGGTTTTTAAATGGACTAAACCGAGACATAACAAATGTGGTGGAGTTGCAACATTATGTTGAATTGAGTGACATGGTACACATGGCAATTAAGGTGGAACAACAGTTGAAGAGAAAGAGTTCAACACGGGTTGGGCAAAATTCGGGTTCTTCATCATCATGGAAATCGAATTGGAGCAAGAAGGATGACCAACCTAGTTTCAAGGCCAAGGCCGAACCTTCCAGAGATCATAAAGTCGGAGGCACATTAAAACAAGGTACATCAGATTCTCAACATTCTAGAAATCGTGACATTAAGTGCTTTAAGTGTCTGGGAGCAGGTCATATTGCATCTCAATGCCCAAACAAGAGAGTAATGGTTTTGAAGGATGATGGTGAGATCGAATCTGAAGGTGAATCTGATGATGAGTCCATGCCACCTTTGGAGGATGCAAGTGATATTGAATATCCGGTGGACAGAGAGCTTTTGGTGGCGAGAAGAGCTCTTAGTGCTCAAGCCAAGGAAGATGATGAGGTACAACGTGACAACATTTTTCATACCCACTGCCATGTTAATGATAAGGTATGTAGCATGATCATTGATGGGGGGAGTTGTACTAATGTGGCTAGCACTGATTTTGTGGAGAAATTGAATTTAGCCACTTTGAGGCATCCAAAACCATATAAGCTAAAGTGGTTAAATGATAGTGGGGAAATCAAGGTGACTAAACAAGTGTTGGTGACGTTTTCAATTGGAAAGTACAAAGATGAAGTCCTTTGTGATGTGGTACCAATGAATGCGGGCCATATCCTTTTGGGGAGACCATGGCAGTTCGATAGGCATGTGACCCATGATGGGTATACCAATAGATACTCCTTTGTACTCAATAAAAAATCAATCACTCTTGTACCTTTAACCCCAAAACAAGTGTATGAAGATCAAGTAAGGTTAAGAAAAGAGAGAGATGTAAAAAAAGTGAGTGAGAGTGAGAGTTCAAAAGAAAGAGAGATAAAAGAAAAAGAGTCCGAAATAGCAAAAAAAGAAAAAAAAGATGAAAATGAAAAAGTGGCTGATGAGAAAAAAAGAGAGAGAAAACCAGTGAGTTTTTATACAAGAGAGAGTGAGATTAAAAAGGCTTTGTTTTCAAATCAGCCAATGATTGCACTTTTGTACAAAGAGGCATGTTTTAGTACTAATGGAATTAACCCTTCATTGCCTAGTGTTGTTGCTTCTAATTTGCAAGGCTTTGATGAAATGTCGCAGGCTATCAACAACATTATGGTGAAGATTCGAGGACGAATCCTTTTGAAGAGAGGGGGAATGATGAGAATCAAGAAGCATCACCAAAGGAACTATTGCATATTCCAATTGGGCCAATTAAAAGGAAGCAAGAGGATCAAAGAAGTATTAAATGATGGGCTGATTCCGAGTTGCTAAAGTCCAAATTCTGCCCACATGAAGACCAAATCCGGGCTGAACTTCGTGGACCTCTATAGAGAGAATCTGAAGTCAGATCGTCTATTATAATATGTTTTCGGAAAGCCCAAGACAAGATCTACAGATGATATGAAGACCCTGTCCTTCAAAACAGATCACAAAAAGTCCAAATTTGGCCATCTATCTTATTGCGCGAAGACTTGAGTTGAGGAGTCCGAATTTCAACATATTTCCTATATTTTGGGCGACGTATGGTTGGAGGAGAATTCAATTTCAGCATATTGCCAATTTCAGCATATTCCTTATTTTATTTATTTCCCCAAATAAAGAGTTGATTTGTTTTCCAAATAAATGGCTGATTTGTTTCCCAAATTCAGCTTTCCAAATAAGGAACAAATCAACTAGTTGCTAGTTTAGTATTTATTTATTTTTCTAAAGTTGTTTGCATTTATTTTCCTGATTGTAAGGCATTAATTGCCTAATATTTATTCCCTTTTAGGTCTTAGATATTTTTAGTATAAAAGGGACCAATTGATGTAATTTGAGAATAGATTTTGAATAGAAATAAATTTATAGAGAATTTTTCTCTTTGGTTCTTCATAGAACTATGAACTTATCAAGGTTCTACCTTGTGGCGTTCAAACCTTGACTTATCACTCACCTTCCTTCTTATTATTGAGTGTGGCGTCTTCAACTTCTTGATACCGTTGGTTCTTACCTCCTCATAGGTAACGGGTCGCGGTCCGATAACGTTTATTGTTTATAAACTTGATTAGAAAACGATCCTTCGTTACCATATATTGGTTCCGGGTCTCACTGCTCTTGGTGAGGTTCATATCAGAAGTCATACTTCAACACGGCAGAAGTCAATGGCGGGGCCATTGACAAACCCAGTTAAGTGAGCATCATATTGACGACTCTTCCGAAGAGTTTTGATCAGTTTAAAAGCAACTACGGGATGAACAAGTTAAAGTTCAGTCTTACACAGTTGCTAAATGAGCTCGCTACCTTTGAGTCATTGATTAAGGACAACAAGGGCAAGACCGGTGAGGCAAATGTTGTCGAATCATCTTTCTCTAATAATAAGAAGAGGAAGAGGCCCGTTGGGAAGGTAAAGGATAAGCCCAAACTGATGAGAATTAAAAAGCATCACCAAAGGAACCATTGCATGTTCCAATTGGACCAATTAAAATGAGGCAAGAGGATCAAAGAAGCATTAAATGATGGGCTGATTCCGAGTTGCTAAAGTCCAAATTCGGCCCACATGAAGACCAAATCCGGGCTGAACTTTGTGGACCTCTACAGAGAACATCTGAAGTCGGATTGTCTATTATAATATGTTTTCGGAAAGCCCAAGACAATCTCTACAGATTCTATGAAGACCCTGTCCTCCGAAACAGATCACAACAAGTCCAAATTCGGTCATCTATCTTATTGCGCGAAGACTTGAGCTGAGTAGTCCGAATTTCAGAATATTTCCTATTTTTTGGGCGACGTATGGTTGGAGGAGAATCTAATTTCAGTATAATTCCTACTTTAGCATATTCCCCAAATAAATAGTGGATTTGTTTCCTGAATTCAACTTTCCAAATAAGGAACAAATCAACTAGTTGCTAGTTTTTAGTCTTTAGCTGTTTCCTAAATTTGTTAGCATTTATTTTCCTAAATTGTAAGGCATTAATTGCCTAATACTTATTCCCTTTTAGGTCTTAGATATTTTTAGTATAAAAGGGATCAATTGTTGTAACTTTAGATAAAGATTTTGAATTGAAATAAATTTGAGAGAATTATCTCTTTGGTTCTTCATAGAACTTGTGAACTTATCAAGGTTCTACCTTGTGGCGTTCAAACCTTGACTTATCACTCACCTTCTTTCTTATTCTTGAGTGTGGCATCTACAACTTTCTTGATACCGTTGGTTCTTACCTCCTTATAGGTAACGGGTCACAGTCCGATAGTATTCTTGTTTAAAAACTTGATTAGAAAACGATCCTTCGTTACCATATATTGGTTCCGGGTCTCACTGCTCTTGGTGAGGTTCATATCAGTTGGTATCAGAGCTTAGGTTTCTAAATCAGGTTTAATCTATCCTTGTTCTTCTTCGTCTATTTTTTTTTTCTGTTTGATCTAAAAAAAAATCAGATCCATTACAAAAAAAAAAGTTTTATCAGATCCATTACAAAAAAAAAAAAAGGTTTTATCAGATTCGTTATAAAAAAAAGATCCAAAAAAAAAAATCCTGAAAAAAAAATATACATTTTTTTTAGGTTTTGTAGTTGAACTTATTTCAATTTTTTTTTCTATTCCTTTTTTTTATTCCGTGTGTTGATATTAAAAAAAAAGTTGGCAGTAGAATCTCGTCTTTGTTATTCTTGTCCTATATTATTATTATTTTTGTGTTTTTTTTACATTTTATTTCTTAAACTTCTTGTGAGTGTTCGTCTAAGTAAAAAAAAGAGGGAACTAAAAGAGTGAACAAAGAGTGGAAAAAGACAAGAGAGTGTGAGCTCCTCAGAGGGTAAAAGCCAAAAGAATTGAGTAAAACACGAGTGAGTGCCACAATCTTTGAGAGTAAACACGTGAGGGAGTGTTGTGAGGCTTACTGTTTTTTTTTTTGCAGGTTTCAAATATGTCACGTGATAAAAGTAGAGACTTATCTGATGATGCACCAGAAACGATAGATCTCAAGTTTTTTTATAAAGCCATACAAAAAAACATGGACCGAATGGAGATTAAGATTGGTGAGGTGCATGATAGGATAAATAAGGTGGAGTCTAGTTCACAAAGGGTGCAACCAATTAGGGTTCCTAAGATGGAACGAAGAGAAAGAAACCCACCTAGGAATGACTATGAAGATGATTATGGGATTGACCTAGAGGAGGATGATCGCATGTCTAATGTGGGTGCAGACAGATTTCAAATTGGAATGGGAGGTAGAGGAGTTAGGTATGGGAATAGAGAAGATAGGTATGGGAATAGAGGAGATAGGTATGGAGAGCTTTTGGTGGCAAGAAGAGCTCTTAGTGCTCAAGCCAAAGAAGATGATGAGGTACAACGTGAGAATATTTTTCACACCCTTTGTCATGTTAATGATAAGGTATGTAGCGTGATCATTGATGGGGGGAGTTGTACTAATATGGCTAGCACTAGTTTTGTGGAGAAACTGAATTTGACCACTTTGAAACACCCAAAACCTTATAAGCTACAATATGATAGTGGGGAAATCAAGGTGACTAAACAGGTGTTGGTGTCGTTTTCACTTGGAAAATACAAAGATGAAGTCCTTTGTGACTTGGTACCAATGAATGCTATCCTTTTGGGGAGACCGTGGCAGTTTGATAGGCATGTGACGCATGATGGGTCCTTTGTACTCAATAAAAAGCCAATCACTCTTGTACCTTTAACTCCAAAACAAGTGTATGAAGATCAAGTGAGGTTAAGAAAAGAGAAAAGAAAAAGAGTCCAAAATAGCAAAAAAAGAAAAAAAATATGAAAAAGAAAAAAAATATGAAAAAGAAAAAGAGGTTGTTGAGAAAAAGAAGAAGAGAAAACAAGTAAGTTTTTATGCAAGGGAGAGTGAAGTCAAATGGGCTCTATTTTCAAATCATCCAATACTAATGGAATTAACCCTTCCATGCCTAGTGTTGTTGTTTCTCATTTGTAAGGCTTTGATGAAGTGTGGCAGGCTATCAACAACATTATGGTGAAGATTCGAGAACAAATCCTTTTGAAGAGAGGGGGAATGATGAGAATTAAGAAGCATCACCAAAGGAACCATTGCATGTTCCAATTGGACCAATTAAAAGGAGGCAAGAGGATCAAAGAAACATTAAATAATGGGCTGATTCCGAGTTGCTAAAGTCCAAATTCGGCCCACATGAAGACCAAATCCGGGCTGAACTTTGTGGATCTCTACAGAGAACATCTGAAGTCGTATTGTCTATTATAATATGTTTTCGGAAAACCCAAGACAATCTCTACAGATTCTATGAAGACCCTGTCCTCCGAAACAGATCACAACAAGTCCAAATTCGGTCATCTATCTTATTGCGCGAAGACTTGAGCTGAGTAGTCCGAATTTCAGAATATTTCCTATTTTTTGGGCGACGTATGGTTGGAGGAGAATCTAATTTCAGTATAATTCCTACTTTAGCATATTCCCCAAATAAATAGTGGATTTGTTTCCCGAATTCAACTTTCCAAATAAGGAACAAATCAACTAGTTGCTAGTTTTTAGTCTTTAGCTGTTTCCTAAATTTGTTAGCATTTATTTTCCTAAATTGTAAGGCATTAATTGCCTAATATTTATTCCCTTTTAGGTCTTAGATATTTTTAGTATAAAAGGGACCAATTGTTGTAACTTTAGATAAAGATTTTGAATTGAAATAAATTTGAGAGAATTATCTCTTTGGTTCTTCATAGAACTTGTGAACTTATCAAGGTTCTACCTTGTGGCGTTCAAACCTTGACTTATCACTCACCTTCTTTCTTATTCTTGAGTGTGGCATCTACAACTTTCTTGATACCGTTGGTTCTTACCTCCTTATAGGTAATGGGTCACGGTCCGATAGTATTCTTGTTTAAAAACTTGATTAGAAAACGATCCTTCGTTACCATATATTGGTTCCGGGTTTCACTGCTCTTGGTGAGGTTCATATCACAAACCTAGGAAAGCCCAAAGCAAAAAAAAGGGCACCTCCACTGACCAAGACAAAGGAAAATGTTTCCATTGTTACAAGGTCGGGCACTGGAAGAGGAACTGTCCTCAGTACCTGGAGGAGGTAGCAAAGAAGAAAAATACGAAAGATAAATATGATTTACTTGTTCTTGAATCTTGTTTAGTGGAAGATGATTCTTCACCCTGGATAGTTGATTGGGGCCACTAACAATGTTTGTTCTTCTTTACAGTGGACTGATTCATGGACACAGTTAGATAGGGAGCCTTCTCAATGCGTGTGGGGTCATGTGATGTCGTATCGGCCAAAGCAGTGGGAGCAATAAGATTGCAATTTTGTAATAATAATAGTTTTTTATTATTAAACAATGTTTTTTTATATTCCTGGATTTACACAGAATTTGATTTCCATTTCTAAGTTGTTATAACAAAAATATTCAGCTTCTTTTAATAATAAGTTGTTGATGAAAACAATTTGTATGTGTTAAGACCGTTAATACATACTACACTGCTCAACACCTGGGAGACAAGGTTTGATCCTATTGGCAATGATCTTAGCAATGATCTTATAGAGAGTGTTGCAACAAGATATAGCTCTAAAGTTTTTCATCTTAGAAGGGTTTGGGACTTTAGGGACCAATGCTAGAATCGTAATATTTAGCTCTTTGAGAAGATGACCAGACATAATGATGGAAATCATTAACTTAGCAACCATACACCCCAATAGCTAAAGAGCTATGATACATATGGAATGCAATTTAACACCCTCCAACTAATTGAAAAAAAAACCCGATCTGATGAGGACCAGCCAGTTGACCACAATTCGGCTAAGGTTAGAAAAGATCCAGATCCTTTAACAATTCATGGAGGACCAATGACAAGAGCTAAAGCTAAAAGGATAGAAGAAGCCTTAACTTGTTTAATGGGAAGCATTTGGAAGGAGCAAGCTAGTCAAGATTTGGTCAAGGTTCTAAGGATGCAAGAAGAGTATAAAATGGTTAACATGTTTCAAACAAGTCCAAATCCCGAAGACAAGAGTCCAGCCTTGTTAGAATGAAGTATTCTAGCCTATCTTGAAGAATAAAAGGCCATTCGGCCATGTTGGGTTTTGTGGGCCTATTTTATAATTAGTTTGGGTTTAATTATGTTGGGTTTTGTGAGCTTATTTTCTTATTAGTTTGGGTTTAATTGTGTTGGGTTTTGTGGGCTTATTTTATTAATAGTTTGGGTTTTTTGTGTTGGGTGAGTTCATGTGTTCTTTGATTAGGAATAAGGAGTTACAAAGGCTGAATACTTTATGGCCATTATTCATGGTCTAAATGTCATTTAGTGGGAGGTTATACATTTAGTGGGAGGTTACACATTTAATGGGAGGTTATATTTGTGTTGTATTGTCCTTGGCCTTTGTTCTATATAAACAAGTATGCTTTTTCTATGTAAGGCAGAGATTTGAGTAATATAAACTTATTTGAGCACTTTGTGAGTGTTTTTTTCTTAAGTTCTTGCATGAACTTTGGAACTTATCAAGCTTATTCGGCTTGTGGCGTTCAACAACCTCAAAATCTTTGTTTTGCCTTTAAACTTATCAAACTTCATAGTTTGTGGCATTTTGGAAAATCAAAGTGCTGTTCTAATTAGCTTTTATCATCATTCCATTGATAAAGTGATTAGAATAGTTTCTCTTACTTCAATCTTGAACGATCGGGTTTGTTTCAATTAGTTGGAGGGTGTTAAATTGCATTCCATATGTATCATAGCTCTTTAGCTATTGGGGTGTATGGTTGCTAAGTTAATGATTTCCATCATTTTGGTATCAGAGCTTGGCTCAAGTTTGAGGTTTGCATATCCATTTATTTGTTGTTCTTTAGTTTTTTTTTCTCACTTTCTTTTCTTCTTCATCTTATATCACTGTATCTATAATTCATCTTAATTGTTGTGCTTCCTGAGGTTATTATCATTCTTCTGTGTTTTCCGCAGAAAAATAAACGGAAAAAAAAGACAAAAAAAAAGTATTGCGAATTCAAGGAATTCTTGCAAAATTCCAAAATCTTTCTTTGTTCATATCATTCTTGTTTCGGTTTGGGAAATATTTAAATATTGTCTTCTGAACCAAAACAAACAGAATTCTTGTTGGGATAGAAATTGATATTTCAGTTCTAATCTTTGCTTACTTTAAGTGGCCTACCTTTTGTTTGTTTTTTTTAAACCTACCCAATTTCACTCCGTTGAATTTGCCATAATCTGAATTGTTTGTTTAAAAGGACCTTAGTTAATCTAAGAACCCAAAGAACAAAAAAAGAGAGGTAAAAGGCAAGAGTGGTGAGATTAGCATCGAGAATAGCCAAATAATTGTGTGAAACACGAGTGGTGTGAATCAATTCTTTGAGAGAAACACGTGAGGGAGTGATTGTGAGGCTGTTCTAACTTTTTTTTTTCCAGGTTTTAAACATGTCTAACAAAGATAAAGAAGTGAGTTCTTCCTCAAATGATCAAGTGATTCAAGCAATGCAGCAACAATTTGAACGTATGTTCAAAGTGATGGGAGATGTAGGAGATCGTCTAGAAAAACATGATGAAGCAATTACCAGATTGCAAAGAAAACCACGACGTGGAAGACAACCAGCCTTTGTCAATGATGTATAATGGTGGAGAAGACACGGATGATGGCCAAGCTACCATCATTGGTCTAGACGTTAATCATAGAAGACAAGCTAGGAGAGGACGTTTTGATGGTGTGGACCGAAACATAGGCAGCATCAAAATGAAAATTCCTCCTTTTCAAAGGAAGAACAATCCGGATGCCTATTTTGAATGGGAACGAAAAGTGGAGCTGATATTTGAATGTCATAATTACTCCGAAGAGAAAAAGGTAAAACTAGCTGCTGTTGAATTTTGTGATTATGCTATTGTTTGGTGGGATCAATTGTGTAAAGACAGGCGTAGAAATGGTGAAAGACCCGTAGAGACTTGGTTGGAGATGAAACAAATCATGAGGAGGAGATTTGTCCCTTGCCATTACTATAGGGATTTGCATCAACGGTTACAAACTTTGACACAAGGTTCCATGAGTGTAGAAGAATATCATAAAGAAATGGAGATAGCCATGATAAGCGCTAATGTGGAGGAGGACCGTGAGGCCACCATGGCTCTATTTTTGAGTGGGTTAAACAAGAACATTGCTGATCTTGTGGAGTTACAACATTATGTGGAGATTGAGGACATGGTGGGTGTGGCCATGAAGATTGAAAGGCAACTCAAAAGAAAAGGCATCAGGTATGATTCAAAACCTTATTCAGGTTCTTCTTCTTCTTGGAAACCGAATTGGGGTAAAAAGGATGATAAACCCATTGTTAAGCCTAAAATTGATGAAACTAAAAGCAAAAATGAAATAGGCAGCAAGGGTAGAGGTGAGAATCAACCTAATCAAACTAGAGGCATTAAGTGTTTTAAGTTCCTTGGACATGGTCATGTGGCACGTGAATGTCCTAATAAAAGGGTAATGATCATGAGGGATGGGACAGTTGAATCAAAAAGTGAGATAGATGATGAAGATGACATGCCACATTTAGAAGATGCTAGTGATGTAGAGTATGCTAGTGGAGAAAATTTGGTTGTACAACGCACACTTAGTTTGCAAAGTAAAATTAATGAACATAGTGAGCAACGTGAAAATTTGTTTCATACTCATTGTTTGATTGCTAACAAGTTGTGTAATATGATTGTGGATAGTGGAAGTTGTACAAATGTGGCAAGTACCTTGCTTGTGGAGAAACTGAAATTACCTACTATTAAACATCCAAAACCATACAAGTTACAATGGTTGAATGATAGTGGTGTTGTGAAGGTAAATCGGCAAGTGTTAATTTCTTTTTCAATTGGTAGATATAAGGATGATGTTTGGTGTGATGTGGTAACTATGTATGCTGGTCACATGTTATTGGGGAGACCATGGAAATATGATCGAAGGGTAATGCATGATGGGTTTAAGAACCGTTATTCTTTGATCATGGAGGGACATAAATACCAACTTGGATCTTTGCCTCCAAAGACAATTTTTGAAGACCAAATGTGTATAAAACAGCAATATGAAGAGCTTGAATCTTCATTAGCTGAAACTTTGGGAAGGGAGCAAGAAAGAGAGATTAAAAAAGGTGAATTGAGTGGTAAAAATGAGAGCAATGGGAAACACAAGGGGAGAGAAAACAAGGAAGGCTTGAGTGAAAGAAAAATGAGTATTTATGCAAAAATGTGTGATGTGAACAAAGCATTAACCATGAGGCAGCCCTTACTTGTACTTATGTACAAGGATGTTTTAATTGTTTCTAATGAAATTAACAAGAGTTTGCCTAGTGTTATTGTTGATATTTTGCAGAAAAATGAGGATCTCTTTCCTGAAGATGGTCCTATTGGTTTGCCACCAATTAGAGGAATTGAACATCAAATTGATTTCATTCCGGGTGCAAGCATACCAAATAGGCCAGCATATAGATGCAACCCCGAAGAGACCAAGGAAATCCAAAAGCAAGTAAGTGAGCTTATGGAAAAGGGATATGTACGTGAAAGCATGAGTCCTTGTGCGGTTCCTGTTTTGTTGGTACCTAAAAAGGATGGTTCTTGGAGAATGTGTGTTGATTGTCGAGCCATCAACAAAATCACGGTAAAGTATTGACATCCTATCCCTAGATTAGATGATATGTTGGATGAATTGCATGGTTCTTGTGTGTTTTCAAAGATTGATTTGAAATCTGGATATCATCAAATAAGAATGCATGAGGGTGATGAATGGAAAACCGCTTTCAAAACTAAACATGGTCTATATGAATGGTTAGTAATGCCTTTTGGCCTAACTAACGCACCTAGTACTTTTATGAGATTGATGAACCATGTTTTGCGTGCTTACATTGGAAAGTTTGTAGTAGTTTATTTTGATGATATACTTGTGTATAGCAAAAATTTAGACGAGCATGTAACACATTTAAAGGCTGTTTTTGATGTGCTTAGGAAAGAAAAGTTATATGCTAATCTAAAGAAATGCATTTTTTGCACTAATGAACTTACTTTTCTTGGTTATGTTGTTAATGATAAAGGAATACATGTTGATCAAAAAAAAGTGAAAGTAATTAGGGAGTGGCCGAAACCCACTTGTGTTAGTAATGTAAAGAGTTTTCATGGTCTTGCTAGCTTTTAAAGGAGATTCATTAAGGATTTTTCTACCATTGCTGCACCATTAACTGAATGCATAAAAAATAATGTGGGATTTAGGTGGGGTAAAGAATAAGATGATGCTTTTAACTTGCTTAAACACAAACTTAGTTCAGCACCTTTGCTTGCTTTGCCTAACTTTACTAAAACTTTTGAGATTGAGTGTGATGCAAGTGGAATAGGTATTGGAGGAGTCTTAATGCAAGAGGGCAAACCCATTGCATTCTTTAGTGAGAAGCTAAGTGGAGTAAGTCTTAACTACCCGACGTATGATAAGGAGTTTTATGCCTTGGTGAGAGTGTTAGAGACATGGCAGCACTATCTTTGGTACATGGAATTCATTATACACACCGATCATGAGTCCTTGAAATATCTCAAAAGACAAGGAAAGCTAAGCCGTACGCATGCAAAATGGGTGGAGTTTTTTGAATCCTTTCCATACATCATCAAGTACAAACAAGGTAAGGAGAATGTGGTTGCCGATGCTCTTTCTAGAAGGTATGCTCTAATTTCTAATCTTGATGCAAAATTATTGGGTTTTGAGTACATTTAAGACTTATACAATTCTGACTTTGAATTTACTAATGTTTATGGGGCATGTGAGCAAGGGGGTTTTGACAAGTTCTTTAGGCATGATGGTTTTCTTTTCAAAGAAAACAAGCTGTGTGTTCCTAGATGTTCCAATGAGAGAATTGCTTGTGAGAGAGGCACATAGTGGCGGGTTAATGAGGCATTTTGGAGTTAAAAAGACTTTGTGTGTGTTAAATGATCATTTCTTTTGGCCACACATGAAAAGAGACGTTGAGAGAATATGTGCGAGATGCATTACTTGCAAACGAGCTAAATCTAAAGTAATGCCTCATGGGTTGTTTACTCCTCTTCCTATACCTAGTGAGCCTTGGGTTGATATATCAATGGACTTTGTCTTGGGATTACCTAGGTCAAAAGGGGGGAGAGATTCTATTTTTGTTGTTGTTGATAGGTTCAGCAAGATGGCGCATTTCATTCCTTGCCACAAAACAGATGAAGCAACTTTTGTTGCGAGGCTGTTCTTCCGAGAAATTGTGAGGTTACACGGAATTCCAAGGACAATTGTGAGTGATAGAGATGTGAAGTTCCTTAGCCACTTGTGGAAAACGCTTTGGAGAAAGTTGGGTACAAAGCTGCTGTATTCAACCACTTGTCATCCACAAACAGATGGACAAACGGAGGTGGTAAACAGAACTTTATCAATGCTTTTCAGGGCCATAGTTCAAAGGAATTTGAAAAATTGGGAGGAATGCTTGCCACATGTGGAGTTTGCTTATAATCGAAGTGTGCATGCTACAAAAAAACCATTCACCATTTGAAGTTGTGTACGGATTCAATCCATTATCTTCTATGGATTTACTACCTTTACCTTTGGAAATAGCTAATTTGGATGGTAAGCAAAAAGCTGATTTTGTCAAAGCCTTACATGAAAAGGTGCGCACACAAATTGAAAAGAAAACTCTACAATATGAGAAACAACATTACAAGGGCCGAAAGCAAGTAGTATTTGAACCTGGTGATTGAGTCTGGGTACACTTGAGGAAGGACAGATTTCCTAGCAAACGAAAGTCTAAACTCATGCCAAGATGGGATGGACCATTTCGAGTCCTTCAAAGAATCAATGACAATGCATACAAGCTGGAACTACCAAGTGAGTATGGCAATGTTAGTGCAACTTTCAATGTTTCTGATTTGTCTTTGTTTGATGTAGGTGATGAAGGTGTTGATTTGGACGAATCCTTTCGAGGAACGGGGGAATGATGAGGACCAGCCAGTTGATCACAATTCGGCTAAGGTTGGAAAAGATCCAGATCCTTTAACATTCATGGAGGACCAATGACAAGAGCTAAACCTAAAAGGATGAAAGAAGCCTTAACTTGTTTAATGGGAAGCATTTGGAAGGAGCAAGCTAGTCAAGATTCGGTCAAAGGTTCTAAGGATGTAAGAAGAGTATAAAATGGTTAACATGTTTCCAACAAGTCCAAATCCCGAAGACAAGAGTCCAGCCTTGTTAGAATGAAGTATTCTAGTCTATCTTGAAGAATAAAAGGCCATTCGGCCATGTTGGATTTTGTGGGCCTATTTTATAATTAGTTTGGGTTTAATTATGTTGGGTTTTGTGAGCTTATTTTCTTATTAGTTTGGGTTTAATTGTGTTGGGTTTTGTGGGCTTATTTTATGAATAGTTTGGGTTTTTGTGTTGGGTGAGTTCATGTGTTCTTTGATTAGGAATAAGGAGTTACAAAGGGTGAATAATTTATGGCCATTATTCATGGTCTAAATGTCATTTAGTGGGAGGTTACACATTTAATGGGAGGTTATATTTGTGTTGTATTGTCTTTGGCCTTTGTTCTATATAAACAATGCTGCTTTTTATATGTAAGGGCAGAGATTTGAGTATTATAAACTTATTTGAGCACTTTGTGAGTGTTTTGTTTTTAAGTTCTTGCATGAACTTTGGAACTTATCAAGCTTATTTAGCTTGTGGCGTTCAACAACCTCAAAATCTTTGTTTTGCCTTTAAACTTATCAAACTTCATAGTTTGTGGCGTTTTGGGGAAATCAAAGTGCTGTTCTAATTAGCTTTTATCATCATTTCATTGATAAAGTGATTAGAATAGTTTCTCTTACTTCAATCTTGAACGATCGTGATGGAAATCATTAACTTAGCAACCATACACCCTAATAGCTAAAGAGCTATGATACATATGGAATGTAATTTAACACCCTCCAACTAATTGTAACAAACCCGATCGTTCAAGATTGAAGTAAGAGAAACTATTCTAATCACTTTATCAATGAAATGATGATAAAAGCTAATTAGAACAACACTTTGATTTCCCCAAAACGCCACAAACTATGAAGTTTGATAAGTTTAAAGGCAAAACAAAGATTTTGAGGTTGTTGAACGCCACAAGCCGAATAAGCTTGATAAGTTCCAAAGTTCATGCAAGAACTTAAGAACAAAACACTCACAAAATGCTCAAATAAGTTTATATTACTCAAATCTCTCATTACATAGAAAAAGCAGCCTTGTTTATATAGAACAAAGGCCAAAGACAATACAACACAAATATAACCTCCCATTAAATGTGTAACCTCCCACTAAATGACATTTAGACCATGAATAATGACCATAAATTATTCAGCCTTTGTAACTCCTTATTCCTAATCAAAGAACACATGAACTCACCCAACACAAAAAACCCAAACTATTCATAAAATAAGCCCACAAAACCCAACACAATTAAACCCAAATTAATAAAAAAATAAGCTCACAAAACCCAACATAATTAAACCCAAACTAATTATAAAATAGGCCCACAAAATCCAACATGGCCGAATGGCCTTTTATTTTTCAAGATAGGCTAGAATTCTTCATTCTTACAAGGCTGGACTCTTGTCTTCGGGATTTGGACTTGTTGGAAACATGTTAACCATTTTATACTCTTCTTGCATCCTTAGAACCTTGACCGAATCTTGATTAGCTTGCTCCTTCCAAATGCTTCCCATTAAACAAGTTAAGGCTTCTTTCATCCTTTAGCTTTAGCTCTTGTCATTGGTCCTCCATGAATGGTTAAAGGATCTGGATCTTTTCTAACCTTAGCCGAATTGTGATCAACTGGCTGGTCTTCATCACATAAAGAATTCTTGGATAGCATTAATCACATCTTCACCAACAATGTCCCAAGTTTTCTTGAAAAAAAGAGCGTTGAACCCATCCGGACCAGGTGCCTTGTTAGGGTGGAGCAAGAAGCATGATGAGAAAAAGGCAGCTGCATCAAATGATCCATTGCACGTTCCGGTTGGGCCAATAACAAGAGCAAGAGCTAAGAGATTCAAAGAAGCACTTAATGGCCTAATTCAAGACACTTGGGCTGATTTTGAATTGTTGAAGTCCAAGAAGCCCACTTGAAGACCAAGGCATAATTAATGTCATCAAGGCAATTGATTGTGCTGAATAAGGAAGACTTGGGTGTGTGGCACAAGCTAGGAGAAGAGTCAACTTTGGCTGATTTATTCCCTTCCAAAGAATAATAGTTGATTTGTTTCCCAAATTAAGGGGCTGATTTGTTTCCAGATTTAGCTTTCCAATTAGGGAGCAAGTTAATAGTTTCTCAAATTAGTTTTCTTCTGATTATAAGGCCTTAATGGCCGAATTATCTTGTTTACTTTTAGGGTGGCTTATAGCCTTTCTTTTCATTTAGGGTTTTAGTATATAAAGGAACGAATTGGATGTAATTCGACAGACTTGAATTGAATAAAAAAATTGTGAGAGTTCATCTCTTTTTGGTTATGAAAACTTGACTTATCACTCACATCTTCTTCTTGTTCTTGAGTGTGGCGTCTTCATTTTATTGATACCGTTGGTTCTTACCTCCTTATAGGTAACGGGTCGCGGTCCGATAACGTTCTTGATTATAAACTTGGTTAGAAAACGATCATTCGTTACCATATATTGGTTCCGGGTCTCACTGCTCTTGGTCAGGTTCATATAAGTTGGTATTAGAGCTTAGGCTTCTAAATCAGGTTTAATCTATCCTTGTTCTTTCTCTTCTCTGTATTCGTTTGTTTCAACAAAAAAAAAATAAAAAAACAAAAAAAAAACTTTTGATCAAATCCGGTACTAAAAAAAAAAAAGTACCAAAAGCTTGCTTGAGTCCACTTAATCAAGGTCAGTTTTAAAAAAAAAAACGTTTGATCAAATCCAGTACCAAAAAAAGAAAAGAAAAAAAAAGTACTAAAGGCTTGCTTGAGTCCACTTGATCAAGGTCGGTAAAAAAATAAAATAAAAAATAATACAATTTTTTTGGGTCATGTAGTTGAACCTATATCAACTATTTCTATTCCTTATATTGATTCCGTGCATTGATATTAAAAAAAAATAGCTAAAGAATTCCGTCTTCATTATTCTTGTCCTTTTGCTTTATTACTTCTATTTTTCTTGTACTTCTTGTGAGTGTCCGTATAAGTCAAAAAAAAAAGGAAGAACTGAAAGAGTTAACAAAGAGTGGGAAAAAGGCAAGAGTGTGTGAGCTCATCAGAGGGTAAAAGCCAAAGAATTGAGTGAAAACACGATTGTGAGTGCCACCATCTTTGAGAGTAAACACGTGAGGGAGTGTTTGTGAGGCTTACTATTTTTTTTTGTTTTGCAGGTTTCAAATATGTCACGTGATAAAAGGAGAGACTTATCTGATGATACACCAGAAACGATAGATCTTAATTTTTTATATAAAGCCATACAAAAAAACATGGAGCGGATGGAGATTAAGATTGGTGAGGTGCATGATAGGATAGATAAGGTGGAGTCTGGTTCACAGAGGGTGCAACCAATTAGGGTTCCTAATGTGGAACGAAGAGAAAGAAACCCACCTAGGGATGATTATGGGAATGACCTAGAGGAGGTTGATCACATGTCCAATGTGGGTGCGGGTAGATTGAGGTGTGAAATGGGTGGTAGAGGAGTTAAGTATGGGAATAGAGAAGATAGGTATGAGTATAGAGGAGATAGGTATGGAGAGAGGGCTGATAATAATTTGGGTAGTATAAAGGTGAAAATCCCAACGTTCCAAGGTAAAACCGATCCCGAAGCTTAATTAGAGTGGGAGAAAAGAATAGAATTGGTATTTGACTGCCATGACTATTCTGAATTAAAGAAGGTAAAGTTGGCTGCCATAGAATTTACTGATTATGCTATCGTTTGGTGGAATCAATTGATTGTGAGTAGAAGACGAAATGGAGAAAGACCTATTGAGAGTTGGGAGGAGATGAAAGCTGTCATGAGAAAGCGTTTCATTCCGAGTTACTATTATAAGGGTTTGTTTCAAAAATTACAAACCCTTACTCTGTGTTGAATATTACTACAAGGAGATGGAGATAGCCATGATTCGAACTGATATAGAGGAAGACCGAGAGGCTACTATGGCTAGGTTTTTAAGTGGACTAAACCGAGACATATCGAATGTGGTGGAGTTGCAACATTATGTTGAATTGAGTTGGAACAACAGTTGAAGAGAAAGAGTTCCATCCGGGTTAGGCAAAATTTGGGTCCATCATCATGGAAACCGAATTGGAGAAAGAGGGATGACCAACCTAGTTTCAAGGCCAAGGCCGAACCTTCCAGAGATCATAAAGTCGGAGGCACATTAAAACAAGGTACATCAGATTCTCAACCTTCTAGAAATCGTGACATTAAGTGCTTTAAGTGTTTGAGAGCAGGTCATATTGCATCTCAATGCCCAAACAAGAGAGTAATGGTTTTGAAGGATGATGGTGAGATCGAATCTGAGGGTGAATCTGATGATGAGTCCATACCACCTTTGGAGGATGCAAGTGATATTGAATATCCGGTGGACGGAGAGCTCAAGCCAAGGAAGATGATGAGGTACAACGTGACAACATTTTTCATACCCGCTGCCATGTTAATGATAAGATATGTAGCATGATCATTGATGGGGGAGTTGTACTAATGTGGCTAGCACTAATTTTGTGGAAAAATTGAATTTAGCCACTTTGTGGCATCCAAAACCATATAAGTTATAGTGGTTAAATGATAGTGGTTAAATCAAGGTGACTAAACAAGTGTTAGTGACGTTTTCAATTGGAAAGTATAAAGATGAAGTCCTTTGTGATGTGGTACCAATGAATGTGGGCCATATCCTTTTGGGGAGACCATGGCAGTTCGATAGGCATGTGACCCATGATGGGTATACCAATAGATACTCCTTTGTACTCAATAAAAAATCAATCACTCTTGTACCTTTAACCCCAAAACAAGTGTATGAAGATCAAGTAAGGTTAAAAAAGGAGAGAGATGTAAAAAAAGAGAGTGAGAGTGAGAGTTCAAAAGAAAGAGAGAGAAAAGAAAAAGATTCTGAAATAGCAAAAAAAGAAAAAAAAAGATGAAAAAGAAAAAGTGGTTGTTGAGAAAAAGAGAGAGAAAACAAGTTTTTATGCAAGGGAGAGTGAGGTCAAAAAGGCTCTATTTTCAAATCAGCCAATGATTGTACTTTTGTACAAAGAGGCTTGCTTTAGTACTAATGAACTTAACCCTTCTTTGCCTAGTGTTGTTGTTTCTCTATTGCAGGACTATGATGAAGTGTTTCCCGAAGAGATGCCTAATGGTTTACCACCAATAAGGGGGATTGAGCACCAAATTGACTTTGTACCCGGAGCACCCATCCCAAATAGACCAGCATATAGAAGTAATCCTGAGGAGACAAAGGAACTTCAAAGGCAGGTTAGTGAGCTCATGGAAAAGGGGTATGTACGTGAGAGCATGAGTCCTTGTGCGGTTCCCGTATTGCTTGTGCCAAAGAAGGATGGAACATGGAGGATGTGCATTGATTGTCGTGCCATCAACAATGTCACTGTAAAGTATCGACATCCTATTCCTAGATTAGATGATATGCTTGATGAATTACATGGTTATATTGTTTTTACTAAAATTGATCTTAAAAGTGGATATCATCAAGTTAGGATGAAGGAAGGTGATGAGTGGAAAACTGCTTTCAAAACAAAATATGGATTATATGAGTGGTTAGTTATGCCTTTTGGATTAACTAATGCACCAAGTACTTTCATGAGATTAATGAACCATATTTTACGTGCTTTTATTGGAAAGTTTGTGGTTGTTTATTTTGATGACATTCTGATTTATAGCAAAAACTTGGATGAGCATGTTGAACATTTAAAACTTGTTTTAGGAGTTTTAAGAACAGAAAAGTTGTTTGCTAATCTCAAAAAGTGCACCTTTTACACCGATAAACTTGTATTTCTGGGCTTTGTTGTTAGTGCTAAGGGAATTGGGGTTGATGAAGAAAAGGTTAAGGCAATTAACCTTTTCTGATGATGAGTCCATACCACCTTTGGAGGATGCAAGTGATATTGAATATCCGGTGGACGGAGAGCTCAAGCCAAGGAAGATGATGAGGTATAACGTGACAACATTTTTCATACCCGCTGCCATGTTAATGATAAGATATGTAGCATGATCATTGATGGGGGAGTTGTACTAATGTGGCTAGCACTAATTTTGTGGAGAAATTGAATTTAGCCACTTTGTGGCATCCAAAACCATATAAGTTACAGTGGTTAAATGATAGTGGTTAAATCAAGGTGACTAAACAAGTGTTAGTGACGTTTTCAATTGGAAAGTATAAAGATGAAGTCCTTTGTGATGTGGTACCAATGAATGTGGGCCATATCCTTTTGGGGAGACCATGGCAGTTCGATAGGCATGTGACCCATGATGGGTATACCAATAGATACTCCTTTGTACTCAATAAAAAATCTATCACTCTTGTACCTTTAACCCCAAAACAAGTGTATGCAGATCAAGTAAGGTTAAGAAAAGAGAGAGATGTCAAAAAAGAGAGTGAGAGTGAGAGTTCAAAAGAAAGAGAGAGAAAAGAAAAAGATTATGAAATAGCAAAAAAAGAAAAAAAAATGAAAAAAAAAAGGGGTTGTTGAGAAAAAGAAAAAGAGAAAACAATTAAGCTTTTATGCAAGGGAGAGTGAGGTCAAAAATGTTCTATTTTCAAATCAGCCAATGATTGTACTTTTGTACAAAGAGGCTTGCTTTAGTACTAATGAACTTAACTCTTCCTTGCCTAGTGTTGTTGTTTCTCTATTGCAGGACTTTGATGAAGTGTTTCCCGAAGAGATGCCTACTGGTTTACCACCAATAAGGGGGATTGAGCACCAAATTGACTTTGTACCCGGAACACCCATCCCAAATAGACCAGCATATAGAAGTAATCCTGAGGAGACAAAGGAACTTCAAAGGCAGGTTAGTGAGCTCATGGAAAAGGGGTATGTACGTGAGAGCATGAGTCCTTGTGCGGTTCCCGTATTGCTTGTCCCAAATAATAATGGAACATGGAGGATGTGCATTGATTGTCGTGCCATCAACAATATCACTGTAAAGTATCGACATCCTATTCCTAGATTAAATGATATGCTTGATGAATTACATGGTTCTATTGTTTTTACTAAAATTGATCTTAAAAGTGGATATCATCAAATTAGGATGAAGGAAGGTGATGAGTGGAAAACTTCTTTCAAAACAAAATATGGATTATATGAGTGGTTAGTTATGCCTTTTGGATTAACTAATGCACCAAGTACTTTCATGAGATTAATGAACCATGTTTTGCGTGCTTTTATTGGAAAGTTTGTGGTTGTTTATTTTGATGACATTCTGATTTATAGCAAAAACTTGGATGAGCATGTTGAACATTTAAAACTTGTTTTAGGTGTTTTAAGAACAGAAAAGTTGTTTGATAATCTCAAAAATTGCACCTTTTGCAGCGATAAACTTGTATTTCTGGGCTTTGTTGTTAGTGCTATGGGAATTGGGGTTGATGAAGAAAAGGTTAAGGCAATTAAGGTGTGGCCGAAACCTACCAATGTGGGACAAGTGAGAAGTTTTCATGGGTTGGCTAGTTTTTATAGGAGGTTTGTGAAAGATTTTAGTAGTGTAGCTGCACCTTTAACCGAAGTTATTGAAAAGAATGTGGGTTTTAAGTGGGGTAATGAACAAGAAAAGACATTTAACTTGATTAAGGAAAAATTAACTAATGCACCTTTGCTTGCTTTGCCTGACTTTGCTAAAACTTTTGAGATTGAGTGTGATGCTTCAGGAATATGTATTGGAGCTGTTCTAATGCAAGAGGTCATCCCATTGCATATTTTAGTGAGAAGATAAGTGGAGCAGCCTTGAATTATCCTACCTATGACAAGGAGATGTACGCTTTGATTAGAGCATTGGAAACTTGGCAACACTACCTTTGGCCAAAAGAATTTATGATTCACACGGATCATGAGTACTTGAAGCATATAAAGGGGCAACAGAAGCTAAATAAGCGGCATGCCAAGTGGGTGGAGTTCATTGAAACATTTCCATATGTGATCAGGTACAAAAAGGGTAAGGAAAACGTGGTCGCTGATGCTCTGTCAAGAAGGTACGTTCTACTTTCTACTTTGGATGCTAAATTGTTTGGTTTTGAATACATTAAACAGTTGTATGTAGAAGATTCTGATTTTGGTAATGTGTTCAATGCATGTGAAAAGGCTGCATTTGGTAAATTTTACAGGCATGATGGATTTTTGTTTAGAGAAACTAAATTATGTGTGCCTAAGAGTTCTTTGCTTGAATTGCTTATTAGAGAAGCTCATGGGGGAGGTTTGATGGGGCATTTTGGTGTAGCTAAGACGCTAGATACTTTGCATGAACATTTTTTTTGGCCTCATATGAAACGTGATGTAGAAAGAATCTGTGAGAAATGCATTACTTGTAGACAAGCCAAGTCTAGGATTAAGCCTCATGGATTGTATACTCCTTTGCCTATACCTAGTGGACCTTGGATTGTTATTTCTATGGATTTTGTGTTGGGTTTGCCTAGGTCAAAAAGGGGTAGGGACTCTATATATGTGGTTGTTGATAGGTTTTCTAAAATGGCACATTTCATTCCTTGTCATAAAACCGATGATGCATCACATATTGTTGATTTGTTTTTCAAAGATATTGTAAGATTGCATGGCATGCCTAAGACCATTGTTTCGGATAGAGATGCTAAGTTCTTAAGCTACTTTTGGAAGACTTTGTGGGGTAAGTTAGGCACTAAACTTTTATTTTCTACTACTTGTCATCCACAAACTGATGGTCAAAATGAAGTAGTTAATAGGACTTTATCTACCTTGTTGCGTGCTATAATACAAAAGAACTTGAAAACATGGGAGGATTGTCTGCCGCATGTAGAGTTTGCTTTATAATAGGAGCGTGCATTGTGCAACTCATTTTTTGCCTTTTGAAATTGTGTATGGTTTTAACCCATTGACTTCTTTGGATTTAAATCCTTTACCTGTGAATGAGCATGTTAACTTGGATGGAAAGAAAAAGACAGATTTTGTTAAGCAAATCCATGAAAAGACTCTGGAAAACGTAGAGAGACGAACTAAGCAATATGCCAATCAAGCAAATAAAGGGCGTAAGAAGGTTGTGTTTGAGTTCGATGATTGGGTGTGGTTGCATATGAGGAAGGAACGATTCCTAGCCCAGCGGAGTTCTAAACTACTTCCAAGGGGAGATGGCCCATTTCAAGTGATTGAAAGAATCAATGACAACGCATACAAGTTGGATCTTCCAGGTGAGTACAATGTTAGTGCAAGCTTCAATGTTTCTGATTTGTCTCCTTTTGATGTAGGCGTCGATTTGAGGACAAATCCTTTTCAAGAGGGAGGGAACGATGAGAACAAGGCAGCTGCATCAAATGATCCATTGCATGTTCCGGTTGGGCCAATAACAAGGGCAAGAGCTAAGAGATTCAAAGAAGCACTAAATGGCCTAATTCAAGACACTTAGGCTGATTTTGAATTGTTAAAGTCCAAGATAAGCCCACATGAAGACCAAGGCATAATTAATGTCATCAAGGCAATTGATTGTGCCGAATAAGGAAGACTTGGGTGTGTGGCACAAGCTAGGAGAAGAGTCAACTTTGGCTGATTTATTCCCTTTTAATTTCCAAAGAATAATAGTTGATTTGTTTCCCAAATTAAGGGGTTGATTTATTTCCAGATTTAGCTTTCCAATTAGGGAGCAAGTCAATAGTTTCTCAAATTAGTTTTCTTCTGATTATAAGGCCTTAATGGCCGAATTATCTTGTTTCCTTTTAGGATGGCTTATAACCTTTCTTTTCGTTTAGGGTTTTAGTATATAAAGGAACGAATTGGATGTAATTGGACAGACTTGAATTGAATAAAAATTGTGAGAGTTTATCTTTTTTTTTTTGGTTCTGAAAACTTGACTTATCACTCACATCTTCTTCTTGTTCTTGAGTGTGGCGTCTTCAACTTCTTGATACCGTTGGTTCTTACCTCCTTATAGGTAACGGGTTGCGGTCCGATAACGTTCTTGTTTATAAACTTGGTTAGAAAACGATCATTCGTTACCATATATTGGTTCCGGGTCTCACTGCTCTTGGTGAGGTTCATATCAAGTTTAATCAAGACACATCAGCTAGAATTAGTACAAGTTTTAGCATGTATGGAATCTATTTTTAGTTAGACAATGTTAGTATAAAAATGGCTGACACATGTATTGCTCTTTTTTTTCAAAAACGCCAATGAAATATTATATTCTTTAGACTGAAATTCTGTCTTTATTTGGTACCAAAGTTAGGGTTTCTTGAGTCTTCTCGAGATACAACAAACAGAGTTGTTTCTTCAATGGCGAAAAACCAATCAACTTCTTGTTTGCTGGCTTAGATCTACACTAAGTCCTTCTGTGCATGGACAAGTAACATACTGTATTACTTCTTGTGAGGTATGGTTAACTCTTGAAAAACTGTATTCACAACAATCTCTTGCAAAAGTAATGCAAATCCGTTCTCAAATTCAATCTACAAATAAATGTTCTTTGTCGATCTCTGATTATGTTCTCAAGATGAAATCTTTTGATGAAAGTTTGTTTGCTACTGGACAACCAATATCTGATTGTGATTTACTTATGAATATTTTAGAAGGTCTTGGTGGAGAGTTTGATGTTGTTGTTATCACAATAATTGTGTTTGCTCTAGGTTGAATCAACAGACTTCCTCTGCTTCCTTGACAATTTCCACTGCTTTAACTAATTGCACAAAGAGTAATTTTCAAAGAGGTGGAAACCGACAATATTTTAGAGGAAGAAAAGGCAGAGAGGAAGAGCTTGAGGAGGAGGTCGTTCTGGTGGTAGATTGGTGTGTCAACTATGTGGTAGATCAGGTCATTATTCAGCTATATGTTTTCATCGATTTGACCAATCTTTTTAAGGAAATAGACCTTTCTCTTCACAACAACATTGAGATTTCTAGACAAATCAACATACTGGCTAACAAGGAAGTCATAGTGGAGGTTATCAAGCAAATATGCATCGTAATAATGGTGTGTACATTGCAACTCCATCCACTGTTATAGATCTGTCATGGTATATAGATAGTGGGGCAACGAATCGTGTTACACTAGACATCAACAATTTATCGCTTAAGTCAGAATACAAGGGAAAGGAACAACTATCTATTGGTAATGATAATAACTTGCCAATTTCTCATATTGGTTTTTCCATTATACCTTCACACATACAATCTGCCAATTTTTATATTTTAAAAACATCCTTCATGTGCCAATTATAACCAAAAACTTACTCAGCATTTCCCAATTTACCAAAGATAACAATGCTATTGTTGAGTTTAACTCTGAGTTTTGTGTAATCAAGGACCATAATTCAAAGAAAACCCTTCTTCAAGGGGCTTAGAAAGATGGTTTGTACCATTTTCATCTGCCAGCTACTGAGTCTCAAAAACTTCATGGTATCTCTACAAGGTCGAAATCAGTGGTTTATCTCTCTAGTTTTAAATGTAACAAGTATTCTAATTTGAGTTCTTGTAATAAAAGTTCTTAGGAAAATACTCTTAGTCAACAACATTTTGTAAATGCTCCTAAGCTTGTTGACTCGTCTTTGAAATGTGTCAAGTCTTGTGTAAATACTCTTGCCGTATATTGTACAATGGATTTCAATTTGGGGATGAAAATCATCTCCTTCCCCCTCCCCCATTTCTCCATTTCCTCTAGAAAAAATCCCCAAATGGAGATGAGGACACGGGGAATTGGGACCCCTAGGAAAAATGTACATCTCTAATTAGGATGAATGCTTATAGTAATATTAATTTTTTAAATTTTAGACATGTGTGTATGATGAGAACAAGGCAGCTGCATCAAATGATCCATTGCATGTTCCGGTTGGGCCAATAACAAGGGCAAGAGCTAAGAGATTCAAAGAAGCACTAAATGGCCTAATTCAAGACACTTGGGCTGATTTTGAATTGTTGAAGTCCAAGATAAGCCCACATGAAGACCAAGGCATAATTAATGTCATCAAGGCAATTGATTGGGCCGAATAAGGAAGACTTGGGTGTGTGGCACAAGCTAGGAGAAGAGTCAACTTTGGCTGATTTATTCCCTTTTAATTTCCAAAGAATAATAGTTGATTTGTTTCCCAAATTAAGGGGCTGATTTGTTTCCAGATTTAGCTTTCCAATTAGGGAGCAAGTCAATAGTTTCTCGAATTAGTTTTCTTCTGATTATAAGGCCTTAATGGCCGAATTATCTTGTTTCCTTTTAGGATGGCTTATTGCCTTTCTTTTTGTTTAGGGTTTTAGTATATAAAGGAACGAATTGGATGTAATTGGACAGACTTGAATTGAATAAAAATTGTGAGAGTTCATCTCTTTTTGGTTCTGAAAACTTGACTTATCACTCACATCTTCTTCTTGTTCTTGAGTGTGGCGTCTTCAACTTCTTGATACCGTTGGTTCTTACCTCTTTATAGGTAACGGGTCGCGGTCCGATTTTGTTCTTGTTTAAAAACTTGATTAGAAAACGATCCTTCGTTACCATATATTGGTTCCGGGTCTCACTGCTCTTGGTGAGGTTCATATCAGTTGGTATCAGAGCTTAGGCTTCTAAATCAGGTTTAATCTATCCTTGTTCTTTCTCTTATCTGTATTCATTTGTTTCAAAAAAAAAAAAAAAAAAAAAAGTTTGATCAAACCAAGTACCAAAAAAAAAAAAAAAAAAAAAAAAAAAAAAAAGTTTGATCAAATCAGGTACCAAAAAAAAAAAAAAAAAAAAAGTACCAAAAGCTTGCTTGTGTCCACTTGATCAAGGTCGGTAAAAAAAAAAACAATTTTTTTTTTTGGGTCGTGTAGTTGAACCTATATCAACTATTTCTATTCATTATCTTGATTTCGTGCATTGATATTCAAAAAAAAAAAAATTTAATAGCTACAGAATTTCGTCTTCATTATTCTTGTCCTTTTGCTCAGTTACTTCTATTTTTCTTGCACTTCTTGTGAGTGTCCGTATAAGTCAAAAAAAAAAAAGAAGGAAGAACTGAAAGAGTTAACAAAGAGTGGAAAAAGGCAAGAGTGTGTGAGCTCATCAAAGGGTAAAAGCCAAAGAATTGAGTGAAAACACGAGTGTGAGTGCCACCATCTTTGAGAGTAAACACGTGAGGGAGTGTTTGTGAGGCTTACTAATTTCTTTTGCTTTGCAGGTTTCAAATATGTCACGCGATAAAAGTAGAGACTTATCTGATGATGCACCAGAAACGATAGATCTTAATTTTTTGTATAAAGCCATACAAAAAAACATGGAGCGGATGGAGATTAAGATTGGTGAGGTACATGATAGGATAGATAAGGTGGAGTCTAGTTCACAAAGGGTGCAACAAATTAGGGTTCCTAATGTGGAACGAAGAGAAAGAAACCCACCTAGAGACGATTATGATGATGATTATGGGAATGACCTAGAGGAGGGTGATCGCATGTCCAATGTGGATACAGGTAGATTGAGGCGTGAAATGGGAGGTAGAGGAGTTAGGTATGGGAATAGAGAAGATAGGTATGGGTATAGAGGAGATAGGTATGGAGAGAGGGCTGATAATAATTTGGGTAGTATAAAGGTGAAAATCCCAACGTTCCAAGGTAAAACTGATCCCGAAGCTTATTTAGAGTGGGAGAAAAGAATAGAATTGGTATTTGACTGCCATGACTATTATGAATTAAAGAAGGTAAAGTTGGTTGCCATAGAATTTACTGATTATGCTATCGTTTGGTGGGATCAATTGATTGTGAGTAGAAGACGACATGGAGAAAGACCTATTGAGACTTGGGAGGAGATGAAAGCTGTCATGAGGAAGCGTTTCATTCCGAGTCACTATTATAGGGGTTTGTTTCAAAAATTACAAACCCTTACTCAAGGGTCTAGGTGTGTTGAAGATTACTACAAGGAGATGGAGATAGCCATGATTCGAGCTGATGTAGAGGAAGACCGAGAGGCTACTATGGCTAGGTTTTTAAATGGACTAAACCGAGATATAGCAAATGTGGTGGAGTTGCAACATTATGTTGAATTGAGTGACATGGTACACATGGCAATTAAGGTGGAACAACAGTTGAAGAGAAAGAGTTCAACACGGGTTGGGCAAAATTCGGGTTCTTCATCATCATGGAAATCAAATTGGAGCAAGAGGGATGACCAACCTAGTTTCAAGGCCAAGGCCGAACCTTCCAGAGATCATAAAGTCGGAGGCACATTAAAACAAGGTACATCAGATTCTCAACCTTCTAGAAATCGTGACATTAAGTGCTTTAAGTGTCTGGGAGCAGGTCATATTGCATCTCAATGCCCAAACAAGAGAGTAATGGTTTTGAAGGATGATGGTGAGATCGAATCTGAAGGTGAATCTGATGATGAGTCCATGCCACCTTTGGAGGATGCAAGTGATATTGAATATCCGGTGGACGGAGAGCTTTTGGTGGCGAGAAGAGCTCTTAGTGCTCAAGCCAAGGAAGATGATGAGGTACAACGTGACAACATTTTTCATACCCGCTGCCATGTTAATGATAAGGTATGTAGCATGATCATTGATGGGGGGAGTTGTACTAATGTGGCTAGCACTAATTTTGTGGAGAAATTGAATTTAACCACTTTGAGGCATCCAAAACCATATAAGCTACAGTGGTTAAATGATAGTAGGGAAATCAAGGTGACTAAACAAGTGTTGGTGACGTTTTCAATTGGAAAGTACAAAGATGAAGTCCTTTGTGATGTGGTACCAATGAATGCGGGCCATATCCTTTTGGGGAGACCATGGCAGTTCGATAGGCATGTGACCCATGATGGGTATACCAATAGATACTCCTTTGTACTCAATAAAAAATCAATCACTCTTGTACCTTTAACCCCAAAACAAGTGTATGAAGATCAAGTAAGGTTACGAAAAGAGAGAGATGTAAAAAAAGAGAGTGAGAGTGAGAGTTCAAAAGAAAGAGAGAGAAAAGAAAAAGATTCTGAAATAACAAAAAAAGAAAAAAAAAGAAAAAGTGGTTGTTGAGAAAAAGAGAGAGAGAAAACAAGTAAGCTTTTATGCAAGGGAGAGTGAGGTCAAAAAGGCTCTATTTTCAAATCAGCCAATGATTGTACTTTTGTACAAAGAGGCTTGCTTTAGTACTAATGAACTTAACCCTTCTTTGCCTAGTGTTGTTGTTTCTCTATTGCAGGACTTTGATGAAGTGTTTCCCGAAGAGATGCCTATTGGTTTACCACCAATAAGGGGGATTGAGCACCAAATTGACTTTGTACCCGGAGCACCCATCCCAAATAGACCAGCATATAGAAGTAATCCTGAGGAGACAAAGGAACTTCAAAGGCAGGTTAGTGAGCTCATGGAAAAAGGGTATGTACGTGAGAGCATGAGTCCTTGTGCGGTTCCCGTATTGCTTGTGCCAAAGAAGGATGGATCATGGAGGATGTGCATTGATTGTCGTGCCATCAACAATATCACTGTAAAGTGTCGACATCCTATTCCTAGATTAGATGATATGCTTGATGAATTACATGGTTCTATTGTTTTTACTAAAATTGATCTTAAAAGTGGATATCATCAAATTAGGATGAAGGAAGGTGATGAGTGGAAAACTGCTTTCAAAACAAAATATGGATTATATGAGTGGTTAGTTATGCCTTTTGGATTAACTAATGCACCAAGTACTTTCATGAGATTAATGAACCATATTTTACGTGCTTTTATTGGAAAGTTTGTGGTTGTTTATTTTGATGACATTCTGATTTATAGCAAAAACTTGGATGAGCATGTTGAACATTTAAAACTTGTTTTAGGAGTTTTAAGAACAGAAAAGTTGTTTGCTAATCTCAAAAAGTGCACCTTTTGCACCGATAAACTTGTATTTCTGGGCTTTGTTGTTAGTGCTAAGGGAATTGGGGTTGATGAAGAAAAGGTTAAGGCAATTAGGGAGTGGCCGAAACCTACCAATGTGGGACAAGTGAGAAGTTTTCATGGGTTGGCTAGTTTTTATAGGAGGTTTGTGAAAGATTTTAGTAGTGTAGCTGCACCTTTAACCGAAGTTATCAAAAAGAATGTGGGTTTTAAGTGGGGTAATGAACAAGAAAAGGCATTTAACTTGATTAAGGAAAAATTAACTAATGCACCTTTGCTTGCTTTGCCTGACTTTGCTAAAACTTTTGAGATTGAGTGTGATGCTTCAGGAATAGGTATTGGAGCTGTTCTAATGCAAGAAGGTCGTCCCATTGCATATTTTAGTGAGAAGATAAGTGGAGCAGCCTTGAATTATCCTACCTATGACAAGGAGATGTATGCTTTGATTAGAGCATTGGAAACTTGGCAACACTACCTTTGGCCTAAAGAATTTGTGATTCACACGGATCATGAGTCCTTAAAGCATATAAAGGGGCAACACAAGCTAAATAAGCGGCATGCCAAGTGGGTGGAGTTCATTGAAACGTTTCCATATGTGATCAGGTACAAAAAGGGTAAGGAAAACGTGGTCGCTGATGCTCTGTCAAGAAGGTACGTTCTACTTTCTACTTTGGATGCTAAATTGTTTGGTTTTGAATACATTAAACAGTTGTATGTGGAAGATTCTGATTTTGGTAATGTGTTCAATGCATGTGAAAAGGCTGCATTTGGTAAATTTTATAGGCATGATGGATTTTTGTTTAGAGAAACTAAATTATGTGTGCCTAAGAGTTCTTTGCGTGAATTGCTTGTTAGAGAAGCTCATGGGGGAGGTTTGATGGGGCATTTTGGTGTAGCTAAGACACTAGATACTTTGCATGAACATTTTTTTTGGCCTCATATGAAACGTGATGTAGAAAGAATCTGTGAGAAATGCATTACTTGTAGACAAGCCAAGTCTAGGATTAAACCTCATGGATTGTATACTCCTTTGCCTATACCTAGTGGACCTTGGATTGATATTTCTATGGATTTTGTGTTGGGTTTGCCTAGGTCAAAAAGGGGTAGGGACTCTATTTATGTGGTTGTTGATAGGTTTTCTAAAATGGCACATTTCATTCCTTGTCATAAAACCGATGATGCATCACATATTGCTTATTTGTTTTTCAAAGAAATTGTAAGATTGCATGGCATGCCTAAGACCATTGTTTCGGATAGAGATGCTAAGTTCTTAAGCTACTTTTGGAAGACTTTGTGGGGTAAGTTAGGCACTAAACTTTTATTTTCTACCACTTGTCATCCACAAACTGATGGTCAAACTGAAGTAGTTAATAGGACTTTATCTACCTTGTTGCGTGCTATAATACAAAAGAACTTGAAAACATGGGAGGATTGTCTGCCTCATGTAGAGTTTGCTTATAATAGGAGCGTGCATTCTGCAACTCATTTTTCGCCTTTTGAAATTGTGTATGGTTTTAACCCATTGACTCCTTTGGATTTAATTCCTTTACCTGTGAATGAGCATGTTAACTTGGATGGAAAGAAAAAGGCAGATTTTGTTAAGCAAATCCATGAAAAGACTCGCGAAAACGTAGAGAGACGAACTAAGCAATATGCCAATCAAGCAAATAAAGGGCGTAAGAAGGTTGTGTTTGAGCCCGGTGATTGGGTGTGGTTGCATATGAGGAAGGAACGATTCCCAGCCCAGCGGAGTTCTAAACTACTTCCAAGGGGAGATGGCCCATTTCAAGTGATTGAAAGAATCAATGATAACGCATACAAGTTGGATCTTCCAGGTGAGTACAATGTTAGTGCAAGATTCAATGTTTCTGATTTGTCTCCTTTTGATGTAGGCGACGATTTGAGGACAAATCCTTTTCAAGAGGGAGGGAATGATGAGAACAAGGCAGCTGCATCAAATGATCCATTGCATCTTCCGGTTGGGCCAATAACAAGGGCAAGAGCTAAGAGATTCAAAGAAGCACTAAATGGCCTAATTCAAGACACTTGGGCTGATTTTGAATTGTTGAAGTCCAAGATAAGCCCACATGAAGACCAAGGCATAATTAATGTCATCAAGGCAATTGATTGGGCCGAATAAGGAAGACTTGGGTGTGTGGCACAAGCTAGGAGAAGAGTCAACTTTGGCTGATTTATTCCCTTTTAATTTCCAAAGAATAATAGTTGATTTGTTTCCCAAATTAAGGGGCTGATTTGTTTCCAGATTTAGCTTTCCAATTAGGGAGCAAGTCAATAGTTTCTCGAATTAGTTTTCTTCTGATTATAAGGCCTTAATGGCCGAATTATCTTGTTTCCTTTTAGGATGGCTTATTGCCTTTCTTTTTGTTTAGGGTTTTAGTATATAAAGGAACGAATTGGATGTAATTGGACAGACTTGAATTGAATAAAAATTGTGAGAGTTCATCTCTTTTTGGTTCTGAAAACTTGACTTATCACTCACATCTTCTTCTTGTTCTTGAGTGTGGCGTCTTCAACTTCTTGATACCGTTGGTTCTTACCTCTTTATAGGTAACGGGTCGCGGTCCGATTTTGTTCTTGTTTAAAAACTTGATTAGAAAACGATCCTTCGTTACCATATATTGGTTCCGGGTCTCACTGCTCTTGGTGAGGTTCATATCAGTGTACTTATAAACATGAGTGTACTAATAAGTTTTATAGTTGTCAATATTTGTACCCTTAGTTTTTAACTGATAAAAAAATATTTTATTTTTTTAAGAATAGAATATAAATAAATAATTAAAAAGAATAACATATAATAATAATTTTTAATTAAATAAATTTAATTGTTAAAAAAAGTTGAGAGGAGATTAAATAGTCTTGCCGTAACCTCACTAATTGTGGACCTACCGGACCAATCCAATGGGCTCACTAAACGTGGGGATAGGATTGGACATAGTCTAGCTGTCCAATCCTGGCTGCCAAACGCAGCCTTTGTCTCCGATTTAAATAAAATGTAAACTCGATTGTTGATAATAAATGTATAGGGCGATAATAGTATTTAAAAAACATTAAATTCAACCTTTATATCTAGATATGTCCCTTGTATCAAAATGGTTGTGCACTTCCCTTCCATTTATGTAAATAAGGTTTTGAATTTCATCTTTGTTCATTAAATCGCCAAAATGTTATGAGACCTCTCCATTGTAATGAAAGTTGAACGCCAGGTCTTGAAAAGGGCCAAACGGGGCTGGCCTGGTCCAAAATTTTGAAGTCTAATTAATTATCGGATTGGATCCAATTCATAGGGCTCGTTACTGTTTGGACTGAATCGAATGAACAAAATTATCCATTGATTGACGATATTTGCACCCCTTAAAAATTGTACGTACATATCAAATTAGTATGATTTTGAGAATCCAATAATATCTTTAGTCTTTAAGTAAAATTACCAGTATGATTAAATTGTTTGTAAGTATATAGTATACCCACTAATAATTATTAATTAGTTTTTTATGTTAATTAGGATCAAGAATGATGTCCTTAGGTGGGCCGAATTGGATATGGGCCGAAACAGACCCAATATGATTTGAGCCCTTTACATAATAGTAAAAAAAAGGGTGACACTAATTGTACTCCTTAAAAACTATACGTACACCCTTTACATATTTACATCCATCAAAAATTTTAAAATTTTTATAGTTTGTAAATAAACCTCACTTAATGTCAAAAATATCATTTCTTTAATTATAATATAATTGTATTTTTATAAGTACATACTACCAACATATATTATTATGTTATTTAATCAACTTTATTATTATTTAAAATTGAACATTTTATTATTATCTTTAATTCTATCCATGTTATTTTTTGTTTAAGAAAAATACTTTCTATTACTTTTCATAAAAAAAAAACCATTATTCTTTCCCTTCCATTCTTTTTATCTTCCATGTTTTCCTTTCACAAAAGTCAAACTCCATTTTTCTTTTTCTCTCTCAGTGTGTCAAGCTACTCTCTTCATTTCTTCTTGATTGATTTCTATCAACTAAATCATTTTGTTTTGATGTTTTTTCTATTGGAGGTCCATATTTTGTTTGTGAAAGTTGTAGGGAAGCAAAATTTATATCATGTACCAATTGATTTGGAAGTAGAAGTGCTCGTTTGGTTGAGTATTCTACTGTCTCAAAATATCTACGAACGTCTATTTGAATTTTTTAAAGTTGTATGTTTGAGCTTTTAAGATTGTCTGTTTTAAATTGAGTAGAGACTAGGTCATGGGGAGGTATAGCTCGAAAACTGTTTAATGAAATTGAATAACAAATACTATTGAAAAAAAAAAATCTAAAGCGTGTTTGCAAGAAAAAAAAAATACAAATATTATAGGGAAAACAATCTATAATGATTTTATTCTACTAGTAAAAATGATTTAATACATGTTTTTTTACAACCAACTTGGGAAAATTTTAATTCATTCTCTAGTAGTTAATTTGTATTGCCTTAGAAGAAAAGGAAAATATATTTTAAATTAAATTTTAAGGGAGAATCTAGGGTTTTAAAAATTGGAAATAATTTTTAATGATATATGATAATATCAAATCATTAAAAGGAAACATTATTTTTTCACAAGATATTAAAATATGAAACTAATTAATAATTATTGTGGGTGTACTTACAAATGGTTGGTAATTTTACTCAAGGCTATTATTGGATTTTCAAAAGCGTACAAAGTTGGGGTATATATACAGTTTTTGAAGGGTGTCGATATCGTCACTAAAAAAATCAATAATATAAAAGGAATAAAACATATTGGGCCCAAATACAGTACCGCCCAACCCCCCATGGACATTGATCAATGAGCTGGGGCTTAACAATGGGCATGATACCGTTCATATGACCCGACCCGATTAGAACAGTATGAATGCTAAGCCTTTATACCCGATAATCAATTGGATTTCAAAAATTTGGAGCCCGACCTTTTTATACCTTTATCAACCGTTTAAAAATAGGAAAAATGGCACCAATTTGCCCTGTGAATACGCAGTATTACACTTTCTAGTGATTTTTTGATATTAACAGAAATCGAGACCCTATATAATTAAAAAAAAATTGTTCATTTACCAAATACATTGTATTCCATATAAATTAAAACAAAAAAGATTTATCGTATCTAAAAACATATGAACAAAATATTGTTTACGTTTCTATTTTCCATGCTTTCTGAAGTGTAAATTCACTAGTTATACTATTACCATCAAGACTTTTTTCTCAATAGATAACATAAACAATCCACTCAACCTATCTTGTGACATTGTTGAGAGAATATAATTTTTAATCAACTTCAACTTTAAAAAGCTTCTCTCCGTAGTAGAAACTGTAACTGGAACAATAAAGGTTAAAATAGACTTTGGAACAATATTCTTCAGCTTACTAAAGAGACCTGAGACTTTATACAAAAAGATTAAAATAATCAAAGTTAGAAGATTTAAAATAGCACCCATAAAGCCGTAATCTACATGACTATATTACAGGATGAATTATTTCAAAGCAAAACATGGTAGTATTTAGAAGAACTAGGGAAAAAAATTAAACCCAAATTAATTTAAACCGATTCAATCATTACATAGAATACTACACACATACTATTCTACTATTGTAAATAAAATTAATAATTAAGAGATGAATCAAAATCAACATGTAGAAATTAATTGATTATAATTTGTTGGGCCTACACATAAAGTTCTATCCACATTATTCAAATAACAATTACCAATATAAGAGAGATAGGGATAGAGAAAAGTTGACACAAGATATAACGTTGTAAACCTCCGAAGAGGAAACATCCACGGGTTAGCAACCACCGGTAAACAAAATCCACTAGTTTATAAGAAAAGTACAATCTCTCAAGTGACCCCTTCATCTAGAACCTACCCTCCTATCCAACTCATGAAGATGTCGCCCTCATGCTCAACAATCCGAGACCTCACACCTCTTGTCAAGACTTCCTCGCTCACCCTTCCGGATCCTCACGACCCTAGGCAATACTTCCTTGCTTGACAATTCTAGGTCTCCCACCTCTTGCCAAGACTTTCTTGCTCAACAACATAGGTCTCACACCTATTGCCAAGACTTCCTTCTCACAAGGCATCTAGGTGATTATGAATGCAAAACGCAAACAAGCACGCAACATAGAATGTTATGATCAACACATCCTATGGAAACTAGAATTAATCAATGAGCACACAAAGTATATTTTCTAGTTTATAATCCAAAAGTGACACCACACAAGATGATGCATGAGCATATGAAATGTATGGATTAGATACACTCCATGAAGATATAGACATAGACAATAAAGTTCATAAAACAAGATTGTCTAGATCTTATTCATGAATAAAAATCTAGAGCATTCCAAATTTCCAAACACACACTTTAAACCTAGATTTTATTCATGTTACTAAAGCTTGAAATAAACATGTCCATGAAGTACGTATTCAAGACTTTAGTACTAACACAAAAATGCTAGAAACACAAGATATGATCAATCAAATCTCTAGCAATCATTTAGAGCGTATATTCACAAAATAGTCAATTAAACTCTAATAGACTCTAAATATAAAATCAAATGTGCTAATCCTAGATCTATTCAACAAATGAGTTCTAGCACATGATAAGACTATTAATCATGAAAATAAAGTCAATCAAAGCACAAATAGTCCTAGATAAGATGCTAGCACAATAAAACTCACAATCATGTGAAAACATAGGTTTGATTGAAACCTAACTCACAATCAAGTTTCTAATTAAAGCACAACTAGCATTTAATTGAAGATCTATCACTCATCAACATATGTTCAAGTCAAATACACACAAGTAGGAAGAAGACCCAAGGTATTTGAACATTAGAATCAAGGAAATCGAAAGATAAACCAATACCTTGTCAATTTCGAGTACAATCACGAAAATGGTGCGATCCACTAGAAAACTTGAACAAATGACTTCAAGGTTGCTTGGAGATGATAGAGGACTTCAATATTAAACTTCTCCAACTTGAATCACTCATATCGGATAAGAAATGAGAGAGATATGGTGATTCAAAATTGAGAGAAAAAAACCTGGAAATTTTCTGCACTACATTTTCTTCTTCCTTGGATTCAAATGAGCGAGAGGAGATATATAAAGGAGAGGGAACAAAAGAGCATGAAAGGACCAAAATAAACCCTTTGAAAATGCTTCCCTGAGATTGCGCATGTGCATCTCGGTGCAGCAAGGAGTTGTGGCCGAGATGGCCACACGCCATCTCGGGCATGCACCATTTGATGGCCTTTGGCCATGGTGCACCTCCCTTGCACTTCTCTCTCGTTCTTCGACCGTTCTTTGACCTCCGAACCCAGAATTCAAATCCGTTTTTGGATTACAAAATGTAACTCTCTCACGGACATGGACATATAAGATACTCAACCCAGAAAATAAGAATTCGACTCGATATATGTTGACGAAGACAATGTACGTAACATGAGTTGAAAGTATAGTATCTTTTGACTTAGAACTTGAAATAAATAGTATGAGTAACCGAAACGACCAGTCTTTGTTGGGTTTTGTGGGCTTATTTTCTTATTAGTTTGGGTTTTAATTGTGTTGGGTTTTGTGGGCTTATTTTATGAATAGTTTGGGTTTTTGTGTTGGGTTTTATTTTGTTAAGTGTGAGTTCATGTGTTCTTTGATTAGAAATAAGGAGTTACAAAGGCTGAATACTTTATGGCCATTATTCATGGTCTAAATGTCATTTAGTGGGAGGTTACACATTTAATGGGCAGTTATATTTGTGTTGTATTGTCCTTGGCCTTTGTTCTATATAAACAAGGCTGTTTTTTCTATGTAAGGGCAGAGATTTGAGTAATATAAACTTATTTGAGCACTTTGTGAGTGTTTTGTTTTTAAGTTCTTGCATGAACTTTGGAACTTATCAAGCTCATTCAGCTTGTGAGTTCAACAACCTCAAAATCTTTGTTTTGCCTTTAAACTTATCAAACTTCATAGTTTGTGGCATTATGGGGAAATCAAAGTGTTGTTCTAATTAGCTTTTATCATCATTCCATTGATAAAGTGATTAGAATAGTTTCTCTTACTTCAATCTTGAATGATCGGGTTTGTTTCAATTAGTTGGAGGGTGTTAAATTGCATTCCATATGTATCATAGCTCTTTAGCTATTTTTTTGGGTAAATAAATAGTATCATAGAAAGAAGGAAGGAATGTACAAACACATTGGGCATACCCCAGGAAGAAAGGGACACAAAGCCCAAAAACAACGTTCAAACAACAAACTCTCTAATAAGAGCTAAACCAAAGGCTTTACAAAGAGCACTGAGCACAACACATGATATGAACCTCACCAAGAGCAGTGAGACCCGGAACCAATATATAGTAACGAAGGAACATTTTCTAACCAAGTTTATAAACAAGAACGTTATCGGACCGTGGCCTGTTATCTATAAGGAGGTAAGAACCAACGGTATCAAGAAGTTGAAAACACCACACTCAAGAACAAGAAGAAGATGTGAGTGATAAGTCAAGTTTTCAGAACAAAAAAAAAAAAGAGATGAACTCTCACAATTTTTATTCAATTCAAGTCTGTCCAATTACATCAAATTCGTTCCTTTATATACTAAAACCCTAAACGAAAAGAAAGGCTATAAGCCATCCTAAAAGGAAACAAGATAATTAGGCCATTAAGGCCTTATAATCAGAAGAAAACTAATTTGAGAAACTATTGACTTGCTCCCTAATTGGAAAGCTAAATCTGGAAACAAATCAGCCCCTTAATTTGGGAAACAAATCAACTATTATTCTTTGGAAATTAAAAGGGAATAAATCAGCCAAAGTTGACTCTTCTCCTAGCTTGTGCCACACACCCAAGTCTTCCTTATTCGGCCCAATCAATTGCCTTGATGACATTAATTATGCCTTGGTCTTCATGTTGACTTATCTTGGAGTTCAACAATTCAAAATCAGCCCAAGTGTCTTGAATTAGACCATTTAGTGCTTCTTTGAATCTCTTAGCTCTTGATATGAACCTCACCAAGAGCAGTGAGACCCGGAACCAATATATGGTAACGAAGGATCGTTTTCTAATTCAAGTTTATAAACAAAGAAAATAAAAAGGACCGCGACCCATTATCTATATGGAGATAAGAACCAACGGTATCAAGAAGGTCGTAGACGCCACACTCAAGAATAAGAAAGAAGGTGAGTGATAAGTCAAGGTTTGAACGCCACAAGGTAGAACCTTGATAAGTTCATAGTTCTATGAAGAACCAAAGAGAAAATTCTCTCAAATTTATTTCAATTCCAAAATCTATTCTCAAATTACATCAATTGGTCCCTTTTATACTAAAAATATCTAAGACCTAAAAGGGAATAAATATTAGGCAATTAATGCCTTACAATCAGGAAAATAAATGCAAACAACTTTAGAAAAATAAATAAATACCAAACTAGCAACTATTTGATTTGTTCCTTATTTGGAAAGCTGAATTTGGGAAACAAATCAGCCATTTATTTGGAAAACAAATCAACTCTTTATTTGGGGAAATAAATAAAATAAGGAATATGCTGAAATTGGCAATATGCTGAAATTGAATTCTCCTCCAACCATACGTCGCCCAAAATATAGGAAATATGTTGAAATTCGGACTCCTCAACTCAAGTCTTCGCGCAATAAGATAGATGGCCAAATTTGGACTTTTTGTGATCTGTTTTGGAGGACAGGTTCTTCATATCATCTGTAGATCTTGTCTTGGGCTTTCCGAAAATATATTATAATAGACGATCTGACTTCAGATGCTCTCTATAGAGGTCCACGAAGTTCAGCCCGGATTTGGTCTTCATGTGGGCAGAATTTGGACTTTAGCAACTCGGAATCACCCCATCATTTAATACTTCTTTGATCCTCTTGCTTCCTTTTAATTGGCCCAATTGGAATATGCAATAGTTCCCTTGGTGATGCTTCTTGATTCTCATCAGCTCTTGCCCTTGTTATTGGCCCAACCGGAACATGCAATGGATCATTTGATGCAGCTGCCTTGTTCTCATCAACAAAAGCCCACAGCACCTAGGGATAACTAGAGATGAGAGGCTAATACTTCAACTTGAGAGAAGAGAGCCGGCAACGAACAGTATCTGTAATGATCTGGGCAACCTCTCAACTAGACTTCGAGAGCTTTTAAAAATATGACAATTTCGCTCTCTCCAAATAAAATAGACGGCAGCCACAAGATAAGTTTTTTTGTCACAACGGAGGGGGAACTCCTCTTCCAATGAATGGACACCCAATAAATAAGATCATTCCAGCTAAGATGAATCCCAAGACAACCACATTTATTCAAAAGTTGTGTCCAGATGGCTTTGTTATAAAAACACTCAAAGAAAATGTGAGCATGAGTCTCGGCCTGAGAGTTACAAAGGACACACGTAGTAACAACTTGAGGGTCGTAGCACTGAACACGATCCAAGGTAGAAAGCCTACCTTTAATAGCCAACCAAATGATGAAACCCATCCTCGGGATATTCTGCGGGAACCACACAATTTTATACCAAGAAACCAAAGGATGAGGGGTTCTAAGAGACTCCATAGCAGACGCAGCTGAATAAATGCCATTAGAAGAAGGAAGCCACAGAATTCTATCATACAAAGTAGAGTTTGGGTTGTAAGAAGGCATACGACTCCGAATTTCAGCAAGGTCAATGGACATAGCAGCAGGCCATCTCCAATTATCATCAAGAACAATGGCATTATAGCATTGATAGAGAGTCCAAAATCATAAATAACACGGGAGCTCCAATTATCAAACCATAAGGAAGTTTTCAAGTCATTTCCAATGATATGCTGAATTAAAGGACGGGCAAAAGGCCTAAGAAGAAGAAGTTTTCTCATATTCCAAGAACAGATATGAGGAGCCTTCACCTCCCACAAATTGGTACCTTTGAGGAGATAGGCTTTGATCCAAGAAGTCCAAAGATTACTAGTGCCATAAACCAGAATCCATATATGTCTAATCATAAGTGCTTTGTTCCACAAAGAGAGGTCCTTGATTCCAAGACCACCATCTTTCTTTGGAACACAAATATCAGACCAAGCAATCTTAGAGCCTTTGCTGTTCACCTCAACCCCATTCCATAAAAAAACTTCGGAATTTCTGTTCAATGCTCTTCAAGATTCTCTTTGGAAGATAAAGGTGAGATGCCCAAAAGACTTGAATACTAGTTAAAACCGAGATGATAAGTTGAAGACGACCAGCAAAGGAAAGGCACCCATTTAACCAAGAAGAAAGTCTAATCGAAACTTTATCCACAAGGGGAGAGCAATCACGAAGATTCAACTTTGAAGAGATGATAGGAATTCCCAAATAACGAATTGGAAGAGAGCCAACCGGGTAACCAAAAAGGTTGATGAGCTGTTGACTAACAGCAACAGGCACACCCGAAATGAAAATGTTGCTCTTAGCATGATTAGCACAAAGTCCTGAAAGCAAAAAGAACTCATCAAGGGCTAACTTGAGCACAAGAGCTGAATGATATGAACCATGGCAAAGCATAATCAGGTCATCCGCAAAAGAAAGGTGGGATAGCTTTAATTTATCACACCTCCAATGATATTTGAAGTTAGGAGTGTCCATAATATGGTTGGCCAAAAGCTTAGAGAGGACCTCCATAGCAATAACAAAGAGATACGGAGAAATAGGGTCCCCTTGCCGAAGGCCCCTCTTTCCGGAGAAGAAACCAGCAAACTCACCATTAATAGAGATAGAGAACTTAGGAGTAGTAAGGCAAGCTTTAATCCAATTAATGACTTTCAAAGGAAAGTGAAATGCAGCAAGAGTGTCAAGCAAGAAGCCCCAATCCACCATATCAAAAGCTTTCATTAAATCCACCTTAAGAGCCAACTTTGGCATACCAGCATCCTTGTGATAATCCCTCATAAGCTCTTGAACTAGAAGGATGTTATCCCCAATTCTCCTACCTGCCACAAAAGCTGATTGGGAGGGGCTAATAATGTCCGGAAGACAAGGCTTGATTACATTGGCTATGATCTTAGCAATGATCTTGTATAGAGTGTTGCAACAAGCGATTGGTCTAAAGTCCGTCATCTTAGAGGGATTAGGGACCTTGGGGACCAAGGCAAGGTCGCATTGAGCTCCTTAAGAAGAAGACCACAATGAAAGAACTCTTGAATAGCATTAATAACATCATCACCAACTATGTGCCACGTCTTCTTGAAGAAATGAGCATTAAAACCATCGGGACCAGGAGCTTTATTGAGGTGTATGGTTGCTAAGTTAATGATTTCCATCACATATTTAAACCCAAACTAATTATAAATAAGCCAACAAAACCAAACATAATTAAACCCAAACTAATTATAAAATAGGCCCACAAAACCCAACATGGCCGAATGGCCTTTTATTCTTCAAGATAGGCTAGAATACTTCATTGTAACAAGGCTGTACTCTTGTCTTCAGGATTCGGACTTGTTTTTCAACATGTTAGCCATTTTATACTCTTCTTGCATCCTTAGAACCTTGACCAAATCTTGACTAGCTTGCTCCTTCCAAATGCTTTCCATTAAACAAGTTAAGGCTTTCATCCTTTTAGCTTTAGCTCTTGTCATTGGTCCTCCATGAATGGTTAAAAAATCTGGATCTTTTCCAACCTTTGCTAAATGGTGATCAACTGGCTGGTCCTCATCATTCCCCATTTCCTCGAAAGGATTCGTCCTCGAATCATCTCCATCATCACCTACATCAAACAAAGACAAATCAGAAACATTGAAAGTTGCACTAACGTTGCCATACTCACTTGGTTGTTCCAGCTTGTATGCATTGTCATTGATTCTTTGAAGGACTCGAAATGGTCCATCCCCTCTTGGCATGAGTTTAGACTTCCGTTGGCAAGTAAATCTTTCCTTCCTCAAGTGTACCCAAACCCAATCATCAGGTTCAAATACTACTTGCTTTTGGCCCTTATTGTGTTTCTTCTCATATTGTAGAGTTTTCTTTTCAATTTGTGTGCGCACCTTTTCATGCATGGCTTTGACAAAATCAGCTTTTTGCTTACCATCCAAATTAGCTCTTTCCAAAGGTAAAGGTAGTAAATCCATAGGAGATAATGGATTGAACTCGTACACAACTTCAAATGGTGAATGGTTTGTTGTAGCATGCACAATTCAATTATAAGCAAACTCCACATGTGGATTCCTTCTAATTCTTCAAATTCCTTTGAATTATGGCCCTCAAAGCGTTGATAAAGTTAAGTTTACCACCTCCGTTTGTCCATATGTTTGTGGATGATAAGTGGTTGAATACAACAGCTTTGTACCCAACTTTCTCCAAATTGTTTTCCAAAAGTGGCTAAGGAACTTCACATCTTTATCACTCACAATTGTCTTTGGAATTCCATGTAACCTCACAATTTCTCTAAAGAACAGCCCATCAACAAATGTTGCATCATCTCTTTTGTGGCAAGGAATGAAATGCGCCATCTTGCTGAACCTGTCAACAACAAGAAAAATAGAATCTCTCCCCCCTTTTGACCTAGGTAATCCCAAGATAAAATCCATTGATATATCAACCCAAGGCTCACTAGGTATAGGAAGAAGAGTATACAACCCATGAGGCATTACTTTAGATTTAGCTAGTTTGCAAGTAATGCATCTCTCACATATTCTCTCAACGTCTCTTTTCATGTGTGGCCAAAAGAAATGATCACTTAACACACCCAAAGTCTTTTTAACTCCAAAATGCCCCATTAACCCGCCACTATGTGCCTCTCTCACAAGCAATTCTCTCATTGAACATCTAGGAACACACAGCTTGTTTTCTTTGAAAAGAAAACCATCATGCCTAAAGATCTTGTCAAAACCCCCTTGCTCACATGCCCTATAAACATTAGCAAAATCAAAGTCAGAATTGTATAAGTCTTTAATGTACTCAAAACCCAATAATTTTGTATCAAATTTAGAAATTAGAGCATACCTTCTAGAAAGAGCATCGGCAACCACATTCTTCTTACCTTGTTTGTACTTGATGATGTATGGAAAGGATTCAATAAACTCCACCCATTTTGCATGCCTACGGCTTAGCTTTCCTTGTTCTTTGAGATATTTCAAGGACTCATGATCGGTGTGTATAATGAATTCCTCGTACCAAAGATAGTGCTGTCATGTCTCTAACACTCTCACCAAGGCATAAAACTCCTTATCATACGTCAGGTAGTTAAGACTTGCTCCACTTAGCTTCTCACTAAATAATGCAATGGGTATGCCCTCTTGCATTATGACTCCTTCAATATCTATTCCTCTTGCATCACACTCAATCTCAAAAGTTTTAGCAAAGTTAGGCAAAGCAAGCAAATGTGCTGAACTAAGTTTGTGTTTAAGCAAGTTAAAAGCATCATCTTGTTCTTTACCCCACCTAAATCCCACATTCTTTTTGATGCATTCACTTAATGGTGCAACAATGGTAGAAAAATCCTTAATCTCCTATAAAAGCTAGCAAGACCATGAAAACTCCTTACATCACTAACACAAGTGGGTTTCGGCCACTCATAATTACTTTCACTTTTTCTTGATCAACATGTATTCCTTTATCATTAACAACATAACTAAGAAAAGTAAGTTCATTAGTGCAAAACATGCATTTCTTTAGATTAGCATATAACTTTTCTTTTCTAAGCACATCAAAAACAACCTTTAAATGTGTTACATATGCTCGTCTAAAATTTTGCTATACACAAGTGATATGAACCTCACCAAGAACAGTGAGACCCGGAACCAATATATGGTAATGAAGGATCGTTTTCTAATTTCTAGTTTGTAAACAAGAACAAAATCGGACCGCGACCCGTTATCTATATGAAGATAAGAACCAACGGTATCAAAAAAGTTGTAGATGCCACACTCAATAATAAGAAAGAAGGTGGGTGATAAGTCAAGGTTTGAACGCCACAAGGTAGAACCTTGATAAGTTCACAAGTTCTATGAAGAACCAAAAGAAAATTCTCCCAAACTTATTTCAATTCCAGTCTATTCTCAAATTACATCAATTGGTCTCTTTTATACTAAAAATATCTAAGACCTAAAAGGAAATAAATATTAGGCAATTAATGCCTTACAATTTAGGAAAATAAATGCTAACAAATTTAGGAAACAACTAAAGACTAAAAACTAGCAACTAGTTGATTTGTTCATAATTTAGAAAGTTGAATTCTGGAAACAAATCAACTCTTTATTTGGGGAATATGCTAAAGGAGGAAATATACTGAAATTGGATTCTCCTCCAACCATACGTCGCCCAAAAAATAGGAAATATTCTGCACAATAAGATAGATGACCGAATTTGGACTTGTTGTGATCTGTTTCGGAGGACAGGGTCTTCATAGAATCTGTGGAGATTGTATTGGGATTTCTGAAAACATATTATAATAGAAAATCCGACTTCAGATGCTCTCTGTAGATGTCCACGAAGTTTAGCCAGGATTTGGTCTTCATGTGGGCCGAATTTGGACTTTAGCAACTCGGAATCAGCCCATCATTTAATGCTTCTTTGATCCTTTTGCCTCCTTTTAATTGGCTCAATTGGAACTTGCAATGGTTCCTTTGGTGATGCTTCTTAATTCTCATAACCAAATATATCATCAAAATAAACTACTACAAACTTTCCAATATAAGAAGAAGGCAAAACATGGCTTATCAATCTCATAAAAGTACTACGTGCTTTTTTTTGGGGTAAATAAATAGTATCATATAAAGAAGGAAGGAATGTACAAATACAAGGGGCATACCCCAGGAAGAAAGGGACACAAAGCCCAGAAACAACGTTCAAACAACAAACTCTCTAATAAGAGCTAAAACAAAGGCTTAACAAAGAGCACTGAGCACAACACAAGCCCACACCACCTAGGGATAACTAGAGATGAGAGACTAATTCTTCAACTTGAGAGAAGTGAGCCGGCAACGAATAGTATCTGTAATGATCTAGGCAACCTCTCGACTAGACTAACGAGAGCTTTTAAAAATACGACAATTTCACTCTCTCCAAATCTAATAGACGGTAGCCGCAAGAAAAAGTTTTTTTTGTCACGACGGATGATGAGGACCAGCCAGTTGATCACAATTCGGCTAAGGTTGGAAAAGATCCATATACTTTAACCATTCATGGAGGACCAATGACAAGAGCTAAAGCTAAAATGATGAAAGAAGCTTTAACTTGTTTAATGGGAAGCATTTGGAAGGAGCAAGCTAGTCAAGATTTGGTCAAGTTTCTAAGGATGCAAGAATAGTATAAAATGGTTAACATGTTTCAAACAAGTCCAAATCCCGAAGACAAGAGTCCAGCCTTGTTAGAATGAAGTATTCTAACCTATCTTGAAGAATAAAAGGCCATTCGTCCATGTTGGGTTTTGTGGGCTTATAACCCACAGGTCCCAGGATCGAAACCTGGCTCTCAAAATGATGGAAATCATTGACTTAGCAACCATACACCCCAATAGCTAAAGAGCTATGATACATATGGAATGCAATTTAACACCCTCCAACTAATTGAAAACAAACCCGATCAATCAAGATTGAAGTAAGAGAAACTATTCTAATCACTTTATCAAAAGAATGATGATAAAAGCTAATTAGAACAGCACTTTGATTTCCCCATAACGCCACAAACTATGAAGTTTGATAAGTTTAAAGGAAAAACAAAGATTTTGAGGTTGTTGAACGCCACAAGCTGAATAAGCTTGATAAGTTCCAAAGTTCATGCAAGAACTTAAAAACATGTTAACCATTTTATACTCTTCTTGCATCCATACAACCTTGACCAAATCTTGACTAGCTTGCTCCTTCCAAATGCTTCCCATTAAACAAGTTAAGGCTTTATTCATCCTTTTAGTTTTAGCTCTTGTCATTGGTCCTCCATGAATGGTTAAAGGATCTGGATCTTTTCCAACCTTTGCCGAATTGCGATCAACTGGCTGGTCCTCATCATTCCCCCTTTCCTCGAAAGGATTCGTCCTCGAATCAGCACCTTCATCACCTACATCAAACAAAGACAAATCATAAACATTGAAAGTTGCACTAACATTGTCATACTCACTTGGTAGTTCCAGCTTGTATGCATTGTCATTGATTCTTTGAAGGACTCGAAATGGTCTATCCCCTCTTGGCATGAATTTAGACTTTCGTTGGTTAGGAAATATTTCCTTCCTCAATTGTACCCAGACCCAATCACCAGGTTCAAATACTACTTGCTTTCGGCTCTTGTTGTGTTGCTTCTCATATTGTAGAGTTTTCTTTTCAATTTGTGTGCGCACCTTTTCATGCAAGGCTTTGACAAAATCAGCTTTTTGCTTACCAACAAAATTAGCTCTTTCCAAAGGTAAAGGTGGTAAATCCATAGGAGATAATGGATTGAACCCGTACACAACTTTAAATGGTGAATGGTTTGTTGTAGCATGTACACTTCGATTATAAGCAAACTCCACATGTGGCAAACATTCCTCCCAATTCTTCAAATTCCTTTGAATTATGGCCCTCAAAAGTATTGATAAAGGTTTTGCATCATACCTGATGCCTTTTCTTTTTAGTTGCCTTTCAATCTTCATGGCTACACCCACCATGTCCTCAATCTCCACATAATGTTGCAACTCCACAAGATCAGCAATGTTCTTGTTTTACCCACTCAAAAACCGAGCCATGGTGGCCTCACGGTACTCCTCCACATTAGCCCTTATCATGGCTATCTCCATTTCCTTATGATATTCTTCTACACTCATGGAACCTTGTGTCAATGTTTGTAATCGTTGATGCAAATCCCTATAGTAATGGCTAGGGACAAATCTCCTCCTCGTGATTTGTTTCATCTCCAACCAAGTCTCTACGGGTCTTTCACCATTTCTACGCATGTCTTTACACAATTGATCCCACCAAACAATAGCATAATCACAAAAATCAACAGCAGCTAGTTTTACCTTTTTCTCTTCGGAGTAGTTATGACATTCAAAGATCAACTCCACTTTTCGTTCCCATTCCAAATAGGCATCCAGATTGTTCTTCCCTTGAAAAGGAGGAATTTTCATTTTGATGCTGCCTATGTTTCTGTCCACACCATCAAAACGTCCTCTCCTAGCTTGTCTTCTAGGATTAACGTCTAGACCAATGATGGTAGCTTGGCCATCATCCGTGTCTTCTCCACCATCATATACATCATTGACAAAGGCTGGTTGTCTTCCACGTCGTGGTTCTCTTTGCAATCCGGTAAATGCTTCATCATGTCTTTCTAGACGATCTTCTACATCTCCCATCACTTTGAACATACGTTCAAATTGTTGCTGCATTGCTTGAATCACTTGATCATTTGAGGAAGAACTCACTTCTTTATCTTTGTTAGACATGTTTAAAACCTGAAAAAAAAAAGTTAGAACAGCCTCACAATCACTCCCTCACGTGTTTCTCTCAAAGAATTGATTCACACCACTCGTGTTTCACACAATTATTTGGCTTTTCTCGATGCTAATCTCACCACTCTTGCCTTTTACCTCTCTTGTTTTGTTCTTTGGGTTCTTAGATTAACTATGGTCCTTTTAAACAAACAATTCAGATTATGGCAAATTCAACGGAGTGAAATTGGGTAGGTCTAAAAAAACAAATAAGAGGTAGGCCACTTAAAGTAAACAAAGATTAGAACTGAAATATCAATTTCTCTCCCAAATAAAATTCTGTTTGTTTTGGTTAAGGAGACAATATTTCAATATTTCCCAAACCGAAACAAGAACGATATGAACAAAGAAAGATTTTTGGAATTTTGCAAGAATTCCTTGAATCCGCAATACTTTTTTTTGTTATTTTTTTTTCTATTTTTTTTTCTACGGAAAACAAGGAAGAATGATAATAACCTCAAGAAGCACAACAATTAAGCTGAATTATAGATACGGTGCTATAAGATGAAGAAGAAAAGAAAGTGAGAAAAAAAAACTAAAAGAACAACAAATAAATGGATATGCAAACCTCAAACTTGAGCCAAGCTCTGATACTAAAATGATGGAAATCATTAACTTAGCAACCATACACCCCAATAGCTAAAGAGCTATGATACATATGAATGCAATTTAACACCCTCCAACTAATTGAAAACAAACCCGATCGTTCAAGATTGAAGTAAGAGAAACTATTCTAATCACTTTATCAATGGAATGATGATAAAAGCTAATTAGAACAGCACTTTGATTTCCCCATAACGCCACAAACTATGAAGTTTGACAAGTTTAAAGGAAAAACAAAGATTTTGAGGTTGGTGAACGCCACAAGCTGAATAAGCTTGATAAGTTCCAAAGTTCATGCAAGAACTTAAAAACAAAACACTCACAAAGTGCTCAAATAAGTTTATATAGCTCAAATCTCTCCCTTACATAGAAAAAGCAGCCTTGTTTATATAGAACAAAGGTCAAGGACAATACAACACAAATATAACTGCCTATTAAATGTGTAACCTCCCACTAAATGACATTTAGACCATGAATAATGGCCATAAAGTATTCAGCCTTTGTAACTCCTTATTCCTAATCAAAGAACACATGAACTCACCCAACACAAAAACCTAAACTATTCATAAAATAGGCCCACAAAACTCAACACAATTAAACCCAAACTAATAAGAAAATAAGCTCACAAAACCCAACATGATTAAACCCAAACTAATTATAAAATAGGCCCACAAAACCCAACATGGACGAATGGTCTTTTATTCTTCAAGATAGGTTAGAATACTTCATTCTAACAAGGCTAGACTCTTGTCTTCTAGATTTGGACTTGTTTGAAACATGTTAACCATTTTATACTCTTCTTGCATCCTTAGAACCTTGATCAAATCTTGACTAGCTTGCTCCTTCCAAATGCTTCCCATTAAACAAGTTAAGGCTTCTTTCATCCTTTTAACTTTAGCTCTTGTCATTGGTCCTCCATGAATGGTTAAAGGATCTGGATCTTTTCCAACCTTAGCCGAATTGTGATCAACTGACTGGTCCTCATCAACGGAGGGGGAGCTCCCCTTCCAATGAATGGACACCCAATCAAAAAGATCATTCCAGCTAAGATGAATCCCAAGACAACCACATTTATTCAAAAGTTGTGTCCATATGGATTTGCTATAAAAACACTCAAAGAAAAGGTGAGCATGAGTCTCGTCTTGAGATACAATGGACACACGTAGTAACAACTTGAGGGTCATAGCGCTGAACACGATCCAAGGTAGAAAGCCTACCTTTAATAGCCAACCAAAGGATGAAACCCATCCTAGGGATATTCTGCGGGAACCACACAATTTTATACCAAGAAACCAAATGATGTACTAGGTGCTTTAGTTAGGCCAAAATGCATTACTAACCATTCATATAGAACATATTTAGTTTTGAAAGCGATTTTCCATTCATCAACCTCATGCATTCTTATTTGATGATATCTATATTTCAAATCAATCTTTGAAAACACATAAGAACCATGCAATTCATCCAACATATCATCTAACCTAGGGATAGGATGTCTATATTTTACCGTGATTTTGTTGATGGCTCGACAATAAACTCACATTCTCCAAGAACCATCCTTTTTAGGTTCCAAAAAAATTGGAACCGCACATGGACTTATGCTTTCACGTACATATCCCTTTTCCATAAGCTCACTTACTTGCTTATGGATTTCCTTAGTCTCTTCTGGGTTGCATCTATATACTGGCCTATTTGGTATGCTTGCACCCAGAATGAAATCAATTTGATGTTTAATTCCTCTAATAGGTGGCAAACCATTAGGAACATCTTCGGGAAAGAGATCCTCATTTTTCTGCAAAATATCAACAATAACACTAGGCAAACTCTTGTTAATTTCGTTATAAACAATTAAAACATCCTTGTACATAAGTACAAGTAAGGGCTGCCTCATGATTAATGCTTTTTTCACATTACACAATATTGCATAAACACTCATTTTTCTTTCACTCAAGCCTTCCTTGTTTTCTCTTCCATTGTGTTTCCTATTGCTCTCATTTTTACCACTCAACTCACCTTTTTTTTTCTCTCTTTCTTGTTCCCTTCCCAAAGTTTCAGCTAATGAAAATTCATGCTCTTCATATTGCTGTTTTATGCGCATTTGGTCTCCAAAAATTGTCTTTGGAAGCAAAGGTCTAAGTTGGTATTTCTGTCCCTCCATGATCAAAGAATAACGGTTCTTAAACCCATCATGCATTACCCATCGATCATATTGCCATGGTCTCCCCAATAACATGTGACCAGCATACATAGGTACCACATCACACCAAACATCATCCTTATATCTACCAATTGAAAAAGAAATTAACACTTGTTGATTTACCTTCACAACATCACTATCATTCAACCATTGTAACTTGTATGGTTTTGGATGTTTAATAGTAGGTAATTTCAGTTTCTCCACAAGCAAGGTACTTACCACATTTGTACAACTTCCACAATCAACAATCACATTACACAACATGTTAGCAATCAAACAATGAGTATGAAACAAATTTTCACGTTGCTCATCATGTTCATTATTTTTACTTTGCAAACTAAGTGTGCGTTGTACAACCAAATTTTCTCCACTAGCATACTCTACATCACTAGCATCTTCTAAATGTGGCATGTCATCTTCATCCTCTCTCTCACTTTCTGATTCAACTGTCCCATCCCTCATGATCATTACCCTTTTATTAGGACATCCACGTGCCACATGACCATGTCCAAGGCACTTAAAACACTTAATGCCTCTAGTTTGATTAGGTTGATTCTCACCTCTTCCCTTGCTGTCTATTTCATTTTTGCTTTTAGTTTCATCAATTTTAGGCTTAACAATGGGTTTATCATCCTTTTTACTCCAATTCGGTTTCCAAGAAGAAGAAGAACCTAATTAAAGTTTTGAATCATACTTGATGCGTTTTCTTTTGAGTTGCCTTTCAATCTTCATGGCCACACCCACCATGTCCTCAATCTCCACATAATGTTGCAACTCCACAAGATCAACAATGTTCTTGTTTAACCCACTCAAAAACCGAGCCATGGTGGCCTCACAGTCCTCCTCCACATTAGCCCTTATCATGGCTATCTCCATTTCCTTGTGATATTCTTATACACTCATGGAACCTTGAGTCAAAGTTTGCAACCGTTGATGCAAATCCCTATAGTAATGGTGATGAGAATTAAGAAGCATCACCAAAGAAACCATTGCATGTTCCAATTGGGCCAATTAAAAGGAGGCAAAGGATCAAAGAAGCATTAAATGATGGGCTAATTCCGAGTTGCTAAAGTCCAAATTCAGCCCACAGGAAGACTAAATCCGGGCTGAACTTCGTGGACCTATACAGAGAGCATCTGAAGTTGGATTTTCTATTATAATATGTTTTTGGAAATCCCAAGACAATCTCTACAGATTCTATGAAGACCCCATCCTCCGAAACAGATCAAAACAAGTCAAAATTCGGTCATCTATCTTATTGTGCGAATACTTGAGCTGAGCAGTCCGAATTTCATAATATTTCCTATTTTTTGGGCGACGTATGGTTGGAGGAGAATCCAATTTCAGTATATTTCCTACTTTAGCATATTCCCTATTTTATATATATTCCCCAAATAAAGAGTTGATTTATTTCCCGAATTCAACTCTCCAAATAAGGAACAAATCAACTAGTTGCTAGTTTTTAGTTTTTAGTTTTTAGTCTTTAGTTGTTTCCTAAATTTGTTAGCATTTATTTTCCTAAATTGTAAGGCATTAATTGCCTAATATTTATTCCCTTTTAGGTCTTAGATATTTTTAGTATAAAAGGGACCAATTGATGTAATTTGAGAATAGACTGGAATTGAAATAAATTTGAGTGAATTTTCTCTTTGGTTCTTCATAGAACTTGTGAACTTATCAAGGTTCTAACTTGTGATGTTCAAACCTTGACTTATCACTCACTTTCTTTCTTATTTTTGAGTGTGGCGTCTACAACTTTCTTGATACCATTGGTTCTTACCTCCTTATAGGTAACGGGTCGCGGTCCGATAATATTTTTATTTAAAAACTTGATTAGGAAATGATCCTTCGTTACCATATATTGGTTCCTGGTCTCACTGCTCTTGGTGAGGTTCATATCAGTTGGTATTAGAGCTTAGGCTTCTAAAATCAGGTTTAATCTATCCTTATTCTTCTTCGTCTAGTTTTTTTATCTCTGTTTGATTTAAAAAAAAATAAGATCCGTTACAAAAAAAAAATTATCAGATCCGTTACCAAAAAAAAAAATTATCAGATTTGTTATATTAAAAAAATATATATATTTTTTGGTTGTGTATTTGAATTTATTTCAATTTTTTTTTCTATTCCTTTTCTGGATTCTGTGTGTTGATTTAAAAAAAAACCTTCAGTAGAATCTCGTCTTTGTTATTCTTGTCCGATTTTATATATTTATTTATTTATTATTATTATTTTGTTACATCTTATTTCTTAAACTTCTTGTGAGTGTGTCATCTAAGTAAAAAAAATAAAGAACTGAAAGAGTGAACAAAGAGTGAACAAAAGCAAGAGAGTGTGAGTTTATCAGAGGGTTAAAGCCAAAAGATTGAGTGAAACACGAGTGTGAGTGCCACCATCATTGAGGGTAAACACGTGAGGGAGTGTGTTTGAGAGGCTTACTTGCTTTCTTTGTTTTGCAGGATTAAAATATGTCCCATAATAAGAGTAAAGACTTATCCGACGATGCACCAGAAATGGTAGACCTCAATTTTTTATATAAAGCCATACAAAAAAGTATGGAGCAGATGGAGATTAAGTTTGATGAGGTGCATGATAGGATAGACAAAGTGGAGTCTAGTTCGCAAAGGGAGCAACCATTTAGGGCACCTAAGGTGGAACGAAGAGAAAGAAACCCATCTAGGAATGACTATGAAGATGATTATGGGATTGACCTAGAGGAGAATGATCGCATGTCTAATATGGGTGTGGCCAGATTTCGACTTGGAATGGGAGGTAGAGGAGTTAGGTATGGGAATAAAGGAAATAGGTATGGAGAGCTTTTGGTGGAAAGAAGAGCTCTTAGTGATCAAGCAAAAGAAGATGATGAGGTACAACGTGACAATATTTTTCACACTCGCTACCATGTTAATGATAAGGTATGTAGCATGATCATTGATGGGGGGAGTTTTACTAATGTGGCTAGCACTAGTTTTATGGAGAAACTGAATTTGGCCACTTTGAAGCACCCAAAACCTTATAAGCTACAATATGATAGTGGGGAAATCAAGGTGACTAAATAAGTGTTGGTGTCGTTTTCAATTGGAAAATATAAAAATGAAGTCCTTTGTGACGTGGTACCAACGAATGCAAGTCATATCCTTTTGGGGAGACCATGGCAATTTGATAGGCATGTGACGTATGATGGGTATACCAATAGATACTCTTTTGTACTCAATAAAAAGCAAATCACTCTTGTACCTTTAACCCCAAAACAAGTGTATGAAGATCAAGTTTTAAGAAAAGAGAGAGATGTCAAAAAAGAGAGTGAGAGTGAGAGTGAGAGTGAGAGTGAGAGTTCAAAAGAAAGAGAGAGAAAAGAAAAAGAGTCTGAAATAGCAAAAAAAGAAAAAAAAGATGAAAAAGAAAAAGAGGTTGTTGAGAAAAAAAAAAAAACAAGTTTGTTTTTATGCAAGGGAAAGTGAGGTCAAAAGAGCTCTATTTTCAAATAAGCCAATGATTGTACTTTTGTACAAAGAGGCATATTTTAGTACTAATGGTATTAACCCTTCCTTGCCTAGTGTTGTTGTTTCTCATTTGCAAGGCTTTGATGAAGTGTCGCAGGCTATCAACAACATTATAGTGAATATTCGAGGACGAATACTTTTGAAGAGAGGGAGAATGATGAGAATTAAGAAGCATCACCAAAGGTACCATTGCATGTTCCAATTGGGCCAATTAAAAGGAGGCAAGAGGATCAAAGAAGCATTAAATGATGGGCTGATTCCGAGTTGCTAAAGTCCAAATTCGGCCCACATGAAGACCAAATTCGGGCTGAACTTCGGGACCTCTACAGAGAGCATCTAAAGTCAGATTTTCTATTATAATACGTTTTCGGAAAGCCCAAGACAATCTCTACAGATTCTATGAAGACCCCATCCTCCGAAACAGATCACAACAAGTCCAAATTCGGTCATCTATCTTATTGCGTGAAGACTTGAGCTGAACAGTCCGAATTTCAGAATATTTCCTATTTTTTGGGCGACGTATGGTTGGAGGAGAATCCAATTTCAGTATATTTCCTACTTTAGCATATTCCCTATTTTATATATATTCCCTAAATAAAGAGTTGATTTGTTTTCCGAATTCAACTTTCCAAATAAAGAACAAATCAACTAGTTGCTAGTTTTTAGTCTTTAGTTGTTTCCTAAATTTGTTAGCATTTATTTTCCTAAATTGTAAGGCATTAATTGCCTAATATTTATTCTCTTTTAGGTCTTAGATATTTTTAGTATAAAAGGGACCAATTGATTTAATTTGAGAATAGGCTGGAATTGAAATAAATTTGAGAGAATTTTCTCTTTGGTTCTTTATAGAACTTGTGAACTTATCAAGGTTCTACCTTGTGGCGTTCAAACCTTGACTTATCACTCACCTTCTTTCTTATTCTTGAGTGTGGCGTCTATAACTTTCTTGATACCGTTGGTTCTTACCTCCTTATAGGTAACGGGTCACGGTCCGATAATATTCTTGTTGAAAAACTTAATTAGAAAACGATCCTTCGTTACCATATATTGGTTCCGGGTCTCACTGCTCTTGGTGAGGTTCATATCAGTTGGTATCAGAGCTTAGGCTTCTAAATCAGGTTTAATCTATCCTTGTTCTTCTTCGTCTATTTTTTTTTCTGTTTAATATAAAAAAAAAATCAGATCCGTTACAAAAAAAACAAGTTTTATTAGATCCGTTACAAAAAAAAAAAGTTTTATCAGATTCGTTATATAAAAAAAAAGATCAAAAAAAAAAGATCCTTAATTTTTTTTAGGTTGTGTAGTTGAACTTATTTCAATTTTTTTTGATTCCGTGTGTTGATATTAAAAAAAAAGTTGGCTGTAGAATCTCGTCTTTGTTATTCTTGTCCTATATTTTTTTTTGGGGTAAATAAATAGTATCATAGAAAGAAGGAAGGAATGTACAAATACAAGGGGCATACCCCAAGAAGAAAGGGACACAAAGCCTAGAAACAACGTTCAAACAACAAACTCTCTAATAAGAGCTAAACCAAAGGCTTTACAAAGAGCACTGAGCACAACACAAGCCCACACCACCTAGGGATAACTAGAGATGAGAGGCTAATTCTTCAACTTGAGAGAAGAGAGCCGGCAACGAATAGTATCTGTAATGATTTGGGCAACCTCTCGACTAGACTTTCGAGAGCTTTTAAAAATACGACAATTTCTCTCTCTCCAAATAAAATAGACGGCAGCCGCAAGATAAAGTTTTTTTTTCACAACGGAGGGGGAGCTCCCCTTCCAATGAATGGACACCCAATCAATAAGATCATTTCAGCTAAGATGAATCCCAAGACAACCACATTTATTCAAAAGTTTTAACTAGTATTCAAGTCTTTTGGGCATCTCACCTTTATCTTCCAAAGAGAATCTTGAAGAGCATTGAACAGAAATTCCGAAGTTTTTTATGGAATGGGGATGAGGTGAACAGCAAAGGCTCTAAGATTGCTTGGTCTGATATTTGTGTTCCAAAGAAAGAGGGTGGTCTTGGAATCAAGGACCTCTCTTTGTGGAACAGAGCACTTATGATTAGGCATATATGGATTCTGGTTTATGGCACTAGTAATCTTTGGACTTCTTGGATCAAAGCCTATCTCCTCAAAGGTACCAATTTGTGGGAGGTGAAGGCTCCTCATATCTGTTCTTGGAATATGAGAAAACTTCTTCTTCTTAGGCCTTTTGCCTGTCCTTTAATTCAGCACATCATTGGTAATGGCTTGAAAACTTCCTTATGGTTTGATAATTGGCATCCGGATGGCCCTATTCGATCGAAATGGAGCTCCCGTGTTATTTATGATTCTGGACTCTCTATCAATGCTAAGGTTAATGCCATTGTTCTTGATGATAATTGGAGATGGCCTGCTGCTATGTCCATTGACCTTGCTGAAATTCGGAGTCGTATGCCTTCTTACAACCCAAACTCAACTTCGGATGATAGAATTCTGTGGCTTCCTTCTTCTAATGGCATTTATTCAGCTGCGTCTGCTATAGAGTCTCTTAGAACCCCTCATCCTTTGGTTTCTTGGTATAAAATTGTGTGGTTCCCGCAGAATATCCCGAGGATGGGTTTCATCCTTTCGTTGGCTATTAAAGGTAGGCTTTCTACCTTGGATCGTGTTCAGCGCTACGACCCTCAAGTTGTTACTACGTGTGTCCTTTGTAACTCTCAAGTCGAGACTCATGCTCACCTTTTTTTTGAGTGTTTTTATAGCAAAGCCGTATGGACACAACTTTTGAATAAATGTGGTTGTCTTGGGATTCATCTTAGCTGGAATGATCTTATTGATTGGGTGTCCATTCATTGGAAGGGGAGCTCCCCCTCCGTCGTGACAAAAAAAGTTTATCTTGTGGCTACCGTCTATTTTATTTGGAGAGAGCGAAATTGTCGTATTTTTAAAAGCTCTCGAAAGTCTAGTCGAGAGATTGCCCAGATCATTACAGAAACTATTCGTTGCCGGCTCTCTTCTCTCAAGTTGAAGAATTAGCCTCCCATCTCTAGTTATCCCTAGGTGGTGTGGGCTTGTGTTGTGCTCAGTGCTCTTTGTAAAGCCTTTTGTTTAGCTCTTATTAGAGAGTTTGTTGTTTGAATGTTGTTTATGGGCTTTGTGTCCCTTTCTTCCTGGGGTATGCCCCTTGTATTTGTACATTCCTTCCTTCTTTCTATGATACTATTTATTTACCAAAAAAAAAATACCCACAAATTAATAGTTAATTAATAATTCATAATTATCAATATTATTAAATAATCTAATTATTTAATTAATTTAACTATTAACATTCATTAATTAAATAATCTCATTATTCAATTAATTCCCGAATAAATACGTGTCACTTTTGTAACACAATTAATTGGACAATCCAATTAATTAACCGTGACCCTTGTTACCTAAATCGATCAGGCTAGCAATGGGACCTAATAGACCCATAGTATTTTGAGCTCCAATAATCCTCAGAATTATTAATTAAACTCTTTAATTAATATTCATTGATTATTAACTCCGGTGTTATTCCACTAAAACCCCAAAGATGTACTCTCTCAACTGTAGACGCTTTTACACAGACCGATACAACTCGATGTCCATCGATATAGCTATTACATATGGTATAATCCTCCACAGTAGTTCACAGTTAGAGCTGGGTCATAATGTCTGTTATACCTCTCTAATTACATATAACCTTTAAGTACCATTAATTCTATAATGAACAATAAAACCTATTTCCTCACTGAATTAGGAGAGCGCTCATATTGTCCAAGCCCCGAATCAACCCTTAAATAAACTACCATCTACTTCTCACAAAAAGGAGTGGATTCCACTACTGTGTACAAACCTTTCCAGCCACAAGCCAACCCGCAATCCCAACATACGGAGTATATTGATCAGGAAGTACATCTGACCTCAACCATGGTATATCAAAGACCACGATTTAACCAGAAGGAGACGATAAGACACTCAGGATTAAGATCACCCACATATAGCCATAATTAGTTGATATATATGAATCTTATCGGTAAACGGATCTTGGTGAGAGATTAACCACAAATAAAGTACCCAACTTTATTTGCTATCTATGGACTCTTTAGATTGCACGTCTCTTACTGTATCCATCCGTATATGACACTCATATACACAGTTCGAGATTACATCTGGCAATCCAGAATGTTAATATATGCACAAGTTTATAAAATAAATAACATAACAAGAATGAATTGAACTTTTCTTTTATTTATTTCATAAATCCATTTACAAATTACATGTTCAGGGCATAAACCCCAACAATATGAGGTATGTCTCGTAACCCTAGACCATCTAGGTGACCTGAAGACACTTTGGCCGGTAAGGTCTTTGTAAATGGATCAGCATGATTGTCGTGTGAGACTATCTTTATGACGCTCACATCTCCTTTCTGTTCTATCTCTCTAATGAGTTGATATTTTCTCTTTATATGCTTTCCTCTTTTATGGCTTTTTGGTTCTTTGGAATTAGCCACAACACCACTGTTATCACAATAAAGTGTGATGGGCATATCCAATCTGGATGGAACAACTTCCAGATCACTCAAGAAATTACGGAGCCAAACAGCCTCTTTAGTAGCTTCACAAGCAGCTACATATTCGGCTTCCATGGTGGAGTCAGCAATGCAAGATTGCTTGATACTTCTCAACACAATGGTTTCACCACCCAGGATGAATACTAATCCAGACGTGGATTTCTTAGAATCCCTGTCCGACTGAAAATCAAAATTCGTGTATCCTAACGGGATCAAATCCTGCCCGGAATACACTAGCATATAGTCTATCGTTCTCCGAAGATACTTGAGAATTGTCTTGATAACAACCCAATGATCCAACCCTGAGTTGGACTGGTATCTGCTGACTACTCCCACTGCATAGCAGATGTCCAGTCTCGTGCATAACATAGCATAAATGAGACTACCTACTGTCAATGCATAGAGTACACGTCTCATATCCTCAACTTCTTGAGGTGTCTTAGGACATTGTTCCTTAGACAAGTGAACTCCATGCCTGAAAGATAAATTACCTTTCTTGGAGTTCTGCATCGAAAATGGCACAAGAATCTTATCGATATATGATGCCTGAGACAGTGCTATGAGTTTGTTCTTACAATCCCTTATAAGTTGGATCCCTATAACATAACTCGCATCTTCCAAATCTTTCATTTGGAATTGGCTAGCCAGCCAGCCCTTTACATCAGAAAACACCCTCACATCATTCCCAATGAGTAGGATATCATCTACATATAGGACCAAGAAAACTATTTTCTTTTCAATGATGCGCTTGTAGACACAAGGCTCATCGACATTCTGGTCGAAGCCATAGGTTTTGATCATATCATCAAACCTAATGTTCCAAGATCTATATGCTTGCTTAAGTCCATAGATAGACCTTTACAGCTTGCAAACCTTTTGCTCTTGATCTGGAGACACGAATCCCTCTGGTTGCATCATATAGATGCTCTCATCAAGATTGCCATTCAAGAATGCATCTTGACATCCATTTTCCAAATTTCGTAATCGAAATAGGCAACAATGGATAAGAGAATTCTAATAGATTTAAACATGGCAACTGACGAGAAGGCCTCTTCATAATCGACCCCCTCTTTCTGGGTATAACCCTTGGCCACTAGCCTTGTTTTGAAAGTCTCTACCTTCCCGTCTACTCCTCAATTTCTCTTGTAGATCCATTTACACCCTATGGGTTTTACCCCATTCGGTAAGTCTACAAGATCCCAGACTGAATTAGAGTACATGGACTCCATCTCGAGATTCATGGCTTTATGTCATTCCTCTTTATCAGGATCTTCCATTGCATTCTTAAATGTCATTGGATCATCCACACTATTAGCAGAGACAACACCTTGTCCCTCACCTATACCTTAATAGCGTTCATGTTGTCTCACAAACCTCTCACTACGTCTAGGTGGTAGTGCATCCTGATCAGGAACCATCCGACTCTCAGATGTTTGTGGATCAACAACTCTTGTTGATGAAGCACTATACTCACTAGGCTCCAACTCATTTAATACAATCTTGGAACGAGGTTTATGGTCACTAATGTAATTGTCCTCAAGAAACGTTGTATTTGTCGATACAAATACTCTGTTGTCTTCAGAACTATAGAAGTGTCCACCTCTGATCTCCTTGGAGTATCCTACAAACAGGCAGACAACAGACTTGGAGTCTTGCTTTCCAGTTCTGTTCTTCAACACGTGTGTTGGACACCCCCATATGCAGAAATATCTTAAACTAGCTTTACGACCATTCCACAACTCTAAGGGAGTCTTAGAAGCAGATTTGGATGACACTACATTCAAAATGTATATCGCTGTTTGTAACACATCCCCAAAAAGAATTTGGTCATGATGAGAAACTAATCATAGATCTCACTATTTCCATCAGGGTTCTATTTCTCCTCTCCGCTACAATATTTTGCTGAGGTGTACCGGGAGCTGTGAGTTGGGAAACTATCCCATGCTCGACCAAGAATTCTTCAAACTATTGGTCGAGGTACTCACCTCCAGGATCTGATCGTAGTGACTTGATAGTCGTACATAATTGATTCTCAACTTCATCTCAGAATTCTTTGAACATTTCAAATGTTTCTGACTTCCGTTGCATTAGGTAGACGTATCTGTATCTTGAGTAGTCATCTATAAAGGTGACATAATACTCATAACCACCCCTAGCTTTAACATTCATCGATCCACAGACGTCTGTATGTATAAGCTCTAGCGGTTCTTTAGCTCTAAGCCCTTTTCCAGTAAAAGGTCTCTTAGTCATCTTACCTTCCAAGCAAGATTCGCCGACAGGTAAGGTGCCAACCTTTAACTCACTTAAAGGTCTGTTTTTTACTAGTCTGTCTATCTGGTCAGGGTTGATATGACCAAGTCTTAGATGCCAGAGATACGTGTCATTATCTGGAGAAATCTTATATCGTTTAGTTTTTGGTTTTTCAACCTTAAACATTTCGGTGTTGAGCAGTGTAGTATGTATTAATAGTCTTAACACATACAAATTGTTTTTCATTATTTCTTAAACAAATATTCAGACCATTCTTTCCAATAATAACAAACTTATTATTAAAAGAAACATAATATTTTTGTTCTAACAACTTAGAAACGGAAATCAAATTCCGTGTAACTCAAGGAATATAAAATACATTGTCCAACAATATATAATTATTACAAAAATGTAATCTAATTATGCCCACTGCTCGTGCCGACACGACATCCCCTGACCCCACACGCATTGAGAAGGCTTGCTCCTCTAGCTGTGTCCAAGAATCAGTCCATTGTAAAGAAGAACAAACATGGTTAGTGGCCCCCGAATCATCTATCCAGGGTGAAGAATCATCTTCCACTAAACACGACTCAAGAACAAGTAAATCATATTTATTTTTCTTGGACTTCTTCTTCCTTTGGGCTTTCTTAGGTTTGGGCTTACCCTTCGCTTTTCCAGCAGACCTCTTTCTCTTATTATTATTAGAGTAGGAAGATGGTTCAACAACATTTGTCTCACTGGTCTTACCCTTGTTGTCCTTAGTCAATGACTCAAAGGTAGTGAGCTCATTAAGCAACTGTGTGAGATTGAACCTTAACTTGTTCATCCCGTAGTTGTTCTTAAACTGATCGAAACTCTTCGAAAGAGTCGTCAGTATGATGCTCACATGACTGGGTTTGTCAATGGCCCCACCATTGACTTCTGCCTTGTTGAAGTAGGACATCATGCCTTGGACATGTTCCCGAACTGACGTACCTTCCTTCATACGAGTGAGCATAGCGGAACGAACAGCTTCATGTCGCTTTTGATCGAAGGGCTGCCCGGACATAGCTTGCAATGACTCCATGATTTCGAACGCTGAAGTCATTATTTCATGCTTTGTGACAAACACGTCTGTTATAAAAGCCAATAAATATGTTCGGGCCTTCTCATCGGATGAGACCCATCGCTCATATGCCTCACGAACAGTTCATGTGGCATTGGCAGCAGGAGCTGGAGGACATTCCTCCGTAAGCACAAACTTGAGGTCTCTGGTGACCAATATTGCATTAATGTTAAGTTTCCACTTAGTGTAGTTATCACCAATTAATTTGTCGTTTGTAAGAATTTGAAGTAATGCAGAAGACATTATTGCTGAAATAAATAAAACATTCATTCAGTCATTTATTTAAAACAAGTGTGAGTGCTTTGACATAAATTTAAACATGATGCATAAACATGTTTAACGAACTAGAACTACCCTAAAACTAGTTGCTATACCAAGATAATCCAACATACCACAAAGAAGTGCCGCCTTAGGGTTGGTCAACTCTTTGCATGTTGGACCGAGGCATTGTCAATCAAATGATATTTTAGAATAACTTTCATATCATTCAACCATCGTTCATCCAGTCAGGTTTTTAATTAACAAACTTGATCAAAAACTTCGTCAGTGTAACCCACCATTTCAGATCTCACGAGCATAACTCAAGAATTGTCGCCTTAGGGTAGGTCAATCCCACAATAACCACAGAAATACTATCCGTCAGGAAGTCAACCTTGGTATTGACCTTTGTGGAAACCCTCCTTAGGGAGGACGAAAATAAAACCGTCAAGAGGCCCCACTCGGATCTCACTGTGTTGAACTAATGATGGAGACCGTGGGATATATATGCCATATATCCCTCTGATGAGAATTAAGAAGTATCACCAAAGGAACCATTGCATGTTCCAATTGGGCCAATTAAAAGGAGGCAAGAGGATCAAAGAAGCATTAAATGATGGGCTGATTCCGAGTTGCTAAAGTCCAAATTCGGCCCACATGAAGACCAAATCCGGGATGAACTTCGTGGACCTCTACAGAGAGCATCTGAAGTTGGATTTACTATTATAATATGTTTCGGAAAGCCCAAGAAAATCTCTACAGATTCTATGAAGATCCAATCCTCCCAAACAAATCACAACAAGTCCAAATTCGGTCATTTATCTTATTGCGCGAAGACTTAAGCTGAACAGTCCGAAATTCAGAATATTTCCTATTTTTTGGGCGACGTATGGTTGGAGAATCCAATTTCAGTATATTTCCCACTTTAGCATATTCCCTATTTTATATATAATCCCCAAATAAAGAGTTGATTTGTTTCCCGAATTCAACTTTCCAAATAAGGAACAAATCAACTAGTTGCTAGTTTTTAGTCTTTAGTTGTTTCCTAAATTTGTTAGCACTTATTTTCCTAAATTGTAAGGCATTAATTGCCTAATATTTATTCCCGTTTAGGTCTTAGATATTTTTAGTATAAAAGGGACCGATTGATGTAATTTGAGAAGAGATTTTGAATTGAAATAAATTTGAGAGAATTTTCTCTTTGGTTCTTCATAGAACTTGTGACCTTATCAAGGTTCTACCTTGTGGCGTTCAAACCTTGACTTATCACTCACCTTCTTTTTTATTCTTGAGTGTGGCGTCTACAACTTTCTTGATACCGTTGGTTCTTACCTCCTTATAGGTAACGGGTCGTGGTCCGATAATATTCTTTATTAAAAACTTGATTAGAAAACGATCCTTCGTTACCATATATTGGTTCCGGGTCTCATTGCTCTTGGTGAGTTTCATATCAGTTGGTATCAGAGCTAAGACTTATAAATCAGGTTTAATCTATCCTTGTTCTTTTTCGTCTATTTTTTTTTCTGTTTGATCTATAAAAAAAATCAGATCCGTTACAAAAAAAAAAGTTTTATCAAATCCGTTACAAAAAAAAAGTTTTATCAGATTCATTTAGGTTGTGTAGTTGAACTTATTTCAATTTTTTTTATTCATTTTTTTCGATTCCGTGTGTTGATATTAAAAAAAAAAGTTGGCAGTAGAATCTCGACTTTGTTATTCTTGTCCTATATTATTATTATTATTTTGTTTTTTTTTTAATTTCTTTTGTTACATCTTATTTTTTAAACTTCTTATGAGTGTTCGTCTAAGTAAAAAAAATGGAACTGAAAGAGTGAAAAAATAGTGGAAAAAGGCAAGAGAGTGTGAGCTCATCAGATGGTAAAAGCCAAAATAATTGAGAAAAACATGAGTGAGTGCCACAATCTTTGAGAGTAAACACGTGAGGGAGTGTTGTGAGGCTTACCATATTTTTTTTTTTTTGCAAGTTTCAAATATGTCACGTGATAAAAGTAGAGACTTATCTGACGATGCACCAGAAACGATAGATCTCAAGTTTTTGTATAAAGCCATACAAAAAAACATGGACCGAATGGAGATTAAGATTGGTGAGGTTCATATCAGTTCGTATCAGAGCTTAGGCTTCTAAATCAGGTTTAATGATGGAAATCATTAACTTAGCAACCATACACCCCAATAACTAAAGCGCTATGATACATATGGAATGCAATTTAACACCCTACAACTAATTGAAACAAACCCGATCGTTCAAGATTGAAGTAAGAAAAACTATTCTAATCACTTTATCAATGGAATGATGATAAAAGCTAATTAGAACAACACTTCCAATTCCCCAAAAGGCCACAAACTATGAAGTTTGATAAGTTTAAAGACAAAACAAAGATTTTGAGGTTGTTGAACGCCACAAGCTGAATAAGCTTGATAAGTTCCAAAGTTCATGCAAGAACTTAAAAACAAAACACTCATAAAGTGCTCCAATAAGTTTATATTACTCAAATCTCTGCCCTTACATAGAAAAAGCAGCCTTGTTTATATAGAACAAAGGCCAAGGACAATACAACACAAATATAACTGCCCATTAAATGTGTAACCTCCCACTAAATGACATTTAGACCATGAATAATGGCTATAAAGTATTCAGCCTATGTAACTCATTATTCCTAATCAAAGAACACATGAACTCACACTTAACAAAATAAAACCTAACACAAAAACCCAAACTATTCATAAAATAAGCCCATAAAACCCAACACAATTAAAACCCAAACTAATTAGAAAATAAGCCCACAAAACCCAACATAATTAAACCCAAACTAATTATAAAATAGGCCCACAAAACCCAACATGGCTGAATGGCCTTTTATTCTTCAAGATAGGCAAGAATACTTCATTCTAACAAGGCTGGACTCTTGTCTTCGGGATTTCGACTTGTTTGAAACATGTTAACCATTTTATACTCTTCTTGCATCCTTAGAACCTTGACCAAATCTTGACTAGCTTGCTCCTTCCAAATGCTTTCTATTAAACAAGTTAAGGCTTCTTTCATCCTTTTAGCTTTAGCTCTTGTCATTAGTCCTCCATGAATGGTTAAAGGATCTGGATCTTTTCCAACCTTAGTCGAATTGTGATTAATTGGTTGGTCCTCGTCATTCCCCCTTTCCTCGAAAGGATTCGTCCTCGAATCAGCACCTTCATCACCAACAATTGTCCTTGGAATTCTGTGCAACCTCACAACTTAAGATAAAGATTGGGCTCCTTTATCTTGTCAAAGTTATAGATTTTGATGAAAATCATTAACTTAGCAACCATACACCCCAATAGCTAAAGAGCTATGATACATATGGAATGCAATTTAACACCCTCCAACTAATTGAAACAAACCCGATCGTTCAAGATTGAAGTAAGAGAAACTATTCTAATCACTTTGATTTCCCCAAAAGGCCACAAACTATAAAGTTTGATAAGTTTAAAGGCAAAACAAAGATTTTGAGGTAGTTGAACGCCACAAGCCGAATAAGCTTGATAAGTTCCAAAGTTCATGCAAGAACTTAAGAACAAAACACTCACAAAGTGCTCAAATATGTTTATATTACTCAAATCTCTGCCTTACATAGAAAAAACAGCCTTGTTTATATAGAACAAAGGCCAAGGACAATACAACACAAATATAACTGCCCATTAAATGTGTAACCTCCCACTAAATGACATTTAGACCATGAATAATGGCTATAAAGTATTCAGCCTATGTAACTCCTTATTCCTATTCAAAGAACACATGAACTCACACTTAACAAAATAAAACCTAACACAAAAACCCAAACTATTCATAAAATAAGCCCATAAAACCCAACACAATTAAAACCCAAACTAATTAGAAAATAAGCCCACAAAACCCAACATAATTAAACCCAAACTAATTATAAAATAGGCCCACAAAACCCAACATGGCTGAATGGCCTTTTATTCTTCAAGATAGGCAAGAATACTTCATTCTAACAAGGCTGGACTCTTGTCTTCGGGATTTCGACTTGTTTGAAACATGTTAACCATTTTATACTCTTCTTGCATCCTTAGAACCTTGACCAAATCTTGACTAGCTTGCTCCTTCCAAATGCTTTCTATTAAACAAGTTAAGGCTTCTTTCATCCTTTTAGCTTTAGCTCTTGTCATTAGTCCTCCATGAATGGTTAAAGGATCTGGATCTTTTCCAACCTTAGTCGAATTGTGATTAATTGGTTGGTCCTCGTCATTCCCCCTTTCCTCGAAAGGATTCGTCCTCGAATCAGCACCTTCATCACCAACAATTGTCCTTGGAATTCTGTGCAACCTCACAACTTAAGATAAAGATTGGGCTCCTTTATCTTGTCAAAGTTATAGATTTTGATGAAAATCATTAACTTAGCAACCATACACCCCAATAGCTAAAGAGCTATGATACATATGGAATGCAATTTAACACCCTCCAACTAATTGAAACAAACCCGATCGTTCAAGATTGAAGTAAGAGAAACTATTCTAATCACTTTGATTTCCCCAAAAGGCCACAAACTATGAAGTTGGATAAGTTTAAAGGCAAAACAAAGATTTTGAGGTAGTTGAACGCCACAAGCCGAATAAGCTTGATAAGTTCCAAAGTTCATGCAAGAACTTAAGAACAAAACACTCACAAAGTGCTCAAATATGTTTATATTACTCAAATCTCTGCCTTACATAGAAAAAACAGCCTTGTTTATATAGAACAAAGGCCAAGGACAATACAACACAAATATAACTGCCCATTAAATGTGTAACCTCCCACTAAATGACATTTAGACCATGAATAATGGCCATTAAGTATTCAGCCTTTGTAACTCCATATTCCCAATTAAATAACACTTGAACTCACCCAACACAAAAAACCCAAACTATTCATAAAATAAGCCCAAAAAACCCAACACAATTAAACCCAAACTAATAAGAAAATAAGCTCACAAAACCCAACATAATTAATCGTCTCTAGGTGGGTTTCTTTCTCTTTGTGAACTAGACTCCACCTTATCTATCCTATCATGCACCTCACCAATCTTAATCTCCATCCGCTCCATGTTTTTTTGTATGGCTTTATACAAAAAGTTAAGATCTATCGTTTCTGGTGCATCGTCAGATAAGTCTCTACTTTTATCACGTGACATATTTGAAACCTGCAAAGCAAAAGAAATTAGTAACCCTCACAAACACTTCCTCACGTGTTTACTCTCAAAGATGGTGGCACTCACACTCGTGTTTTCACTCAATTCTTTGGCTTTTACCCTTTGATGAGCTCACACACTCTTGCCTTTTTCCACTCTTTGTTAACTCTTTCAGTTCTTCCTTTTTTTTTTTGATTTATACGGACACTCACAAGAAGTGCAAGAAAAATAGAAATAACTGAGCAAAAGGACAAGAATAATGAAGACGAAATTCTTTAGCTTTTTTTTTTTTTTTGAATATCAATGCACGAAATCAAGATAATGAATTGAAATAGTTGATATAGGTTCAACTACACAACCCAAAAAAAAAAATAGTTTTATTTTTACCGACCTTGATCAAGTGGACACAAGCAAGTTTTTGGTAATTTTTTTTTTTTTTTTGTACCGGATTTGATCAAACGTTTTATTTTTTTTGATGTTGAAACAAATGAATACAGAGAAGAGAAAGAACAAGGATAGATTAAACCTGATTTAGAAGCCTAAGCTCTGATACCAACTGATATGAACCTCACCAAGTGCAGTGAGACCCGGAACCAATATATGGTAACGAAGGATCGTTTTCTAACCAAGTTTATAAACAAGAACGTTATCGGACCGCGACCCATTACCTATAAAGAGGTAAGAACCAACGGTATCAAGAAGTTGAAGACGCCACACTCAAGAACAAGAAGAAGATGTGAGTGATAAGTCAAGTTTTCAGAACCAAAAAAGAGATGAACTCTCACAATTTTTATTCAATTCATGTCTGTCCAATTACATCCAATTCATTCCTTTATATACTAAAACCCGAAACGAAAAGAAAGGCTATAAGCCATCCTAAAAGGAAACAAGATAATTCGGCCATTAAGGCCTTATAATCAGAAGAAAACTAATTTGAGAAACTATTGACTTGCTCCCTAATTGGAAAGCTAAATCTGGAAACAATCAGCCCCATAATTTGGGAAACAAATCAACTATTATTCTTTAGAAATTAAAAGGGAATAAATGAGCCAAAGTTGACACTTTTCCTAGCTTGTGCCACACACCCAAGTCTTCCTTATTCAGCCCAATCAATTGCATTGATGACATTAATTATGCCTTGGTCTTCATGTGGGCTTATCTTGGACTTCAACAATTCAAAATCAGCCCAAGTGTCTTGAATTAGGCCATTTAGTGCTTCTTTGAATCTCTTAGCTCTTGCCCTTGTTATTGGCCTAACCGGAACATGCAATGGATCATTTGATGCAGCTGCCTTGTTCTCATCATTTATCAATGCTTTTGAGGGCCATAATTCAAAGGAATTTGAAGAATTGGGAGGAATGCTTGCCACATATGGAGTTTGCTTATAATTGAAGTGTGCATGCTATAACAAACCATTCACCATTTGAAGTTGTGTACTGGTTCAATCCATTATCTCCTATGGATTTACTACCTTTACCTTTGGAAAGAGCTAATTTGGATGGTAAGCAAAAAGCTGATTTTGTCAAAGCCTTACATGAAAAGGTGTGCACACAAATTGAAAAGAAAACTCTACAATATGAGAAGCAACACAACAAGGGCCGAAAGCAAGTAGTATTTGAACCTGGTGATTGGGTCTGGGTACACTTGAGGAAGGAAAGATTTCCTAGCAAACGAAAGTCTAAACTCATGCCAAGAGGGGATGGACCATTTCGAGTCCTTCAAAGAATCAATGACAATGCATACAAGCAGGAACTACCAAGTGAGTATGGCAATGTTAGTGCAACTTTCAATGTTTCTGATTTGACTTTGTTTGATGTAGGTGATGAAGGTGCTGATTCGAGGACGAATCCTTTCGAGGAAAGGTGGAATGATAAGGACCAGCCAGTTGATCACAATTCGGCTAAAGTTAGAAACGATCCAGATCCTTTAACCATTCATGGAGGACCAATGACAAGAGCTAAAGCTAAAAGGATGAAAGAAGCCTTAACTTGTTTAATGGGAAGCATTTGGAAGGAGCAAGCTAGTCAAGATTTGGTCAAGGTTCTAAGGATGCAAGAAGAGTATAAAATGGTTAACATGTTTCAAACAAGTCCAAATCCCGAAGACAAGAGTCCAGCCTTGTTAGAATGAAGTATTCTTGCCTATCTTGAAGAATAAAAGGCCATTCAGCCATGTTGGGTTTTGTGGGCCTATTTTATAATTAGTTTGGGTTTAATTATGTTGGGTTTTGTGGGCTTATTTTCTAATTAGTTTGGGTTTTAATTGTGTTGGGTTTTATGGGCTTATTTTCTGAATAGTTTGGGTTTTTGTGTTGGGTTTTATTTTGTTAAGTGTGAGTTCATGTGTTCTTTGATTAGGAATAAGGAGTTACAAAGGCCGAATACTTTATGGCCATTATTCATGGTCTAAATGTCATTTAGTGGGAGGTTACACATTTAATGGGCAGTTATATTTGTGTTGTATTGTCCTTGGCCTTTGTTCTATATAAACAATGCTGCTTTTTCTATGAAAGGCAGAGATTTGAGTAATATAAACTTATTTAAGCACTTTGTGAGTGTTTTGTTCTTAAGTTCTTGCATGAACTTTGGAACTTATCAAGCTTATTAGGCTTGTGGCGTTCAACAACCTCAAAATCTTTGTTTTGCCTTTAAACTTATCAAACTTCATAGTTTGTGGCGTTTTGGGGAAATCAAAGTGCTGTTCTAATTAGCTTTTATAATCATTCCATTGATAAAGTGATTATAATAGTTTCTCTTACTTTAATCTTGAACGATCGGGTTTGTTTTCAATTAGTTGGAGGTTGTTAAATTGCATTCCATATGTATCATAGCTCTTTAGCTATTGGGGTGTATGGTTGCTAAGTTAATGATTTCCATCACGACTGCTGTACTGCTAGCAGACTCACTGCGTCGCAGAGAAAGCTCTTCGACTTGGAGGATGCTGAAGGACCGGTAGACTATGGGGTAGCTGCGCCCCCACCCCACTCTTAAGGCAAGGGAGCTATTGAGATGGTACGAAAGGGATTGATTCTTTTGCGTAGTTATCTCATCGAGATGGGTGTTCAGTGTACCATACTGTATCGAAAAGAATGGGATTTCTCTCCTCATCGTCCAAAGCATTTCAATCGAGTGGATCAAAGGGGCAGGAGCACCAACCCCCAGTAGCATTTCAACCAAACCCGGTTTCCCGAGCAAAAGCAGCACCCTTGAATTGATTTATCAATCACACATGGATAGCAGCTACTTTCGAAGTAAAAGAAAGAAAAGCAACGACTGGAGTGGGAGAGTCAGAGTCGAAAAGAGGATTCCTCACTTCTTTCTCTCTTTCAAAACGGTGCATGAGACTTTTCACATCACACCAAACATCATCCTTATAACTACCAATTGAAAAAGAAATTAACACTTGCCGATTTACCTTCACAACACCACTATCATTCAACCATTGTAACTTGTATGGTTTTGGATATATAAAAGTAGGTAATTTCAGTTTCTCTACAAGCAAGGTACTTGCCACATTTGTACAACTTCCACTATCAACAATCACATTACACAACTTGTTAGCAATCAAACAATGAGTATGAAACAAATTTTCACGTTGCTCACCATGTTCATTATTTTTAATTTGCAAACTAAGTGTGCGTTGTACAACCAAATTTTCTCCACTAGCATACTCTACATCACTAGCATCTTCTAAATGTGGCATGTCATCTTCATCCTCTCTCTCACTTTCCGATTCAACTGTCCCATCCCTCATAATCATTGCCCTTTTATTAGGACATTCACGTGCCACATGACCATGTCCAAGGCACTAAAAACGCTTAATGCCTCTAGTTTGATTAGGTTGATTCTCACCTCTACCCTTGCTGCCTATTTCATTTTTTCTTTTAGTTTCATCAATTTTAGGCTTAACAATGGGTTTATCATCCTTTTTACCCCAATTCGGTTTCCAAGAAGAAGAAGAACCTGAATAAGGTTTTGAATCATACCTGATGCCTTTTCTTTTGAGTTGCCTTTCAATCTTCATGGCCACACCCACCATGTCCTCAATCTCCACATAATGTTGCAACTCCATAAGATCAGCAATTTTCTTGTTGAACCCACTCAAAAACCGAGCCATGGTGGCCTCACGGTCCTCCTCCACATTAGCCCTTATCATGACTATCTCCATTTCCTTGTTATATTCTTCTACACTCATGGAACCTTGTGTCAAAGTTTGTAACCGTTTATGCAAATCCCTATAGTAATGGCTAGGGACAAATCTCCTCCTCATGATTTGTTTCATCTCCAACCAAGTCTACTGGCCTGTCACCATTTCTACGCCTGTTTTTATACAATTGATCCCACCAAACAATAGCATAATCACAAAATTCAACAGCAGCTAGTTTTACCTTTTTCTCTTCGGAGTAGTTATAACATTCAAAGATCAACTCCACTTTTCGTTCCCATTCCAAATAGGCATCTGGATTGTTCTTCCCTTGAAAACGAGGAATTTTTATTTTGATGCTGCCTATGTTTCGGTCCACACCATCAAAACGTCCTCTCCTAGCTTGTCTTCTAGGATTAACGTCTAGACCAATTATGGTAGCTTGGCCATCATCCGTGTCTTCTCCACCATCATATACATCATTGACAAAGGCTGGTTGTCTTCCACGTCGTGGTTCTCTTTGCAATCTGGTAATTGCTTCATCATGTCTTTCTAGACGATCTTCTACATCTCCCATCACTTTGAACATACGTTCAAATTGTTGCTGCATTGCTTGAATCACTTGATCATTTGAGGAAGAACTCCCTTCTTTATCTTTGTTAGACAAGTTTAAAACCTGAAAAAAAAAAGTTAGAACAGCCTCACAATTACTCCCTCACGTGTTTCTCTCAAAGAATTGATTCACACCAATTGTGTTTCACACAATTATTTGGCTTTTCTCGATGCTAATCTCACCACTCTTGCCTTTTACCTCTCTTGTTTTTGTTCTTTGGGTTCTTAGATTAACTAAGTCCTTTTAAACAAACAATTCAAATTATGGCAAATTCAACGGATTGAAATTGGGTAAGTCTAAAAAATACAAACAAAACGTAGGCCATTTAAAGTAAGCAAAGATTAGAACTGAAATATCAATTTCTATCCCAACAAGAATTCTGTTTGTTTTGGTTCAGAAGACAATATTTAAATATTTCACAAACCGAAACAAGAATGATATGAACAAAGAAAGATTTTAGGAATTTTGCAAGAATTCTTTGAATCCGCAATACTTTTTTGTTTTGTCTTTTTTTCTTCTTTTTTTTTGTGTGCAGAAAACAAAGAAGAATGACAATAACCTCAAGAAGCACAACAATTAAGATGAATTACAGATACAGTGCTATAAGATGAAGAAGAAACGAAAGTGATAAAAAAAAACTAAAAGAACAACAAATAAATGGATATACAAACCTCAAACTTAAGCCAAGTTCTGATATCAAAATGATGAAAATCATTAACTTAGCAACAATACACCCCAATAGTTAAAGCGTTATGATACATATGGAATGCAATTTAACACCCTCCAACTAATTGAAACAAACCCGATCGTTCAAGATTGAAGTAAGAGAAACTATTATAATCACTTTATCAATGGAATGATGATAAAAGCTAATTAGAACATCACTTTGATTTCCCTAAAACGCCACAAACTATGAAGTTTGATAAGTTTAAAGACAAAACAAAGATTTTGAGGTTGTTGAACGCCACAAGCTGAATAAGCTTGATAAGTTCCAAAGTTCATGCAAGAACTTAAAAACAAAACACTCACAAAGTGTTCCAATACGTTTATATTACTCAAATCTCTGCCCTTACATAGAAAAAGCAGTATTGTTTATATAGAACAAAGGCCAAGGACAATACAACACAAATATAACTGCCCATTAAATGTGTAATTTCCCATTAAATGACATTTAGACCATGAATAATGGCCATAAAGTATTCAGCCTTTGTAACTCCTTATTCCTAATCAAAGAACACATGAACTCACACTTAACAAAATAAAACCCAACACAAAAACCCAAACTATTCAGAAAATAAGCCCACAAAACCCAACATGATTAAACCCAAACTAATTATAAAATAGGCCCACAAAACCCAACATAGCTGAATGGCCTTTTATTCTTCAAGATAGGCTAGAATACTTCATTCTAACAAGGCTGGACTCTTGTCTTCGGGATTTGGACTTGTTTGAAACATGTTAACCATTTTATACTCTTCTTGCATCCTTAGAACATTGACCAAATCTTGACTAGCTTGCTCCTTCCAAATGCTTTCCATTAAACAAGTTAAGGCTTCTTTCATCCTTTTAGCTTTAGTTCTTGTCATTGGTCCTCCATGAATGGTTAAAGGATCTGGATCTTTTCCAACCTTAGTCGAATTGTGATCAACTGGTTGGTCCTCATCATTTAATCTATCCTTGTTCTTCTTCGTCTATTTTTTTTTCTGTTTGATCTAAAAAAAAAACAGATCTGATACAAAAAAAAAAAGTTTTATCAGATCCGTTACAAAAAAAAAAGTTTTATCATATTCGTTTAGGTTGTGTAGTTGAACTTATTTTAATTTTTTTTCTATTTTTTTATTCCGTGTGTTGATATAAAAAAAAAGTTGGCAGTAGAATCTCGTCTTTGTTATTCTTGTCCTATATTATTACTATTTTTTTGGTTTTTTTTTTATTTCTTTTGTTACATCTTATTTCTTAAACTTCTTGTGAGTGTTCGTCTAAGCAAACAAAAAAAAAGGGAACTGAAAGAGTTAACAAGAGTGGAAAAATGCATGAGTGTGTGAGCTCATCAGAGAGTAAAAGCCAAAAGAATTGAGTAAAGCACGAGTGAGTGCCACAATCTTTGAGAGTAAACACGTGAGGGAGTGTTGTGAGGCTTACTATTTTTTTTTATTTTTTTTGCAGGTTTCAAATATGTCATGTGATAAAAGTAGAGACTTATCTGATGATGCACCAGAAACGATAGATCTCAAGTTTTTGTATAAAGCCATACAAAAAAACATGGACCGAATGGAGATTAAGATTGGTGAGGTGCATGATCGGATAGATAAAGTGGAGTCTTGTTCGTAAATGGAGCAGGCATTAAGGGCTCCTAAGGTGGAACCAAGAGAAAGAAACCCACCTAGGAATGACTATGAAGATGATTATTGGAATGACCTAGAGGAGGATGATAGTGATGAGAATCAAGAAGCATCACCAAAGGAACTATTGCATATTCCAATTGGGCCAATTAAAAGGAAGCAAGAGGATCAAAGAAGTATTAAATGATGGGGTGATTCCGAGTTGCTAAAGTCCAAATTCTGCCCACATGAAGACCAAATCCGGGCTGAACTTCGTGGACCTCTATAGAGAGCATCTGAAGTCAGATCGTCTATTATAATATGTTTTCGGAAAGCCCAAGACAAGATCTACAGATGATATGAAGACCCTGTCCTCCAAAACAGATCACAAAAAGTCCAAATTTGGCCATCTATCTTATTGCGCGAAGACTTGAGTTGAGGAGTCCGAATTTCAACATATTTCCTATATTTTGGGCGACGTATGGTTGGAGGAGAATTCAATTTCAGCATATTGCCAATTTCAGCATATTCCTTATTTTATTTATTTCCCCAAATAAAGAGTTGATTTGTTTTCCAAATAAATGGCTGATTTGTTTCCCAAATTCAGCTTTCCAAATAAGGAACAAATCAACTAGTTGCTAGTTTAGTATTTATTTATTTTTCTAAAGTTGTTTGCATTTATTTTCCTGATTGTAAGGCATTAATTGCCTAATATTTATACCCTTTTAGGTCTTAGATATTTTTAGTATAAAAGGGACCAATTGATGTAATTTGAGAGAGATTTTGGAATTGAAATAAATTTGAGAGAATTTTCTCTTTGGTTCTTCATAGAACTATGAACTTATCAAGGTTCTACCTTGTGGCGTTCAAACCTTGACTTATCACTCACCTTCTTTCTTATTCTTGAGTGTGGCGTCTACAACCTTCTTGATACCGTTGGTTCTTATCTCCATATAGATAATGGGTCGCGGTCCTTTTTATTTTCTTTGTTTATAAACTTGAATTAGAAAACGATCCTTCGTTACCATATATTGGTTCCGGGTCTCACTGCTCTTGGTGAGGTTCATATCAGTTGGTATCAGAGCTTAGGCTTCTAAATCAGGTTTAATCTATCCTTATTCTTCTTCGTCTATTTTTTTTTTTCTGATTGATTTTTTTTTTTAAAAAAAAAAAAAAAAAAAAAAGTTTGATCAAATCAGGTACCAAAAAAAAAAAAAAAAAAAGTACCAAAAGCTTGCTTGTGTCCACTTGATCAAGGTCGGTAAAAAAAAAAAAAAAACAATTTTTTTTTTTTGGGTCGTGTAGTTGAACCTATATCAACTATTTCTATTCATTATCTTGATTTCGTGCATTGATATTCAAAAAAAAAAAAAATTAGCTAAAGAATTTCGTCTTCATTATTCTTGTCCTTTTGCTCAGTTACTTCTATTTTGCTTGCACTTCTTGTGAGTGTCCGTATAAGTCAAAAAAAAAAGAAGAAGGAAGAACTGAAAGAGTTAACAAAGAGTGGAAAAAGGCAAGAGTGTGTGAGCTCATCAAAGGGTAAAAGCCAAAGAATTGAGTGAAAACACGAGTGTGAGTGCCACCATCTTTGAGAGTAAACACGTGAGGGAGTGTTTGTGAGGCTTACTAATTTCTTTTGCTTTGCAGGTTTCAAATATGTCACGCGATAAAAGTAGAGACTTATCTGATGATGCACCAGAAACGATAGATCTTAATTTTTTGTATAAAGCCATACAAAAAAACATGGAGCGGATGGAGATTAAGATTGGTGAGGTGCATGATAGGATAGATAAGGTGGAGTCTAGTTCACAAAGGGTGCAACAAATTAGGGTTCCTAATGTGGAACGAAGAGAAAGAAACCCACCTAGAGACGATTATGATGATGATTATGGGAATGACCTAGAGGAGGGTGATCGCATGTCCAATGTGGGTACAGGTAGATTGAGGCGTGAAATGGGAGGTAGAGGAGTTAGGTATGGGAATAGAGAAGATAGGTATGGGTATAGAGGAGATAGGTATGGAGAGAGGGCTGATAATAATTTGGGTAGTATAAAGGTGAAAATCCCAACGTTCCAAGGTAAAACTGATCCCGAAGCTTATTTAGAGTGGGAGAAAAGAATAGAATTGGTATTTGACTGCCATGACTATTCTGAATTAAAGAAGGTGAGGTTGGTCGCCATAGAATTTACTGATTATGCTATCGTTTGGTGGGATCAATTGATTGTGAGTAGAAGACGACATGTAGAAAGACCTATTGAGACTTGGGAGGAGATGAAAGCTGTCATGAGGAAGCGTTTCATTCCGAGTCACTATTATAGGGGTTTGTTTCAAAAATTACAAACCCTTACTCAAGGGTCTAAGTGTGTTGAAGATTACTACAAGGAGATGGAGATAGCCATGATTCGAGCTGATGTAGAGGAAGACCGAGAGGCTACTATGGCTAGGTTTTTAAATGGACTAAACCGAGACATAGCAAATGTGGTGGAGTTGCAACATTATGTTGAATTGAGTGACATGGTACACATGGCAATTAAGGTGGAACAACAGTTGAAGAGAAAGAGTTCAACACGGGTTGGGCAAAATTCGGGTTCTTCATCATCATGGAAATCGAATTGGAGCGAGAGGGATGACCAACCTAGTTTCAAGGCCAAGGCCGAACCTTCCAGAGATCATAAAGTCGGAGGCACATTAAAACAAGGTACATCAGATTCTCAACCTTCTAGAAATCGTGACATTAAGTGCTTTAAGTGTCTGGGAGCAGGTCATATTGCATCTCAATGCCCAAACAAGAGAGTAATGGTTTTGAAGGATGATGGTGAGATCGAATCTGAAGGTAAATCTGATGATGAGTCCATGCCACCTTTGGAGGATGCAAGTGATATTGAATATCCGGTGGACGGAGAGCTTTTGGTGGCGAGAAGAGCTCTTAGTGCTCAAGCCAAGGAAGATGATGAGGTACAACGTGACAACATTTTTCATACCCGCTGCGATGTTAATGATAAGGTATGTAGCATGATCATTGATGGGGGGAGTTGTACTAATGTGGCTAGCACTAATTTTGTGGAGAAATTGAATTTAGCCACTTTGAGGCATCCAAAACCATATAAGCTACAGTGGTTAAATGATAGTGGGGAAATCAAGGTGACTAAACAAGTGTTGGTGACGTTTTCAATTGGAAAGTACAAAGATGAAGTCCTTTGTGATGTGGTACCAATGAATGCGAGTCATATCCTTTTAGGGAGACCATGGCAATTTGATAGGCATGTGACGTATGATGGGTATACCAATAGATACTCCTTTGTACTCAATAAAAAGTCAATCACTCTTGTACCTTTAACCCCAAAACAAGTGTATGAAGATCAAGTTTTAAGAAAAGAGAGAGATGCCAAAAAAAAGAGTGAGAGTGAGAGTTCAAAAGAAAGAGAGATAAAAGAAAAAGAGTCCGAAATAGCAAAAAAAGAAAAAAAAGATGAAAATGAAAAAGAGGATGATGAGAAAAAAAAAGAGAGAAAACCAGTGAGTTTTTATACAAGAGAGAGTGAGATTAAAAAGGCTTTGTTTTCAAATCAGCCAATGATTGCACTTTTGTACAAAGAGGCATGTTTTAGTACTAATGGAATTAACCCTTCATTGCCTAGTGTTGTTGCTTCTAATTTGCAAGGCTTTGATGAAATGTCGCAGGCTATCAACAACATTATGGTGAAGATTCGAGGACGAATCCTTTTGAAGAGAGGGGGAATGATGAGAATCAAGAAGCATCACCAAAGGAACTATTGCATATTCCAATTGGGCCAATTAAAAGGAAGCAAGAGGATCAAAGAAGTATTAAATGATGGGGTGATTCCGAGTTGCTAAAGTCCAAATTCTGCCCACATGAAGACCAAATCCGGGCTGAACTTCGTGGGCCTCTATAGAGAGCATCTGAAGTCAGATCGTCTATTATAATAAGTTTTCGGAAAGCCCAAGACAAGATCTACAGATGATATGAAGACCCTGTCCTCCAAAACAGATCACAAAAAGTCCAAATTTGGCCATCTATCTTATTGTGCGAAGACTTGAGTTGAGGAGTCCGAATTTCAACATATTTCCTATATTTTGGGCGACGTATGGTTGGAGGAGAATTCAATTTCAGCATATTGCCAATTTCAGCATATTCCTTATTTTATTTATTTCCCCAAATAAAGAGTTGATTTGTTTTCCAAATAAATAGCTGATTTGTTTCCCAAATTCAGCTTTCCAAATAAGGAACAAATCAACTAGTTGCTAGTTTAGTATTTATTTATTTTTCTAAAGTTGTTTGCATTTATTTTCCTGATTGTAAGGCATTAATTGCCTAATATTTATTCCCTTTTAGGTCTTAGATATTTTTAGTATAAAAGGGACCAATTGATGTAATTTGAGAGAGATTTTGGAATTGAAATAAATTTGAGAGAATTTTCTCTTTGGTTCTTCATAGAACTATGAACTTATCAAGGTTCTACCTTGTGGCGTTCAAACCTTGACTTATCACTCACCTTCTTTCTTATTCTTGAGTGTGGCGTCTACAACCTTCTTGATACCGTTGGTTCTTATCTCCATATAGATAATGGGTCGCGGTCCTTTTTATTTTCTTTGTTTATAAACTTGAATTAGAAAACGATCCTTCGTTACCATATATTGGTTCCGGGTCTCACTGCTCTTGGTGAGGTTCATATCAGATAGCATGTCTAATGTGGGTGCAGACAAATTTAGGTGAGGAATGGGAGGTAGAGAAGTTAGGTATGGGAACAGAGGAGATAGGTATGAAGAGCTTTTGGTGGCGAGAAGAGCTCTTAGTGCTCAAGCCAAGGAAGATGATGGGGTACAATGTGACAACATTTTTCACACCCGCTGCCATGTTAATAATAAGGTATGTAGCATGATCATTGATGGGGAGAGTTGTACTAATGTGGCTAGCACTAATTTTGTGGAGAAATTAAATTTAGCCACTTTGAGGCATCCAAAACCATATAAGCTACAGTGGTTAAATGATAGTGGGGAAATCAAGGTGACTAAACAAGTGTTGGTGACATTTTCAATTGGAAAGTACAAAGATGAAGTCCTTTGTGATGTGGTGGTACCAATTAATGCGGGCCATATCCTTTTGGGGAGACCATGGCAGTTCGATAGGCATGTGACACATGATGGGTATACCAATAGATACTCCTTTATACTCAATAAAAAGCCAATCACTCTTGTACCTTTAACCCCAAAACAAGTGTATGAAGATCAAGTGAGGTTAAGAAAAGAGAGAGATATCAAAAAAGAGAGTGAGAGTGAGAGTGACAGTGAGAGTTCAAAAGAAAGAAAGAGAAAAGAAAAAGAGTCTGAAATAGCAAAAAAAGAAAAAAAGATGAAAAAGGAAAAAAGGTTGTTGAGAAAAAAAAAAAAAAAACAAGTAAGTTTTTATGCAATGGAGAGTGAGGTCAAAAGGGCTATATTTTCAAATCAGCCAATGATTGTACTTTTGTACAAAGAGACATGTTTTAGTACGAATGGAATTAACCCTTCCTTGCCTAGTGTTATTGTTTCTCATTTGCAAGGCTTTGATGAAGTGTTGCAGGCTATCAACAACATTATGGTGAAGATTTGAGGACGAATACTTTTGAAGAGAGGGGGAATGATGAGAATTAAGAAGCATCACCAAAGGAACCATTGCATGTTCCAATTGGGCCAATTAAAAGGAGGCAAGAGGATCAAAGAAGCATTAAATGATGGGCTGATTTCGAGTTGCTAAAGTCCAAATTCGGCCCACATGAAGACCAAATTTGGGATGAACTTCGTGGACCTCTACAGAGAGCATCTGAAGTTGGATTTTCTATTATAATATGTTTTCGGGAAGCCCAAGACAATCTCTACAGATTATATGAAGATCCCATCCTCCGAAACAGATCACAACAAGTCCAAATTCGGTCATTTATCTTATTGCGCGAAGACTTAAGCTGAACAGTCCGAATTTCGAAATATTTCCTATTTTTTGGGCGACGTATGGTTGGAGGAGAATCCAATTTCAGTATATTTCCTACTTTAGCATATTCCCTATTTTATATATATTCCCCAAATAAAGAGTTGATTTGTTTCCCGAATTCAACTTTCCAAATAAGGAACAAATAAACTAGTTGCTAGTTTTTAGTCTTTAGTTGTCCTAAATTTGTTAGCACTTATTTTCCTAAATTGTAAGGCATTAATTGCCTAATATTTATTCCCTTTTAGGTCTTAGATATTTTTAGTATAAAGGGGACCAATTGGTAATTTGATAAGAGATTTTGAATTGAAATAAATTTGAGAGAATTTTCTCTTTGGTTCTTCATAGAACTTGTGAACTTATCAAGGTTCTACCTTGTGGCGTTCAAACCTTGACTTATCACTCACTTTCTTTCTTATTATTGAGTGTGGCATCTACAACATTCTTGATACCGTTGGTTCTTACCTCCTTATAGGTAACGGGTCGTGGTCCGATAATATTCTTGTTTAAAAACTTGATTAGAAAACGATCCTTCGTTACTATATATTGGTTCCGGGTCTCACTGCTCTTGGTGAGGTTCATATCACCCTCTCCCACTCACTATTTTAAAATTAGGGTTTTCTATTAACCGTTAATGCACCTAGATTCTACAGGATTAAACGACTAACTTTAATCAAGTTATCTAGTGCATTAACTAATTAGAAACAAATTCTAATTAACAAATAAATTATTAAAGATTTTTAACAATTAAAAATCTAATCTATTAGTGAATAATCTAAGCTTTTGTAAACTATTTACTAAGGTCAGACTATTATGTTAGTGTTTACCAAGTTTTAACTATTAAAACTCTAACACTTTATTCGGTTCATTTATTATTAGGTAATTAATCATATTAATCATAATTACAATAAATGACCCTACTAATCTAACTTATTAAACTCTTTAATAACTAAATTAATATTAATGAGAATTACCAAGTTTTCTAACCATTAAAAACTAATCTCATTATTCACAGCCAATTATGTATATTTCCCATTTTAATCACATAAAAAAATACATAAAATATCAGGCTATGATGCATGTATGACATATCAAATATATTTGTGTAGGCACATCTAATCTAAATGATATATGTATGCATGGCAATACCTTTATCATCATATAATATAAAGCATACATGAATTGATCGAGTACTGTGGATTATTTAACCTAAAAAAATAGAATCTAATATTACAAAAAAAATCCCAAGGCATTCCTTGGTCTTCTAGTAACTTCAGATATCTTCCAGTCTCTTCAGGTCACTCCGATTCATCTCATGAATCCATCTTCACGATTTTTCAGGTCTTCAATATAGGTTACAATTTTTTTTTACAATACAGTAAACAAAAATACAACCCATAAACCTTAAATCCACAGTACCATATAATTAACGATTAATCTTGTTTTTGTAATTTTATTTTTTAATATACATACAAAACACATCATACAGTCAATTTAAATTGAGCCTACACAATTCATACATACAGGAGCATCGAAAACAATTTCTTGTTTCGAAAAATAAATTGCCTCTGATTCCAATTGTAGGAACCCTATTCACCAGTCACGCAGCGGAACTAGGTTTTAATTTTTTTATACATATCATATCTGTATCTGGGACCAATGAACTTTGGATCGTAATTATTTTTCGGAACTAATACATACAATATGTAAACACGGGAAATTGAAATCGATATAAAGAGAAGAAAAAACATACCATCATTTGGAGGCTCCTTCACTTTAAATTATGCTCTTGTCTGAATCACTCGATCTTCCTCGCTATCTTCTGGAACTGGTAACTACGTGGGGCGCATCACGGTCTTAAGAACTTGAATAGAGGATGTAGAGAAATACTTGAAGAAGCTCTATCTTCTCAATTTGGTGTATAAATTTCACGCACACATAAATTGCATCTAATGCAAAACTTCACATATCAAAAACCACATTTTGTCTTATTCTTTACTATTATTTATAACCGATGCCTTATTTTCTTTCTTTTTCACGCACTTGATATATATATATCTTTATAAGAAAACTCTTTTCTATCATCTATATATCAACATAACGTCTCCACTTGCGTTTTTCATATATATATATCCTTGTTTGTATCATATACAAATACTTATATATGTACACATAGCAATTTGCATCCAATGCAATCTTTTGTGATATTAATTGATATATATCTTTTAATTATCTTTTTTAAATATATCTAATATATTAAAAGTGATAATAAATATTTTAAATTTAAACTTAAATTCAAATACTTAGATAAATGATTTAGTAAAAATAAAATAATCCTATTATTTTATCTTCACCTAAATCCATATATCAACTAACACCCTCCAATTAATAGTTAATTAATAATTCATAGTTATCAATATAATTAAATAATCTAATTATTTAATTAATTTAACTATTAACATTCATTAATTAAATAATCTCATTATTCAATTAATTCCTGAATAAACACGTGTCACTTTTGTAACACAATTAATTGGACAATCCAATTAATTAACTGTGACCCTTGTTACCTAAATCGATCGGGCTAGCAAGGGAACCTAATGGACCCACAGTATTTTGAACTCCAATAATCCTCGAAATCATTAATTAAACTCTTTAATTAATATTCATTGATTATTAACTCCGGTGTTATTCCACTAAAAACCCGAAGCTGTACTCTCTCAACTGTAGACGCTTTTACACAGACTGATACAATTCGGTGTCCATCGATATAGATATTACATATGATGTGATCCTCCATAGTAGTTCATAATTATAGCTGGGTCATAATGTCCGTTATACCCCTCTAATTACATATATCCTTTAAATACCATTGATTCTATAATGAACAATAAATCATATTTCCCCACGGAATTAGGAGAGCGCTCATATTGTCCAAGACCCGAATCAACCCTTAAGGGAACTACCATATACTTCTCACAAGAAGGAGTAGATTCCACTATTGTGTACAAACCTTCCCAGCCACAAGTCAAACTGTAATCCCAACATACGGAGCATATTGATCGAGAACTGCATCCGACCTTACCCATGGTATATCAAAGACCACGATCTAACCTGAAGAAGTCGATAAGACACTCATGATTAAGATCACCCACATAGTCATCATTAGTTGATGTATATGAATCTCATCGGTAAAGGGATCTTGGTGATAGATTCATATAGATCATGGCATAGTCCTATATGATCACATCATAAAAGGTGCCTCCATTCCCATATCTCATATGAATTATTCAGGATAGAATCATCGTACATTACCGTATGGACCGCAGCTATAGATTAACCACAAATAAAGTACTGAACTTTATTTGCTATCTATGGACTCTTTAGATTGCACATCTCTTACTGTATCCATTTGTATATGACACTCATATACACAGTTCGAGATTACATCGGACAATCTTGGATGTTAAATATATGCACAAGTTATAAAATAAACAACACAACATGAATGAATTGAATTTTTCATTTTATTTATTTCATAAATCCATTTATAAATTACATCTTTAGGGCATAAACTCCAACAAGGCATGCTTGGGATCTTAGAAGTCCCCAACAACTGAAATTAGGCTCCTGACCCCCTGAAATTAGGGCATAAACCCCAACAATCCAATACTTTTGATTTATGAGGGATCAAATAGATATGGTCGAGACATCTAAAGATATTAATGAATGTAACTAGATATGAAATTTCATGTCTAGCCTATACACTTATACAATCACAAATGTAATAATGAATTAGTTGTAATGAAATTCCTGATCTAGTTCCTTATTAAATGGTTTTTTAGTTATTTTTCTTGCTAGATAATTTGAATGACCTTTAAGATAAATGAGTCCAATTAGTCATCTTAAACTGATTTACTCATTCTATCTAGTCTAAAATGACTTAATCTAGCATGCCAAACTATCAGCACCATTACTATTGTAATGATTGTAAAACAAATAAAATTATAATTGTCTCTATTGACGTATAATACTATAAAACCATTAAGCAATTATAAAGTACATATGAATATAATTTGCTAAAATAATATTCATACAACCATCATGATCATTAATGATAACTCGAATCAATGAGGATAGCGCGAACACTAAAAACTAGTTAGATTTGAAGTGTATGTTACAACATCATGGAGTACAAATTTAGGCTACCGTCAAACCCGGTTTGTTGGTACTTAATTCCAAAAAATATTCTAACACATATACATCTTGTCTCTAATTATCTAACTTTACTCAAAGTGTACTTTACAGTTTCTTGTTGGCTGGTATATCTTTACTTATCTACTGTCCACAAAGGATAAGACTCAAAAAGGAAATACTTGGCCAAAAACTTTGGCATAACTTAACAAATTCTTGAGTTTGGATTTTACTCTTTTCGACTCGATGCATTTATGAGTGAAAATGACCCAGCTTGTCACAACTGCAACAAGCTATTTTGATGGAAATCATTAACTTAGCAACCATACACCCCAATAGCTAAAGAGCTATGATACATATGGAATGCAATTTAACACCCTCCAACTAATTGAAACAAACCCGATCGTTCAAGATTGAAGTAAGAGAAACTATTCTAATCACTTTATCAATGGAATGATGATAAAAGCTAATTAGAACAACACTTTGATTTCCCCATAATGCCACAAACTATGAAGTTTGATAAGTTTAAAGGCAAAACACAAATTTTGAGGTTGTTGAACGCCACAAGCTGAATAAGCTTGATAAGTTCCAAAGTTCATGCAAGAACTAAAAAACAAAACACTCACAAAGTGCTCAAATAAGTTTATATTACTCAAATATCTCCCTTATATAGAAAAGGCAGCCTTGTTTATATAGAACAAAGGCCAAGGACAATACAACACAAATATAACTGCCCATTAAATGTGTAACCTCCCCACTAAATGTGTAACCTCACACTAAATGACATTTAGACCATGAATAATGGCCATAAAGTATTCAGCCTTTGTAACATCTTATTTCTAATCAAAGAACACATGAACTCACCCAACACAAAAAATCAAACTATTCATAAAATAAGCCCACAAAACCCAACACAATTAAACCCAAACTAATAAGAAAATAAGCTCACAAAACCCAACATAATTAAACCCAAACTAATTATAAAATAGGCCCACAAAACCCAACATGGCCGAATGGCCTTTTATTCTTCAAGATAGGCTAGAATACTTCATTCTAACAAGGCTGAACTCTTGTCTTCGGTATTTGGACATGTTTGAAACATGTTAACCATTTTATACTCTTCTTGCATCCTTAGAACCTTGACCGAATCTTGACTAGTTTGCTCCTTTCAAATGCTTCCCATTAAACAAGTTAAGGCATCTTTTATCCTTTTAGCTTTAGCTCTTGTTATTGGTCCTCCATGAAATGTTAAAGGATCTGGATCTTTTCCAACCTTAGCCGAATTGTGATCAACTGGTTGGTCCTCATCATTCCCCCTTTCCTCGAAAGGATTCGTCCTCAAATCAGCACCTTCATCACCTACATCAAACAAAGACAAATCATAAACATTGAAAGTTGCACTAACATTACCATACTCACTTGGTAGTTCCAGCTTGTATGCATTGTCATTGATTCTTTGAAGGACTCGAAATGGTTCATCCCCTCTTGGCATGAGTTTAGACTTTCGTTGGTTAGGAAATCTTTCCTTCCTCAAGTGTACCCAGACCCAATCACTAGGTTCAAAAACTACTTGCTTTCGGCCCTTGTTGTGTTGCTTCTCATATTGTAGAGTTTTCTTTTCAATTTGTGTGCGCACATTTTCATGCAAGGCTTTGACAAAATTAGCTTTTTGCTTACCATCCAAATTAGCTCTTTCCAAAGGTAAATGTAGTAAATCCATAGGAGATAATGGATTGAACCCGTACACAACTTCAAATGGTGAATGGTTTGTTGTAGCATGCACACTTCGATTATAAGCAAACTCCACATGTGGCAAACATTCCTCCCAATTTTTCAAATTTCTTTGAACTATGGCCCTCAAAAGCATTGATGAAGTTCTGTTTACCACCTCCGTTTGTCCATCTGTTTGTGGATGACAAGTGGTTGAATACAGCAGCTTTGTACCCAACTTTCTCCAAATCGTTTTCCAAAAGTGGCTAAGGAAGTTCACATCTCTATCACTCACAATTGTCCTTGGAATTCCATGTAACCTCACAATTTCTCTGAAGAACAGCCCCGCAACAAAAGTTGCATCATCTGTTTTGTGGCAAGGAATGAAATGCGTCATCTTGCTAAACATGTCAACAAAAAAAAAATAGAATCTCTCCCCCCTTTTTGACCTAGGTAATCCCAAGACAAAGTCCATTGATATATCAACCCAAGGCTCACTAGGTATAGGAAGAGGAGTAAACAGCCCATGAGGCATTACATTAGATTTAGCTCGTTTGCAAGTAATGCATCTCGCACATATTCTCTCAACGTCTCTTTTCATGTGTGGCCAAAAGAAATGATCATTTAACACACCTAAAGTCTTTTTAACTCCAAAATGCCTCATTAACCCGCCACTATGTGCCTCTCTCACAAGCAATTCTCTCATTGGAACATCTAGGAACACAGCTTGTTTTCTTTGAAAAGAAAACCATCATGCCTAAAGAACTTGTCAAAACCCCCTTACTCACATGCCCCATAAACATTAGCAAAATCAAAGTCAGAATTGTATAAGTCTTTAATGTACTCAAAACCCAATAATTTTGCATCAAGTTTAGAAATTAGAGCATACCTTCTAGAAAGAGCATCGGCAACCACATTCTCCTTACCTTGTTTGTACTTGATGATGTATGGAAATGATTCAATAAACTCCACCCATTTTGCATGCCTACGGCTTAGCTTTCCTTGTCCTTTGAGATATTTCAAGGACTCATGATCGGTATATATAATGAATTCCTTAGACCAAAGATAGTGCTGCCATGTCTCTAACACTCTCACCAAGGCATAAAACTCCTTATCATACGTCGGGTAGTTAAGACTTGCTCCACTTAGCTTCTCACTAAAGAATGCAATGGGTTTGCCATCTTGCATTAAGACTCCTCCAATACCTATTCCACTTGCATCACACTCAATCTCAAAAGTTTTAGCAAAGTTAGGCAAAGCAAGCAAAGGTGCTGAACTAAGTTTGTGTTTAAGCAAGTTAAAAGCATCATCTTGTTCTTTACCCCACCTAAATCCCACATTCTTTTTCATGCATTAAGTTAATGGTGCAGCAATGGTAGAAAAATCCTTAATGAATCTCCTATAAAAGCTAGCAAGACTATGAAAACTCCTTACATTACTAACACAAGTGGGTTTCGGCCACTCCCTAATTACTTTAACTTTTTCTTGATCAACATGTATTCCTTTATCATTAACAACATAACCAAGAAAAGTAAGTTCATTAGTGCAAAAAATGCATTTCTTTAGATTAGCATATAACTTTTCTTTCTTAAGCACATCAAAAACAGCCTTTAAATGTGTTACATGCTCGTCTAAATTTTTGCTATACACAAGTATATCATCAAAATAAACTACAACAAACTTTCCAATGTAAGCATGCAAAACATGGTTCATCAATCTCATAAAAGTACTAGGTGCGTTAGTTAGGCCAAAAGGCATTACTAACCATTCATATAGACCATGTTTAGTTTTGAAAGCGGTTTTCCATTCATCACCCTCATGCATTCTTATTTGATGATATCCAGATTTCAAATCAATCTTTGAAAACACACAAGAACCATGCAATTCATCCAACATATCATCTAACCTAAGGATAGGATGTCTATACTTTACCGTGATTTTTTTGATGGCTCGACAATCAACACACATTCTGCAAGAACCATCCTTTTTAGGTACCAAAAAAACAGGAACCGCACAAGGAATTATGCTTTCACTTACATATCCCTTTTCCATAAGCTCACTTACTTGCTTTTGGATTTCCTTGGTCTCTTCGGGGTTGCATCTATATGCTGGCCTATTTGGTATGCTTACACCCGGAATGAAATCAATTTGATGTTCAATTCCTCTAATTGGTGGCAAACCAATAGGAACATCTTCAGGAAAGAGATCTTCATTTTTCTGCAAAATATCAACAATAACACTAGGCAAACTCTTGTTAATTTAATTAGAAACAATTAAAACATCCTTGTACAAAAGTACAAGTAAGGGCTGCCTCATGGTTAATGCTTTCTTCACATCACACATTTTTGCATAAACACTCATTTTTCTTTAACTCAAGCCGTCCTTGTTTTCTCTCCCCTTGTGTTTCCCATTGCTCTCATTTTTACCACTCAACTCACCTTTTGTTTTCTCTCTTTCTTGCTCCCTTCCCAAAGTTTCAGCTAATGAAGATTCAATCTCTTCATATTGCTGTTTTATACGCATTTGGTCTTCAAAAATTGTCTTTGGAGGCAAAGGTCCAAGTTGGTATTTCTGTCCCTCCATGATCAAAGAATAACGGTTCTTAAACCCATCATGCATTACCCTTCGATCATATTTCCATGGTCTCCCCAATAACATGTGACCAGCATACATAGGTACCACATCACACCAAACATCATTCTTATATCTACCGATTGAAAAAGAAATTAACACTTGCCGATTTACCTTCACAACACCACTATCATTCAACCATTGTAACTTGTATGGTTTTGGATATATAAAAGTAGGTAATTTCAGTTTCTCTACAAGCAAGGTACTTGCCACATTTGTACAACTTCCACTATCAACAATCACATTACACAACTTGTTAGCAATCAAACAATGAGTATGAAACAAATTTTCACGTTGCTCACCATGTTCATTATTTTTAATTTGCAAACTAAGTGTGCGTTGTACAACCAAATTTTCTCCACTAGCATACTCTACATCACTAGCATCTTCTAAATGTGGCATGTCATCTTCATCCTCTCTCTCACTTTCCGATTCAACTGTCCCATCCCTCATAATCATTGCCCTTTTATTAGGACATTCACGTGCCACATGACCATGTCCAAGGCACTAAAAACGCTTAATGCCTCTAGTTTGATTAGGTTGATTCTCACCTCTACCCTTGCTGCCTATTTCATTTTTTCTTTTAGTTTCATCAATTTTAGGCTTAACAATGGGTTTATCATCCTTTTTACCCCAATTCGGTTTCCAAGAAGAAGAAGAACCTGAATAAGGTTTTGAATCATACCTGATGCCTTTTCTTTTCAGTTGCCTTTCAATCTTCATGGCCACACCCACCATGTCCTCAATCTCCACATAATGTTGCAACTCCACAAGATCAGCAATTTTCTTGTTGAACCCACTCAAAAACCGAGCCATGGTGGCCTCACGGTCCTCCTCCACATTAGCCCTTATCATGACTATCTCCATTTCCTTGTTATATTCTTCTACACTCATGGAACCTTGTGTCAAAGTTTGTAACCGTTTATGCAAATCCCTATATTAATGGCTAGGGACAAATCTCCTCCTCATGATTTGTTTCATCTCCAACCAAGTCTCTACGGGTCTGTCACCATTTCTACGCCTGTTTTTACACAATTGATCCCACCAAACAATAGCATAATCACAAAATTCAACAGCAGCTAGTTTTACCTTTTTCTCTTCGGAGTAGTTATAACATTCAAAGATCAACTCCACTTTTCGTTCCCATTCCAAATAGGCATCCGGATTGTTCTTCCCTTGAAAACGAGGAATTTTCATTTTGATGCTGCCTATGTTTCGGTCCACACCATCAAAACGTCCTCTCCTACCTTGTCTTCTAGGATTAACGTCTAGACCAGTGATGGTAGCTTGGCCATCATCCGTGTCTTCTCCACCATCATATACATCATTGACAAAGGCTGGTTGTCTTTCACGTCGTGGTTCTCTTTGCAATCTGGTAATTGCTTCATCATGTCTTTCTAGACGATCTCCTACATCTTCCATCACTTTGAACATACGTTCAAATTGTTGCTGCATTGCTTGAATCACTTGATCATTTGAGGAAGAACTCACTTCTTTATCTTTGTTAGACATGTTTAAAACCTGAAAAAAAAAAAGAAGTTAGAACAGCCTCACAATCACTCCCTCACGTGTTTCTCTCAAAGAATTGATTCACACCACTCGTGTTTCACACAATTATTTGGCTTTTCTCGATGTTAATCTCACCACTCTTGCCTTTTACCTCTCTTGTTTTGTTCTTTGGTTTCTTAGATTAACTAAGGTCCTTTTAAACAAACAATTGAGATTATGGCAAATTCAACGGAATGAAATTGGGTAGGTCTAAAAAAAACAAATAAGAGGTAGGCCACTTAAAGTAAACAAAGATTAGAACTGAAATATCAATTTCTCTCCCAAATAAAATTCTGTTTGTTTTGGTTAAGGAGACAATATTTCAATATTTCCCAAACCGAAACAAGAACGATATGAACAAAGAAAGATTTTTGGAATTTTGCAAGAATTCCTAGAATCCGCAATACATTTTTTTTTTGTTTTTTTTTCGTCTTTTTTTTCTGCGGAAAACAAAGAAGAATGATAATAACCTCAAGAAGCACAAATATTAAGATGAATTATAGATACGGTGCTATAAGATGAAGAAGAAAAGAAAGTGAGAAAAAAAAACAACAAATAAATAGATATGCAAACCTCAAACTTGAGCTAAGCTCTGATACCAAAATGATGGAAATCATTAACTTAGCAACCATACACCCCAATAGCTAAAGAGCTATGATACATATGGAATGCAATTTAACACCCTCCAACTAATTGAAACAAACCCGATCGTTCAAGATTGAAGTAAGAGAAACTATTCTAATCACTTTATCAATAGAATGATGATAAAAGCTAATTAGAACAGCACTTTGATTTCCCCATAACGCCACAAACTATGAAGTTTGATAAGTTTAAAGGCAAAACAAAGATTTTGAGGTTGTTGAACGCCACAAACTGAATAAGCTTGATAAGTTCCAAAGTTCATGCAAGAACTTAAGAACAAAACACTCACAAAGTGCTCAAATAAGTTTATATTACTCAAATCTCTCCCTTACATAGAAAACGCAACCTTGTTTATATAGAACAAAGGCCAAGTGATGAGAACAAGGCAGCTGCATCAAATGATCTATTACATGTTTCGGTTGGGCCAATAACAAGGGCAAGAGCTAAGAGATTCAAAGAAGCACTAAATGGCCTAATTCAAGACACTTGGGCTGATTTTGAATTGTTGAAGTCCAAGATAAGCCCACATGAAGACCAAGGCATAATTAATGTCATCAAGGCAATTGATTGGGCCGAATAAGGAAGACTTGGGTGTGTGGCACAAGCTAGGAGAAGAGTCAACTTTGTCTGATTTATTCCCTTTTAATTTCTAAAGAATAATAGTTGATTTGTTTCCCAAATTAAGGGTCTGATTTGTTTCCAGATTTAGCTTTCCAATTAGGGAGCAAGTCAATAGTTTCTCAAATTAGTTTTCTTCTGATTATAAGGCCTTAATGGCCGATTTATCTTGTTTCCTTTTAGGATGGCTTATAGCCTTTCTTTTCGTTTAGGGTTTTAGTATATAAATGAACGAATTGGATTTAATTGGACAGACTTGAATTGAATAAAAATTGTGAGAGTTCATCTCTTTTTTGGTTCTGAAAACTTGACTTATCACTCACATCTTCTTCTTGTTCTTGAGTGTGGTGTCTTCAACTTCTTGATACCGTTGGTTCTTACCTCTTTATAGGTAACGGGTCGCGGTCCGATAACGTTCTTGTTTATAAACTTGGTTAGAAAAGGATCCTTCGTTACCATATATTGGTTCCGGGTCTCACTGCTCTTGGTGAGGTTCATATCAGTTGGTATCAGAGCTTAGGCTTCTAAATCAGGTTTAATCTATCCTTGTTCTTTCTCTTCTCTGTATTCATTTGTTTCAACAACAAAAAAAAAAAAACGTTTGATCAAATCCGGTACAAAAAAAAAAAAAAGTACCAAAAGCTTGCTTGTGTCCACTTGATCAAGGTTGGTAAAAAAAAAAAAAAAAAATTGGGTCTTGTAGTTGAACCTATATCAACTATTTCTATTCATTATCTTGATTTCGTGCATTGATATTCAAAAAAAAAAAATAGCTAAAGAATTCCGTCTTCATTATTCTTGTCCTTTTGCTCAGTTATTTCTATTTTTCTTGCACTTCTTGTGAGTGTCCGTATAAGTCAAAAAAAAAAGAGGAAGAACTGAAAGAGTTAACAAAGAGTGGAAAAAAGGCAATAGTGTGTGAGCTCATCAAAGGGTAAAAGCCAAAGAATTGAGTGAAAACACGAGTGTGAGTGCCACCATTTTTGAGAGTAAACACGTGAGGGAGTGTTTGTGAGGCTTACTAATTTCTTTTGCTTTGCAGGTTTCAAATATGTCAAGTGATAAAAGTAGAGACTTATCTGATGATGTACCAGAAACGATAGATCTTAATTTTTTGTATAAAGCCATATAAAAAACATGGAGCGGATGAAGATTAAGATTGGTGAGGTGCATGATAGGATAGATAAGGTGGAGTCTAGTTCACAAAGGGTGCAACCAATTAGGGTTCCTAATGTGGAACGAAGAGAAAGAAACCCACCTAGAGACGATTATGAAGATGATTATGGGAATGACCTAGAGGAGGGTGATCGCATGTCCAATGTGGGTACAGGTAGATTGAGGCGTGAAATGGGAGGTAGAGGAGTTAGGTATGGGAATAGAGGAGATAGGTATGGAGAGAGGGCTGATAATAATTTGGATAGTATAAAGGTGAAAATCCCAACGTTCCAAGGTAAAACTGATCCCGAAGCTTATTTGGAGTGGGAGAAAAGAATAGAATTGGTATTTGACTGCCATGACTATTCTGAATTAAAGAAGGTAAAGTTGGCTGCCATAGAATTTACTGATTATGCTATCGTTTGGTGGGATCAATTGATTGTGAGTAGAAGACAAAATGGAGAAAGACCTATTGAGACTTGGGAGGAGATGAAAGCTGTCATGAGGAAGCGTTTCATTCCGAGCCACTATTATAGGGGTTTGTTTCAAAAATTACAAACCCTTACTCAAGGGTCTAAGTGTGTTGAAGATTACTACAAGGAGATGGAGATAGCCATGATTCGAGCTGATGTAGAGGAAGACCGAGAGGCTACTATGGCTAGGTTTTTAAGTGGACTAAACCGAGACATAGCAAATGCGGTGGAGTTGCAACATTATGTTGAATTGAGTGACATGGTACACATGGCAATTAAGGTGGAACAACAGCTGAAGAGAAAGAGTTCCACACGGGTTGGGCAAAATTCGGGTTCTTCATCATCATGAAAACCGAATTGGAGCAAGAGTGATGAGAATCAAGAAGCATCACCAAAGGAACTATTGCATATTCCAATTGGGCCGATTAAAAGGAAGCAAGAGGATCAAAGAAGTATTAAATGATGGGGTGATTCCGAGTTGCTAAAGTCCAAATTCTGCCCACATGAAGACCAAATCTGGGCTGAACTTCGTGGACCTCTATAGAGAGCATCTAAAGTCAGATCGTCTATTATAATATGTTTTCAGAAAGCCCAAGACAAGATCTACAGATGATATGAAGAACCTATCCTCCAAAACAGATCACAAAAAGTCCAAATTTGGCCATCTATCTTATTGCGCGAAGACTTGAGTTGAGGAGTCCGAATTTCAACATATTTCCTATATTTTGGGCGACGTATGGTTGGAGGAGAATTCAATTTCAGCATATTGCCAATTTCAGCATATTCCTTATTTTATTTATTTCCCCAAATAAAGAGTTGATTTGTTTTCCAAATAAATGGCTGATTTGTTTCCCAAATTCAGCTTTCCAAATAAGGAACAAATCAACTAGTTGCTAGTTTAGTATTTATTTATTTTTCTAAAGTTGTTTGCATTTATTTTCCTGATTGTAAGGCATTAATTGCCTAATATTTATTCCCTTTTAGGTCTTAGATATTTTTAGTATAAAAGGGACCAATTGATGTAATTTGAGAATAGATTTTGGAATTGAAATAAATTTGAGAGAATTTTCTCTTTGGTTCTTCATAGAACTATGAACTTATCAAGGTTCTACCTTGTGGCGTTCAAACCTTGACTTATCACTCACCTTCTTTCTTATTCTTGAGTGTGGCGTCTACAACCTTCTTGATACCGTTGGTTCTTATCTCCATATAGATAATGGGCCGCGGTCCTTTTTATTTTCTTTGTTTATAAACTTGAATTAGAAAACGATCCTTCGTTACCATATATTGGTTCCGGGTCTCACTGCTCTTGGTGAGGTTCATATCAGTTGGTATCAAAGCTTAGGCTTCTAAATCAGGTTTAATCTATCCTTGTTCTTCTTCGTCTATTTTTTTTTCTGTTTGATCTAAAAAAAAAAAAAAAAAAAAAGTTTGATCAAAGCAGGTACCAAAAAAAAAAAAAAAAAAAAATTTAGCTAAAGAATTTCGTCTTCATTATTCTTGTCTTTTTGCTCAGTTACTTCTATTTTTCTTGCACTTCTTGTGAGTGTCCGTATAAGTCAAAAAAAAAAAAAAGGAAGAACTGAAAGAGTTAACAAAGAGTGGAAAAAGGCAAGAGTGTGTGAGCTCATCAAAGGGTAAAAGCCAAAGAATTGAGTGAAAACACGAGTGTGAGTGCCACCATCTTTGAGAGTAAACACATGAGGGAGTGTTTGTGAGGCTTACTAATTTTTTTTGCTTTACAGGTTTCAAATATGTCACGTGATAAAAGTAGAGACTTATCTGATGATGCACCAGAAACGATATATCTCAAGTTTTTGTATAAAGCCATACAAAAAAACATGGACCGAATGGAGATTAAGATTGGTGAGGTGCATGATAGGATAGATAAGGTGGAGTCTAATTCACAAAAGGTGCAACCAATTAGGGTTCCTAAGGTGGAACGAAGAGAAAGAAATCCACCTGGGAATGACTATGAAGATGATTATGGGATTGACCTAGAGGAGGATGATCGCATGTCTAATGTGGGCGCAAACAGATTTCAACTTGGAATGGGAGGTAGAGGAGTTAGGAATGGGAATAGAGGAGATAGGTATGGAGAGGTTTGGGTGGCAAGAAGGGCTCTTAGTGCTCAAGCCAAGGAAGATGATGAGGTACAACGTGACAATATTTTTCACACTCGCTGCCATGTTAATGATAAGGTATGTAGCATGATTATTGATGGAGGGAGTTTTACTAATGTGGCTAGCACTATTTTTGTGGAGCAACTGAATTTGGCCACGTTGAAGCACCCAAAACCTTATAAGCTACAATATGATAGTGGGGAAATCAAGGTGACTAAACAGGTGTTGGTGTCGTTTTCAATTGGAAAATACAAAGATGAAGTCCTTTGTGATGTGGTACCAATGAATGCGAGTCATATCCTTTTAGGGAAACCATGGCAATTTGATAGGCATGTGACGTATGATGGGTATACCAATAGATACTCCTTTGTACTCAATAAAAAGTCAATCACTCTTGTACCTTTAACCCCAAAACAAGTGTATGAAGATCAACTTTTAAGAAAAGAGAGAGATGCCAAAAAAAAGAGTGAGAGTGAGAGTTCAAAAGAAAGAGAGATAAAAGAAAAAGAGTCAGAAATAGCAAAAAAAGAAAAAAAAGATGAAAATGAAAAAGAGGCTGATGAGAAAAAAAGAGAGAAAAAACCAATGAGTTTTTATGCAAGAGAGAGTGAGATTAAAAAGGCTTTGTTTTCAAATCAGCCAATGATTGCACTTTTGTACAAAGATGCATGTTTTAGTACTAATGGAATTAACCCTTCATTGCCTAGTGTTGTTGCTTCTAATTTGCAAGGCTTTGATGAAATGTCGCAGGCTATCAACAACATTTTGGTGAAGATTCGAGGACGAATCCTCTTGAAGAGAGGGGGAATGATGAGAATCAAGAAGCATCACCAAAGGAACTATTGCATATTCCAATTGGGCCAATTAAAAGGAAGCAAGAGGATCAAAGAAGTATTAAATGATGGGGTGATTCCGAGTTGCTAAAGTCCAAATTCTGCCCACATGAAGACCAAATCCGGGCTGAACTTCGTGGACCTCTATAGAGAGCATCTAAAGTCAGATCGTCTATTATAATATGTTTTCAGAAAGCCCAAGACAAGATCTACAGATGATATGAAGAACCTGTCCTCCAAAACAGATCACAAAAAGTCCAAATTTGGCCATCTATCTTATTGCGCGAAGACTTGAGTTGAGGAGTCCGAATTTCAACATATTTCCTATATTTTGGGCGACGTATGGTTGGAGGAGAATTCAATTTCAGCATATTGCCAATTTCAGCATATTCCTTATTTTATTTATTTCCCCAAATAAAGAGTTGATTTGTTTTCCAAATAAATGGCTGATTTGTTTCCCAAATTCAGCTTTCCAAATAAGGAACAAATCAACTAGTTGCTAGTTTGGTATTTATTTATTTTTCTAAAGTTGTTTGCATTTATTTTCCTGATTGTAAGGCATTAATTGCCTAATATTTATTCCCTTTTAGGTCTTAGATATTTTTAGTATAAAAGGGACCAATTGATGTAATTTGAGAATAGATTTTGGAATTGAAATAAATTTGAGAGAATTTTCTCTTTGGTTCTTCATAGAACTATGAACTTATCAAGGTTCTACCTTATGGCGTTCAAACCTTGACTTATCACTCACCTTCTTTCTTATTCTTGAGTGTGGCGTCTACAACCTTCTTGATACTGTTGGTTCTTATCTCCATATAGATAATGGGTCGCGGTCCTTTTTATTTTCTTTGTTTATAAACTTGAATTAGAAAACGATCCTTCGTTACCATATATTGGTTCCGGGTCTCACTGCTCTTGGTGAGGTTCATATCAAAGAGGGATGACCAACCTAGTTTCAAGGCCAAGGCCGAACCTTCCAGAGATCATAAAGTCGGAGGCACATTAAAACAAGGTACATCAGATTCTCAACCTTCTAAAAATCGTGACATTAAGTCCTTTAAGTGTCTGGGAGCAGGTCATATTGCATCTCAATGCCCAAACAAGAGAGTAATGGTTTTGAAGGATGATGGTGAGATCGAATCTGAAGGTGAATCTGATGATGAGTCCATGCCACCTTTGGAGGATGCAAGTGATATTGAATATCCGGTGGACGGAGAGCTTTTGGTGGCGAGAAGAGCTCTTAGTGCTCAAGCCAAGGAAGATGATGAGGTACAACATGATAACATTTTTCATACCCACTGCCATGTTAATGACAAGGTATGTAGCATGATCATTGATGGGGGGAGTTGTACTAATGTGGCTAGCACTAATTTTGTGGAGAAATTGAATTTACCCACTTTGAGGCATCCAAAACCATATAAGCTACAGTGGTTAAATGATAGTGCGGAAATCAAGGTGACTAAACAAGTGTTGGTGACGTTTTCAATTGGAAAGTACAAAGATGAAGTCCTTTGTGATGTGGTACCAATGAATGCGGGCCATATCCTTTTGGGGAGACCATGGCAGTTCGATAGGCATGTGACCCATGATGGGTATACCAATAGATACTCCTTTGTACTCAATAAAAAGCCAATCACTCTTGTACCTTTAACCCCAAAACAAGTGTATGAAGATCAAGTGAGATTAAGAAAAGAGAGAGATATCAAAAAAGAGAGTGAGAGTGAGAGTTCAAAAGAAAGAGAGAGAAAAGAAAAAGATTCTGAAATAGCAAAAAAAGAAAAAAAAGATGAAAAAGAAAAAGTGGTTGTTGAGAAAAGGAGAGAGAAAACAAGTAAGCTTTTATGCAAGGGAGAGTGAGGTCAAAAAGGCTCTATTTTCAAATCAGCCAATGATTGTACTTTTGTACAATGAGGCTTGCTTTAGTACTAATGAACTTAACCCTTCTTTGCCTAGAGTTGTTGTTTCTCTATTGCAGGACTATGATGAAGTGTTTCCCGAAGAGATGCCTATTGGTTTACCACCAATAAGGGGGATTGAGCACCAAATTGACTTTGTACCCGGAGCACCCATCCCAAATAGACCAGCATATAGAAGTAATCCTGAGGAGACAAAGGAACTTCAAAGGCAGGTTAGTGAGCTCATGGAAAAGGGGTATGTACGTGAGAGCATGAGTCCTTGTGCGGTTCCCGTATTGCTTGTGCCAAAGAAGGATGGAACATGGAGGATGTGCATTGATTGTCGTGCCATCAACAATATCACTGTAAAGTATCGACATCCTATTCCTAGATTAGATGATATGCTTGATGAATTACATGGTTATATTGTTTTTACTAAAATTGATCTTAAAAGTGGATATCATCAAATTAGGATGAAGGAAGGTGATGAGTGGAAAACTGCTTTCAAAACAAAATATGGATTATATGAGTGGTTAGTTATGCCTTTTGGATTAACTAATGCACCAAGTACTTTCATGAGATTAATGAACCATATTTTGCGTGCTTTTATTGGAAAGTTTGTGGTTGTTTATTTTGATGACATTCTGATTTATAGCAAAAACTTGGATGAGCATGTTGAACATTTAAAACTTGTTTTAGGAGTTTTAAGAACAGAAAAGTTGTTTGCTAATCTCAAAAAGTGCACATTTTGCACCGATAAACTTGTATTTCTGGGCTTTGTTGTTAGTGGTAAGGGAATTGGGGTTGATGAAGAAAAGGTTAAGGCAATTAAGGAGTGGCCGAAACCTACCAATGTGGGACAAGTGAGAAGTTTTCATGGGTTGGCTAGTTTTTATAGGAGGTTTGTGAAAGATTTTAGTAGTGTAGCTGCACCTTTAACCGAAGTTATCAAAAAGAATGTGGGCATTTAACTTGATTAAGGAAAAATTAACTAATGCACCTTTGCTTGCTTTGCCTGACTTTGCTAAAACTTTTGAGATTGAGTGTGATGCTTCAGGAATAGGTATTGGAGCTATTCTAATGCAAGAAGGTCGTCCCATTGCATATTTTAGTGAGAAGATAAGTGGAGCAGCCTTGAATTATCCTACCTATGACAAGGAGATGTACGCTTTGATTAGAGCATTGGAAACTTGGCAACACTACCTTTGGCCAAAAGAATTTGTGATTCACACGGATCATGAGTCCTTGAAGCATATAAAGGGGCAACACAAGCTAAATAAGCGGCATGCCAAGTGGGTGGAATTCATTGAAACGTTTCCATGTGTGATTAGGTACAGAAAGGGTAAGGAAAACGTGGTCGCTGATGCTCTGTCAAGAAGGTACGTTCTACTTTCTACTTTGGATGCTAAATTGTTTGGTTTTGAATACATTAAACAGTTGTATGTGGAAGATTCTGATTTTGGTAATGTGTTCAATGCATGTGAAAAGGCTGCATTTGGTAAATTTTATAGGCATGATGGATTTTTGTTTAGAGAAACTAAATTATGTGTGCCTAAGAGTTCTTTGCGTGAATTGCTTGTTAGAGAAGCTCATGGGGGAGGTTTGATGGGGCATTTTGGTGTAGCTAAGACACTAGATACTTTGCATGATCATTTTTTTTGGCCTCATATGAAACGTGATGTAGAAAGAATCTGTGAGAAATGCATTACTTGTAGACAAGCCAAGTCTAGGATTAAGCCTCATGGATTGTATACTCCTTTGCCTATACCTAGTAGACCTTGGATTGATATTTCTATGGATTTTGTGTTGGGTTTGCCTTGGTCAAAAAGGGGTAGGGACTCTATATATGTGGTTGTTGATAGGTTTTCTAAAATGGCACATTTCATTCCTTGTCATAAAACCGATGATGCATCACATATTGCTGATTTGTTTTTCAAAGAAATTGTAAGATTGCATGGCATGCCTAAGACCATTGTTTCGGAAAGAGATGCTAAGTTCTTAAGCTACTTTTGGATGACTTTGTGGGGTAAGTTAGGCACTAAACTTTTATTTTCTACTACTTGTCATCCACAAACTGATGGTCAAACTGAAGTAGTTAATAGGACTTTATCTACCTTGTTGCGTGCTATAATACAAAAGAACTTGAAAACATGGGAGGATTGTCTGCCGCATGTAGAGTTTGCTTATAATAGGAGCGTGCATTCTGCAACTCATTTTTCGCCTTTTGAAATTGTGTATGGTTTTAACCCATTGACTCCTTTGGATTTAATTCCTTTACCTGTGAATGAGCATGTTAACTTGGATGGAAAGAAAAAGGCAGATTTTGTTAAACAAATCCATGAAAAGACTCGGGAAAACGTAGAGAGACGAACTAAGCAATATGTCAATCAAGCAAATAAAGGGCGTAAAAAGGTTGTGTTTGAGCCCGGTGATTGGGTGTGGTTGCATATGAGGAAGGAACGATTCCCAGCCCAGCGGAGTTATAAACTACTTCCAAGGGGAGATGGCCCATTTCAAGTGATTGAAAGAATCAATGACAACGCATACAAGTTGGATCTTCCAGGTGAGTACAATGTTAGTGCAAGCTTCAATGTTTCTGATTTGTCTCCTTTTGATGTAGGCGACGATTTGAGGACAAATCATTTTCAAGAGGGAGGGAATGATGAGAACAAGGCAGCTGCATCAAATGATCCATTACATGTTCCGGTTGGGCCAATAACAAGGGCAAGAGCTAAGAGATTCAAAGAAGCACTAAATGGCCTAATTCAAGACACTTGGGCTGATTTTGAATTGTTGAAGTCCAAGATAAGCCCACATGAAGACCAAGGCATAATTAATGTCATCAAGGCAATTGATTGGGCCGAATAAGGAAGACTTGGGTGTGTGGCACAAGCTAGGAGAAGAGTCAACTTTGGCTGATTTATTCCCTTTTAATTTCTAAAGAATAATAGTTGATTTGTTTCCCAAATTAAGGGGCTGATTTGTTTCCAGATTTAGCTTTCCAATTAGGGAGCAAGTCAATAGTTTCTCAAATTAGTTTTCTTCTGATTATAAGGCCTTAGTGGCCGAATTATCTTGTTTCCTTTTAGGATGGCTTATAGCCTTTCTTTTCGTTTAGAGTTGTAGTATATAAAGAAACGAATTGGATGTAATTGGACAGACTTGAATTGAATAAAAATTGTGAGAGTTCATCTCTTTTTGGTTCTGAAAACTTGACTTATCACTCACATCTTTTTCTTGTTCTTGAGTGTGGCGTCTTCAATTTCTTGATACCGTTGGTTCTTACCTCTTTATAGGTAACGGGTCGCGGTCCGATAACGTTCTTGTTTATAAACTTGGTTAGAAAACTATCCTTCGTTACCATATATTGGTTCCGGGTCTCACTGCTCTTGGTGAGGTTCATATCACCAAGGACAATACAACACAAATATAACTGCCCATTAATGTGTAACCTCCCTACTAAATGTGTAACCTCCCACTAAATGACATTTAGACCATGAATTATGGCCATAAAGTATTCAGCCTTTGTAACATCTTATCCCTAATCAAAGAACACATGAACTCACCCAACACCAAAACCCAAATTATTCATAAAATAAGCCCACAAAACCCAACACAATTAAACCCAAACTAATAAGAAAATAAGCTCACAAAACCCAACATAATTAAACCCAAACTAATTATAAAATAGGCCCACAAAACCCAACATGGCCGAATGGCCTTTTATATTCTTCAAGATAGGCTAGAATACTTCATTCTAACAAAGCTGGACTCTTGTCTTCGGGATTTGGACTTGTTTGAAACATGTTAACCATTTTATACTCTTCTTGCATCCTTAGAACCTTGACCAAATCTTGACTAGCTTGCTCCTTCCAAATGCTTCCCATTAAACAAGTTAAGGCTTCTTTTATCCTTTTAGCTTTAGCTCTTGTTATTGGTCCTCCATGAATGGTTAAAGGATCTGGATCTTTTCCAACCTTAGCCGAATTGTGATCAACTGGTTGGTCCTCATCATATTTTAGTTTTGTCATTCCTCAATTTATTGTCTCTCAACCTCTTGCGTATTCCAATATAAGATTAAGTGGTTTTGACCTGATTCTCTTCTCCTTTTGGAAATATCTATTTCCATTAATATGCTCAAAACTAAAAGTTTTAAAAGGCAAACAACTTTACTTAAATCATATTGTACTTTTAAAACATACATATGAGGTTACTATTTAAGTTACTCCGTAACATAATGCGACAATTTGACTTCTAGCTAGATAAGCCTTCACATCTTGTATGTCGAGCAAATAAGTATAATGGTGAGGTTCAATCATTATTCATGTTATAGTCTCAAGAGCTTCTTACTCTTAAAATACACTAAACCTTATTGTATCTCTATTCCCTAGATTACAAGATTTAGTTTATCATTATCAAATTGGTCACAATATTATAGATATGTAATCTATATTTTATGTTAATCTGTGTAGAGACATACAATCTTCTATGCAAGCATATTAATTTTTAAAAATACACATTTTATTTTGTTGCAAACACAAACCGAATAAATGATGAAACAATTTAAGGAACATAATCGAAAAAGTCATCAAAGCGTCTAAATACCATCCGTTTCCAAAAATTTAAATATTTTATGGGTCAAACCGTTTTTTACTACAAAGCAAATAAACCAAAAATATTTCCTATAGAACGGTTTACTAAACATCATATTTTTTAAAATACGAGACTTTGCATGCTATTAATTATATACATTTAATATTCATATCGATCACAACTGAAAAAGACTCTCTAAGTCTTCACAACTCATCTAATTGTCATTTTCTCAAAACTTAGTCCTCTTTCGCGTGTGCATGTGCCTAGCACTATGAATATTCACTGTAGATGTAAAAGATCGCCTTGCATTCCCAAGAGTGTAACACTCCTCTACGATTTTTAGTTCACACGCTATTTGACCAAAATACACCGTGGTACCTTACTCTAGCTTTTCCAACCTTATAGATCTATTAACTCTTTGAAATTTTTTATTAAAAGACTATCAACCGTATCTCTCCACGTAAAAGCATGAGTCATTGATTACGGCTATATGTCATTAATAAGATTCATGAAATCTTTTCCATTAAGACATATGAGATAATGCAGATTCATTCTAAAAATATTCTAAGTCATTTAGAAAAAAAATTCTTTTAATAATCTAATATATTTTCAATGTACATTTTAATATAATTTCTTATTTCTGATTGCATAATTAATTAGATGGAGAATTCTAAACGAATGCTTTTCAATATACATAGCTCCCACTGAAGCTAAATTTCGGTAGCTAAATTTTTCGCAGGAAAATTCCAAGACCGTCATAAAATTGTGTCAAAATTCCTACTAGAAAATTTTACGATGGTTGAAAATGCCACCTGAAACCATCATCAAAATCCGTACTAAAAACTGTTACCGGAAACCATATCTAAGATAGTAATCGGAAACCATATATGAGATCGTCATCGAAAACCGTACCAAAAATCGTAACCCGAAATCCCATCAGAAACCATCATCAAAATCTGTCCTGTAAAACGTCATTGGAAGTCATTTTGGAAACCGTTATTAGAAACCGCACCTAAATCCATTTTCAAAAATCTGAGATGGAAACCATTACCGAAAACCATACCAGAAACTGTTGTTTGAAAAACTGTTACGGGAAAACTGTCGGAATATTCACAACCTAAAATTACCAAATAATTCATGATCGAAAACCGAGTCGAAAACCGTCATCGGAATCCATCCTGAAATCCATCATTGAATTTTTTTTTGGTTTTCTAAGTGACCCGTGCCATGTTCATAGTGGAACACATTCTAATTCATTGCCACATGATACGTGTCAATTTCTTAATGGACCACTTGAAAGCTTCTGACACGTGTCAGTTTCTTAGTAAACCACATGTCTTATGTTTGTCACATGCACAAAACCTGTTGACAAGTGTCACTCTCTGAGTGAAACATGTGAATGAAACATGACCACAAGAATAACTTCCGTGTCATCCTCACTCTCACCAGCGGCGCGTGTGGCACACTCGCCGCCTTTCCGACATTTCCTGATACCGGGATCACCACCATTTGACTCGTATTGTCATGGTGAATCCATGTAAGACAACTTTTATGATGTTTAGGTTACAGGTGAAGTCTACTCTCCTCCTATAGGTGAGTAGCATATGTTTTTCATGTTCTTCACCAAAGTTCAATAACAAAACAAGTTTCCAGATTTTGATTTCGAATAGAAAAATTCGAAATCGTTTTTCTCCTTCGTTTCTAATCCAAATTATGCAAATGACCTATCACTGGAAAGCTCTTAGAAGGCTCTATCTAATGGTACCATGATCGTATAGAAATAAAAAAAAATGACAATAAGTTATCAACCGATTACAGTCACAGATTTTATATTTTAATTCTTCGAAATTCTTTCAATTTTTAAGTTATCACATTGCAAGCAAATCCAGAACACATTATCACGTATATATGCATACAAAAATTTCAGAAAAATGAAATTAAACATATGCATATGTGTGATGCCATTTAAGTTCATTTTTTGTTCTACAAACGAAAATAAAAATCCTAACATGGAATATACTACTAGAATACAGTTACAAACCATGTGCTATGATACCAATGAAAGTAAATTCGATACATAAAATGAATTCAGATCATTACTGTTCACCTTATGAAAATCTGAATTCCAACAGAAGCGGTATCGAATACCTGAGATTGTATCACCGGTCAGAGGACGATCACGTGATCAGAAAGTCCTCTCTGATCATAATGCAATTTACCCGCACTTTGATCTTGGATGAGAAAAATTCTCTCATGATTTTCTCCACATCTCTCACCTGTGTTTTTCTCTATATTGTGTCTCTTACAATACTGATACACATGCACACTAGCATTGTATCACACGTTATTGCACCCTCTGATGCTTACATTGGAGCATAGACTTTTCATTTTACATACACTCACTGCACACATGCCTCATACATATTTGCACACAAACATATTGCACACATGCACTTCCTTTTTCTAATGGCCATATCTAATACACGTTATCTGTGTATATATAAACTTAGCATGAGCAGTCTTTTGCTCTGCATGCAACTGCTTAGGCAGTTTTTCAAAATCAAATAGATTTGGGCTAGGTGGCTTGGGTTTTGCATATATGCCATGGGCTTGGGTTTGGCCCACTTAGGTGTATATTGGGTCTCTTACCCATACCTAAATTTACTAACAGTGACTGATATGGGATCGTGATCTCCTAGATACAACTCTGATTTAGCAGGATTCGAGTCCGCCTTTGAGTTAAATTTGAATTGGGAAGCTATCCGATAATAATAACTACCAGACTCAATCAAGGGTCTAATGAAGGTGAATAAGTCGAATCAAATGGATCTTGAATCGACCCGTCATGTTTGGGTTTGACCTGGATTCGTAAAGAAAATAAACACTGGTCCGAGCATTGGGCATAGATCTTGATTTTGGCTAGCTACCACTATATATAAAAGCGTGAATTCATAAAGTTGAATATATCGGTTTATCATTTTTAGCCCTATTTATTTTTTATCATTTTCATACTTTTTACCACTTTTGGACAAAAATACCCCTAAATTTGAAATTTGAAAAAATAAAAATTCCAAACGTTCAGTTCTTTTGTTAAGGTTAAGTTAAATTAGGCAAAACAAAAGAAAGAGAAAGAAAGGAAGAGAAAAACAGAAAACAAGAAAAAATCGTTTAGTTCGTCTCATCTCTCTCCGTTGCCGCTGCTTTCATCGAATCTGCCGGACCACTTGCCGTCGTTGTACCTCTCACTGAATCCGCCACTCTAGGTCGCCGTTGTCGTACCTCTCGCTGCCTTCCTTGTCAAAGCCGCTGAATCCACCACCCTCTCGCACCTCTCGTTTAATCCCCTATTTTTCAATCAAAGGTACCCCAAAAATTATATGGCTCTAATCCCTTGCTCTTGGGTTTGTGTTTTACTCTTGTGAACCATTGGTTTGTTAGTGTCCTTAAGGTGTTAGATAAACCTGATTGACTTGAAATAAATTCTTTTTTTTTTTTTACTTTGTCAAGCTTTCCTAGGGCAGAGTTCTCTGTTTTGTTTGAGAGTTTTACTTTGTTTCTTTGGATTTTGAAGGCAATGTAGTTGAAATTAGTGATTCTGTGAACTGGGTAGATTTTATTTTTATCATTGAACATTGTGTGTGTGTTCAATAATTTATGTCTTTATATTTATTTTTTGAAAATGAAATGAAAGCACAATAAAGGAGTTGATTTTATGGTTGTTAGTGATTATGTAAATGTGTATTTTTAGCATTGTACATTGTTATGGTTGTTAGTTTGCTATACTGGGATATTTTTTTGTACAAAACTTGTTTGTATGTGATTTGAGTTGGATTTTCCAGGCATGTAACTTGTTTATACTTGCATTTAACGTGTTTGGACTGACATGTAACTGTCATAGACACTAATGCATTTTTTTATATATTATTTTATAGATGGAAAATATAAGGTATGACGATTTCCTCATAAAACCAAGGAATTCATAGATTAAAAAAGCCACCACCAACGTATATTGTAATTTGAATGGCCACTTGGATATTGTAAAGGTTCTCCGAAGAGTTGGAGAATTAGATGAGTTCCAGACAACATGTTTCAGATACATACATTCTATCCCTAAAGATTTGACTTTTTATACGGGTGTACTTCATAACTTGTTGTTGAGGCAAGTACATGTATACATACCTGGTGTGACGGGAGACAATGGGTTTCACTTCTCAGTAGGTGGTAAAGGGTGAAATTCACACAAAAGGAGTGTTGTTTGGTTATGGAGCTACAATTTGGGGTGATGTCATATGCATTCTTGAAATCGTAGCTGTCATTCCAGATGGGATCTATGTTAGGTATTTTAAAAAGGATGAGAAGATATGACTTAGACACGCATAGGCAAAGTTTCAGTCTATAGGATTTTAAAAACAAAAAGATGGTGTGAAGATGGCCCTTGTCTTGATTGCAAACAACGTGTTGTTTGGTCTTTTGAATTGATTTAGAAGCTTTCAATTCTTTTCCATAGGGGAGTTATAGGTACATGATGATAATCTACTACCTTCGACAAGGATTTCAGACCACAAATGCACAATTGAAGCACATCGCACAGTATAACTTGTACAACTTTCCTTAGGTAGTTGCGGTGAGCTTTCAGATATTATATTAACGCATTTCATTGAACTTTGATTTCTGAAGTTAATATATTTTAAATTTGTTATAATTGTAGCTATAAGCAATGGAAGCTTTCAGACTGCTGATTGATTTGGTAGGGGGGAACTTAGGCAACACACGTCATTGTTTGAAGAATTGGAAAATATTTAAGAGGCTTCACGATTTCTTTTTGAAATTTGCAAAGTATGAAAAAGAAGTAATGATGGAAAGGTTTCGGTTTTTCTTTCCCATTCTTATGTCATTTCATTTTTTTTCATATTAGTACTTCAAAAAAGGATGACACTTATGTTAACTGTACATCATGTTACTTTGGGGGAATTACATCCAATGAACGATGAACAGTTACAACCTTACTTCGATGGTGTTGACACAGATTTGTCAGTTGGTCCACAGTTTGTTCCACCCAATTATGAATCGGACGATGTTGAGCAACAAATTGATGATGAGTTAAATAATGACGGTAATGATGGTGGTAATTATAGAGGTCAATCACGACCTAAACAAAAGAAGCAACAACCGGTGAAGAGGAAAGTGTTACCTCATAAACAAAAAATGGCATCAATGACGAAATGATAGCATATGATATGAACCTCACCAAGAGCAGTGAGACCTGGAACCAATATATGGTAACGAATGATCGTTTTCTAATCAAGTTTTTAAACAAGAATATTATCGGACCGCGACCCGTTATCTATATGGAGATAAGAACCAACGGTATCAAGAAAATTGTAGACGCCACACTCAAGAATAAGAAAGAAGGTGAGTGATAAGTCAAGGTTTGAACGCCACAAGGTATAACCTTGATAAGTTTACAAGTTCTATGAAGAACCAAAGAGAAAATTCTCTCAAATTTATTTCTATTCAAAATCTATCCTCAAATTACATCAATTGGTCCCTTTTATACTAAAAATATCTAAGACCTAAAAGGGAATAAATATTAGGAAATTAATGCCTTACAATCATGAAAATAAATGCAAACAAATTTAGGAAATAAATATATACTAAACTAGCAACTATTGACTTGCTTCCTAATTGGAAAGCTAAATCTGGAAAGAAATCAGCCCCTTAATTTGGGAAACAAATCAACTATTATTCTTTGAAAATTAAAAGGAAATAAATCAGCCAAAGTTGACTATTCTCCTAGCTTGTACCACATGCCCAAGTTTTCCTTATTCGGCCCGATCCATTGTCTTGATGACATTAATTAAGGCTTGGTCTTCATGTGAGCCGAATTTGAACTTTAACAACTCAGAATCAGCCCATCAATAAATGCTTCTTTGATCCTATTGCTTTCATGTAATTGGCCCAACTGGAATATGCAATGGATCCTTTGGTGACACTTCTTGATTCTCATCAGCATACATATCTAGTCATGTCACCGGTAAGTCGATACTAACCGATAATAATTGTGCTAAGTTATATACAAACAGTTCATAATTATTTTCTTCTTTCTAAACTTTAGGTTGGTGATAACTCGACGGACTCTTATCGAATAATGAGGGAACTATTATGTGCAATGTCAGATCGCTTTGAAAACATTATGAAGAATGAGATTAAGAAGGAGTTTTTGGCAATGGAGGGTCACCTAAACAAACGACTAACTCAGGTGGAGGAAAGTCTAGCAGAACTTGTTAATCAATGTCGTCAGGTAACTAATTATTGTCTTAAGTGGCATGCAATTTCGTTTTGTATTTGCATGTAAATGACTTTCTGGCATGTAACTTTGTTTTGAATCAGCATATAACTAAAACTAACTGGCATGTAACTTAAACTTACTAGCATGTAACTTTGTTTTGCATTGGCATGTAACTGAAACTTACAGGCATGTAACTTCGATTTAAAAAAAATGAAAACAAACTACACAAGAAATGACTTCTCAACACCATTACACAACATTTTGAATCACATAAAGCACAGAATGCAGCTAAAGTGCAAGGGGAATATGTGGGGAGTCCTAATGTTGAGGGGAATGGTAGCCATGATGGTGGTGACAATGACCATTTTGGACTTGATAGTACATTTGGTGGGGGTAATGTTACTTCTGGTGAAGGGCTTGATGAGGGGGTGGTACCATTGAAAAGTGGCTTGATGGGGGTAATGCTACTCTTGGATTGGTGCTTATTGGAGGGGATGGTAACCGTGGTGAGGGGCTTGTTGGGGGGATGGAACCCTTGGTGAGAGGCGTGTTGGGGATGATGAAACCATTGGTGAGGGGCTTGAGATTTTGCTCAATAACATTTTCCTACAGGAAGGAATGGTGGTGTAGACCCTTCCCTCATTGGTAGTCGACACAACACTTAGGGATCCAACAACTCTCAACTACCTCGCTGTGAGAATGAGTGTGAGCAGCGGTGTAAGATTGGATCTCGATACATGTGTTCACCATACATTGACCATTTCCAAGAGATGGACAAGGAGAAACAAAATTTATAGACAAAATATATGGCGTAAGATTCTCGAAACATGTTCCTTGTTTATATAATTATTTGTTAACATTAACTTGTAACTTAAATATGTTTACTGTTCAACACAAGTTGAACGTCGGTTCCAACTACTATGCTTGGTTGTCTCATGAGATTGGTTATTTAAACTTATATAATTTTCTAACATTTTTTATGCAACTTACTTCCATGTAGCATATTGAAACTTACTCATTTTAATATGTATATATATATATATATATATATATATATATATATATATATATATATATATATATATATATATAAACTTTTTTGTAGTATATTGACGCGTATACGGTGTACTATGTAAGCAACTACGGTTGAAACAGGAAGATTATAAGTCATACGTTGTAGTGCTATGTTTGGACTTTTTTGTAAGGACGTTATTAATTTTTATTTTTTTAGGTTCAATTGACATAAACTTGTACATATGTTCATAATATACATATACTTTTTAGGCAAAGTTGTTTGAGGAATGGAAGAAATTCCAACCGTTTGAGGCTGCACCCTTGACACGAGAATTCGATGGACTACAATATAAATGTTTGATGAATCGGATGTTGTATACTTCCGGTGACTAGCCCTGGTCGGAAACATGTTGGTCGTCTATTCAACTTGTAAGTACTGTTACTCATGTTGGTTTTCTGGTATGTAACTTAGTAACTAATACTGGCTTGTAACAATACTGGAATTTGAACTTAAAAATAAATTTATTTAATACTGCAGCGTACATCTTCAAAATAAAATCATTCAACACTAGAATGTAACTTAATAAAGTCTACAATACAAAATATAGTAAGTCACCCATACATATAAGAATTAAAACATCATTGCTAATACCTACATGTACCGCCAACTTCCGGTGCCGATGGACATTTCTGTGAATTGTGGCTTTCTACACCACATTTCCTGCATTTGTATGGTCTACGTGGTCGTTTCAATGTTATAGATGGACATGGGTTTCTAATAATTCTATCAGTTGTGACCATATTTTTTACAAATCGTACAATTTTTGGTCATTCCATTTATATGTTCCTGATAGATTTAAATCTCTTCTTTTTTGGCCTTCCAGCTTGTGCATGAAAAAGAGGCGGATGAACAACCTTTGTTCTCACATCTTCAAGAATAGTTCATTCACTAGTTGTTCATGGAAAATCCTTCAAGCCATCCCCACAAAAACATAGAATAGGCTTCTTCGCGTACCTACGAAATCAAAAGCTTAGGAGTAATTAAATGAATCACATTTGGTAAGAAGGTAAGATACAATGGAACTGGATGATAATAACCTTCATAAGGCTAATGCATGGCGACATGACAGTTTATCAATTTGAAATTTTATACAGCTACAAGTTTTTTCGAAAAGATTCACCAAACCATCCTTCTTTCCATCCTTCACATTGATGTTAACCTAATCAATTGGACAAACCGTGTACTTTCCTGAATCATTATTTCTTTCTTTAATTAATTCAGCGGCCCATGGAGTCAATTATGTCTGAGTTTTTTCAGCCTTGGTCCTGCACTTATAAAAACATTTCTGGAGCATCACTTTAATAAACTCAACCATTGTTGTTATTGGCATTTGGCGAGCATGTACCAAACATGAATTCATCGACTCGGTAATGCTAGAGATCATTAATTGATAACGCCTAGCAGGAGAGTAAGCACGAGACCATCTTTCGGGCCCAACATTCATTAAATCTTGGAATGCCACCCTATTAACTTTCATCATCTCCAACATGATATGAACCTCACCAAGAGCAGTGAGACCCGGAACCAATATATGGTAACGAATGATCGTTTTCTAATCAAGTTTTTAAACAAGAATATTATCGGACCGTGACCCGTTACCTATAAGGAGGTAAGAACCAACGGTATCAAGAAAGTTGTAGATGCCACATTCAAGAATAAGAAAGAAGGTGAGTGATAAGTCAAGGTTTGAACGCCACAATGTAGAACCTTGATAAGTTCACAAGTTCTATGAAGAACCAAAGAGAAAATTCTCTCAAATTTATTTCTATTCAAAATCTATTCTCAAATTACATCAATTGGTCCCTTTTATACTAAAAATATCTAAGACCTAAAAGGGAATAAATATTAGGCAATTAATGCCTTACAATTATGAAAATAAATGCAAACAAATTTAGGAAATAAATAAATACTAAACTAGCAGCTATTGACTTACTTCCTAATTGGAAAGCTAAATCTGGAAACAATTCAGCCCCTTAATTTGGGAAACAAATCAACTATTATTCTTTGAAAATTAAAAGGAAATAAATCAGCCAAAGTTGACTATTCTCCTAGCTTGTGCCACACGCCTAAGTCTTCCATATTCGGCCCAATCCATTGTCTTGATGACATTAATTAAGGCTTGGTCTTCATGTGAGCCGAATTTGAACTTTAACAACCAGAATCAGCCCATAAATAAATGTTTCTTTGATCCTATTGCTTTCATGTAATTGGCCCAACTGAAATATGCAATGGATCCTTTGGTGACGCTTCTTGATTCTCATCATTCCCCCTCTCTTCAAAATGATTCGTCCTCGAATCTTCACCATAATACTGTTGATAGTCTGCACCATGAAATATGGTTCCCCTCTTTTATCTTTGTTTGATGAATCACTTTTGAAAGACATATTATTTTTTGTTATATCAATGCTCGAAATCAAGAAAAGAAAAAAAAATAGTTGATATAAGTTCAACCACACAACCAAAAAAAATGTATTTTTTTTAATATAACGAAACTAATCAAACTTTTTTTTTAAAAAAAAAAATCTGATTTTTTTATCAAATAGAAAAATAGAAGAAGAAGAACAATGATAGATTAAACCTGATTTAGAAGCCTAAGCTCTGATACCAACTGATATGAACCTCACCAAGAGCAGTGAGACCCGGAACCAATATATGGTAACGAATGATCGTTTTCTAATCAAGTTTTTAAACAAGAATATTATCGGACCGTGACCCGTTACCTATAAGGAGGTAAGAACCAACGGTATCAAGAAAGTTGTAGACGCCACACTCAAGAATAAGAAAGAAGGTGAGTGATAAGTCAAGGTTTGAACGCCACAAGGTAGAACCTTGATAAGTTCACAAGTTCTATGAAGAACCAAAGAGAAAATTCTCTCAAATTTATTTCAATTCAAAATCTATTCTCAAATTACATCAATTGGTCCCTTTTATACTAAAAATATCTAAGACCTAAAAGGGAATAAATATTAGGCAATTAATGCCTTACAATTATGAAAATAAATGCAAACAAAGGAAATAAATAAATACTAAACTAGCAGCTATTGACTTGCTTCCTAATTGGAAAGCTAAATTTTGAAACAAATCAGCCCCTTAATTTGGGAAACAAATCAACTATTATTCTTTGAAAATTAAAAGGAAATAAATCAGCCAAAGTTGACTATTCTCCTAGCTTGTGCGACACGCCCAAGTCTTCCATATTCGGCCCAATCCATTGTGATATGAACCTCACCAAGAGCAGTGAGACCCGGAACCAATATATGGTAACGAAGGATCGTTTTCTAACCAAGTTTATAAACAAGAACGTTATCGGACCGCGACCCGTTACCTATAAAGAGGTAAGAACCAACGGTATCAAGAAGTTGAAGACGCCACACTCAAGAACAAGAAGAAGATGTGAGTGATAAGTCAAGTTTTCAGAACCAAAAAGAGATGAACTCTCACAATTTTTATTCAATTCAAGTCTGTCCAATTACATCCAATTCGTTCCTTTATATACTAAAACCCTAAACGAAAAGAAAGGCAATAAGCCATCCTAAAAGGAAACAAGATAATTCGGCCATTAAGGCCTTATAATCAGAAGAAAACTAATTTGAGAAACTATTGACTTGCTCCCTAATTGGAAAGCTAAATCTGGAAACAAATCAGCCCCTTAATTTGGGAAACAAATCAACTATTATTCTTTGGAAATTAAAAGGGAATAAATCAGCCAAAGTTGACTCTTCTCCTAGCTTGTGCCACACACCCAAGTCTTCCTTATTCGGCCCAATCAATTGCCTTGATGACATTAATTATGCCTTGGTCTTCATGTGGGCTTATCTTGGACTTCAACAATTCAAAATCAGCCAAAGTGTCTTGAATTAGGCCATTTAGTGCTTCTTTGAATCTCTTAGCTCTTGCCCTTGTTATTGGCCCAACCGGAACATGCAATGGATCATTTGATGCAGCTGCCTTGTTCTCATCATTCCCTCCCTCTTGAAAAGGATTTGTCCTCAAATCGTCGCCTACATCAAAAGGAGACAAATCAGAAACATTGAAGCTTGCACTAACATTGTACTCACCTGGAAGATCCAACTTGTATGCGTTATCATTGATTCTTTCAATCACTTGAAATGGGCCATCTCCCCTTGGAAGTAGTTTAGAACTCCGCTGGGCTGGGAATCGTTCCTTCCTCATATGCAACCACACCCAATCACCGGGCTCAAACACAACCTTCTTACGCCCTTTATTTGCTTGATTGGCATATTGCTTAGTTCGTCTCTCTATGTTTTCCCGAGTCTTTTCATGGATTTGCTTAACAAAATCTGCCTTTTTCTTTCCATCCAAGTTAACATGCTCATTCACAGGTAAAGGAATTAAATCTAAAGGAGTCAATGGGTTAAAACCATACACAATTTCAAAAGGCGAAAAATGAGTTGCAGAATGCACGCTCCTATTATAAGCAAACTCTACATGCGGCAGACAATCCTCCCATGTTTTCAAGTTCTTTTGTATTATAGCACGCAACAAGGTAGATAAAGTCCTATTAACTACTTCAGTTTGACCATCAGTTTGTGGATGACAAGTGGTAGAAAATAAAATTTTAGTGCCTAACTTACCCCACAAAGTCTTCCAAAAGTAGCTTAAGAACTTAGCATCTCTATCCGAAACAATGGTCTTAGGCATGCCATGCAATCTTACAATTTCTTTGAAAAACAAATCAGCAATATGTGATGCATCATCGGTTTTATGACAAGGAATGAAATGTGCCATTTTAGAAAACCTATCAACAACCACATAAATAGAGTCCCTACCCCTTTTTGACCTAGGCAAACCCAACACAAAATCCATAGAAATATCAATCCAAGGTCCATTAGGTATAGGCAAAGGAGTATACAATCCATGAGGCTTAATCCTAGACTTGGCTTGTCTACAAGTAATGCATTTCTCACAGATTCTTTCTACATCACGTTTCATATGAGGCCAAAAAAAATGTTCATGCAAAGTATCTAGTGTCTTAGCTACACCAAAATTCCCCATCAAACCTCCCCCATGAGCTTCTCTAACAAGCAATTCACGCAAAGAACTCTTAGGCACACATAATTTAGTTTCTCTAAACAAAAATCCATCATGCCTATAAAATTTACCAAATGCAGCCTTTTCACATGCATTGAACACATTACCAAAATCAGAATCTTCCACATACAACTGTTTAATGTATTCAAAACCAAACAATTTAGCATCCAAAGTAGAAAGTAGAACGTACCTTCTTGACAGAGCATCAGCGACCACGTTTTCCTTACCCTTTTTGTACCTGATCACATATGGAAACGTTTCAATGAACTCCACCCACTTGGCATGCCGCTTATTTAGCTTGTGTTGCCCCTTTATATGCTTCAAGGACTCATGATCCGTGTGAATCACAAATTCTTTTGGCCAAAGGTAGTGTTGCCAAGTTTCCAATGCTCTAATCAAAGCGAACATCTCCTTGTCATAGGTAGGATAATTCAAGGCTGCTCCACTTATCTTCTTACTAAAATATGCAATGGGACGACCTTCTTGCATTAGAACAGCTCCAATACCTATTCCTGAAGCATCACACTCAATCTCAAAGGTTTTAGCAAAGTCAGGCAAAGCAAGCAAATGTGCATTAGTTAATTTTTCCTTAATCAAGTTAAATGCCTTTTCTTGTTCATTACCCCACTTAAAACCCACATCCTTTTTGATAACTTCGGTTAAAGGTGCATCTACACTACTAAAATCTTTCACAAACCTCCTATAAAAACTAGCCAACCCATGAAAACTTCTCACTTGTCCCACATTGGTAGGTTTTGGCCACTCCTTAATTGCCTTAACCTTTTCTTCATCAACCCCAATTCCCTTAGCACTAACAACAAAACCCAGAAATACAAGTTTATCGGTGCAAAAGGTGCACTTTTTGAGATTAGCAAACAACTTTTCTGTTCTTAAAACTCCTAAAACAAGTTTTAAATGTTCAACATGCTCATCCAAGTTTTTGCTATAAATCAGAATGTCATCAAAATAAACAACCACAAACTTTCCAATAAAAGCACGCAAAACATGGTTCATTAATCTCATGAAAGTACTTGGTGCATTAGTTAATCCAAAAGGCATAACTAACCACTCATATAATCCATATTTTGTTTTGAAAGCAGTTTTCCACTCATCACCTTCCTTCATCCTAATTTGATAATATCCACTTTTAAGATCAATTTTAGTAAAAACAATAGAACCATGTAATTCATCAAGCATATCATCTAATTTAGGAATAGGATCTCGATACTTTACAGTGATATTGTTGATGGCACGACAATCAATGCACATCCTCCATGATCCATCCTTCTTTGGCACAAGCAATACGGGAACCGCACAAGGACTCATGCTCTCACGTACATACCCTTTTTCCATGAGCTCACTAACCTGCCTTTGAAGTTCCTTTGTCTCCTCAGGCTTACTTCTATATGCTGGTCTATTTGGGATGGGTGCTCCGGGTACAAAGTCAATTTGGTGCTCAATCCCCCTTATTGGTGGTAAACCAATAGGCATCTCTTCGGGAAACACTTCATCAAAGTCCTGCAATAGAGAAACAACAACACTAGGCAAAGAAGGTGATGAGAACAAGGCAGCTGCATCAAATGATCCATTGCATGTTCCGGTTGGGCCAATAACAAGGGCAAGAGCTAAGAGATTCAAAGAAGCACTAAATGGCCTAATTCAAGACACTTGGGCTGATTTTGAATTGTTGAAGTCCAAGATAAGCCCACATGAAGACCAAGGCATAATTAATGTCATCAAGGCAATTGATTGGGCCGAATAAGGAAGACTTGGGTGTGTGGCACAAGCTAGGAGAAGAGTCAACTTTGGCTGATTTATTCCCTTTTAATTTCCAAAGAATAATAGTTGATTTGTTTCCCAAATTAAGGGGCTGATTTGTTTCCAGATTTAGCTTTCCAATTAGGGAGCAAGTCAATAGTTTCTCAAATTAGTTTTCTTCTGATTATAAGGCCTTAATGGCCGAATTATCTTGTTTCCTTTTAGGATGGCTTATTGCCTTTCTTTTCGTTTAGGGTTTTAGTATATAAAGGAACTAATTGGATGTAATTGCACAGACTTGAATTGAATAAAAATTGTGAGAGTTCATCTCTTTTTGGTTCTGAAAACTTGACTTATCACTCACATCTTCTTCTTGTTCTTGAGTGTGGCGTCTTCAACTTCTTGATACCGTTGGTTCTTACCTTTTTATAGGTAACGGGTCGCGGTCCGATAACGTTCTTGTTTATAAACTTGGTTAGAAAACGATCCTTCGTTACCATATATTGGTTCCGGGTCTCACTGCTCTTGGTGAGGTTCATATCAGAAGGGTTAAGTTCATTAGTACTAAAGCAAGCCTCTTTGTACAAAAGTACAATCATTGGCTGATTTGAAAATAGAGCCTTTTTGACCTCACTCTCCCTTGCATAAAAGCTTACTTGTTTTCTCTCTCTCCTTTTCTCAACAACCACTTTTTCTTTTTCATCTTTTTTTTTCTTTTTTTGTTATTTCAGAATCTTTTTCTTTTCTCTCTCTTTCTTTTGAACTCTCACTCTCACTCTCTTTTTTTACATCTCTCTCTTTTCTTAACCTTACTTGATCTTCATACACTTGTTTTGGGGTTAAAGGTACAAGAGTGATTGATTTTTTATTGAGTACAAAGGAGTATCTATTGGTATACCCATCATGGGTCACATGCCTATCGAACTGCCATGGTCTCCCCAAAAGGATATGGCCCGCATTCATTGGTACCACATCACAAAGGACTTCATCTTTGTACTTGCCAATTGAAAACGTCACCAACACTTGTTTAGTCACCTTGATTTCCCCACTATCATTTAACCACTGTAGCTTATATGGTTTTGGATGCCTCAAAGTGGTTAAATTCAATTTCTCCACAAAATTAGTGCTAGCCACATTAGTACAACTCCCCCCATCAATGATCATGCTACATACCTTATCATTAACATGGCAGCGGGTATGAAAAATGTTGTCACGTTGTACCTCATCATCTTCCTTGGCTTGAGCACTAAGAGCTCTTCTCGCCACCAAAAGCTCTCCGTCCACCGGATATTCAATATCACTTGCATCCTCCAAAGGTGGCATGGACTCATCATCAGATTCACCTTCAGATTCGATCTCACCATCATCCTTCAAAACCATTACTCTCTTGTTTGGGCATTGAGATGCAATATGACCTGCTCCCAGACACTTAAAGCATTTAATGTCACGATTTCTAGAAGGTTGAGAATCTGATGTACCTTGTTTTAATGTGCCTCCGACTTTATGATCTCTGGAAGGTTCGGCATTAGCCTTGAAACTAGGTTGGTCATCCCTCTTGCTCCAATTCGATTTCCATGATGATGAAGAACCCGAATTTTGCCCAACCCGTGTTGAACTCTTTCTCTTCAACTGTTGTTCCACCTTAATTGCCATGTGTACCATGTCACTCAATTCAACATAATGTTGCAACTCCACCACATTTGCTATGTCTCGGTTTAGTCCATTTAAAAACCTAGCCATAGTAGCCTCTCGGTCTTCCTCTACATCAGCTCGAATCATGGCTATCTCCATCTCCTTGTAGTAATCTTCAACACACTTAGACCCTTGAGTAAGGGTTTGTAATTTTTGAAACAAACCCCTATAATAGTGACTCGGAATGAAACGCTTCCTCATGACAGCTTTCATCTCCTCCCAAGTCTCAATAGGTCTTTCTCCATGTCGTCTTCTACTCACAATCAATTGATCCCACCAAACGATAGCATAATCAGTAAATTCTATGGCAACCAACTTTACCTTCTTTAATTCAGAATAGTCATGGCAGTCAAATACCAATTCTATTCTTTTCTCCCACTCTAAATAAGCTTCGGGATCAGTTTTACCTTGGAACGTTGGGATTTTCACCTTTATACTACCCAAATTATTATAAGCCCTCTCTCCATACCTATCTCCTCTATACCCATACCTATCTTCTCTATTCCCATACCTAACTCCTCTACCTCCCATTTCACGCCTCAATCTACCTGTACCCACATTGGACATGCGATCACCCTCCTCTAGGTCATTCCCATAATCATCATCATAATCGTCTCTAGGTGGGTTTCTTTCTCTTCGTTCCACATTAGGAACCCTAATTTGTTGCACCCTTTGTGAACTAGACTCCACCTTATCTATCCTATCATGCACCTCACCAATCTTAATCTCCATCCGCTCCATGTTTTTTTGTATGGCTTTATACAAAAAATTAAGATCTATCGTTTCTGGTGCATCATCAGATAAGTCTCTACTTTTATCGCGTGACATATTTGAAACCTGCAAAGCAAAAGAAATTAGTAAGCCTCACAAACACTCCCTCACGTGTTTACTCTCAAAGATGGTGGCACTCACACTCGTGTTTTCACTCAATTCTTTGGCTTTTACCCTTTGATGAGCTCACACACTCTTGCCTTTTTCCACTCTTGCCTTTTTCCACTCTTTGTTAACTCTTTCAGTTCTTCCTTATTTTTTTTTTTGACTTATACGGACACTCACAAGAAGTGCAAGAAAAATAGAAGTAACTGAGCAAAAGGACAAGAATAATGAAGACGAAATTCTTTAGCTAATTTTTTTTTTTTTTGAATATCAATGCACGAAATCAAGATAATTAATATAAATAGTTGATATAGGTTCAACTACACGACCCAAAAAAAAAAAATTGTTTGTTTGTTTTTTTTTTTTTTTTTTTACCGACCTTGATCAAGTGGACACAAGCAAGCTTTTGGTACTTTTTTTTTTTTTTTGGTACCTGATTTGATCAAACTTTTTTTTTTTTTTTTTTTTTTTTTTGGTACCTGGTTTGATCAAATTTTTTTTTTTTTTGTTGAAACAAATGAATACAGATAAGAGAAAGAACAAGGATAGATTAAAACTGATTTAGAAGCCTAAGCTCTGATACCAACTGATATGAACCTCACCAAGAGCAGTGAGACCCGGAACCAATATATGGTAACGAAGGATCGTTTTCTAACCAAGTTTATAAACAAGAACGTTATCGGACCGCGACCCGTTACCTATAAAGAGGTAAGAACCAACGGTATCAAGAAGTTGAAGACGCCACACTCAAGAACAAGAAGAAGATGTGAGTGATAAGTCAAGTTTTCAGAACCAAAAAGAGATGAACTCTCACAATTTTTATTCAATTCAAGTCTTTCCAATTACATCCAATTCGTTCCTTTATATACTAAAACCCTAAACGAAAAGAAAGGCAATAAGCCATCCTAAAAGGAAACAAGATAATTCGGCCATTAAGGCCTTATAATCAGAAGAAAACTAATTTGAGAAACTATTGACTTGCTCCCTAATTGGAAAGCTAAATCTGGAAACAAATCAGCCCCTTAATTTGGGAAACAAATCAACTATTATTCTTTGGAAATTAAAAGGGAATAAATCAGCCAAAGTTGACTCTTCTCCTAGCTTGTGCCACACACCCAAGTCTTCCTTATTCGGCCCAATCAATTGCCTTGATGACATTAATTATGCCTTGGTCTTCATGTGGGCTTATCTTGGACTTCAACAATTCAAAATCAGCCAAAGTGTCTTGAATTAGGCCATTTAGTGCTTCTTTGAATCTCTTAGCTCTTGCCCTTGTTATTGGCCCAACCGGAACATGCAATGGATCATTTGATGCAGCTGCCTTGTTCTCATCACATTGTCTTGATGACATTAATTAAGACTTGGTCTTCATGTGAGCCGAATTTGAACTTTAACAACCAGAATCAGCCCATAAATAAATGTGTCTTTGATCCTATTGCTTTCATGTAATTGGCCCAACTGGAATATGCAATGGATCCTTTGGTGACGCTTCTTGATTCTCATCATTCCCCCTCTCTTCAAAATGATTCGTCCTCGAATCTTCACCATAATACTGTTGATAGTCTGCACCATGAAATACGGTTCCCCTCTTTTATCTTTGTTTGATGAATCACTTTTGAAAGACATATTATTTTTTGTTATATCAATGCTCGGAATCAAGAAAAGAAAAAAAAATAGTTGATATAAGTTCAACCACAACCAAAAAAAATGTATTTTTTTTTTAATATAACGAAACTAATCAAACTTTTTTTTTAAAAAAAAAAAATCTGATTTTTTTTATCAAATAGAAAAATAGAAGAAGAAGAACAATGATAGATTAAACCTGATTTAGAAGCCTAAGCTCTGATACCAACTGATATGAACCTCACCAAGAGCAGTGAGACCCGGAACCAATATATGGTAACGAATGATCGTTTTCTAATCAAGTTTTTAAACAAGAATATTATCGGACCGTGACCCGTTACCTATAAGGAGGTAAGAACTAACGGTATCAAGAAAGTTGTAGACGCCACACTCAAGAATAAGAAAGAAGGTGAGTGATAAGTCAATGTTTGAACGCCACAAGGTAGAACCTTGATAAGTTCACAAGTTCTGTGAAGAACCAAAGAGAAAATTCTCTCAAATTTATTTCAATTCAAAATCTATTCTCAAATTACATCAATTGGTCCCTTTTATACTAAAAATATCTAAGACCTAAAAGGGAATAAATATTAGGCAATTAATGCCTTACAATTATGAAAATAAATGCAAACAAATTTAGGAAATAAATAAATACTAAACTAGCAACTATTGACTTGCTTCCTAATTGGAAAGCTAAATCTGGAAACAAATCAGCCCCTTAATTTGGGAAACAAATCAACTATTATTCTTTGAAAATTAAAAGGAAATAAATCAGCCAAAGTTGACTATTCTCCTAGCTTGTGCCACACGCCCTAGTCTTCCATATTCGGCTCAATCCATTGTCTTGATGACATTAATTAAGGCTTGGTCTTCATGTGAGCCGAATTTGAACTTTAACAACCAGAATCAACCCATAAATAAATGTTTCTTTGATCCTATTGCTTTCATGTAATTGGCCCAACTGGAATATGCAATGGATCCTTTGGTGACGCTTCTTGATTCTCATCACAACATCATTTCCTTGAATTTAGAATTATAGTATGCCTTCCATGCTTGTTGGAAAGGAATACTCACATATTTCCTTTTGTAATCGTTTTTGATGTTTTGAGTCATGTAAAATACAAAATATCCATACGGTACATTAGGGTATACTTTCTCCATTGCAACCTTGATCTTGAGGTGGTGGTCAGATATGATCATGCAATCCTCAAGACTACAAGTAGCACTTTTAAGCTCATTTAAAAACCATGTCCATGACAATTCATCTTCTACATTGCCAAAATCATATGCCAAAGGAAAAACCTAGTCGTTTTCATCTTGACATATATCTACAAACATAGTACTAGAAAATTTACCCCTCAAATGAGTACCGTCAATGGCAATAACCGGCTGAATCATAGTACGAAATCTATTAAGTGAAGTGACATGAGCGATGGATATATATTTAAACTGATTGGTAATATTTGTCTTAATTGTAGTAATAGTTCCTAGATTTACTTCTTTCAATCGGTGATAGCAAGTAGGTAATAATTTGAAAGTTGCTAGGCTTCGATTGAAGAGAGAGACGAAATGGGTTTTTAGAATGGAGAGAGACGAAGTGGAGAGACATGAAATGGAGAGACACAATATGTATGTTGGAGGGAAGGACGCAAGCTGGGTTTCAGACGAAAATCTGTATCTGGGTTAAACTTAGTGAGAGTGAGAGAGAGAATATTTGATTTTGAAATGTTGGCAAGACAAAATAGAGGGTATCAAGACTGAAGAGAAAGAGAAATTTTGGGTGAAGTAAGGACAAAATAAGGAGCAATTTTGTCTGTTCAATCCTAAAGTTAATAAGTACATAAAATAAAATTGGTGGTCAAAAACAATAAACCAATAAGTTTTTTGATCACTTCTTCTGTAGAATAGTACAATATACAATTTTTTTTTAAAAAAATCCATTGCACATGCTTGGCACATGACGGTTTTTGCTGTCCACCTTTAAACCCATGCAGCCGGTCACCATTTGATCTCTCCAATTCAAATTAATGATACATCTTTCTGTTTCTCAAGGTAATAAATCCCTTCTTTTCAAATTTGAAACGCATTCATCGGATTTCAAATTTAAAAAGCAATGAATGTTGTTTTGAATATCAAAATTAAAACGCAGCCTTATTGGCCAAACCTCTCATTCATGCATGATGAATTTATTATGAACCTCACATGCATGCCTAATATATTTATGAATCCTGTGTTTATTCTATCAAACTTGTAAACAATATTTGGACAGACTAATAAACTTTAATATGCTTAATGAATAGAGTGATCACATTATCTTATTATTTTCATATCTACACACACTTTACTGTTCACAATTCACGAGTTGTGTTATGATTTGGTCTGTGTTAAATAAACAATAAGGTTACAAATCTAAGTGAACACAATTATTTATAATCGATCACTATTATTTATATACGATCACAATATGATTACAAATCAAAGTGATCACAATACTGTATATTCAATCAAACATACATCAGTTTCATTTTTTTTTTGAAATTTTTACGCTGAACGGTTCACTTAGCTGATATAATCAGAGAGTGATCACGTTCTGATTATAGTATTCACATATATTTATGGTAGTACGTACACACCATATTAGTCTTTATGATACATAAATACTGTCAAAATCCACGGTTTTCAATAATATTAGAAATTAGAAGTCAAATCACCCCTAAATATTGTTCATTATATCTTATATTAGTCTACAGATTTTGCGTAGAGTAATGTGTATGTTATGATTAATAGCCTCCAAATAATGCATGGAATAACATAAGAGATATAAGAAGGTTTCTCACCCAATTGGCTAATGTTAATAAAATAATCAATCGTCCACCTTTGCATGACTACTAATTTATCACATAATTCATCTCTTCATCTCTTCATATGTTCATTTGCTCATTCGTTCAACTGTTCATCTCTTCACCCCAACTATCAAAACCGAAAAAGCTTTACACTTTTGAACCTCTATAACAAGGTCCTCCATTAAAGATACCAAAACTGAATTGCATACTATGTGTAGCCTGGAAAATTTCATACAAACTGTAAAAGGCTTGATTACAAAATAGCGAGAATGCATTGAAGATATGGGATTTAAGGTGCTGTTGAACATTAACTGTTAGAACCCCGTTCACAGGTTACGTATCGGAACAAGATTTTTTTTTTTTAATACAGATCATAATCTGTATCTGTGACCAGTGAACTTGAGATTGTAATTATTTTTCAGAACTAATACATACAATATGTAAACACAGGAAATTGAAATTGATATAATCAGAAGAAGAAAATCTAACCAACGTTCGGAGGCTCCTTTATTTTACGATGTGCTCCTGTTTGAACCACTCGATCTTTCTCGCTATCTCCCGGGATTGGTAACTACGTATGGGCGCGTCACGGTCTCATGAACTTGAATAAAGGATGTAGAGAGAATTGAAGAAACTCTTCTAAGAGAAAATTAACTAGAGCAATTCTAGTTATAAAAATAATATTATTCTGTTTCAATGGTGTACAATGCACAAAAGAAAAAAACTTTCTTATTTTTTTTTAACTGAAGCTCCACGATCTTTACATATATATATATATATATATATATATATATATATATATATATATATATATATATATATATATATCTTTGACTTCCACACGCCTCCACTTGCCTTTTTGACAAAAGGGTAAGCACTTGAATTTTTTTAAAAAAATTGCTTCTCACCTGTTAACTAGAACAATTTTGTTGTGATAGCAAGCACTTGAATTAAAAAAAAAAATTGCTTCTCACCTAATGTGATACATATATATCCTTGTTTGTATCTTATACAAACACTTATATATGTGCACATACCAATTTGCTTCAAATGCAATCTCTTGTGTTATAATTGATATATATTTTTTAATTATCCTTTTCAAATATATCTAATATATTAAAAGTGGTAATAAGTATTTTAAATTTAAACTTAAATTCAAATACTTAGATAAATGATTTAGTAAGATAAAATAATCCTATTATTTTATCTTCACCTAAATCCATATATCAACTAACATCCTCCAGTTAATAGTTAATTAATAATTCATAATTATCAATATAATTAAATAATCTAATTATTTAATTAATTTAACTATTAAAATTCATTAATTAAATAATCTCATTATTCAATTAATTCCCGAATATATATGTGTCACTTTTGTAACACAATTAATTGGACAATCCAACTAATTAACCATGACCCTTGTTACCTAAATCGATCAGGTTAGCAAGGGGACCTAATGAACCCACAGTATTTTGAGCTCCAATAATCCTCGGAATCATTAATTAAACTCTTTAATTAATATTCCTTGATCATTAACTCCGGTGTTATTCCACTAAAAACCCGAAGGTGCACTCTCTTAACTGTAGACGCTTTTACACAGACCGATACAACTCAATATCCATCGATATAGCTATTACACATGGTGTGATCCTCCACAGTAGTTCATAATTAGAGCTAGGTCATAATATCCGTTATACCCCTCTAATTACATATATCTTTTAAGTACCGTTGATTCTCTAATGGACAATAAATCCTATTTCCTTTCAGAATTAGAAGAGCGCTCATATTGTCCAAGTCCCGAATCAACCCTTAAAGGAACTACCATCTACTTCTCACAAGAAAGAGTGGATTCCACTATTGTGTACAAACCTTTCCTGCCACAAGCCAAACAATAATCCCAACATACGGAGCATATTGATCAGGAAATGCATCTGACCTCAACCTTGGTATATCAAAGACTACGATTTAACCTGAAGGAGTTGATAAGACACTCAGGATTAAGATCACCCACATATAGCCATCATTAGTTGATATATATGAATCTCATCGGTACACGGATCTTGGTGAGAGATTCATATAGATCATGGCCCAGTCCTATATGATCACATCATACAAGGTGCCTCAATTCTCATATCTCATATGAATGATTCAGGATAGATTAATCATAAATTACGGAATGAACCCCAGCTATAGATTAACCACAAATAAATTACCCAACTTTATTTGCTATCTATGAACTCTTTAGATTGCACGTCTCTTACTGTATCCATCCGTATATGACACTCATATACACAGTTCGAGATTACATCCAGCAATCTTGGATGTTAAATATATGCACAAGTTATAAATAAACAACACAACATGAATGAATTGAACTTTTCCTTTTATTTATTTCATAAATTCATTTTTAAATTACATCTTTAGGGTATAAACCCCAACAATCTCCCACTTGCACTAAAGCATGTGAGGCATGTCTCGTAACCCTAGTGATGAGAATCAAGAAGCATCACCAAAGGAACTATTGCATATTCCAATTGGGCCAATTAAAAGGAAGCAAGAGGATCAAAGAAGTATTAAATGATGGGGTGATTCCGAGTTGCTAAAGTCCAAATTCTGCCCACATGAAGACCAAATCCGGGCTGAACTTCGTGGACCTCTATAGAGAGCATCTGAAGTCAGATCGTCTATTATAATATGTTTTCGGAAAGCCCAAGACAAGATCTACAGATGATATGAAGAACCTGTCCTCCAAAACAGATCACAAAAAGTCCAAATTTGGCCATCTATCTTATTGCGCGAAGACTTGAGTTGAGGAGTCCGAATTTCAACATATTTCCTATATTTTGGGCGACGTATGGTTGGAGGAGAATTCAATTTCAGCATATTGCCAATTTCAGCATATTCCTTATTTTATTTATTTCCCCAAATAAAGAGTTGATTTGTTTTCCAAATAAATGGCTGATTTGTTTCCCAAATTCAGCTTTCCAAATAAGGAACAAATCAACTAGTTGCTAGTTTAGTATTTATTTATTTTTCTAAAGTTGTTTGCATTTATTTTCCTGATTGTAAGGCATTAATTGCCTAATATTTATTCCCTTTTAGGTCTTGGATATTTTTAGTATAAAAGGGACCAATTGATGTAATTTGAGAATAGATTTTGAATAGAAATAAATTTATAGAGAATTTTTCTCTTTGGTTCTTCATAGAACTATGAACTTATCAAGGTTCTTCATAGAACTAGGCGTTCAAACCTTGACTTATCACTCACCTTCTTTCTTATTCTTGAGTGTGGCGTCTTCAACTTCTTGATACCGTTGGTTCTTATCTCCATATAGATAATGGGTCGCGGTCCTTTTTATTTTCTTTGTTTGTAAACTTGAATTAGAAAACGATCCTTCGTTACCATATATTGGTTCCGGGTCTCACTGCTCTTGGTGAGGTTCATATCAGTTGGTATCAGAGCTTAGGCTTCTAAATCAGGTTTAATCTATCCTTGTTCTTTCTCTTCTCTGTATTCATTTGTTTCAACAACAAAAAAAAAAAAGTTTGATCAAATCAGGTACCAAAAAAAAAAAAAAAAAAAAAAATACCAAAAGCTTGCTTGTGTCCACTTGATCAAGGTCGGTAAAAAGAAAAAAAAAACAATTTTTTTTTTGGGTCGTGTAGTTGAACCTATATCAACTATTTATATTAATTATCTTGATTTCGTGTATTGATATTCAAAAAAAAAAAAAATTAGCTAAAGAATTTCGTCTTCATTATTCTTGTCCTTTTGCTCAGTTACTTCTATTTTTCTTGCACTTCTTGTGAGTGTCCGTATAAGTCAAAAAAAAAAATAAGGAAGAACTGAAAGAGTTAACAAAGAGTGGAAAAAGGCAAGAGTGTGTGAGCTCATCAAAGGGTAAAAGCCAAAGAATTGAGTGAAAACACGAGTGTGAGTGCCACCATCTTTGAGAGTAAACACGTGAGGGAGTGTTTGTGAGGCTTACTAATTTCTTTTGCTTTGCAGGTTTCAAATATGTCACGCGATAAAAGTAGAGACTTATCTGATGATGCACCAGAAACGATAGATCTTAATTTTTTGTATAAAGCCATACAAAAAAACATGGAGCGGATGGAGATTAAGATTGGTGAGGTGCATGATAGGATAGATAAGGTGGAGTCTAGTTCACAAAGGGTGCAACAAATTAGGGTTCCTAATGTGGAACGAAGAGAAAGAAACCCACCTAGAGACGATTATGATGATGATTATGGGAATGACCTAGAGGAGGGTGATCGCATGTCCAATGTGGGTACAGGTAGATTGAGGCGTGAAATGGGAGGTAGAGGAGTTAGGTATGGGAATAGAGAAGATAGGTATGGGTATAGAGGAGATAGGTATGGAGAGAGGGCTGATAATAATTTGGGTAGTATAAAGGTGAAAATCCCAACGTTCCAAGGTAAAACTGATCCCGAAGCTTATTTAGAGTGGGAGAAAAGAATAGAATTGGTATTTGACTGCCATGACTATTCTGAATTAAAGAAGGTAAAGTTGGTTGCCATAGAATTTACTGATTATGCTATCGTTTGGTGGGATCAATTGATTGTGAGTAGAAGGCGACATGGAGAAAGACCTATTGAGACTTGGGAGGAGATGAAAGCTGTCATGAGGAAGCGTTTCATTCCGAGTCACTATTATAGGGGTTTGTTTCAAAAATTACAAACCCTTACTCAAGGGTCTAAGTGTGTTGAAGATTACTACAAGGAGATGGAGATAGCCATGATTCGAGCTGATGTAGAGGAAGACCGAGAGGCTACTATGGCTAGGTTTTTAAATGGACTAAACCGAGACATAGCAAATGTGGTGGAGTTGCAACATTATGTTGAATTGAGTGACATGGTACACATGGCAATTAAGGTGGAACAACAGTTGAAGAGAAAGAGCTCCACACGGGTTGGGCAAAATTCGGGTTCTTCATCATCATGGAAACCGAATTGGAGCAAGAGGGATGACCAACCTAGTTTCAAGGCCAAGGCCGAACCTTTCAGAGATCATAAAGTCGGAGGCACATTAAAACAAGGTACATCAGATTCTCAACCTTCTAGAAATCGTGACATTATGTGCTTTAAGTGTCTGGGAGCAGGTCATATTGCATCTCAATGCCCAAACAAGAGAGTAATGGTTTTGAAGGATGATGGTGAGATCGAATCTGAAGGTGAATCTGATGATGAGTCCATGCCACCTTTGGAGGATGCAAGTGATATTGAATATCCGGTGGACGGAGAGCTTTTGGTGGCGAGAAGAGCTCTTAGTGCTCAAGCCAAGGAAGATGATGAGGTACAACGTGACAACATTTTTCATACCCGCTGCCATGTTAATGATAAGGTATGTAGCATGATCATTGATGGGGGGAGTTGTACTAATGTGGCTAGCACTAATTTTGTGGAGAAATTGAATTTAGCCACTTTGAGGCATCCAAAACCATATAAGCTACAGTGGTTAATTGATAGTGGGGAAATCAAGGTGACTAAACAAGTGTTGGTGACGTTTTTAATTGGAAAGTACAAAGATGAAGTCCTTTGTGATGTGGTACCAATGAATGCGGGCCATATCCTTTTGGGGAGACCATGGCAGTTCGATAGGCATGTGACCCATGATGGGTATACCAATAGATACTCCTTTGTACACAATAAAAAATCAATCACTCTTGTACCTTTAACCCCAAAACAAGTGTATGAAGATCAAGTAAGGTTAAGAAAAGAGAGAGATGTAAAAAAAGAGAGTGAGAGTGAGAGTTCAAAAGAAAGAGAGATAAAAGAAAACGAGTCCAAAATAGCAAAAAAAGAAAAAAAAGATGAAAATGAAAAAGAGGCTGATGAGAAAAAAAGAGAGAGAAAACCAGTGAGTTTTTATACAAGAGAGAGTGAGATTAAAAAGGCTTTGTTTTCAAATCAGCCAATCATTGCACTTTTGTACAAAGAGGCACGTTTTAGTACTAATGGAATTAACCCTTCATTGCCTAGTGTTGTTGCTTCTAATTTGCAAGGCTTTGATGAAATGTCGCAGGCTATCAACAACATTATGGTGAAGATTCGAGGACGAATCCTTTTGAAGAGAGGGGGAATGATGAGAATCAAGAAGCATCACCAAAGGAACTATTGCATATTCCAATTGGGCCAATTAAAAGGAAGCAAGAGGATCAAAGAAGTATTAAATGATGGGGTGATTCCGAGTTGCTAAAGTCCAAATTCTGCCCACATGAAGACCAAATCCGGGCTGAACTTCGTGGACCTCTATAGAGAGCATCTGAAGTCAGATCGTCTATTATAATATGTTTTCGGAAAGCCCAAGACAAGATCTACAGATGATATGAAGAACCTGTCCTCCAAAACAGATCACAAAAAGTCCAAATTTGGCCATCTATCTTATTGCGCGAAGACTTGAGTTGAGGAGTCCGAATTTCAACATATTTCCTATATTTTGGGCGACGTATGGTTGGAGGAGAATTCAATTTCAGCATATTGCCAATTTCAGCATATTCCATATTTTATTTCTTTCCCCAAATAAAGAGTTGATTTGTTTTCCAAATAAATGGCTGATTTGTTTCCCAAATTCAGCTTTCCAAATAAGGAACAAATCAACTAGTTGCTAGTTTAGTATTTATTTATTTTTCTAAAGTTGTTTGCATTTATTTTCCTGATTGTAAGGCATTAATTGCCTAATATTTATTTCCTTTTAGGTCTTAGATATTTTTAGTATAAAAGGGACCAATTGATGTAATTTGAGAATAGATTTTGAATAGAAATAAATTTATAGAGAATTTTTCTCTTTGGTTCTTCATAGAACTATGAACTTATCAAGGTTCTACCTTGTGGCGTTCAAACCTTGACTTATCACTCACCTTCTTTCTTATTCTTGAGTGTGGCGTCTTCAACTTCTTGATACCGTTGGTTCTTATCTCCATATAGATAATGGGTCGCGGTCCTTTTTATTTTCTTTGTTTATAAACTTGAATTAGAAAACGATCCTTCGTTACCATATATTGGTTCCGGGTCTCACTGCTCTTGGTGAGGTTCATATCACCTAGACCATCTAGGTGACCTAAAAACACTTTAGCCGGAAAGGTATTCGTAAATGAATCAGCATGATTGTCTTGTGAGGCTATCTTGGTGACGATCACATCTCCTCTCTACACTATCTCTCTAATGAGATGATACTTTCTCTCTATATGCTTTCCTCTCGTGTGGCTTCTTGGTTATTTAGAATTAGCCACAGCACCACTGTTATCACAATAAAGTGTGATAGACCTATCCAAATATGGAATAACTTCTAGATCACTCAAGAACTTACGGAGCCAAACAGCATTTTTAGCAGCTTCACAAGCGGCTACATATTTGGCTTCCATGGTGGAGTCAGCAATGCAAGATTGCTTGATACTTCTCCATACAATGGCTCCACCATCCAGGGTGATTACTGATCCAGACGTTGATTTTCTAGAATCTTTGTCTGACTAAAAATCGGAATCTTTGTATCCTAACGGGATCAAATTCTGTCCGAACTAGCATATAACTTCTCGTTCTCCGAAGATACTTGAGAATAGTCTTGACAGCAATCCAGTGATCCAATCCTGGGTTGGACCGGTATCTGTTGACTACTCCCACTGCATAGCGAATGTCCAATCTCGTGTATAACATAGCATACATGAGACTACCTACTGCCGATGCATAGGGTACACGTCTCATATCCTCAACTTCTTGAGGTGTCTTAGGACACTGTTCCTTAGACAAGTGAACTCCATGCCTGGAAGGTAACTACCTTTCTAAGGAGTTCTGCATCAAAAATCGCACAAGAATCTTATCGATATATGATGCATGAGACGGTGCTATGAGTTTGTTCTTACGATCCCTTATAAGTTGGATCCCTAGAACATAACTCTCCTCTCCCAAATATTTCATTTGGAATTGGCTAGCTAGCCAGCCCTTTACATCAGACAACACTCCCACATCATTCCCAATGAGTAGGATATCATCTATGTATAGGAACAAGAAAACTACTTTCTTATCAATGATACGATTATAGACACAAGGCTCATCGACGTTCCACTCGAAGCCATAGGTTTTGATCACATCATCAAACCTGATGTTCCAAGATCTAGATGCTTGCTTAAGTCCATAGATGGATCTTTGCAGCTTATAAACATTTTGCTCTTGATCTAGAGACATGAGTCCCTCTGGTTGTATCATATAGATGCTCTCGTCAAGATTGCCATTCAAGAATGCAGTCTTGACATCCATTTACCAAATTTCATAGTCGAAATAGACAGCAATGAATAAGAGAATCCTAATAGACTTAAACATGGCTAATGTCGAAAAGGTCTCTTCATAATCGACCCCCTCTTTCTAGGTATAACCCTTGGCCACTAGCCTTGTCTTGAAGGTCTTTACCTTCATGTCTACTCCTCTCTTTCTCTTGTAGATCCACTTACATCCTATGGGTTTTCCCCATCCGGTAAGTCTACAAGATCCCAGACTGGGTTAGAGTTCATAGACTCCATCTCGAGATTCACGGCTTTAAGTCATTCCTTTTTGTCAGGATCTTCCATTGCATTCTTAAATTTCAATGGATCATCCACACTATTAGCAGAGACAACACATTGTCCCTCACCTATACCCAAATAGAGTTCAGGTTGTCTCACAACCCTCTCACTACGTCTAGGTGGTAGTGTATTCTGATCAGGAACCATCTGACTCTCAGATGTATATGGATCAACAATTCAAAATCAGCCCAAGTGTCTTGAATTAGGCCATTTAGTGCTTCTTTGAATCTCTTAGCTCTTGCCCTTGTTATTGGCCCAACCGGAACATGCAATGGATCATTTGATGCAGCTGCCTTGTTCTCATCATTCCCTCCCTCTTGAAAAGGATTTGTCCTCAAATCGTCGCCTACATCAAAAGGAGACAAATCAGAAACATTGAAGCTTGCACTAACATTGTACTCACCTGGAAGATCCAACTTGTATGCGTTGTCATTGATTCTTTCAATCACTTGAAATGGGCCATCTCCTCTTGGAAGTAGTTTAGAACTCCGCTGGGCTGGGAATCGTTCATTCCTCATATGCAACCACACCCAATCACCGGGCTCAAACACAACCTTCTTACGCCCTTTATTTGCTTGATTGGCATATTGCTTAGTTCGTCTCTCTACGTTTTCCCGAGTCTTTTCATGGATTTGCTTAACAAAATCTGTCTTTTTCTTTCCATCCAAGTTAACATGCTCATTCACAGGTAAATGAATTAAATCCAAAGGAGTCAATGGGTTAAAACCATACACAATTTCAAAAGGCGAAAAATGAGTTGCAGAATGCACGCTCCTATTATAAGCAAACTCTACATGCGGCAGACAATCCTCCCATGTTTTCAAGTTCTTTTGTATTATAGCACGCAACAAGGTAGATAAAGTCCTATTAACTACTTCAGTTTGACCATCAGTTTGTGGATGACAAGTAGTAGAAAATAAAAGTTTAGTGCCTAACTTACCCCATAAAGTCTTCCAAAAGTAGCTTAAGAACTTAGCATCTCTATCCGAAACAATGGTCTTAGGCATGCCATGCAATCTTACAATTTCTTTGAAAAACAAATCAGCAATATGTGATGCATCATCGGTTTTATGACAAGGAATGAAATGTGCCATTTAAAAAACCTATCAACAACCACATATATAGAGTCCTTGCCCCTTTTTGACCTAGGCAAACCCAACACAAAATCCATAGAAATATCAATCCAAGGTCCACTAGGTATAGGCAAAGGAGTATACAATCCATGAGGCTTAATCCTAGACTTGGCTTGTCTACAAGTAATGCATTTCTCACAGATTCTTTCTACATCACGTTTCATATGAGGCCAAAAAAAATGTTCATGCAAAGTATCTAGCGTCTTAGCTATACCAAAATGCCCCATCAAACCTCCCCCATGAGCTTCTCTAACAAGCAATTCACGTAAAGAACTCTTAGGCACACATAATTTAGTTTCTCTAAACAAAAATCCATCATGCCTATAAAATTTACCAAATGCAGCCTTTTCACATGCATTGAACACATTACCAAAATCAGAATCTTCCACATACAACTGTTTAATGTATTCAAAACCAAACAATTTAGCATCCAAAGTAGAAAGTAGAACGTACCTTCTTGACAGAGCATCAGCGACCACGTTTTCCTTACCCTTTTTGTACCTGATCACATATGGAAACGTTTCAATGAACTCCACCCACTTGGCATGCCGCTTATTTAGCTTGTGTTGCCCCTTTATATGCTTCAAGGACTCATGATCCGTGTGAATCACAAATTCTTTTGGCCAAAGGTAGTGTTGCCAAGTTTCCAATGCTCTAATCAAAGCGAACATCTCCTTGTCATAGGTAGGATAATTCAAGGCTGCTCCACTTATCTTCTTACTAAAATATGCAATGGGACGACCTTCTTGCATTAGAACAGCTCCAATACCTATCCCTGAAGCATCACACTCAATCTCAAAGGTTTTAGCAAAGTCAGGCAAAGCAAGCAAATGTGCATTAGTTAATTTCTCCTTAATCAAGTTAAATGCCTTTTCTTGTTCATTACCCCACTTAAAACCCACATCCTTTTTGATAACTTCGGTTAAAGGTGCATCTACACTACTAAAATCTTTCACAAACCTCCTATAAAAACTAGCCAACCCATGAAAACTTCTCACTTGTCCCACATTGGTAGGTTTTGGCCACTCCTTAATTGCCTTAACCTTTTCTTCATCAACCCCAATTCCCTTAGCACTAACAACAAAACCCAGAAATACAAGTTTATCGGTGCAAAAGGTGCACTTTTTGAGATTAGCAAACAACTTTTCTGTTCTTAAAACTCCTAAAACAAGTTTTAAATGTTCAACATGCTCATCCAAGTTTTTGCTATAAATCAGAATGTCATCAAAATAAACAACCACAAACTTTCCAATAAAAGCACGCAAAACATGGTTCATTAATCTCATGAAAGTACTTGGTGCATTAGTTAATCCAAAAGGCATAACTAACCACTCATATAATCCATATTTTGTTTTGAAAGCAGTTTTCCACTCATCACCTTCCTTCATCCTAATTTGATGATATCCACTTTTAAGATCAATTTTAGTAAAAACAATAGAACCATGTAATTCATCAAGCATATAATCTAATCTAGGAATAGGATGTCGATACTTTACAGTGATATTGTTGATGGCACGACAATCAATGCATATCCTCCATGTTCCATCCTTCTTTGTCACAAGCAATACGGGAACCGCATAAGGACTCATTCTCTCACGTACATACCCATTTTCCATGATCTCACTAACCTGCCTGATATGAACCTCACCAAGAGCAGTGAGACCCGGAACCAATATATGGTAACGAAGGATCGTTTTCTAACCAAGTTTATAAACAAGAATGTTATCGGACCGCGACCCGTTACCTATAAAGAGGTAAGAACCAACGGTATCAAGAAGTTGAAGACGCCACACTCATAAGAAGTACAAGAAAAATAGAAGATGTGAGTGATAAGTCAAGTTTTCAGAACCAAAAAGAGATGAACTCTCACAATTTTTATTCAATTCAAGTCCGTCCAGTTACATCCAATTCGTTCATTTATATACTAAAACACTAAACAAAAAGAAAGGCTATAAGCCATCCTAAAAGGAAACAAGATAATTCGGCCATTAAGGCCTTATAATCAGAAGAAAACTAATTTGATAAACTATTGACTTGCTCCCTAATTGGAAAGCTAAATCTGGAAACAAATCAGCCCCTTAATTAGGGAAACAAATCAACTATTATTCTTTAGAAATTAAAAGGGAATAAATCAGCCAAAGTTGACTCTTCTCCTAGCTTGTGCCACACACCCAAGTCTTCCTTATTCGGCCCAATCAATTGCCTTGATGACATTAATTATGCCTTGGTCTTCATGTGGGCTTATCTTGGACTTCAACAATTCAAAATTAGCCCAAGTGTCTTGAATTAGGCCATTTAGTGCTTCTTTGAATCTCTTAGCTCTTGCCCTTGTTATTGGCAGCGGGTATGAAAAATGTTGTCACGTTGTACCTCATCATCTTCCTTGGCTTGAGCACTAAGAGCTCTTCTCGCCACCAAAAGCTCTCCGTCCACCGGATATTCAATATCACTTGCATCCTCCAAAGGTGGCATGGACTCATCATCAGATTCACCTTCAGATTCGATCTCACCATCATCCTTCAAAACCATTACTCTCTTGTTTGGGCATTGAGATGCAATATGACCTGCTCCCAGACACTTAAAGCACTTAATGTCATGATTTCTAGAAGGTTGAGAATCTGATGTACCTTGTTTTAATGTGCCTCCGACTTTATGATCCCTGGAAGGTTCGGCCTTGGCCTTGAAACTAGGTTGGTCATCCCTCTTGCTCCAATTCGGTTTCCATGATGATGAAGAACCCGAATTTTTCCCAACCCGTGTGGAACTCTTTCTCTTCAACTGTTGTTCCACCTTAATTGCCATGTGTACCATGTCACTCAATTCAACATAATGTTGCAACTCCACCACATTTGCTATGTCTCGGTTTAGTCCACTTAAAAACCTAGCCATAGTAGCCTCTCGGTCTTCCTCTACATCAGCTCGAATCATGGCTATCTCCATCTCCTTGTAGTAATCTTCAACACACTTAGACCCTTGAGTAAGGGTTTGTAATTTTTGAAACAAACCCCTATAATAGTGACTCGGAATGAAACGCTTCCTCATGACAGCTTTCATCTCCTCCCAAGTCTCAATAGGTCTTTCTCCATTTCGTCTTCTACTCACAATCAATTGATCCCACCAAACGATAGCATAATCAGTAAATTCTATGGCAGCCAACTTTACCTTCTTTAATTCAGAATAGTCATGGCAGTCAAATACCAATTCTATTCTTTTCTCCCACTCTAATTAAGCTTCGGGATCAGTTTTACCTTGGAACGTTGGGATTTTCACCTTTATACTACCCAAATTATTATCATCCCTCTCTCCATACCTCTCTCCTCTATACCCATACCTATCTTCTCTATTCCCATACCTAACTCCTCTACCTCCCATTTCACGCCTCAATCTACCTGTACCCACATTGGACATGCGATCACCCTCCTCTAGGTCATTCCCATAATCATCTTCATAATCGTCCCTAGGTGGGTTTCTTTCTCTTCGTTCCACATTAGGAACCCTAATTGGTTGCACCCTTTGTGAACTAGACTCCACCTTATCTATCCTATCATGCACCTCACCAATCTTAATCTCCATCCGCTCCATGTTTTTTTGTATGGCTTTATACAAAAAGTTAAGATCTATCGTTTCTGGTGCATTGTCAGATAAGTCTCTACTTTTATCACGTGACATATTTGAAACCTACAAAGCAAAAGAAATTAGTAAGCCTCACAAACACTCCCTCACGTGTTTACTCTCAAAGATGGTGGCACTCACACTCGTGTTTTCACTCAATTCTTTGGCTTTTACCCTTTGATGAGCTCACACACTCTTGCCTTTTTCCACTCTTTGTTTACTCTTTCAGTTCTTCCTTTTTTTTTTGACTTATACGGACACTCATAAGAAGTACAAGAAAAATCGAAGTAACTAAGCAAAAGGACAAGAATAATGAAGACGAAATTCTTTAGCTATTAATTTTTTTTTTTTGAATATCAATGCACGAAATCAAGATAATGAATAGAAATAGTTGATATAGGTTCAACTACACGACCCAAAAAAAAAAAAATTGTTTGTTTTTTTTTTTTTTTACCGACCTTGATCAAGTGGACACAAGCAAGTTTTTGGTACTTTTTTTTTTTGTACCGTATTTGATCAAACGTTTTTTTTTTGTTGAAACAAATGAATACAGAGAAGAGAAAGAACTAGGATATATTAAACCTGATTTAGAAGCCTAAGCTCTGATACCAACTGATATGAACCTCACCAAGAGCAGTGAGACCCGGAACCAATATATGGTAACGAAGGATCGTTTTCTAACCAAGTTTACAAACAAAAATGTTATCGGACCGCGACCCGTTACCTATAAGGAGGTAAGAACCAACGGTATCAAGAAGTTGAAGACGCCACACTCAAGAACAAAAAGAAGATGTGAGTGATAAGTCAAGTTTTCAGAACCAAAAAAAGAGATGAACTCTCACAATTTTTATTCAATTCAAGTCTGTCCAATTACATCCAATTCGTTCCTTTATATACTAAAACCCTAAACGAAAAGAAAGGCTATAAGCCATCCTAAAAGGAAACAAGATAATTCGGCCATTAAGGCCTTATAATCAGAAGAAAACTAATTTGAGAAACTATTGACTTGCTCCCTAATTGGAAAGCTAAATCTGGAAACAAATCAGCCCCTTAATTTGGGAAACAAATCAACTATTATTCTTTGGAAATTAAAAGGGAGTAAATCAACCAAAGTTGACTCTTCTCCTAGCTTGTGCCACACACCCAAGTCTTCCTTATTCGGCCCAATCAATTGCCTTAATGACATTAATTATGCCTTGGTCTTCATGTGGGCTTATCTTGGACTTCAACAATTCAAAATCAGCCCAAGTGTCTTGAATTAGGTCATTTAGTGCTTCTTTGAATCTCTTAGCTCTTGCCCTTGTTATTGGCCCAACCGGAACATGCAATGGATCATTTGATGCAGCTGCCTTGTTCTCATCAAATACTTTATTGTCTTCAGGACTATAGAAGTGTCCACCTCTGGTCTCCTTGGAGTATTCTACAAATAAGCAGACCACAGACTTGGAGTCTAGCTTTCCAGTTCTATTCTTCAGCACGTGTGCTGGACACCCTCATATACAGAAATGTCGTAAACTAGCTTTACGACCATTCTACAACTCTAGAGGAGTCTTTGCGTACGTGCACAAGTGTGTGCTTACGTGAGTGCACAGGTGCATGCATGCCTACGTGTTTGTGCTCGTGTGCGAGTGCGTGTATGTGTGGGGGTGCACATTTACATGCATGAGTGCGGGCATGCGTGCGCGTGTGCACATGCTCATGCTTTGAGGCGTGCGTGCGTACGTGCATGGAGGTGTGCACTTGCGTGCGTGTCATCCGTGTGTGCACCTGTGCATCCGTACGCACGCGTGTTCATGCTTGCGTGAGTGACTGCTGGTGTGCGTGCGTGAGTGAGCGCGTACGTGCGTGTTTGTGTGTGTGCGTGCGTGTGTTCATGCGATCGTGCGTGTGTTCGTTCGTGCATGCATCCGTAAGTGTGTGTGTGCGCGCTAGCGTACGTGTGTGCGTGCATTTGTGAGTACGTGCATGCAGTCACGCGCGCTTGCATTCATACTTGTATACGTGTGTCTGTACGGGAGTGCGAACATACCTGTGTCCATACGTGCGTGCATGTGTTAGTGCGGGCGAGTGTGCGTGCATGCAAATGCGAGTGTGTACGTGCTTACGGGCACACGTGCGTGCGTGCGTGTGTGAATGCCTGTTTGTATGCAGGAGTGCGGGCGTGCGGGCATACGGGAGTAAGGGCATGCGTGCGTGCGTGTGCATGCACGCGTGTATGCGTGAGTGCATTTGCAGGTGCGTGCCTGTGTGCTAGAGTTCATCCACGGTTAAGTGCATGCTTGCGTACTTATGTTCATGCCTGCGTGCGTGTGGAAGTGCTGGCATACGGGAGTACTGGCGTGTATGCATGCGTGCTTGCTTGTATGAGTTCGTGCTGTACGCCCGTATGTGTGCATGTGTGCATTCGTGCGTACACGCATACGTTCTTGCTTGCGTGCATGAGTGTGTGCGCTAGTGTGTGCGTACGCACTTTCACCCATGTGCATGCATGTGTGCGTGCGTGCGTGCATACGATCGTGCATGTGATTGCATGCGTACATGCGTGAGTGCGTGCGTTCGTGTATACGTGAAAGCATGTGTGCGTGATTGCGTGCGTGCTTGTGTGCATGCCGGAGTGCAGGTGTTCGTGTGTGCATGCGTGCATGGTGGTACGCACTTGCGTGAGATCATGTGTATGCTTGAGTGCGACCGTGCATGCGTGCATGCACCCGTGCATCTGTGCTTACATGTGTACGTGTGTATGTACGTTCGTGTGTGCAAACGTATGCGTCTGTGCGTGTGTATACGTGTGTTGATGAGCGTCTGAATTCGTGCATGCGGACGGGCGTCCGTGCGCTCTAGAGTGCCTTTGTGCGTGCGCGCTAGAGTGGTTGCTCTTATGCATGTGCATGCGTGCGTGCGCTTGTGAGTGCGACGTGCATGCATGCCTGTGTGTGTGGAAGTGCAGGCGTGCAGAAGTATGGGTGTACGTGCGTGTGTGCGGGGTGTGCATGCATGTGTGCTTGTGTACGTGCATGACTGTGTGCGTTCGTGCTCGTGTGAGTTTGTGCGTGCGTGCGGGCGGGCGGGAGTGAGTGCGTGCACTCATGCATGTGTGCGTGCATCCGTGCATGCGAGCGTGTGTGAGTGCTTGCGTGCATGAGTTTTTACGTGCGTGTGCGAATGCGTGCATGCGTGCATGCACGCATGTGTGAGTGTGTGCACACGTGACTGTGTTGGGGTTTATGCTATAAGGATGTAATTTGTAATTGGATTTATGAAATAAATAAAAGGTAAAGTTCAATTCATTCTTGTTGTGTTGTTCATTTTATAACTTGTGCATATATTTAACATTTAAGATTGCCAGATGTAATCTTGAACTGTGTATATGAGTGTCATATACAGATGGATACAGTACGAGACGTGCAATCTAAAGAGTCTATAGATAGCAAATAAATCTTAGTACTTTATTTGTGGTTAATCTATAGTTGCGGTCCATTCCGTAATGTACGGTGATTCTATCCTGAATCATTCATATGAGATATGGGAATGGTGGCAGCTTGTATGATGTGATCATATAGGACTGTGCCATGATCTTTATGAATCTCTCACAAAGATCCGTTTACCGATGATGGCTATAAGTGGGTGATCTTAATCCTGAGTGTCTTATCGACTCTTTCAGGTTAGGTCGTGGTCGTTGATGTAACATGGGTGAGTTCAGATGTATTTCCTTATCAATATACTCTGTATGTTGGGATTACGGTTTGGCTTGTGGCTGGGAAGGTTTGTACACAATAGTGGAATCCACTCATTTTTATGAGAAATAGATGGTAGTTCCCTTAAGGGTTGATTCGGGGCTAGGACAATATGGGCGCTCTCTTAATTCCTTAAGGAAATAGGATTTATTGTCCATTAGAGAATCAACGGAACTTAAAGGATATATGTAATTAGAGAGGTATAATGGACATTATGACCCAGCTCTAATTATGAACTATTGTGGAGGATCACACCATGTGTAATAGCTATATCGATGGACACCGAGTTGTATCGGTCTGTGTAAAAGTGTCTACAGTTGAGAGAGTGCAGCTTCGGGTTTTTAGTGGAATAACACCGGAGTTAATAATCAAGGAATATTAATTAAAGAGTTTAATTAATGATTCTGAGGATTATTGGAGCTCAAAATACTATGGGTCCATTAGGTCCCCTTGCTAGCCCGATCGATTTAGGTAACAAGGGTCACAGGTTAATTAATTGGATTGTCCAATTAATTGTGTTACGAAAGTGACACGTATTTATTCGGGAATTAATCGATAATGAGATTATTTAATTAATAAATAATGGTGATTAAATAAATTAAATAATAAGATTATTTAATTTTGTTATTAATCACTAAATGGATCCACACTATGAGATATTTTTTATTTGAAAGATTTTGAAAATCAAATGAAGATTTGATCAAGTCTTTTTTTTAATTTAAAAATATATTTGATATATATTATTATTTGAAAAAGTCATAACTGATATCAAATTTTTAAAAGCACATTAACACACGTTAAAGACATCGGTCTTTTTTGTTGGCTCTTAATAACGTGCAAGTGTGTGCATGTGTTGAATGAGAATAAAAAAAAAATCACACACATTAATTGAGTCTCAATTTGCTTGTGTACAATTGAGTACGTGAGAATATAATTGCATCAGTTTTGCGTAGGATGCAGTAAGTGTGTGCGTTATATCAAAAGAGAAAAGAGATCAAACACACACATCAGTTTATTTTTTTTGGCATAAGAAGCAATTTGTATTTATGTGTGCGTGAGATCAGTACACCAAAAAGAGAGAAAAGTGTGCAAGTGTTGTACATTGATATCAAAAGAAACAGTTTCTTCGTTTTCTCTCTTGAACATCTTCCTAAGTTCTTGAGTACCGCGACGCGCCTACACACAGTTACCAGTCTCGAGAGATAGCGAGGAAGATCAGTGGTACAGACCAGGAGCATTGCAAAAAGTGAAGGAGCCTCCACACGTTGGTAATGATTTAATATCTTCTTCAGATTATTATCCATTTCAAGTTCCTTATATACATATATTTTATTAGTGTAATAATATTATATGTATTAGTTCTGAAAAATCATGATCCAAAGTTCAATGGTCCCAAATCGTTTATGATTTGTATAAAAAAAAATTAAAATTGATTTTCGATGTGTGACTAGTGAACAAGGTTCCAACAATATATGTACATTTGCTTTTGTTCAGTTTTTTTTTTTTTTTTTTAAATTAAAAAACGATATCCACTTTTTAAACAAAAGTTTCATTCATTTTTTTAAAACATAATATATATCACATATATATTTAACTTCTATAAAACTGATCAAATCTTTATTTAATTTTTAAAAAAATTCAAAAAAAAATCTCATATCTTTTATTTAAAAAAATTAAAAATTAATTTTGAATTTTAAATTTTAAATTCAATTTCAAATATTTAATAAAATAAAATAAAATAATCCTATTATCTTAGTCTATCAAATATACACTAATATCCTCCATTCAGTGATTAATAACATAATTAAATAATGTTATTATTTAATTTATTTAATCACCATTACTCATTAATTAAATAATCACATTATTTAATTAATTCCTAAATAAATACGTGTTACTTTCGTAACATAATTAATTGGACAATCCAATTAATTTACCGTGACCCTTGTTACCTAAATCGATCAGGCTAACTCATAGACCGCCTATGGCTCTTCAAGTTATCATATTTACTAATATGACAACATTTTGAACTTGGATATTTTGACTTGTCCAGAATCCATGATTCAATAGATAATATTGAAAACTTAACGTTAAGATTTAATATCCAATACCTCAAAATATTCATATGATGGTATTCTAATGACATTTAATAAATGGAGCCACGATGACCATATCTATAAATGAAGTCCTCTATCGATTAACAAATGAATACCACAAAACTATCGATGATAGACTATGCTATATAATCGTACTCATTGAATACCACCAAATGATGTCACTTGCAACCATAATAAGTCCATCATTTATCTCAGGATTGAGATAGACTCTCCGATTGTCTTTAGGTGAAAACTTTTATCCATTGACGGTTCTTGATAAAATATTTCACTGTGATCCAATTCAATGTACCCTGTGCACTAGATTCTTTTGCCCGGTCACTTTGATGATTTTAGACTCATCATAACACATTTGATTCCACTCAAATGCTAGCAAAAGAATCTGATGAGGACCAACCAGTTGATCACAATTCGGCTAAGGTTAGAAAAGATCCAGATCCTTTAACCATTCATGGATGACCAATGACAAGAGCTAAAGCTAAAAGGATGAAAAAAGCCTTAACTTGTTTAATGGGAAGCATTTGGAAGGAGCAAGCTAGTCAAGATTTGGTCAAGGTTCTAAGGATGCAAGAAGAGTATAAAATGGTTAACATGTTTCAAACAAGTCCAAATCCAGAAGACAAGAGTCCAGCCTTGTTAGAATGAAGTATTCTAGCCTATCTTGAAGAATAAAAGGCCATTCGGCCATGTTGGGTTTTGTGGGCCTATTTTATAATTAGTTTGGGTTTAATTATGTTGGGTTTTGTGAGCTTATTTTCTTATTAGTTTGGGTTTAATTGTGTTGGGTTTTGTAGGCTTATTTTATGAATAGTTTGGGTTTTTTGTGTTGGGTGAGTTCATGTGTTCTTTGATTAGGAATAAGGAGTAACAAAGGCTGAATACTTTATGGCCATTATTCATGGTCTAAATGTCATTTAGTGGGAGGTTACACATTTAATAGGAGGTTATATTTGTGTTGTATTGTCCTTGGCCTTTGTTCTATATAAACAAGGCTGTTTTTTCTATGTAAGGCAGAGATTTGAGTAATATAAACTTATTTGAGCACTTTGTGAGTGTTTTGTCCTTAAGTTCTTGCATGAACTTTGGAACTTATCAAGCTTATTCGACTTGTGGCGTTCAACAACCTCAAAATCTTTGTTTTGCCTTTAAACTTATCAAACTTCATAGTTTGTGGCGTTTTGGGGAAATCAAAGTGCTGTTTTAATTAGCTTTTATCATCATTTCATTGATAAAGTGATTAGAATAGTTTCTCTTACTTCAATCTTGAACGATCGGGTTTGTTTTCAATTAGTTGGAGGGTGTTAAATTGCATTCCATATGTATCATAGCTCTTTAGCTATTGGGGTGTATGGTTGCTAAGTTAATGATTTCCATCAGAATCTATAACTTTGACAAGATAAAGGAGCCCAACCTTTATCTTAAGTTGTGAATATTATTCAAGACTAACTAAAGATTTGCGTCTACCTCATACATATCTAAATGTATAAACAATTCTTCTTTTCTCATAGTCTTTTGACCTTATGATTATTTACTTTTGACAATTATAATAATTAAACTATAAATGCTATAAGATTTGTTAAACTATAAATCACTTTACTAATATAAAAATATTGTCAAATACATTATTATACTCTTGCTATCGAGCATAATCCCAACAATTCACATCATACAAGGTGCCTCAATTCCCATATCTTATATGAATGATTCAAAATAGAATCATCGTACATCATGGAATGGACCCAACTATAGATTAACCACAAATTAATTACCCAACTTTATTTGCTATTTATGGACTCTTTAGATTGCACGTCTCTTACTATATCCATATGTATATGACACTCATATACACAGTTCGAGATTACATCCGGCAATCTTGGATGTTAAATATATGTACAAGTTATAAAATAAACAACACAACAATAATGAATTGAACTTTTCCATTTATTTATTACATAAATCCATTTACAAATTACATCATTAGGGCATAAACCCCAACGACTTTGACAACTGTATTGGCCTGGTCCTGAGTCATTAGAGGTGAAGGTTTACTCCATAGTTCAGGCTTACAAAAGTGCCTTGGGACACTGCTCCTAGCTAGTCATTAGGTAGGGTCAGCCACCACAACCTCGACCCAATCACCACTAACGAAGAACTAGTTGTTCTTCCAATATTTGTTCGATGAAGCCCCTAGATAAATCCCTTGTCGTCCTTATGAGTGAGCAGGGTATGTTTTTCTTTGAAACCAGGATAATCCAACTGCTCGAGGAGGTTGTTTGAAGATAGAAGGTGCCTCCATCATCTGATCACCCCAGGGTATAAAAGTTGCATATCTCCTGAGGGATTGGGGGGTTCTTGGACCCGATCTTCTTCCACATGTGCCACAAGTTGATCAACATCTGATATGAGTTAGGGGTCAGTTAAGCGGGGGCAATGCCCGAATATGCCAGGAATCGAGCATGAGGGGTTGAAAGGGGAGGGTGACCCTAGAGGACAACATGTCCCCATAAACAACAACCGCACCGGGATGAAGGTTCCATACAGCACTCACCACTACAAGTCGGTCGCACCAAACGCGGAAGGTCAAACTGATCCCTAAATTTCTCAAGTTCATCATCAGTCACCATATTTATCTCGTAATATAAGGCACAAAGTTGATCCCCATAGTTCTCTCAGGACTTCCTTCATCTTCAACTTCTGAGAGACTATCTTCTAGTCGCTCGCAAGACAAGCGGTTTCCTTAAGTGAGGCACTGACGGCTTGTCTCAAACTGGTTGTCTTCAACATTTATGGGCGAACACCAACAGAAGCAATAGCAGAAGGGTTAGCAGGTGAGGGAACAAACTCAAGGCGAGCAACGGAGCTATATACATTTAAAACAATAGGTTGAAATGAAGGGGTATATGCATGAAAGCGACCCCAAAGTATGGATTCAAGCCAAGCGATATTCTCATTATCGCCAGTCTCAATGACACGCATAAGAAGTTGGAAATATTGATAACGGAGAGTGGGATCTATACCTGGAATATCGATGAAATCATCGAAAACATGAACGGTTTATAAAGAAGAAATGAAGCGAAAACGTTTGAGGTTTAAAAAAGAAAAAAAAATTAGGGTTTTTTGTGGAAGAAGTTATGAATTCGTGAGAGGGAAATGAAAAGTTTCGAATTATATATAGGAGAGGGTGATGTCATCAGAACACGCAAACGTCACCAGGTGTAATAGACAAGAGTTGAAGTAGAAGCACGAAACCGGAGATTCATACGCTGTTTGAAATTCGAAAAATGGCCAAATGATTGCGTCAACCGAAATGGATGTGATTGAGGTTAATACTTAGCTATTATACATTAAATGTACATTAATGAGCTACAAGATAAGAAAAAAAACAAGTTAAACACACTTCGCCGAGTGGATTTTGTTTGGAGCGAGATACTCGGTCTTGTAATTAAGGGGGTATTGTTATTGGTGAAATTTGGACGATATGACACATCAGCAAAGGACAAGAGTCAGGGGTTCCAAGTCACCATAAGTCAACCATATCGAGTCAATCCAAGTTGACCAAAGAAAACACGTCAAACCCCCGGACCAAAAGAACATAAACGATCGGGTAAGAAAACCCGATCGGGATTGACAAGATGGTCGAGGCTAAGGTTTTGATTGGATAAAACCGCAGATCGGGGGAAGTGAATTTGGTCAGGTGTAATAGGTGGTCGGTTGCGTGACACGTGGACAGCACTAAGTTTTAATAAAGTTACGACTCAAATGTTGGAACCCCGTTCACCGGTCACGCAACGGAATTAGGTTTTGAAAAATTTATGCAGATCGTAATTTGTATCTAGGACCAGTAAACTTGTGATCGTAATTATTTTCGAAACAAATACATATAAAAATTATTACACTAATAAGATATATATGTAAATACAGAAAATTGTAATCAATAGTAAAAAGATTAAGAAGCTAGAACCTTACCAACGTTTGGAGGCTCCTTCAATTTACGATATGCTCTTAGTCTGTACCACTGATCTTCCTCACTATATCTCAGGACTGGTAATTACGTGTGGGCGTGTCACGTACTCAGGAACTTAGGAGGATATATGAGAAGAAAAGAAGAAGAAACTATTTCTTCTAAGTGATTTACGCCACTGTGCAACACTTGCACCAATGTACTCACTAAAATAAAAAAAAATGCATTTCTTTTCTTCACATTGATATCACGCCTACACTTGCACAAAGTCAATCATATGTGGCTTTTTATTTTGGTTTTTGATCAAGTTTATACTTCTCACGCTGATACGATCCTCATCGATTTGTGACTAAGACCATTCTATGGCCTGGTTTGGATGGAAACCGTAAGCCAACACCTATAACGAGATGTGAACCTTGGTATAAATGAAGACGCCACAATTAAGGATGACATACTTGATTGATAAGTCGGGGAGGAACGCCAAAGAAATTTTTTGATAAGTTCCAATTAGTTCTCAAAGAACAAAAGAGAAATTTCTCTCTATTTTTAATGAAATAATCAACTGCCTCTTATTGAAAAAAAGGTACAATTTATAGTACTAAGGCCACGGAAGACCAACCCTAGAAATCCCCAGAAATCCGAAGATTATTACAATGATTCTTGAAATTGTGCCCAAGGTAATGAAAAAGGAAAGTTGACAAACATTCTTAACTAAGCTAAGTTTCGGCCTCAAATCAAGAAAGTCAATCTTGACTCTAATTCCTTAATATCTCAGCCTAAAATTGTGCAACGAGAAATAAAAAATACAATTTATTCAGTCCTAAATCAACTCCCAATGCCTATTAACGTTCTTGGATTTGAATCATGTTTGTTATGGGCTGGAGATTTCGTTCATCACCTTCAAGGGGCCTCCACGTTCTTGCTTGAGCCCAAATTCCTTGAATCAGCTCACTTAACGC